>OY759153.1:5746178-6946178 GCA_963662125.1 Diplazon laetatorius
ACGCCTAGCTTCGACGGTTAACATCGGTCACGTCGACCAAATATATCAACGAAATTAATTGTCACGTGATTCCAATATCGATGAAAAAAAAATTCATAATCAATGTTAACTGCGATTTCAAAAGACAGAAGAAAAAAACCAACAAAAACAAAAAGATGGAAGATCAAGATGAGATTTTTTAATTTTTTGTTTGTTTTCATCGTTCCGAAAATTGATCGTTTTGAATTTTCACACCCTTAACCCTTTGCGGATCTCGTTTGTTCAACCGAAAAAAATGTAATAATTCGATAATTCAACGAAAAAACTCATTTCGTCATCATTCACATTTTCTTTACCGGTAAAAATCTAAGATCTATAAATCGGCACGCGCTTTCTTACACGATAATTTATCTAACAATGAGCTTTTCGTGAAATTAAGCCGCGCGGTGTTCAATCGTCGCGGGGAAAGGATTGTCCCCGTTGTGGACGGTCTGTTATGTTACTATTTTTATTCGTTATGTATGTTTTTTTTGTTCTTTTTTCTTTGTTGTTGTTGTAATTTTTTTTTCTTTGCTTTAAATATTTTTCTTCGCTTTTTGTTTTCTTCACCTCATCGTTATCATGATCATTATCACTATAATTATTATAATTATGATTAAGATTATAATTATTATTGAGAACCGTGTTTCCTTTTTTGCTTTTATTTTTTTTTCCGTTTTAAAAATCTTTTCACGTTTTTTTTTTATTTAAATTTTTTGTTGTCGTCATCATTGATAAGTTCGGTCGATGAAAATTTCGTCGTCCTTGCCGATTTTCCTACGGGGCGATTTTCGATCGTTCACGCGTCACATTTATCACTCTCTTTTATTTTTTATTTTTTCTTTCAAATTTTTTTTTTTTCGAATTAGCGCAGGCCCAATAATTTAGCGTAGCGCGCGAGAAAGCTAGATTGGGTACACACGAGCGTAAAAAAAACGGCTGAACGACGGCAATGACGAACGTGGAAAATCGTACTGCCATTTCCATTCATTATTATTATTTTTTATAATTATCTTTTTTTTCATGCGTTCCATCATCACCGTGCGATTCAGGGCGCGAAGCAGCTTTTTATTCCAAGCGTCCAGCGTACCGATCCAAGCTTCATCATCGCCATTGAGCCGAGCATACGCCCCAGGCTTTCGCGTATCAAACGTTTGTAAAAAAAATCAATAATAATAATAATAATAAAAAAAAACATCCAACAAAAAAATGCCAAGGCGTCATCGGCCAAGGGCGGAGATGTTCAGCTTGGACGAACATCGAATGTGACTCGTTTGTGGAAAAAAAAAAATTCGACTGCCTCGTGATTGTTTTTTTTTTTTTTGCTGCAGCAGCTAAAACCCTTGACTCAAGTTAGGAAGCTCAAACTTCAGTGAATCCGTCGTCTGTGTGTATTTCTGTGTGTATGTGTCTGTGTGTGTGTATATATATGCGTGAAAGTGTTTTCTGTGTTCGGCCATTTTCTTTGCTTTTTTTCTTTTCCCTTTTTTTTCGTTTTTGTTTGGATCGACAATCATTTTGCCCTATTCGCGCGCAAATTTTCATCCCCCCCGGATACCTCACAATATAACGCGACCTATTTTTATTTTTTGCTAAGTCAAACTCTTTGTTTAAATAAAGGGACAATATAAAAAAAAATCGTTATCTCGTTGCTTTGTTTTTTTTTTTGGTTCTTCTTTTTCTGGGTGTTTTATTTTTTATTATATTTCGTGTATCTTTTTTTTGTTGATCGCATATTTCTTCATTTTTTTCGGAGGTATCAGAGGGAAAGAAATGTCGATCCGTCGATCTGATCACGATTGCGCTTCGCGACTCGAAATTTAGCCGAAAACTTTCGGGTGACGTCCTGCGAGTTTGTCATAAAAATGTTCATTGTATCTAAATCCACGATTAATGGAGTATCGATAAGTGAGCGAATGATCTCACGAATTTTATCGTTGGCGCGATTTCCAATTAATGTCCGAGTGGAAGTTACTCTACACGTAAAAGAAAAGGAATAAAGTAAGATGAAAAATAAAAATTAAAAAATTCGTCATGAGTCGAATTATCCTTCGTTGGCCTGATCGAATAAGTTACACTCCATTGTACTCACGTACCTACATGTGTGTTTTTTTGTTGTTGGTGTGGTTTTTTTTTTCATTTTTCTATTTATAAATTATATTTATGTATACGTATATTAATATATATATTTATATAATAATAAATTCTATGTACACGCTAGATTAGGGGCACGGAGGAACTCGTCCGTATATCCTTTACCGTCTACGATCGTATTTCTAGTTTTATTATTATTATTATTATTATTTTTCGTTTCTTTTCCAAATCTTCATGTGTTCGTTAATTCGCCACATCGTCTCGCTCAATGTGCCGGTTCTAGAACTCGTTAATCGCAATTCCGGAAATAAATATAAACGTATATTATTACTTTTTTATCTTCTTCGTTTTTTTTTTTGTATGTTTGAAAATTTGTCGCGGATCGCGAGATCCGTGGATCACCCTACGGATCGACGCGACGTAAATGTTCTAAAAATCTAGTAAACGGGTCACGGGACGATTGTTGATTTTTTTTCCACGTTATTTTTTTTTTACCCAGCTACACAGCCAAGTGCGCTTTCGCGCATTTAGATCGATTTTCGTCATCGACGATACGAATTATTCATAAATCCATAGAAATTCAAGACAATAATCGAACATGAGTTTAAATAATAATAATTATAATAATAAAAGTGTCACAGAGTTTTTCGAAAATCTACAAAAAAAAAAAAAAAATTAAATAATTATTTAATGAAGTCAATATCTTTTTTTTCCTTCCTCTTTTTTCTCTTCTAATGCTATTTTTCTATTCCGCTATAATCGTTCTTCGTTTCACGGTTAATTCTAACTTATTTACACGTGTAATTTACAGAGTTGAACTTTCGGCTAGTCACGTTAATCTATCTGCTTCGAATCTTTCCCTCGATGATACCAAGTATCTTATCTGTCCGTCTTTGTGTTTTCATGTTTGTATGAATGTGAGTGTGTATGTGTGTCTGTGTGTGTCTGTGTCTGTATTGCAATCTTTATTTGTTTTTTTTTGTTGACTTTTAAAATTTGTTCTAATTACTTTGATACGAGTGTCGTTTGATTCTTAAATGCTGTACAGGAACATTCACTTGCTTTACTCGTTAATTCTCTCTCTCTCTTTTTTTTCGTTTGTTCGTTTTGTTTTCCATTTTATTAATTAATCAATTAATTAATTTTATTTTTTTATTTTTTTGTTTTTTTTTTTCAATATTCATGTGTTAATATATAGTTTATCTTGATGTTAGATTAATATAACCTATCCGGATTATTTGAAGTGACTGATTGATTCGTTCAATCGATCGATTAAAAAAAATGATAAATCACAATTTAAATAATAGATTCAGTGTTGCGCTCGAGAGGAACGCAAAAGATCCGAACCCATCGTTAATGACTAGCTCCAAAAGTGCAATTTTTTTTTTGTTCTTTCCGTTTCTCCCGCCCTCCCCGACCCGGTTATTATTTTAAAAAAATGTTTCATCCGTATTTTCGATGCCCCATGTTTTTTTGTTTTTTCTTTTTTTTTTTTTTGCTTTATTCGATAACACATTTTGCCAGCAAGACGCTTCCAGTCTTTCTTGGACGGCTATAATCATCTTTTGATCTCTCATTCGTCGATCGTGCCTTTTGCCAGGAATCGCGATTTTTTTTTCACTCGACAGTTCCCGATCATGCCACGCACGTAACTCAATACATATGTGTATTTTTATCATTTATATATATATATATAGTTTTTTTCTAATCAAAATTCGACGTTGAAGAACTGTGTTTGCAAACCAATTGTATATATATATGCATATATGAGGTATATAAAAAAAAAATTTCTCCGATTTTCGGAAACCTCATTCGTTTCAAAGCATCTTGCCTCCGTTAAATTTTGCAGAAAGATGAACCCGATCGGACCATTTTTACGAGTGGTCCCGATTTTTTCAAAAAGTTTTTTCCAAAAATTTTACGTTTAAATAATATGGCGCAATAATGTTATTTTTTCATCGAACGTAGGTGAATCGTGAATTATAATTTGAGTTTAAGAAAAATGATCATTCACGGAATCATAAAAAATTAATCATATTCGTCCGTGACAAAATGTTGTTAATTTCCTTCTCTTACATTCTTACTTAATTTCACTTAATTTCCGTGACTTCATTCATCCAGTCAAAGCTCATTTTGATTCCACGATTTACGTTCGTTCGATAAACAAAATTATCGCGTCGTTATTCAAATTTTGAAAAATCGGGGTAACCCCCAAAAATGGTCCAATCGGTCTCATTCAGATACTTTGAAGTGAATGAGGGCCGCGAAAATCGGAGAACGTTTTTTTTATTTTTCGAACCACTCTCATATACATATCTATACACATATCCCGCAAATATTTTGTTTATCGTTACGATGGTTCGATCAACACGTTGCATTTGTTCTCATCGGACTCGTATAAAAAGTTCAATAGCGTCGGTCAATTGATAATAATTTTTTTTTTTTTTTCAAGGATTAATTTATGTTTCGGGGACAATATTGAATTGCCATTTGTAAATTATCACGAAAAATTTTGTTGTTTCAGTGCTGGCCGGTCTATGAATTACGGGTTAACATAATTACGTGTCTGTTTGCGTGTGTGAAACGTACGTTGTTTTTTTTCTTATTTCGAATGTGATTTAATCGGTTATTATTATCGGTGATCGTTCAACTGCCCCTCCACGTTCCATCTCTCGCGGAAAAAACGTTGTATTACATTATTTATCACGTATATATACCATACGTGTGGTTACACAAATCCACACATATACATAATACACATGTGTTACAAACAATAATAATAATCGCCGTTCGTAATCATTTTTTTTTTCTTTTGAGTATAAAAATTCGTCGTAATCCGTTTTGTTATCTTTCACAATCGATAACTTGTGGATCGCGTGTCCGCGGACTCGTCAACGCATCTCTCACGATCATTAGATTCATTAGTCATGTCGGCTCGTGAGCCCTAGCTAGTCTACTTATCAATTAGAAACAAAAAAATTGGAAAAAAAAAAAAACGAAAAAACATTTTACACGTATCCACAGCAAATGTTTGCGTTTTTAACACACATTATCAGCTGTGCATACGCATAAACTGTATTTCATATATTTATTTATAAATATATATATATATATGTATATATTTATATATACGGTATTTGAGAAACAAAATTTGTTATGTTTTACTCGCGTATCCCTTCCGCTTGCGTCCAAACGTCCATGACTGACGATAGATCCGTAACTTTTTTCTTTTATCTCGAATCACTCGAAAGTCGTGTCGTATCGTTATTCACCGAGAATTCTCACGAAACCGAAAAAATCGTTTTGACCAAGCGAGCAATGTGATTGCTCGACCGGATCGGAGATTAAAGAAAATATAATAATGATAATAATATCTTTCAAAACACAGATAAAACGCTTAAAACTCGTTAATACCTCATTAATATCACTGAATAATAACGTGAAATGAAAATAAAAACATTAAAAATAATAATAATAGTTAATTAATCGATAATCACAATAATAATAATAATAATAATTATAATAAGAATAATTGAATAACGAGAAGTAACTAACGTAACTGACCAACTTTCAAACGAACAAAACAATACACATTCGATCTCTTTTTCTATTCTTATTCTCGTTTTTTCGTTTGTTTTTATTATTATTATTTGAAAAAAAAAAAATTTTATTAAAAAAATTTGTTGTTGTTGTTTTTTTAACACAGAGATCGACGCGTAGACGTATAGAGAGCCACTCGACGCGCGAGATCTACTGCCGCGATGAAATTGACATGCCGAAAATACTTGGCCTCATATTCATATATATATATATATATATATATATATATATATATATATATATATATATAGTACGGATGACATATATAATTAACAACGTCGCGAATAATACGTAACGATAAAACATGGAGGGAAAAAAAACAAACAAATAATAAAGAAAAATATAACAAAAACACGTCGGTTTTGTTCGTTATAACTCGAGTTATGCGTTACAACAAAATAATGAATAACATATATGTATAATCGCTTAAAATGTAATGGCCGGGTTTTTTTTTTAAGGGACACGGGACACGGAAAGGGGCAGAAGGGGTTGAGCGAGGCGACGAATCGAATTGTTTCTCCCGGCGTGATAAAAAAAAATACAAAATTTGCGAATCATTGACGCGTCGAAAAAAACGGTACTTAAGTGTCGGAAGACCTGAGTGGCACGGAAATCGTCTGAGTTTGTCACGATTCGGATAAAAAAAAGTTTTTCTCTCTTTTCAATCAATCGTCGTCGATTGTAAAATTTTTGCGAATAAAACGCTCTATTAATTATTTTTTTTGCCATTTCTTTTTTATATAAAAACAATGAAAGTAGTTTTTTTTTTGGATAATAATTATCGGTGGATGAAAAAAATGTGGATATCTCGAAGGGTTGTAAAAGATGGGAAGGGGAGGGGGGTGGGGATTCAATCTGATCGTAGCCTCGCTCGATCGATGCAGCACCAGTGTACAAACGAAAGAACGATGATTTCTCGACGAATTTCGTGGCGCTTTGGGTCGCCGGAAGGGTCGCTGACATTAAATTCCCAACGCACGTGTTGGGGGTTGTTTTTTTTAAATTATTTTTTTTTTAATTTTTTCCTTTTCTCTCATCTCGCATTTGCGATACGCGGAAGAAGAAGGAGAAGAAGACGACGCTCAAGTCTAGTGTTGTAGTGGACGACCCCCACTCCCCCTTCCTCCCCCTCGGGCTGTCTGCCGGTTTCCGGTACACCGTGCGGACAACTTCCGGTCGCTCTCGCCCGCTCTGCTCGATTGTGAAATTTTCGTTCGTTTTTTTTGTCCGTTCCTTTTGTTTTAATTTTTTTATTTTCAAAGTTTTTTTTTTCACTCCCCTGGTGATGGTCGTCGATGCGTTTGCGAAGGGCCGAACGGCGGGTTTTAGGGGCTTGCGGGAGCGCCGATAGCCATCGCGGGCGCCGGGGGCAAGGCCACCGGTATGTGGTAATATTTACACAGGGGCCGCATGCAGGCACCTTTAACCGCGTCCCTGCACACGGTCACGCGATTCTCCACCACCTCCACGCTTCCTGCAATCAGTCAACAACGATGCAATGGAATTAATACAATTTCTTTTTTTTTTTTTGCACAAATATTTATCAACGCGTGTAATGTTAATTCAAAATTTTTATTATTATTATTTTTTTTTTTACCGATAAATAGTAAATACATGATAATCATTTTGAATCATCCATTAGGTACGTTGATATATTTTTAACAAATATTTATCAACGTATCTAATTTTCAAAATTATTATCATTGTTCCTTTTACTTATCGATAACGAATGAATAATGATACATTCGAATCCACGTTAGGTAGAATGGAGTGAGGTGGAAGTGAGATAGAATTTGAGATGAAATTTGTGAAGACAGAAATGAGGAAAGATATGAGAAGAAAAGCTGAAGGTGTTGTGTCCCATCGATTTTCGCCGCCAATGTTCAATAGCAAAGGTGGAAATTATTCATTTGATTTGTCGTTTGTAGGAAAGTCGTGAAAATAGTAGAAAGTGCAGAAAGTTGAAATTTTGCAATGGATCGAAAAATGATCACAAATATTTATTAAAATGATAATGAATTCGATAACACATTATTTTTTTTTATTCTACTTGAGCGTGTTGCACCACTTCGGAGCGCTCGATAGGGACCCGATTTTTCAATGGAATTGAAATGAGTCACAATTAATTATCAACATAATGATAAATCGATTTCATTTTTTCATTCGACTCGAGAACAATATTCAAATGGAAAGATCGAAATGAATTATTTGATTTTTGGTGGCAATAAAAGAGTGAACAATTTTTTGGAAAAATACTTTTTTAAATCGCAATTTTTTTGGGTTTTGACCGTCTGAATGTCAGCCCGACGTTTGAATCATTTATTATTATTATTATTATTATTTTAATCGACTCCTAGGGTTACTCACCGTCATGGAGATGGATGAATTTGCAGGCGGGACGGTTGCACAGTTGTCGATTAAAATCTTGGCACACCGGGAGGGTGTCCAGTAACTGAAATTAAATACATGACGGTATCTGTATACTGAGTGTTCTATAATTTTTTTTAAAATTAGTTTCTCACTTAAACGATAGAGAAAAAATAAATAAATAAATAAATAAATAAGAAACCTGAACAAACATGGACTCTCACATTTTCACGCGCATACACACGCGCACTCTCGCACTCCCAGTCAAATGGATATATAAATATATCTTTTTTTTCAGTTTGTTAGAGCATATTCACGGTACATTGCATGCTCTATAAAATTGTATCGAATTTATTATAATTATTAAATGTAATTATAGCTAAGGCTGATGAACGAGCGATCGATACCGGTTTTTCAAAATATTTATTTTCAATTTTGTTCAAATTATTATCGATCGCTCGTTCATCGATTTTTTTATACGTAAAATTTGCAGTAGAACTTTTTCTTTTATTATTATTATTTGTTTTTTTTTATTTTTATTTTTTTTTCAAAATCAAACAGGGGAACCCTAGCGCTCGTATCGTGTCTCAAATAAAATAGCAAGCTAATCTTGCATCGGTGTATTGTTATCGTGGATGGGACGAGGGAACGAAAAAACTAGGAAAAAAAAATTATTATTATATATTATATAATAATAATATCGGCTTTAACGAGGGGAAGTCTGACGATGAAAAATTGAAGGAAAAAAAAAATGTTCATTATTGAAAAATGAAGAAATTACATTTTCAGGTGACCCACAGCCGTTATTGTCGTTACAATTGTTAAACGCATAATTTGTCGAGGAGCGTGCCGATGGAAAAAGGATCGTTCGATTGATTCGCAAATTTTTTTCTCATTAATTTTTTTTTTTTTTTTTTTCGGTATCGATATAATTCGTTGATGAACAATCTAATTGCAACAATGCGCCGTCGGTGACGCTTGAAAATGCAAAATAATTACCGATTTGCGTTTCATGCAAATGTAAAAAAAATATTAAAAATAAATAAATAAACAATTTTGAACCGATAAACCAATATTGCAGTCCCGCTGTTAACAAAGTGTCACGTTAATACTTGACTACCCGAGATAACCGCGTGGAGTTTACACGCTACGGAGCGGGAAAGAGAGAAAGAGAGAGAGAGAGAGAGCGAGATAGAGAAAGAGCGAAATTAATTTGCGAATCAGTTACGTAAGCCCTCTTCTCAGCGGGCCATTCAGCCAAGTGACTGGACCAAAATTTCACTCTTGATCGACGTACAGTTTCCACAATTGAAACAGTTTGACTAAATGAAAAATTAAAAAAAAAAGTAAACTTTTCAAAAAAGTGTCCTCCAAACCTAACACACAGAACTTCGTGAACTATTGCACGATATCGATACAAATTCGACTGAATTTTTTCATCTCAATCGAGATTCGTGACAATTTGAAAAAAAAAATTGAATAAATGCATATCATTTGTTTTTTTCTTTATATTAACAAAAATTTGTGTATCGACGTGTCTCTAATTGTTGTGCGGATTAAACTTACGCACGATTTCATATATATATAAATATATATGTATATAGATATAATATACATGCATGTTCGGTTTCGGTAGCAACGTTCAAACGATTATTACTTGAAAAAGCTGCGAGTAATATGAAAAAAACGCAAACTCGACATTGAGTGATGTATTGCGACACCGTAATAAAGATATATATATATATATATATATTATATAATTATTGCAAATAAATAATCTTGATTTTTGTTTTTAGCGTTTACGCGCATCTAGTTATATCGATATGCGAGGGGAGAAAAAAACAAACAAAAAAAGAGTGAAAAGAAATTGGTCGCAATTAAAAAAAAAAAAAAAAAAAAAAAAAAAAAAAAAAAAAAAATTAGACAATGAGATATAAAACAACGCAGCGTAAAAGAATATCAAACATCGAATTCCAAAAACAATGATCATCGTGGTTAGCAAAACGTTAAGTCATAGCATCAAACAATCTACCAGACAAATATATATTATATATCGAATAATCATTATTCATTATGACAATAGAGACGAGAATGAAGAAAAAAATATATATATATATATCAATTACGTGGAAAAAATATATAATTTGTGATTGTAATATTAATTTTTAGAAAACAAATTGTTTTTTTGAAAAGGAATATGTATAAATATTTAGTACATATATCTCGCGCAAAAAATATTATACCATAGGCTCACCATATAAGCGTGCAAATATGTAAATAACGTTTAACGTTAAAAATGAGGTTTTTTTTTTTAAATTAATATAGAGGTACTCGTGATATTCGCAAATGATACGTCAATGCCCGTTACGTTTTACTCGTCCGTATTAGGATTGTTTTTTCGGGTCTGGTCAGGATATATCATCGAATATGTATCCACACATATATATGCATATATATAAATATAAATATATATGTATATATTATATATACGTTTATATACTTGCGAATAATGATAAATTCTTGCAATTGCGTAAATAGATAATTCGCTACGAACACAGAGTTTGGTCATGCAATCAATGGCCCGGGGAGAAGGGGGCTTCGGTGCTTGGGTGATATAACATATATATCCTCCTCTTACGCGTCAAGACCATAAGCGTTCTTCACATACAAGCTTTCGTGATGAGAAATTTTTTTGTTTCTTCAAATATTACTATTTAATTTCAATAAAATTTCAATGAAAGAAAATAAAAATAAAAAAACTATGAAAATAAAAACGGACACACAACGCCAATTTTTAATGAAATTTCGATTTGTGTGTTTGCCAAAAGAAGAAGAATACAACAAAAAGCTGTGTGACGTTTTTTCATTATTATATTTATATATTTTCAAAAATATTTCTATTCAATTTCAATTGAATAACAATAAAAAAAACTATCAAAATGAAAACAGACACACAACGCAAATATCAATGAAACTCTGATGTGTGTGTTTGTGAGAAGAAAAAAAACAACAAAAAGCTGTGTGACATTATTAAAAAAATAAAAAAAATTTTTTTTGCGGTATTTCGACAAAAGGCTGAGCAAAAAAATGTGTGAATATTGATTTTTTCGAATTATCACCCAAGCTTACGATCATCGCCAAGCGCTAACTACCGCCGATTGGTTCGTGTGCGTGAATTCGACTGAAACACACACATTCACTCACTACTGTATATAGCTACGATTAAAGAGAGGGTTGGGGGGGGGGGGGGCGGGGGTCTCAAAAGGGGGCATGAGGGGCAGGGTTGGTTGGTGGTCCACGCAACAAACCAAGAGGCAGCGGAGCGTTAGCGGGATTTGGCGTGTATACGATAGATGAGGGAACTTGTAAAAGCTTTCAAATTAATATATATATATATATATATTCTACTGCAAATAAGTTCAACGCTATATCGTTCGTTTCTTTCTCTCTTTTTTTTTGGATTTTTTTCTTTATTCCTTTTCTTTTTTTTTTTGTATATCCAAATTGCAACTGCGATCTCCGCAACCATAACGAGATAGCCCACGAGTTTGACAACGAGATTTGAGTTCCACGTTCACGTTTACGTTTTTTCATGTAAAGCAAATTTTTGAAATAAAAAAAGAAAAGTAATTGATCAATTTGATTGAATTTTCATATTTCAGCAGCTTGGCTGTGAATGATTGATGCAAGGATAAGGAATACACGCTGAATTGTGCAAAAACTCGCGACAAACGTGTTATACACTTTTTTTTTTAATGCTGCCAGTGTGAAAATATTTTTTTATTTTTATTTTGACTCTTGGAAAAAAAATTCTACAAAAAATTTAAATTATGCGTCAAAAGCTTTTCTACCGAAGCGAATTGTGAACAATGCGAGCGGGCATCACAATGGACAGCGTAATTTCAAAGATTCAAACTCGATTCCAATTGCAAATATAATTTTTTTAATCATATTTTTCGCTCTTAGAATTTTTTCGTTGATTATTTAATTATTCATCGATTTACTTTTATTTCGTGAATTTGTAATGAAAAAAAAAAAAAAATGAGCAGATCGGAAATTGATTTTTTTTTAAAGAAAAAGCGTGCTCTCCCATCTCGTTGAATTGTGGACAAACTGTGTAACAATGTAGCAGCGAATTGTAATCCGTTATTATGGAATAATAGACAAACACCAGATGAGGCAGTGGTTATTTCGCTTGTTATAGTTGCGGTGAGTAGTTGTGAGGGTTACGCCCCCAAAAGCTACGTGTTAGCCAAGATTAATGAGGGCGGATAATAATTGTCTTACGGATCGTTCACGAATCTGGCATCACAAAAAAAAAAAAAATAGCACGACAACATTGACCACCAACAAATCCAATTAAATTTCAAAGAAAATAATGTTTTCAAAAAAACATTGCAACGTGCTGACAATGGTCCTTCTTTCTATGACAATTATTTTTAATGCATCAGAAAACAATGTTTTGGTTTTTCAATGTTTTTTTTAAACATTTTTAAAACAAAAAATGTTTTTAAAATGTTGAAAAACATTGAAAAAAAGAAAATACATTCAAACGTTGAATAATGTGATCGATATTGCCAAGAACGATGTGAATATTATTTTCCGCCCTTTTTAATCTCGTAGGTTAGCGGCATTAAATTATCGGGCCTGCATTATGAAACGCTTAAATCTTCGTTTAAAATTACCCGACCGCGCTGAGGTTACACTGGGCAGCAAAGAAAAAAAAAAAAAAAATCTTGCCACCGATCGATTTTAATGGAACTTTGCTCCATAATGAAAAAAAAATACAATAATAATAAAACAAATATTTTTATGATTAATGTGAGGCTATACAATTTTTAACTCAAGTAAACTAACCGTTCAATAATTTTTAACTAATCCAAACGATTTATCATGAATGAAGATTTCATCGATTATTGTAATATCGTAGATTTTTCACGGATAAAGCAGGCCCGATGTTTGGGTAAAAAACTGGTTACAATAATGAGTCTACCTGTCCGCAGCTGTCTGTGTAGACGACACAGTGAGCGTTTGGGGGGACCACTTGGGCCCCGACAGTGGCTAAGGCTGCTAAGGCGATCCACATGCAGCAAACGAGGCAGTGTTCGTACGGATTTTTTTTTTTTTTTTTTTTTCGTTTTTCGGTTTTCGGTGATTTTGTTTTTTTCCATTACCATCCGAATAGCGAATTCAGTACAGAACGCACCAAATGAGAGGAGGCACGTTGAACGTCCCCTCGGAGCACCCAGGTACATGTCCGAAACAATTCGAAACGTGGCAGCGGTTGCGGCAGGCGTGTACATATATATATTTATATTTATATATATATATATGTATGTATGCACACGTACACATATATATTTGTATGTGTGTGTGTGTGTGTGTGTGTGAAGATAACAATTGGTTTTCATGAGTCGAATATGTCGAAGCGTTTTCATCGAAAAAATGGAATTAAAAAAAAAAAAAAAAAAAAAAATGATTCGTGGTACATCGATAGTTGTTGTGACATTATGAAAATGATTTTGTAATGCAAAATGATGAACAAATTTTTTTTTTTAAGATAATAGAAAAATGATGATTGACAATTTTTTTTTTTTTTTTGTAGTTGTTTTGTTTTTGAAAATGCGTCGGATTAATGAACAAGTGAAATAATTGTAACCAAAAAAAAAAAAAATAGTTGAGCCGAACGACGGGTAACAAATACGTCGTAGAAATTTTTGTAGATGTGCATTATTTTTTTTTGTTTTCAATTTTTTTTTTTTTTGCGGTAACCATGTACCGGGGTGTGCATTTTTGTTGTTGGTTGTTGATTTTGGATCGGTCGTTTACGGGTGTGGGGGCATGGCGATAATGCGGCCGCAGTGCACACGTACCAAGCCAGCATTTCAAATATCGAAATTTTATAAATATATAGTATATAACATGTATATAATATATAAATATATATATGTATAATAATAATAATAATACATCAGAATTAAGTGAATACGAAAGACAATAACGAGTGTAATAAATATCCGGCGATTAATAAGAAAAACGTCAATGTATATGAAATTCAATAAACCAATCGATCACAAATGTGTAGGCGGGTAAATAGAAGAAAAAAAAATTAGTGCACGCCACAACGTTACCCAAAATGATTGCCCAGCGAAAAAGATTTTTTTGTTTGTTTGTTTGTTTTTGATTTTTTTTTTAGATTCGTGTGTTTTCAATCAGTTTTAGCACCAACAATCCAGCAATCCGAACAAATGGTCTCGACCAGCGGTGTCGTGTTTGATGGCGTGCGTTTTACAAATATATATATATAGATATATAAATATTTTGTGTGTGTATATATATATATATATATATATGTATGTATGAAATTTTTATTTTATTTATTTAGCGCAAAAACCGGGTGAAGGCGACCAGTAGAGCGGATCCAGCGTGTGTGTCGTCGTGAGATACGGCAGAGGCCCAACACCAACATTTCGTTCGTTCAATCGACAGCGGACAAATACAGATTTTTTTTTTTTTTCGTTTTTTTTCCCCATATTTTTCGGATGGTTCGTCAATCGCGCGATTGTGAAGGCAGCATTAAGTGGATTGCGTGTTGCGATTTTTTTTTTTTTGTGTTTTTTTGGTTTTTTTGGTTGCCGCCGTACGGAAGGTTCACAATCGCCACATAATGAAATTGCGGAGATTGCGGATTTTTTTTTTTTTTTCGTTTGTGTGTGTCCGTTCGTTCGTTTGACGAGACATCCAAAGGTCGGTTCATCGACCATATTTGATATTGGATGTTATCAACGAGGTGCGAATGTGGATGGTTATTTTTTTTTATCAATATTTATTATTATTATTATTATTATTATTATTATTATTATTATTATTATTTTTGTTGTTTTTTTTTTCGTAGGACAGACGGCGGGACGATCGGGATGAGGATAAAAAAGCGTTGGCGGTGATTCGGAAATTGTGGTTTTTTTTCATTCGGTTTCAAAGTTGTACGGCGAATCCAGGCGAGAGGGCAAGCATGAAACAGAAAGTTTAAAGAAATATCATGAACGAACATGAATTAATTCATGCAGCGTACCCAAAATAATACAACTTAATCGATGGGAAAACAGTATTTGAAAAAAAAAAATAGAAAATAAATAAATAAATAAATAAAAGACAACAAATTGTCTCGCTAGTTGATTCATTCATCTCAAAAACATCAACGAAAATCACAAGGCTGTAAAATTAACGCACAAATTATTTTTTTTTTTGCATCACGATGTAAAGCAGATAAAACAGTGTGATAGAGAGATAGAGCGGGCAAGAAAATAATTGGCCTCTCATGCAAAAATCGTGTGCGAGTTTTTTTTTTCGTGTTTTTTTTCTTTCATTTCGTTGCACTACATCGATTTAGATTGTTGCGGAGAATCGGTGTGAAAACGTTGCAGCACATTTCATCGGCGGTAGGTTTTATTGTCAAGCTGGCATTCCCTAATCCGTATTTTGTTTATCGAATAAATTTTATTTTTAATTACGTCGCTATTTAATCGAACGAAGCGGAGCGAAAAAAAAAAAACAAAAAATTGTAATAACGAATCAATTTTTTCTTGTTTTTTTTTTGGTTTTTAGATTTATCGAACGTGAGAATATTGTTGATGTAAGAGTGACACACGAATAATGTTATTCGATACAAGATTAACAAATAACGCAACAGCACACCAAATTTCGGGGCACTCTAAGACGCATGCCTACGCAGCTTAACATTGCATTGCCACTATAAATCGCACGAAAAAAATTACTTCAAAAGAAAAAAAAACAATAAACTTGACCAAACGTAAAAATTAAAATCAACAAATAAATAAATAAATGGCAAATGAAAAATCCACAAATCGCTACACAGCGAACAAAAACGAAAAAAAAACAAACAAAATAACAAATATCAAAGCGTAAGTATTAACAGTGAGTAATACGCATTTTTTGTTTTTCACACAAATCCTCGCTCACTTGGATATTTTGAAAGTAGCATAGGGCGATCTACGCTAGATTCCCGTAGAATCCGTTCGTCCATAATCACAGCCAGTCCGGTGTACCCTTTAAAAGCCTGGATGCGGCAAAGCTGCAACAACTTACTTGCTATGCGACGAGCGTCAATGACGACGAAAAAAAATTGCAGTCGACGATTTTTTTTTTTTTTTTCGGTCGCGCTGTTGTCGATGATAATTTTTTTTGTTTCCGTTTATTGTGTAACTTTTTTTTCGCATTTTTGTTGTTCATTTATCAAAAGCTCGTGGGGTGATGATTGAAAAAAAAAAACAAAAAAAAAAAACACCTGCATTTTTCTACGTACGCCTGACGCTCATCGAGTGACTACGAAGAAAGATTTAGCTTGGAAAGTAAAGTGCGAATAACGATATGGCACTATATCGGGCCGCTCAAGCGTTTTGTAAATAATTTTTTTTTTTTTTCGAGTCGTTAATTATAATTTGAAAAAAAAAATGGAATAATATTTTTGCTCACTTTAGTTCTTATTTTTTGTTTCCAACTCGAACGTAAATACAACGCACGTCTGCATTTTTTTCGTGCATTATATAATAATTTTACTACAGCAATATATATTATCTATGTATATGTATATATGTATACGGCTAAAGCTGATCGGGAATAAGGAATTTCGATTGAGAGGTCTATCAGCAGACAGGTTTTTTCCAGGTGCATTATTATTATTTATTTATTTATTTTTTGCTTTCCAACTATTTTATTATTATTGATGTATATGACTATTATTTCCATCACTGTTTTTTTTTGTATATCGAACGCAGATCGAACTTTCTTTTGTTGTATCCCGACGATAATTTGATTATTATAATTTTGTGTTAATATTATTATTATTTTTTTTCACAGCCATTACCCCGTCTCGAAGAATTTGATGAACGTGAACGATGCGACTCGCAGCACATGTCGGTGACACGAGAACCCGGATGTGGCGATTGCATTTTGTGCATTTTTTTAAAGATTTTTTATCGTCCTTATTCTTTTTTTTTTTGTGTTCGGTTGAGTATCAATATTTACACTTGTTACCATATATTTTCATATATATATATATATATGCGCGAAATGAATATATAAAAATATGTATATGACACATAAGAATGTGCATATATATGTATATATATTTTTTTTGTTAAAGAAATGAAAAAAAAAAAGTGTGAGGTTGAGTCGCGGAATAATCTTTTAGACGCTTATGGTGCTAGGTTCCGGTCCCTCCGGATTCCAGAATATCGCGGCTAAAGCGCTGGAAAGCATTGTGGAGGGTTGGGGGGAAGGGGGTCGAGGATGAAAAGAGTGATAGAGCGGCGAAGATAAAGATATATTTATGTATATATAATATTATGTAGAGAGGAGGTGGAGGGGGGAGGTTTGGAGGGGACGACGAGGATCGTAGCAGTAGCAGCAGCAGCAGCAGCCATACCAGGCGACAAGATCTCTCGAGCTGTAGCATAATGGCCCCCCTCCCCCCCCCCCCCCGTTGCCCCGCGAGTTGGCTTCCTCGTGGTTTCCTTCTGATATCGAAAGCGGCTAAACATCAACGAGATTTTCTTTGAGACGACTTTTTCGAGAGCGTCTCGGGGGTCTTCGGCCATCGTGCGAGGAAAAAGGGCAGGGCGGCGGTGAGGATGGGGGGGGGGGGGCGGAGGGGTTGAGAAAGACGAATGACGAGCTCACGGATTTTCATTAGCATCTTCAAACTGAAATAGCTCGATAGAAGAATTTATCTGGCTTTCATTTATTTCATTTCTTTTTCTTCTTCTTCTCCTTCTTCTTTGATTTCCAAATAAGCCCACTCGCGATTTCGCATGAATGATTCGTTTTTTTGTTTTTTTTTTTTTTTTTTTTTTTCAGGGTTCCGTAGCAGATTGGAAAAGCTCATGGTTCGGTCTATTGAGATGAAATTTGGTATACGGACGTGGATTGATGATCCCGAAAACAGATATTGGGATATTTTTTGAAAAAATTGATTTTTTTTGGATTCCTTGATTGTTGGATTTTTTTTATTGAAAAGTTCAGTCGAAATTTCTTTTTTTTGCTTGGCCCACTGAGTGGGGCCAAGTAACTCTGAATACGTATTCTAAAATGCAATAAGAAATGTAGGACCTTTTAATCGTTAACCCTTCAGTCACGAGATATTTGCTTTGAAAGTCGTTGTCAGACTGTTTTCCCCACGCCCCTCTAATTTCTTAACTATAGATGACAAAAAACTGAATAAATTTAAGAATGTAGCTTTTGGTTAATACTTTCAATGAAAAATTTAACGAACACCTTGCCTATAATAGTTTATTGAAAAATGTATAAACAATTGATTTTTTTTGTTTTTATGTTGAATCAAAAAATAATAATTCGTCGCACTAACGCGTACACTTTTACAGAACTTTTACTAACATCTTCGGTCAACGTGAACTAGCCCTTGATGAGTATTTATAACAATCTTAAAGAGAACGTCAGTTGAGAATGGCTACGGAACCCTATCGATGTGCATGTCCAAAACCTCTTGACCAAATTTTTTTTTCATCTACGTTCGCTTCGGGCATTGAACGCCCGAGAATTTTTTGCGATTTGCACGCGTGCAAACCGGTAGAATGATCGATAAGAGACGATACGACTGTGTTATGCGTTGAAGGGTATTTGCGAGGACCGGAGCAACGGCAAACTGGACGAGAATGAGAGAAATTGTCGGGTGACTGGTTAAAGAGAGGAGGGGGGTGGGGAGGAAAGGGTTAAACGCGGGTGATAAACTGGCGTGATTTGCTGCTGGAGGCTTGAGGAGGCGGGGGAGAAGAATGCGAGGGATAACGGAAGTGGGAGGAGGGGGGGGGGGGGGGTGGCGAACAACGCGCTGCAAGCACCAAGACGTAGAGTGTGTCTTCAAAGGACTATTATAGAACATTTTGGGAAGCAGGAAGCATGAGGCTATAAGTAACAGTATATATATGTATACTTAATAAAAGGCTATGAGCAGTGGACGAAATATCGATTACACAAGTATATATCCATATATGTATATATATATATATATATAATAATAATCAATTGAACGAAGGAGAAAAAGAATGAAAATACACATATGTACATGTATATAGATGTGGGTGTTATATATGTGCGTTAATATATATATATATATATATATACATATATGAGAATTATTACGAAGGGATATTAGCCGACTTGGGATAGTGACGCAGGTTTTGGGTAAATTTTATCAAATTTTTTTGGTTTTTTTTGGTTTTTTTTGGTTTTTTTTAATCGTCGTCGATAGATAGAGATGAAATAAGAATAAGCATTAATAAAACAAATATTCATGCATTTTTCAAGCATTATTATTACAAATACTGGCTGACTCCTGACGAATAAGAACAAACGAAAAAAAAAAAGTGGAAAAAAAAAAATTGAAATTTCCCCACGAGCGTGCATGCGCAAAAACTTGCGCGTTCTCGACGACTCCGATGGATTCGCGCACGTGAATTATCCGGACGTTTATTATCAACGTCGTTCGCATTTTTTGAAATTGCGAGAAAGTAAAAAAAAAAGTGCGAATTCCCGACAGACGCGAAAAATTGTGCGAGATTTTGCATTTGCATTCTCGGGGTCACACGTAGATAGTTTAATATTCGATATATATGTATATATGTATACATATATAAATATATATATATATAGATACTATAAATATGCGTGGATGTGTGTGTAAGTGTGTATATCCGATAATGTACATGGAGAGAATTAGAGACAGTACAGTACCCAATAATAAATACTACCTGTATGCATGTATAATGTCGTTACATCATAAAATGTTCGTTCTGTATTTTTGTTTTTTTTTTTTTATCAATTATTAATATTATTATTATTATTATGTGGTTTTTTTTTCAAATATTTCATTCACGATTATTATCTCTCATATATATATATATATATTATCTTGATAGTCAAGATTCATGCGTGTGTGTATATATATACACTTTTTGTCCCTTTCTTTCTATATAATTATAATTAATTTTTTTTTTAATAAAGTAGGTATGTTGTTTATTTTTCGTTGCACGCAACTTATATGCAACAATAATATTGCGCTGTGTATATATATATTTTTTAAATGTTATATATATATATATATATTATTGTATATATAAATGTAATATTATATTATATAGATGTATATAATAAGTAGTGTATTTTTTTTATCTCAATCAATTTAACCCTTTTTCTAAACAACGCGTGGTGTTCGTGTTTGTTCGTGCATTTGAGTGTTAGTGCAAGGGAAGGCACTTCCGCCGTTATCAACGGACTCGTCACCCAAGATCCGGCACATCGTCGTTAAGTTGCAATAAGATTTTCTTTTTCCCACAATAGTTCACAACGAGCTTGGAATGTTTGACGTTAGGACAATGAAATGTTGAAAAAAACGAAAAAATTATAGTAATAATAATAATCCGTTCGTTATCGTTGTGGTCCAAGTTTCTCGAGTGATTTGTTAAGCAGAGATAAGACGATTGTAAAACGTTTGTATAAAATATATGTATTTATATATATATATATAGATATATCTAGCTTCGAACTGGAGCAAGTCAATTCCTGGATCTTCACGCAGGCCAGATACATTATTTTTTTTCGGTTATTCTGATAAGATTTTGTTTTTCTTCCTTTCGTGAAGATCATCAAAAACACTTCGGGAGCCAATGAAATGGACCGATTCGACACGCATTTGAAAATTCGTGTTTGCGCGAAAAAAAAAATAATCCAATGTGCAAAGAGAAAAATAGCATTTTTTAAAAATTTCTTTTACATGAAAAAAAAAAAAAAATTGACGATACAAAGTCCGCGAAGATACCGGTCTTGGGTGCAAATTCGTAACAGCCACTATCTCGTTGATGTTACGTTTGTGTTTGTATGTTTTTTTTTTTGTTTATTTTTTTTAAATATTTTTTCTTTAAATAATAATAAAAAAATTAGTATTAAACAGTGACCCTAGAATACCGGCTTGCAAGCTTGGCATGTTTGTCGTCGAATTATCGATCACATCTTACAAAAAAAAAAAAAAAAAAAAAATATATATAAAATTGAATATATCAATTAACCGATAATGAACGATTGTGATTTCTCGCAAACGGTACAGATATTGCTTCTGTACCTGAAATCTTAGTTTCGTTCGATCCAAACTACACTAGTTAATGTGTGTTCTTTTCTTTATGCGAGTCAAATCGTTGTCGTGTGCGTTTACGTGTTCGTGTGTGTGTGTGTGTGTGTGTGTGTGTGTGTGTGTGTGTGTGTGTGTGTGTGTGTGTGTGTGTGTGTGTGTGTGTGTGTGTGTGTGTGTGTGTGTGTGTGTGTGTGTGTGTGTGTGTGTGTGTGTGTGTGTGTGTGTGTGTGTGTGTGTGTGTGTGTGTGTGTGTGTGTGTGTGTGTGTGTGTGATGTGTCTTCGAGTGTGTTCTCTGGCTCTCATGTGCTTAGGGCACTATGGTATACAATACTATATACTATCACAATGGACGGCCGTCGTACGTTTTCACCCGAGAGATCGAAAATGGTTCCCCGTTTTATCGAATTATACGCGTGAGTCATCGGATAAACAAAATTACGCAACGAATTTTTTTTTAACTGAACAACAAACCCAAAAACTAAAAAAAAAACAAATATACATGTATGTATAAACAAAATTTGCTTATGATTGTTATAATTACAATTGTTATAATTGGAAGACTGTGCCATAATAATGTCTACAACGTAACCCACTGAAAAAAAAAAAACAAAACATTTTTCAAAAATCTCTTTTTCCCCCACTTCTTTCATATTATTTTTATTTTCCCACTTAACGATTTTTTTCTTGAGTTTCTCGCCCATTTTCTTTCACTGTTATTCATTCATTCGATTAATTTCACATTATTTGTGCGTGTAACTTATTTTCACGTTCATTCGTTGTGCCCGTAGGATCCATTTTCAATCTCAGCGAGGATCAAAGGGCCACGAGGATCAAGGACGTAGGCACGGCACTTTGACTATAATCCGTTTCCTCCGGTTATCACCGTTCACGTACAATTTCAGACCAAGGAAACTCATTTAACCAACGAATCAATTAACCAATCGTTCTTCAATCACTGTTTTTTTTTTCATTTGCACGAAAAATCGCGTTGAACAATATATTTCACAAGTTGGGTTAAACGAGTCGTGAACAATTACACATGCCTCAAGCGAAGCCGCGCCTACGGCTTGGATGACCCTTCGTGACCTTTCGTATATATATATATAGCCCGACCGTCGTACACCTAAGTCCTAGCCTACCGTCGTACAATGCTAGCTAAAAAAAAAGAATTTGTCTACGTTTTTTAATTTAATTAAATTAAATTAAATTATTTTTCGTTAAATTCTACGTCTTCGCAATTCGTGTGACAAAGCGACACGCGTGTTAAACAACGTTGCTCAACGTTACGGACACGGGTGTCGTGTGTGTGTGTGTTTTTTATCAATTGTATTTTATGTATCATACGTAAGCCAATATATAATTAGTGTCACACGACTCTGTAGACTCGATCACGTGATAGCACATGCGTGATTTTTTTTTGTTTTTGTTTTTTTTTTTTACTTCCCGACTTATCATATCACTTTTTACGCATTATGTTCGTGGTTATTTTTCTTCGACCCTTATCTATGTTTATATTACATATTTATACGGATAATAATATATGTTTATATATATATTTATGTGTGTGTGTGTGTGTGTTTATGTATCTTCTGTTTTTTTTTCTTCTTCTTATTTCGAATGAAAAAAAAAATTGTTCAAATCACGGGCAGGTGTTACTTCGGTTTCGATTCATTAACATCTAACGCGTATGCGAACGATTATATATAAATACATGCGCAACGAATAAACACGACATTGATTTTTTTTATAATTTTTTTTTTTTTTTTTTTTTTTCATTCTTTCTCTCTACCCTTTAGATATATATGATAATCATTCGCTCGGGAATATTAATTCCGTGTATGTATCTCGCGCTCGATCACTTTCGCACTTTTCTTATCGCATCCACTCTGTCTGTGTTTGTGTTTGTGTTTTTTTTTTCAAATTTCACTTTGTGTTTATCGGAAGGATGCAAACGCATAAAAATACATTACATTGATTATTTCTTCGTGTTGTTTTCTGTATCGTTTCGTTCGCATGTATTTTCGTTTTTTTTTTTTTTGTTTTTCTTTCACTTTTCCAGTCTGGTTTAGATTATTTTTTTTTGTTCTTTCCTAATGCGATTCGCGGTACAATGCTCGAACTTAAACCGATTACGTTTCAAGGCTAGTCATATACATTTCCGTGTGAGAATCTGTGTTTGTGTGTGTGTATATTTTTTTTATGTTCTTTTCTTTTTAAATATATATATATATATTATATTAGAAACACGATTCGACGCCCTCGTCTAATCTACGCTATCGATCTCTTTGAGATTTTATGCGTTTAACGCATTATCGCATTTTCTTTTTTTTAGGTTAACGCCGTTTTGTCGTCGTTGAATCGACGAGAGACAATGACGAATGGGCCGTGACACGGGGACAGTCATCGGCCGTACAACGAACTCTTCCGTATTGAATCTCACCATTGAGTCGAAAAGGCCTTTTACAATCTCCCTTATAATTCTAATCTTACGATAATAATAATAATAATAATAATAATAATTATAATGATAATATAGAAACAAATTTACGAAGAAAAAAAAATTTATAACGTTTAACGAATAATCATTAATGTTAATTACTACGAATAATAATAATAATAATAATAACGTGATAATTAATTGACAATAAAAAATAAAACGCTCGCGCATAAAAGCGTTTGCGACTATGTTTTGTGCGAGCCTCTCACGCTCACTTGGCAAGCTAATGTGCCTTAGGAAACATTTTCGATCGTCTACGCGAGTTAACTCTCGTAGTTTTGCACTATTTGATATACCGACTAAAACAAAAACAAAAACAAACAGAAAAATAATAATGAAACGAAAAACAAAATAAAAAAAAATCGAAAGAACGTTAACAAATTTCAAATTTTTTAAAAATTAGAAAAAAATAATGATAATAAAACAATTTCACCGTGAATGGTAAAAATTGGTGTCTAACGATGACGTCTGCGGTTTAACAACTGACGTAATCGGACGCAATGAGACACTAACAAACAAAACTTTTTGCGTTTACTAATTAAAAACTTTTTTTTTCTTTTCTTATTTTCTTATTTTTTTTTCTTTTTTTCTTCATGCATAAATTTTCGACTACTCGATTGATTAAAATACATCGAACGTCATTCAAACAGATCTCGATAATCAACGAGTTCCGAAAATCGTTTAACAACCACGATTTTGTTTTTACTTCGCATAATATATATTTATATTGTATATACGTAAATATATTCGTGTTTGTGTGTGTGTGTGTGTGTGTGTGCACAACACGTTCGCGAGTTAACAAAACTCGTGCGAGATTGTTTGTCGCCCGACGAGGGGACAAACAATTTTTTTTATTTTTTTTTCAAATCGAACTTTGCGCGTGGCTTATTCGAATTCGTCTCGATGAGAAAACGGTTCAGTGGGATCGAGTCATTAAGGCACTGTTCACCGACAATGTCTGACTAGAAAATGAAACTATATAATTATGGAACTTTTGCTTGTTGTGTTTTTCTTTTTTTCTTTTCATTTTTTTTCTTTCTTTCGTTCTTTGCTTTTGTTGTCGTCTCTTTAACGATTACGTCAACGTCGCTGACGATGTTGGTGAGCCTCGAAAACGTTGTGTTACAGGCGACTTGGGTCTTCGGCTCGTCAACGTAACGTCGAATATCCGTCAATTACGTCAATTCCAACGTCATAACCGAGTTCAAGAATTGAAAATCTACTCCGTTCGTTACATATATTTATATGTATGAGACTTCTTGTTGCTGTCCTTCTTGTTCATTTTTTTCATTTTCGCGAGACTCACGTCAGTGTGTATAAAAATAAAATGACATTCAGTTCCAAAAAAAAAAAAAAAAAAAAAAAAAACTAAAACCACCGATTGACAAATTGTTCGGACAAAGACGACGTTCACAGCAACGTAAACAACCAGCAGACCCGACGATAAAACGAGGTAATACATTTTGTGCACGACGAAAAAATAGAAACGAAAAAAAAAAAAAAAAAAAAAAAAAAAAAAAAATCTTCTCACTTCTCATTTACGTAGTTTTCATTTTCTTGTACGGTGGCATCATGCTACTGTTGGGAATGGCAACTTGGGGTTGTGCGGCGATGGTAGCCGGATTTCCAGCCTGCAATTGCGTCAAACTGGCCACGGCGCTGGGTACCCCGGGTACCCCGGTCATCGAACCCATGCCCGGCAGCATGGCGTAAGGATTTTGCATGTACGGATTTGTTTGATGCACCGGACCGGCGGTCATTCCCGGAATTTGCGTTTGCACGTAATGCGACGGTAGTAGTTGATGATGTTGACGTATCAACGAGTAAGGATTGATGGTAGTTGTTCCCGGTTGTCTGGGATAATGCAACAAACCCTGTGGCAATTGTGACGTCAACGCGGCACTCGGTATTCCACCGATATTTTGCATCATGTGTCTGGGTGCGGTCACATTACCCGCGGCCATTGTAGCCTGTTGATTCATGGCCAATGCTTGTTTGTTCAGAGCCACACCCGTGTAACTCAACGCGCTCAACGGATTCATGCCGTATTGTTGGGTAGCTTGGCTCAATTTGATGGCCTTTGCGTAATTCTTTTGGGCAACTTCTTTGGCAATCGCAGCTGGATCCATGGAAAGAGTCGGACCCATTCCCAAAGTATTGAGAACGTTGAAATTCGCCATGTTCGCCATTGTATAATGATTGGCCATTGTGTTGACGTTGGCCATGTTGGCCATCGATGCCATTGACGTCATGTTCGCCATCGACGTGAGATTGGCCACGCTTGGCATGGACGTTAGACCCGTCATCGATGACATTGGATTCAACGATTGTCCACCCCCTAGTGACATTTGACCTACCTGACTCGCATTAGCGTGATTCAATTCGGAAGAGTTTTGTACATTATCGTTATCGTGATTAACGTGTGACATAACGGTTTTGTTGTTGTCGTTTATCGAAGGCGGGGGCGGTGGCGGATTGTTCGGATCAACGAGAATTCCGTGACCGTTGGCCGTATCGATACCGCCGGACGATGATTGGGATTGCATCGTGTTTTGCGAATTAGCTAACGACTGGTTAGAGGTTTGGGGAATTGGTGGGGTTCCACCGTACTCACATGACACAGGCACGAAGGGCTGTTGTAGCTGCATCAACTGCTGATACGTCGTCGCGCCGGTCGGTTGGTAAACCGGCATTCCGGATTTGTCACCGGCCGGACGTTTGTACGGTACCATTCCTGGGAATGCCTGAAATCAATGAAGGAAAAAAGTGCGAATCAGTGAGACGTTGATTGTTTTGGTCGCGATGCGGTCGGGAATTTCTTCAGGAGCGTGAAAAATAGATATTTTTCGGAAATTTTTTTAGACAGGATAAAATAATCAAATCATTTTACTTATTTTTACATAAGTTTGTTGTGACGTCCAAGTTAGAAAATAGTTTTTTTTTTTTTTGGGATGAGCAACAATATGGCGGCGTAAACGCGATTATCTCGAAACTGCATTTTCAAAAACTGCACAAAGGTTGTAGCTCGAAAAGTTATCGACCGATTTCGATGAAATTTTGGGAGGTTACTCTCTGTAATATTATCGGAAGGATATATCTAAAGGTTGAAAGGTAGCGTGTGAGTAAATAATTCAAGTAAATCAGTGAGAAATTTGGATTTATATCAATGGATTATTATTTTTTTGAGATTTCTCGTCGTTTTTTTTTTTTTTTGAGGTGGGGACGAGGTTCGTGAATAATTGAAATTTTTGTTTTTTTTGTCGCTTGTGACAAAGCTGTGTTTTGTGTGTGTGTGTGTGTGTGTGTTCGTTTTGATCGGCACTTACAAAGTTTTCGTAGTAGAACGATCCGAATGACTTCGTGTCCATCTGCAACAAAGACACGATCGGTTTCAAATTGTTTCGACGATGAGATGCGCACGATTTTTTTCGCGTCGGGGGGAAGATGTTCTTTTTTTTGTTTCAATTTGTTCCTTTTTTTTTAATTGTCGTACTTGATCATTTTTTTTTGTTTTTTTAATCTCGTTGAGACAAGATGAGGAAGGAGTCTCGGGTTGTTAGTGTAAGTTGTGCCGATGACGCAGCTTGCAGCGACGTTTTCCACACGACGAGATTAGAGCCCCACGTTGAAACACTGCAAAACGTGACTCTAACAACGTTAAAAATAATTTTCATGAAAAATAATATGCAGCCATTTGTTGCGTGACAAATCGGATTCCTGGTTGTACGCTAGTTTGCGAGTTTTCATCTCGTCTTACTTGCTCCTGGATGAGCCAAATGAAATGAAAAAAAAATAAAAAATAATAATAATAATTATAAAAAAATAACTAATAATATTTTTAAAAAATTAAAAACTGAATACAATCACTCATCTACACGATTTGTTATTCATCAACAGAACCGCTTAACATGACGATTTTATATCGATCAATCGATACAACTACAAAGAAAATCGTAATTGTCATTTTTAAGAAAGTATTTTCCGCATTATTTTTTGCGAACGAAAAAAAAAAAAACAAAAAAAAAACATATCACTTGAAACTCATCGGCGAATCCGTGAGTTGCGATTAAAATGGTCGACGTGACACGTGCGCCAATGGAAATGATAAAAACTTTCTAAGCGATCTCGATCGGTGAGTTTATCGAATAAAATGAATAAATAAATGATAACGAAAATAACAATAATAATAATATCAAAGCAAAATAAATAGCGAGCGACAGCTTGGAAAAGGTATACCGAAAGGAAAAGAAAACAATTTTCGGAAGATATAAAGACCAAATGAAAAATAGCCAGAAGATGGATAAAAATGATGAAAGCCACGTGTGAAGACGATGAGATGTGAAATTTGATAATAAATTGCAAGCACTTGCGCATTTGAATAGATATTTTTTTTTTTTTGCATCAGACTCCGGAAGCGAAATAAAACGCACGTACTATCGAGAAATATTTTGTTCGAAAGCTTGTGCGCGGACACATGTGCCAAAGCTCAAAAGCCGAATAAACGTTTTGCAGGCGCGACCGTAAGTTTTATTCGTCTCTGGCTTTTTTGGAACCCCCATAAAAATTGCAACAAGCCCGAAAATTGTGACTGCGAAAATATTGTTGGAAAAATTTACATTTCAACATATCCTTCAGTTGCATCAATTGTTTGTCTCTTTTCATCAGGAATATTGCGATGTTGGATCGCGTAGAAATTAAAAAAAAAAAAAAGAAAAAAAATTGAGCGAGTAGCGTAATTGCGTGGTAAGCGATCTAATAGTGTTATCGGCAATCTCGATGGGACTATATGAATATTTCGTAACGACAAAATGAAAAGAAAAAAAAATAGTACAGATAAAATTCATTCGGTTGAATCGACGAATTAAAATTTCTTCAACTTTTCTTGTTTTTTTAACTCCTATTTAATTTTTAATTTTTTTTCTTTCTTTTTTTTCATTTCTATTTGGGCCTGATGAAATATCTCATCGACGCGAAAATCGTTCGAACTTCGCGATCGATGATGAGAGGGAGAGAGAGAGACATTGTGTTGAGACGTACGTGGTCAGGTGGTGTCGCACCATAACCTCCGGATCGCGAAAGCACAACATGCATCATCGGCGCAAGCTTGGAAATTACACAGATCCAATTTTTTAAAACTGTCAGATCGGCGAGTCTCCTTCCCAACTCGTTTCGTATGAGCCCAGTAACGAAGGAGCCTTCTCAATCACGACTTTGGCAAATTGGGACATTGGGTGGCCTTTTTTTTTTTCATTTATCGAATGTTGTTCAATTATTTCGTATTCTTGGCAGTTCGAGATCGGAATGAACGAGAGAGCGAGATCGATCGATCGTCATTGAATTTTTACGGTTTTTTTTTAATTTTAATTAATCAACCATTATTATTTCTATCATCATTATGATTTTGTTCATTGCGGATGGAACTGCCAGAAGAATATTACGATCGTCGGAAACTTTGATGTGACCAACTCGGTGGAGTCTCAATAAATTCTGTGAATTCTATTTTTTTTTTGTATCAACTTTAAAAATATAAATCTCGTAATTTGGAAATTAAAATAAATGAAAAAAAATCGTTGAGAGACCACACCGAGAAGTGATTAAATCAGACGATCCGAAAGCGATCTATAAATACATTACGCGGGCGTGTAAGCTCCAAGGAAAAGGGGTTGGGGGGCGCAACAGCATTCGCAAAGTACGACAGAGAATAAGCAAAAGTTTACCAACGAAATATTGAAACAAAAATAAATAAATAAATAAATAAATAAACAAATGAATAAATAGTGTAGAAGAAAACGAAAAACTTTTTTCTGGCGCATGTTCGGCGAGAGGTTTGTCAGCCAATGATGGAAACCAATGAAAAATGAGCCAATGATGGAAACTGAAGTGACTGAAGATGAGCAAACAATAAAAACGTCAAGCTACCGAAGCTGGTCTCGTGGCAATTTTTCATCAGCTCTTTACTATTTTTACCACCCCGACCTTCCCTGCTTCCCCAAAAAAAAGAAACACGAATCATTCGTATTTGCTTAGTGGCAAAAAATAAAATTGAGGCATTTCGTAATTCATAATGTAAAACTTTGCTGAGATATACGGCTGAGTTGTTGAGATTGAAATAATAGGAGGGAGCTAGAGCTCTAAGCGCGCTCGGCAGTGTATTTACAATCGCAGTAACTACATATTTATAGATATATATACATATATATATATATATATATATATATATATATATATATATATCTATTAATATGTATAACTTAAAGATACGACTACTTCGGATTCGTGGCGACTGGTATCAAGCGAAATAAAAAAATCTGATTACGCAATTTCGATCTTTGCTGGAAAATACATTTTTTGAATAATAATAATAATAATAATAAAAAATTTGAAAATTAAAAATAGTAGAAAAAAAATTTTGAAAATTGACAATGATAAAAAAAACTTTGAGAATAATAAAAATTTTAAAAAATTGAAAATTGTAATTTGAAAAAAATACATAAACAAACGTAGGAACGACACGGAGAAAAATATTGAATTCGTGAGAACAGTCGCCGAAAGTTCGATCCGCTACGATAAGGAAGGTGTACGTCATGCATAAGCCGTGGTACCATTAGCAGATCGTCATTGGTGTCGCGCATCCGCTTCTTTCCAAACTCGATATTCGCCATACTCGGGTTGTGCAGTCCTCCGGGTACGGCCGACGACGGCACTCCTGACATTCCACCAGCCATTGCCCCCATTCCCGACATGTTCGTATGCAACGATGCCGTCTGCTTATCCGATCGCATGCCATCATCATTTTTTTTTTTTTTGTAATATTTTTCAATTCATTTTTGCCCATTTGATTTTTGCGTATCGGTAACGAATCCGTCCGGAAGTGATGATCGTTCGTATCGCCAGCGTCAACATCGATGATGGGTTTTTTTTTTTTTTGTGATAGATTTTTTTTTTCGGCAGGCGGTGTCCGGTCAGTCGTGCGTTCGGGAGACACAGTTTCGTCGGCAATTCGGCAGGCGTTAATTGGCAGGTAGCGAAGCGCACGGAGATTGTGTGTGGTTTTTTTTTTTTTTTTGGTTTTTTTTGTGGTATCAGCAAGCATGAAGCGTCATCAGCGAGAGGGCAAGATAAAAATGAAAAAAAGAAAATAAGAACAGTTGAGGCTAGGCGGCAATTTTTCATATTGTATATGTATATATAATAATAGTAATAATAATAATAATAATAATAATAATAACAGCGACAGTAATAATAATGATAATAATAATAATAATAATGACGATAATTGATAGTAACAACAACAACAGTAATAATAATAATAATAATGATAATAATAATAACACGATACAATACATGACGAAACATTGGATCGCGCAATATTGTGTAATCACCAATCGAGATTAAATAAGAAAATGTAAACTATCGAGTAAAGTAAAAAAAAAACAAACAAAAAAAACAATGGATGAAACATGTTTTAATGCGACGTGCAGCTCGGCTCGGCTGCGGAAAGAAGAAACAACAAAACAAATCCGAAGTTATTTCGCGATCCATTATCGCGATCTGAAATCAATCGGAATTATCTTCATTAACAAATTTATCATCGGCCTGTTATCGCGTGAGTCCTCGAACATGAAAAGAAATAGAGATAAAAAACACCAGATATATATATATATATATATATATACATAGCTTCATGAAATTGCTAAACAATGCGCACAAAAATGAAAAATAAACAAATAATAACAATAATAATAATAATAATAACAATGAAAATTTGTTTAATGAAGAAAAACAAGTAAAAAATCGAAGCATACGTCATGATGGATAATTTGCATTTGTGTCAATAACGCATACGGGATCCATCCTACACCTAGTTCTGGGATTTCGTTATTCTGGCGCTGCACGCAGATCTGCAATCGGCATACTATATATACATATATATATATATATATAGATATATATGAACTTACGATACACAAATTACACGAAGATATATACATATATTGCGGAAATTAACTTTTATAATTAAGTGCTGCTGCCGGTGCTGCTGATGTCGTTGCTGTTGTCGCGATCTCCCTCGCTGTCAAATCTCCCCCTCTTCCCCCTGTCACCGCTCGGCCATGGTTCCACGTGCGAGAATTAATTAAGAAGATGGACGAGGGGGAGAAAAAAAAATAGATACACATACATGTATATATGTATAAATATATATAATATGTATAAATAGATACACATACATGTATATATGTATATAAAATATACATGTATGTAAAGAATAATACAACGAAAACGCACCATAATGACATATCTATGAATAAAACACGTCGGCACGTTCGGTATTCGCCTGAAAAATTCATTATCATCATTGGAAAATCATAATGTGCAATAATTTCCATCGATCGATTATTCGGACGAACGATGAAGAACACAATGTTTTCATTTTCGGCGATGTCTCTCGTACTTGGACGTCATGGACACGTTCCCCCGGCATCCGTTATCGTTGAGTGACACGCGTGCGTTAACGTTCGAGGTTCGACAATGGTACATATGCTGCTTGACGAGCGTGATAAAAATAATGAATAAATCATAATTAAGTTCATTATGGACCAGCCCTGTGTGCGATAACGTAATCATGGATTGAACATTTTGTTTTATTTTCTTTTTTTTTAATGTTTTTTTTTTTTTTTTGTATTTCATGTCCGTCCGTCGAATGAGAGATTGTCATCGCAGTTGTGAAAATTGTTTTGGAATTCGATGGCTATGCGTGTTTGTGTGTGTGTGTGTGTGTTGATTTGTTAGTGCGTTTTGTGTGTGTGTGTGTGTGTGTTTGTGTTGTGTAAAAAACAGAAAGAGGGTGACAATGAATCGTTTATCGTCTGATAAAAATTATTTTCGTGTCTTACATTTTTTTTTTTTTCGTGACAAACACAAATTCGACGATGGTGTCGCAATGCCCAAGTAGTGCAAAAGAAAACGAAAAAAAAAGAAAAAAAACCAAATCTAATTTCACTCAGATTAACTCTTATACAATGATCGAGATCATGATGCTCACGATGATCCCCGCTCGTTGTGATTGGGATTTGAAAAAAAAATAATAATAAATAAATAAATAAATAAATAAATAGTAATAATGACAATAATAATTTTTCTCGCAGGCGTCACAATTAACCATCAACGTATGTTAAACGTATATAAATAAAAAAAAATATATATACATGTATATGGAAACGCGATGCACCCTTCGGCGATTGTAAAACCATATTTTTTTGTAGAGAATGAGACTTCCCTGCCAACAAGCTGGTGTCTGCCCGGAATCCGTGCGTGAATATCTTCTCACGGGTGTGTTCCCCGGTCGTTGAGTAGTCATCCCGTGCCGATGTTGCTGAAAATCTTTCTGGTTTTTCGAACCTTCGGCTGTCTTTATTTTTTTTTTTTGTTTTCTTCCTTTCTTTATTTTCTCGTATTTGTTTGATTTTTTTTTCTTTTCGTTTTTTTTTTTGTACTGCCAATTGGAATTCTGCCTTCCCCCGGAATCGTTGCGATCGTGTGTGTGCAGTACCGATCTTGAGATAACGAAGAGAGGGGTCGGGGGGCTGGGGCGTGGGAGAAGTGGCGAGAACGAGATATTGAATACAGCAGCGTGTACGACGTACGAAATTCAGAGTGGGTGGGGGCGGTGGGCCGGGGGGTTTCTTCGGAGAAAATAAATTTGTCCACGATTCGAACCGATTTCCGAAACTTAATATGTGAAATTTCCGAGTCGAGCGTTTTGTTTTTCTAGTTCTTTTTTTACGAACAATCTCGTTGCAGTTGGGGTGGATTGGGGGGTGACAGAAGAAGTTGGGCTTATCGTGTGAGACGCGGGGGGGGGGGGGGGCAAAAAAGTAATTGACCGCGAGAAGTATCGAGAGACTTGTTGAGATGAAAAAATCGTGAGGTAGATCGTTGGTCAGGGGTCGAATTTCAGAACGATCGAACGTTGTTCAGAACGATCGAAATTCAAAACGCGCAATGCTCCGAACGCCGATGCTTCAGAGGGACAGACTTCAGATCGTGTATTCTGATTTTTTGTTAAAAGTTAATTCGATGAAAGAAAAAACTCACTTGTGGGTCTTTAAAATATTTAAAATCTGATTAAAATTTAATTTTCTGATGAAAGTTTCAAATTAACGAGAAAAAACTATCAAATGACGTTGATAGCACCATAAAAATTTTAAGGATGTGCACCTCTTTGAATTTTTGAAAAAGAAAAATCAAAACAATAAAAAATACATTTTTATCTTCCCGTCTAAAATCTGACTGAACAATGCGTGATAGACCAAAAGTTCACATGACCAACATTGTGGATAATTGAATTTTCTACAAAAAAGTCCGTAACAGAATATATTCTAAGATCGATAGTTTACGCGTGGGAAAGCTTAAAAGTCGGGCGTTCGAAATTCTGCACGTTCGAAGCATTGGACGTTACAAATTTTGATCGTTCCGAAGATTGATCGTGGATGAATTTCGACCCTCATCCAGATCGTTGCTAGCCGGCAAGAGACAATCGAACACGATAGAAAACGTTATCGTCGTCGAATTACTTTGATCGCTATTTCAAAAGAAAAAACATACAAACAAAAATTAATAAAAATTTTAAAAAACTGCCGGGGCAGCTTGTTTCACGCTCAGTACGTTCCAACGTTGGGCTCACGAACTTCACAGGGACGGAATTATCTCGCGATTAACCGTTCGCGAAATTTTCTTTTTTTTTCCCCACAATTTTTCCTTACGATGGCTATTAAAATAATTTTTTTTTCTTTTCCTTTTTTTTTCATGTTTCGAACTTTTATTTATTTTTACTTCCACGATGAAAAATCGTTGATACGTTGGAAAAATTTTGAATTCGCGATACGAGTGTACAGGCGTATTTTGTGTAGGGCAGCAAACAGCAGCGGGGGTTGATAGCCGGGGGTTCGTGCAGCACAGCTTGTCAGCAGGGTTGTGTTCGTTGTGTTCATTCATGATAGGTAATTCACTACATTTTTCTTTTCTTTTTTTTTTTTTTCGTATATACAAAAATTTGTTATATCTCTATTTTCTTTGGTAATGTTTTTTTTTCTCTTTCATTCGTTGCGTTCGATCCTCGGGCTTTGTCTCGAGTCTCGAATCACGATGGAACACTCGAGACGATCTCATGAATAATTCATCAATTTTTTCTTCTTCAGTTTTTTTTTTGTTTATTCATTCTTTTCTGCGGTTGGATTTAACGGCAAAGAGAAACCGAATGATCGGCGTGTTCGAGCGGAGACTAAGCGCTTGGATTAACGGTCGAGACAACGTTTATTATTTTTTACGATCTAAATTATCGATCAGGTGAGATTGGTGTATTTGGCAACTAGGTATACATTATGAATTTTTTTTTTCTGTTTTTTTTGTTTTTTTTTGTTTTTGCACCTGGATAGCTGCGATAGGCTGCTAGAAAGAAAGAAATAGAACAGTGGTGTCGGTGATGATAAAAAACGATGTCTGGGTAAAAAATCTACTACTCGCTACAACACTACGGTCACGGCTGAACGTCAAACAGGATAGATGAATAGAGATGGACGAACACAAAAGCAACGAACTGGGCTGCCGGATCGTGAGAATCCCACTGTCCAACGTAACGTTTTCTTTTTTTTTTATTTTTTATTCGATTGTCGTTCGATACATACGTATATATATATTTATTTCAATTGCCCACAATTCGAAAATTCGAGTGGGTTGGTAAAAAAGAAAAAAAAACGAAGGAAAAAATCGATTCTCACGTTCCTGCAATGTTTATCACGAGCATGACCACTGCGTGACATTTTTCCAATTTTCAACAGCGGACGATGAAGGAATTTGAAAAAAATAAAAAAATAAAAAAAATACGTAAATCAATCACCCAAAGCAATGTGTGAACAAGATTACAAATCGCGTGCCTCGTACGAAATTCCGCAATAATTATAGCCAATTAAATTTGTCCAATTTTGGTTTTTTTTTTTTTCGTCGATGTGTTTACCGAGGTACAATAATTCCAGCTTCACGAGGTCGAACGTGAGGCAGAGTCAGAGGTGCGAGTGACCGGAAAAAAAGATTGATATTCAATAATTTTTTTTTTTTCGTTTTACGGTTTGGCGAAAGGCGACGCAGCGGCCTAAGCTTTTGTTTCTTTTTTTCTCGACGCTCACCCAGCAATACTATAGGACAAGTTGATGAAGATTGAAGATTGGAGATAGAGATAACAGTGTGGTGGGGGACATGGTTAACGTGATAACACAAAATCGAAAGGTCAAAGATCTTAAAAGAAAAAAAAAGAAGAAGAAGAAATAAGAAAGTTGACAACAACAATAAATTTCACAAAACTGGCCTCGAAATGCCTCAAGAATTGACAATCAATAATGCCCTTTTTTGTTTTTGTCCGCCAAATAAAAAAAAAAAAGAAATAAAAAAACATCATTCCAATTACGTGAAACTCTCTCCATCGTGAATCAAAATTATTATAATCCAGTAATATTGCAACTTTATCTTTATCACTCGGAATTCGACCAGAAATCGGAATTCACAGTCAACGCCAATGACAAAAAAAAAAAAAAAAAAAAAAAATTAAAAAATCGAATCAAATGTAATTTTTCATTGTCGACAGAGACAGATTTCGTCCACGTGGAATCGTTACGAACATTTAATCACACGAGTGAGATCGAATCAAACAACAACGACAATGATAAGTGGTTGTAAAAGGCGTGGGAGTAAGTAGAAGAAGGATAAAAAAATTAAGAAGAAGAAAGAGAGTGACAGAGAGAGAGAGAGAGAGAGAGAGAGAGAGAGAGAGAGAGAGAGAGAGAGAATGCATTACCGCAATGCTAGCCCGAGATTGTGCGGCCTTAATGTGGGCTTGAAGGTGCAGAGGGGGGTGGAAATAGCGGCAGGGGTCCCGATTGCATCGGCCCTTGACAGCGTCCATGCAGACCGTCACAGAACCGTCCTCGTTCGCCTGCACCGTCTCGAGGGGGTGCGCAAACCGGCACTCCGTCTCGCCGCGTTTGCACGCCCCACGTTGAAACTCGCGACATACCTACAGCAAGAGCGAACACGCATGGCATAGCACTCTATCTATAGGGGGGGGGGGTCGATGGGGCAGGGTGATGGTACATGGAAGCCGGTAAGTGGTGAACAAGGGCTCAGGTTTTTTTTTTTTTTTGTACGGGCTCTGGAAAAACACGCTAATGATGAGGAAGATTCTATACAGAATATCCAAAGACCAAAAAAAAAACGAAAAAAAAAAAAAATAAAGAAATAACAACCCTCGATGAATAAGAAAAAAAATTCAAACAATAATCATCTGTATGGGTCATATAAATTTATTTACATATTTGACAAAGGGAATAACGAAGATTGTGACGGAATATTTACTCGACTATGAGGGTGGCAGGGGCGGGGGGGTTGTGACTGTTTGCATTTACGGATTCAATGGTGGCGAAGGGCGGGGGGTGGTAACATCGGTAGTGGGTCTACTTTAGGCGAGGACAGTCGTATTCGAACCCTGGATATTTCTTTTTCCATTATCTCGTGTCAACTATCAATTCTTTTTATTTATTTTCTTTTTAAATAATAGTCGCGAAATTATTCCGTGTGAAAATATACATATATTAGTTGAAAATTCGTGATTTAAATTTTTAAAACGAAACGTTGAATTTTTTTTTTTTTTTGAAAAAACAATAACGAATATCCGGGATACAAAAATGGCCGGTCTCAGAGACTATAATGCTAGGCGAGTGTTCATTAGCGGTGACAGCTTATATCGATTTATGTACGCGTGTTTATATATATATATATATATATATATATATATATATATATAATATATATATAAAATACACACACACACGCGCACACACGTCGTACACATATTGATATAATGTGTCGGATTGTAAAACTTTATACGTTGCTGGGATGGGTCTACACAGTATATCATTTATCATGGATTTTATCGCAATAGGGGTACAGATATTACAGCGAAGGAGACATCGTGGGTGAGGGGAGTTTGGAATGAGATGAGAGACCTTGTAAAATGTTTTAGAAAGAGCTAGAGTTAGTGAGTGAGTGAATATACATACCATATATATATATATATAGAAATATATATATATATATATATATATATATAGCATGTATGTATCAAGTACGTGACTGTGAGAGGGAACAAGAGGGGTTGGGGGCAGCTGTTGGCTTTGGTGTCGCGTGGTTACACAGTGACGATGGTGTTCTATATAGCGAAGGACTCGTACCTCGTGTCCGATGGAAGACAAAGCTAAATTGGCTCTTTGTTCTCGCTCGTTGGGAATCGAGTATCCTTAATGATTACATTTAGCTATTTACCGATATACCGATTGATTAAAACAATAACACGATTCTCCCGACTTTCACAGCAACTTTCTGACTTTTGCATGAGGAAAAAAATTGAATAAAAATAAAACATGGACTTGAAGATTTTTAAATTATTTTTTAACTGACTCGACGATTTTAAGGGTTCCGTAACCAACTGGGAACCTTTATGGTTTCGGTCTGTCCGTTCGTCCGTCTGTCTGTATGTCACAGTTCTTCCATTCTTTCATTCATTTATCTATTGAAACGAAATTGCGATATAAGGACGTGGATTAATCACGCAGTAACAGAAAATATGAAATTTTTTGTAAAATAGCTTTTTGGACCTCTTTCTGTAGTGAAAAGTGTACTTTTCACTACTTGGACTTTTACTCGACATTTCTTTTTCACTCACCCCATCGAGTGTGGTGTCTTTGGATAGGTCTTTTCAAATGCAACAAGTAATGTTTTAGAACCTTTTGATTTTAACCCTTTAGTCACGAGATATATGCTTTCAAAATCGTTATCAGAGCAGCCCCCCCCCCCCCCCGCCGATTCTCTAACTCGCAAACTATCGATGCAAGAAATCTGAAAAAAATTCACAATGCAGTTTTTAATTAGTATTTTCAATTATGTATATTCTTTAAACTTTTCAGAAGAAAGCAAATTTGTCAGAGTGAAATAACTCTTTTTACGTATTATTAAAAATTGAAGATAATGTTACCGAGAATGGCTACGGAACCCTATCGTAGGCGTGTCCAATTACCTTTTTGCTTTCGGTAATCGTGAAATCACGAAACAACGAAATATAATCAAGTGGCATTTTCGAAAAAAAAAATAAAAAAATGCGAGCTCGAAACAATCGATAACCGTCCAAACACTACGTTCGACTATATGCAATTTGCGTTTATTCGTTACGACTAATTCTACACGACGGAACGGTTGTTTTAAAAAAAAAAATAATAATAATAATTCGTTGTTTATTCTGGATTTTTTTTTTTTGGATTCTTCTATCCTACATATGCAAATCGTACGTGGTAACGGGTGTTGGCTGTGATTATTGCGCAATTAGTCGTGTGAATGCCGAATTACGGGGTTAGTCCGAGTGAGACGGAAAAGCGTGAAAATTCGATATTCATGTAATTGTAGCAAATCGTGTGAAGGGGTTAAATGTAATCACCCTTAATCGAAGCCCGATATTCGAAGCTCGTGTGAATCTCCCAAATGTCACGCACACGGACATTTTTTATTTTCGTTTTTTTTTTATTTTATTTTTTTCGTTGCTATTTTTTGTTCGCTTGCACACGCTTATACGAAATAATGAAGTGCATTGCACACGAGTCACATAGGCCGCACAAGAACATCGACGATATACGTTTTCTATCAATGTGTTGGTATATATATATATATAGATATATGTATGATTTACGCGCAAGCACATTCGCACCCACAACCAGGCCCACGCTGGACGCAGCCCACACGCCCACACCGTTTATAATATATATGTATATATATGTATGTAGATATACATATATATGTATACATATATATATATATATATATATATATTTATATAAGCGATATATATCGTAAAAATTGCGTCGATTACGGCGACGACGACGACGATGACGATCACGAGAGATATATGCACACGCACACACACATTTAAGCAGCGTAAATTTTTTTTTTTCCAACTCAGCCAGAGTGTTCAGGCAGCTTGTTGACGCGTGCACGCGATATTTGTACTTATTTTTCAAATTTTTTTATTTTCTTTTTTTTTTTGTTACCAAGGACAATGGAACGCGACTGATATTCGAACCGATCGACGTCGACGGATTGAAATTGATCGGACACGCCGGAATAAATGATTTTTATGTCGAATAAATTGCCAGGAATGGAAAATAATTCGATGAAAATTTAGTTCAAATACTTTTTCGAAAAAAAAAAAAAATTACTATCGATTGATTATTGTGCGATAATCAATATTGTTGAGTTTTTTCAATGATCAATTAATGATTTGGATGAATTATCATTTTCTAATGGATTTCAATGTTCAATAGGCCTAATCTGATGTATGATTGATTCGATTGGAGAAGTATTTCAAATAAATTTTCATGCAATGGCATAATCCCCATTCCTGAAAATTGTCGATCGTCGTTCGATTGTCCTTTTTTTTTTTTCGTCGGTATTGGGATTCGAAGAGAGCGATATTGGGAATCGTGATACGAAGTCATTGGGGGTTTGTTCGAAAGAGAGACAGAGAGAGAGAGAGAAATTGAGGAATTGAATTTGACGTTTGTTCGTGTGTGTGTGTGTGTGGGTTTCGAGTGGATTTCGAATACGTGCTGTGATCTGGTTCTCATCGGCTCGGTAACGTTGTTTGTGAGTGTGGGTTTACATGCCACGTTACTCGCACATTTAGTGACAAAGTTTCACAACCTGCGTGCTTGTAACTATACGATTTTCATGACGTTCATTCCACATACTGTTTTTTGTTGTTGTTGTTGTTGTTGTTGTTGTTTTTTTTTTTCTGTTTTTTTTTTCTTTTTCATATATTTTTCCATTTTTTTCCCATTCGGCTGCGTGTGAAGGGTTGTGGGAAGGTCTGTTTCATTGTTTCGCGGCTCGGGGTGGTTCGTGATCTCGCGGGAGGGCCGATAAGGGTTTCGGGTTTCGTTGGCAAGGATTATGAGCAGCGACAGTGGCGGCAGAGAATTTTCGTGATTATGGTTTGTTTGAAAAACGTTTTACACCGGACACCACCCTGAGACGATCGAAACTATGTTAAATTTTATTGTTTTCAATTTTCATTTTTTTAACACAAAGTTTGTGGAATGGAATTTTTTTTGTTGTTCCTTGGTAGTTGTGAATGTGTGGAAGGTTTGAGCTCGAATGACGGATTGAAAAAAATGCTGACAAGTTGATTTGATTGACGGGATCGATAAAAAAAGCTGTGCTGCCTTGAAGATTTTTTTTTTTTAATTGTTGAAAATATTCTTATATTTCTTTCGAGTACTATAAAACCGTGAATTAATTATCATTAATAATGGAAGATCACCGTATGTTTATTTTGATCCATATAGAATCAACGATCCGCAAAATAATTCATTGGTATTTAAAATAACGAATCACAATTGAACACTTGATTGAAAAACAAATATATTTTTATTATTATTATTACTATTTCAGACATATCTTGGCATCATAAATTCGCAAAACAATGTTTAAGGTACCGTTGACCAATGTTTGAAAAATATGCTATCGTTATCCGACAGTGGAGAAAAAAAATTCCAGTCACTATATAATTGAAAAAAAAAAAATCGAAAAATTATGAAATATTGTTTCGAGCGCCTCAGAACGTTTAATTTGTGCATCTGGTGCTCGTGCTGTGTTTATTAGTGCATTATGCATTATTATTAATTTCGTTGTTGCTGTTTTTGTTGTTGTACGTGAACCCCTGTTAATTTACAATGTCACAGTTGTTAACGTGACTGTGTGCAGCCGTGTGTTACACAAAGACCGTGAGAGAAAGAGCGAAAGATATATTGTTGAGTAAGACAAAAGTGTCGGGTGCGCCATGTACGACTTATTTTCTACGAGTATGAAAATCATCACGTTTATCACGAGGTCTGAGTCTATTCGAATGTTGATGTCTGTGTCGATATTTGTCTGTGGATTTTTGTTTGTCGTTTGTTAATGTGTTTTTCACGATGGTTCAAGACAATGTGAAAGTATCGTTTTTAATTTTTTTTTTTTTTGGTTGTTTTTTTATCGTTGTCTCATACATTCCGATAAACTGAAAGAAAACGGTCAGTCCAAGAAAATTAACTACGCACAACAAACATTGAGAACGATGCTAAATCCGCGATAGTCGCGACTCCGGAAATCACGAGATTCATCATCTCGATCGATCATTATTATTATGATTTTTTTTTCATTTTTTAATTTTTTTTTCGTTACTACAACATTTTTGCTGCAAATTACACGGATTTCCGGGTCACACCGTCGTCGGACAAATTAGCGCACACTCGACTTGATAAACACAAAAAAATTCTATGGATACAGTTGTATGCTGAAAATATAAGACAAATAATAATAATAATAATAATAATAATGATAATAATCATTGCATTTGGAAAAAAAATGAGAAAGAAGTAACATTGAAAAGACATATATAAATAATAATAATTATGGTGTCGTTTTGTGCAACCGATGTGCAACAGTCTGACGACTCGTATGCGCTTCGGTCGTAAGCTCTAATCGGTTAGCGTACTAAAACCCACGCTAATCTGTATTCCATGTATATATGCGCGTGATTTTATGATTTTTTTTTTTTTGTTTCTTCAAAATAATTTTTTTTTTTTTTTTTTTCAAATTTTGTGTTATCATAAAATTCGTCGTGGTGTCTGTACGAGAGTGTGACAGTGTTGACATTATCAGATGTGGATTAATAACGCATGGCAAATTTATATATATAGATTAATAAATATATATATATATATACGTAATTGAACATCATATATACACGTATACACGTTATCGTAAAAAATTCACATGCGTTTTGCGTACAAGCCCCTCGTCCTAGCTGTAAAAAAAATAAATGTGAATACCGCATAAATGATTATTGCATTAGTCGGATACTGCGATAAGACGTAGAAGGGGGCGAAGGATCGGTGGTGATAAATCAAAAAGAAGAAGAAAATGAAAATAGAGATAGAGACTGTTTTTAGCGAATTTAGCGACCGGCGGCAAAAAAAAAATAAAAGAAGAGAAAAAAAGGAAGAAAAAAAAAAAGAATTCACAATAAAGTCTTCGTGGCAATTGAGACGTTTACGCATTATAAATGCTTCGACATTATCAACAATGAATATTCACGAAACGACGTCGTACAATCATTCGCATCGACGTGACCTCTCGTGAAACTGCACGAGCGTAATAAAATTTCCGTTATGGTTCAATGTACGTGACAATTGCATGGATCGATGCAATTTCCCAGTTACAGTAAAATAAATCATAGCACGACGATTAAAGCGTCGCAATTAGAGATTAAAAAAAAAACAAAATGTTTCCAACGTCTAAAACAGCGATTCTATTGTGACTCGTGGATAAACAAATTTGTGTGTGATGAAGAATTTTTATCGTCTACTTTTGCATACACTACTGCGATACTCTGCATCAAATTGGCCATCTACACTGGCTCCTAATCGATCAAAATTTTTCATCCTGATTTGTGTTTCTGTTTTCAACTCAATTTACAATGATTTATGATTTTTTTTTATCTCTAAAAAGTTTTTTATTTAGTAGTAGTAGTAGTAGTAGTGTATTTATTGACAATACATGGTGGAATACAATTTTGCCACATTGAATACAATTTTACAGATTGAATAGGTGCATTGCCAATGGGCCATCGACCGAGGTCCTTCAGCCCTTTTTTTATTTATTTATCGATGATTTATTTATTTTTCATTTGTGCGAAAAAGTTTTGATCGATAAAGCGTCAGTGGTATTTCAATGGGCGAATGATAAAATAACGATAAATAACAGGCAGCAAGCGTTTGTCATTTTTCAACACCGATTTATGGATTTAAAAAATATATATATATAAATATATAGGTATATATATATATATAGATATATATTTTTTTCGAGCGAGTGTAGCATTATCATTGGTTTGTTACGAGGGCGGATTTGTGTAGAAGGGTTGACAGCGTAGGCGTGGGATTTGGATCGACGGTGGGAAAGCTTTGCGTTTTGATATCTAAACGAAATATTGGGATCGACACCATATAACTACGCGGATGATTGGTGCCTCTGTTTCGTTTCACGATTTATTATTTTTTTTTCCTTTTTTTTTGTAAATCGACGCACAACTGACGTTCGCTCGGCCGAGTCGAGATTTTACGTTGGCGTACGTCCAAACGTCCGGTGCCATTGCAAAACGATTGAACGGTAAAAAAAATGTATAATGAAAAAAAAAAATGAAAATAAATATATGGCGACTCGACGCGTCTCTAACGAATTGACCTTTCCCCCGAAAAAAAAAAAAAAGAAAAACGGAAAAATTCACACGTCTCGATGTAATTGACGTTTTACGCTTGTCGAACAGAGTCACCACAGCTATCCGTTCGCAAAATAATCGTGTCGTATGAACGTTCACTTGTCCGTATGAAAAATTTCGTTTCAAACGATTACAAAAATGATGTCTTCAACGAGTACGAACATGATTCGAATTCATTGTTAAATAAGTAACAACGAAAAGAAAGAAAAGGACGAAAAAAAATAATTCATAATAATAATAATAATAATAACAATAAAAATAATAATAATAAAAAAATCGTTCGTCACCGAAACTATCTAATTTAACGAAGAGTCAGTAATCTTGACGACTGCATAGCAGTTCGATGTGTTGAATCAAGAAAATGAAGACGAACGAAAAAATAAATAAAATTATACACGTAAATTAATTTTCAATTTTCATGAAGAAGTCAATGGAGAAAAAAAAAACGAAAAGAAATCATTGCGTCTCGAAAGTTGTGACGTTAAACGCAAAAGAATAAAAAAATAAAAAAAATAAAAAATTAACACCGATAAGATATGCAATAAACACAGTCTATGCAGGTGGTTTAGTTTTAATTATATTTGTTTTATTTGAATTCCATCATCAAAAGGTTTCGCGTGACCCGGACTTAATGCAAGTCATCGCAGTACATCATCACAAGTATGTATTAATTATGATTATTTGTTTTTTTTTTTTTTTTTTTTCAGTTATTAATCATCGTTATCGTTATTATTTTACTCAATATTATAATTATTCATATCATAAAACCAATCGTGATTAGTCAAACAGTCGATCTATCAAATATCTCAGAATCCTCCCTTACATCTGCAATACGTGGGGTAATTATACGTAAGTAATATCCAATTAACAATATCACATTGTGTATACTTTTTTTTTTCTTTCATCTCATCGTTCGTTCTTTCTTTCGTTTTCTATTTTTTTTTTTTTTTAATTTTTTTTCTTCATTTTTCTCGGTTTTTGGTTCATACGTGTGCTATTAATTATTTATTTTTTTAAATCGTTTTTTGTTTTTATTGATTTTTTTCTTTTTTCATTTTTACTTCTTCAATGTATCTCATCGCTGATCGATGGTACGTCGATTGAGAATCGCACGAGTTTTTTTATGCGCTTTGTACCCGATGGAGATCAATAAATATTGAGAGAACAAAAAAAAAAAAAAAAAAAAAAAAAAAAAACGTTTCTGCAATTGGGGCGGGGATTCGAGGAGCTGATGACGTTGTGACGAACGAAATTTTCGAAGGTATGTAGAAATTAGGTTCGAGAGGGGGGAGCCAATTACGGATTCAGGAGGAACCGGAATGAGGAATCACTGAACGATAATCAGACGGTTTAACATCTCGTGAAATCCGGAAGCAAATTTCGAAACTCGATTCGAAACTATCGTGCCGTTAATATCGAACTCGAAAATACGTTTTTTTTTCTTCTTAATTTCGTTGGGCAATATATTTATACGTATATATAAAAAATCTATTCGGAATGGAAATTAACAACCCAAGATAAGCAACTCAATTATGAATAACGCCCATAAAAAAGTTTACTTTCTTGAAATAATAATAATAATAAAACTTTATTGGCCTTTAAAATTTTGTTTTTTTTTTTCAACGAATATTAACACTAATACAGTCGTTTCACGAACAAAAATTTTGAAGTTGGCGTAATTGAAATGACATTATTTTTTATTTTTTTCTTTTTTCTTTCATCAAACTCGTTTTTTCTCTTCTTCTTCTTTTTGTTTGCTTCGTTTTTTCTTTTTTTTTTTTCGATCTTTGCTACCGGTCTTGTGGTGATACAACATACAATCAATCAATTTGTTAACCTACCTACTATATACATATGACATATGTCGTTATGTGCGTATGCATGTAATCCGGACTCCCGTACGCAAGTCACATTCTTGCAATAATATACTATAATATGAACTTGCATACGTACATATTTGTACACATATATGTATATTCATTATAGTCGTTATAAATTTCGTGTAATAATCAAACGTGCAATCCATGTATAATTAAAAATTCATAGGTATTATCGTAATCATAATAATGGCAATAATAATAAGAATAATAATAATAATAATAATACTAATAATAATGATAATAATAATAATAATATTACGAATAGAAAAAATGAGAACAATAATAATATTGTCAATATCAATATTGATATGCTATCGACGGACAATTTAGGAGTGTAGGATGTACAGATATGAGAATCAATGAAAAACGAAAAAAAAAAAATGATGAAATAAAATAAATTAGAAAGCAGAAAAACGAAAAAAAAAAAAAAAAAAATACAACACTTCGGGTCTCCGTAGGCGTCGGATGATACACAAAAGTTTGGGTTTTCTCTTCACGATTTGCCTACGCCAATGTTACATCTTCCATTTGAGTGAATCGGATGCGCATAAATCTTCGTTTGATGATTCGTTTAATTTTGTTCAATTTATTTGGTTTTTTTTTTTTGCTTTCGTTTCCCCAAGTTTTTTCGATATATATATATATATATATATTTGTTTTCTATTTCTCATACCGTCTCATCGCCGGAATACGTAACTTATAATTTCTTATTCATTTTATTTTGTTTTTTTTTTTCGTTTTCATTTTCATTACAGAACGCTGTGTGCGAGAGTAAGGGTTGAGGGTGAGGAGGGGAGGACAGGGGGTGGAGGGGGTCGAAGAAAAGTTTTCGCTCACGTTCCTTCGTCCTATTTTCATCGTGTCTTTCGACGAGTCAGACTCGAGAGGAATTATCGTGACGGAGAGTCGTCGGGTGGGGGTTAACATGTGAGGGGGTGACCGGAAAAAGTGCGGAAGGAACGTTGGGAAAAGTTTGTTTTTCGTTGAACGGATGAAAAATCGCGCAATCGTGACGGGGGCCCCGGTTTCGCGTCGTTCTATTATATTCACTCAAACATCGTCGAGCCCTAAAGCTTATCTTACAAGATTTCACTACGGTGAAGGTACGTTAGAACGTCGTTGATACGCGGTGCGATTTTTTTTTCTTCTTATTTTCGTTTGTTTGTTTGTTCGTTTGTTCTTTTATTTCCTTTTTTCTTATGTTAACTTATATTATCATCATTCCATTCCTTTATTCCTTCATTACCGTCTAATTGTCATTTTTCAATCATTCTCGCTCATTTCTACGGTCTACCGAATGTTTTGTTTTTTCGTTTTTTGTTTCTTTTTGTTTTTGGTTGCATTTCCAAACATTTCTTCGTTCTCGTCTAAACGTCCATTACACACTCCTTATACCCCTAATATTATAACGCCGTTAGTTCTACGAATTGTATTTTGTGTTTGTGTGTGTTTATCTATTGTTTTTTTTCTTCTCTTTTCTTCATTTCTTATTTTCTATAATTTTATATGAGTATTCTCCTTTTTTTGTTTTTTTTTGTTTTTCGTTTTCTGTTTTTAATTCTTCGGTTCTTCAGTTTTCGTTACGCGCTACGAGGACGCATCTGAATGTAGGATTAGCACGATGTCATATGTCGTGTCGATTACCGACTCCCTAGACCGTACTTCATACGATTTTATTAATTTTAATAATTATATACATGTAATGCACCATACATATGTACTTATGTAGGTGTATTATGCATATATGATGGGAATAGCGAACGGGACAGCCGGGGTGACCGAGTCCAACGTGATCGATGCGGTTAATCTCGAGGGTTCGGAAAATTTACGCCTTCGCAAGGGTTACAATTGCGACGTCTCGTTTTTACGATAATACATACTTAATTATTTTCGTTTTCCATTTTTTTTTTGTTTTTTTTTTTTTGGATTTTTTCTTTCGGTAAATGCGAGCGAATCATTCGTTCGTGCCCCCCCCCTCGTTTTCGGTATTCGTGAGCGTGAAAAGAGCCATTAATTTTATTTTACTTTATTATTATTATTATTTTCTTTTTCGTTTTTTATTTTTTTATTTTTTATTCAGTAAGGCACGAGCGTGTGGACAGGCCGACGAGGGTTTGAGATCCCTTCGATCGCGGCTGTCCAACACGTTTCGGGATAGACAAGAAAAATCGCCGGGACTCAAATAACCCCCCCCCCCCTCCCGAGTAAACCACCCTTCTTCCCTCCGCCCCCCCCTCCCCGCGCCCCTCTCGCCGCAATTATCATCGTCGCCGTTATCGTTTGTAAAAAAATACGACCGCTCTGTGGGAGATTGCTTTTTTTTTTTTGTTTTTTTTTGTCGCGAGCGTCGCCTCGGTAACCCTTCGAGATTCGCGTCTTTCTCCCGTATTCACCCCCCGACCCCCAAGGGTCGGATTAAAATTTTTCCCGCATCGTCGCATTCACGATTCACGTGAATTTCGTTGGTATAGTCGGGGACCTCCCGATGAAAATCCCGTTCGCACGTTCCCTTCGACCTGCGACCACGTGAAACCCTTTTCTGCATGTCATTCTACCTTTTCGCGTCTTGTATCGCAGAAAAAAAAAAAGTTTTTTTTTTTTTTTCGATCTTGACGCGATGCCAGAGCTAGAGATAATTTTTTTTTAAATAGTATTTTTTGGTTTTTTTGTGTTTTTTTTTTCGTTTTCAAATTTTCGTCGAAGATCAAAACTGGCCATCGTTTCGAATTAATCATTAAGTCGCTACATAGGAAAATCGAGTATCCTCGAGATTACGTCGCTTGGGGGTGTTTATAAAACCCAGAGCTCGTCTCACGTTATTATTATTATTATTGTAATTATTATTATTTCATTATTATTATTATGATTATTATTATTATTTCATTATTATTGTTATTATTATTATTATTATTATTATTATTATTATTATTATTATTATTATTGTTTTTTTAAACTTCCATTTTCTTTTTTTTTTTCATTTGTTATAATTATCAAGAAACAAGTTCTCGGATGCGTTCGCTCGCGCTGAAAAATATCTGCGGACTAACCCTCGCACCTGTTTCATCGCCTCGTTATCTCACGAAGTTTCATTATTTTTTTTTTTCCACTTGTACTTCGTTCATAATCGATAATTCCGTCCTAATCTTCTTCTCTCATTTGCACACTCTCGCTCTTTCTCGCTCTCTTTCTCTCTCTCCCTCTCTCTCTCTCTCTCTCTCTCTCTCTCTCTTTCTCTCTCTCGCTTGAAACTTTGTGATTCTATTATTCTCTCAATCTCACATAGTCATGAAAAAAAAAGTTTTATCTCCTAGCACGTCGTGCACGTGTTGTACAATTTTCACCCAAGTAGTACGAATATCGTTTGTCCGACGCGGAAATAACGTGTCCGGCTTCTTAACTCGTCCAAGTCGTGTCCACGTTACGCGGAAAAACCTACACCAATCGTCGCCCATGCTTATCATCGCACGAATCCGTTCATGAACGTCTCATCGTTGAATTTCGCATTTGCTTTCAATTTTTTTTTTCTTTTCAATATTATTCTCAAACGTTTCTCCACTTTCGTCTTTCACGGACATTTATCAAACTACCCACGCGGTAATTCCACAGATATACATACATATTCGTGTATGTATGTATATATGTATATATACATCGTCTACTTTATAGTCACCTACGCGTACCTACAAAATGTAAAATCGGAACACGCGGACCCGCCGGCTGAAGCGGGCTGACGCGTTCATCTTCATCGTCCAATCATAATAAATAAACTATATGTATATAAATATAGATTAGGGTGGTTGTTAAAGATTAAAACTTCAGGGTCCATTTATAGAAAGTCAGTTTTCGATAAACTAAAACGAGGACTTTTTTTATTTTTGTTAAAATACAGGTGGCAAAAAGTTATCAGAATCAATCTTTTGAAGATGAAATTAGAGTTATTATAAAAATATATCATGGAATATGCAGACTTGGATTTGAAAAAATGATTAGAACAATTTTATGAGAAATAAAAATCTCTATAAAAAAGTCTCCAAACATTTTTTTCCGAAAATCGTGTCTACAGATAGATATTTCGAAAAAAAAAAAGTTCATGGAGCTTGTGTGAATTTTCAATAAGCAATTCAACATCTCGGAGGGAACTTCTATATTTCTATGAATACATATTTTTCGGAAAAAAATATGTAGAACCTTTTTTGTGGAAAATTTAATTTCCTGTAAAAATTATTGCAATAGTATTTTTTTTTCCAAATCTGCACAGTTCACGAGATATTCCCGAAAAAAATGCGACTTTATCAAAGAACTTGACTCAGCACCTGTTTTTTTTAACTCCCGACTGAAAAAGGGAGTTATATCCATTTTTGAACAAGCTTCAAAAAATCCATATTTTCTTTCACCAAAAGTTAACTTACTATGGGCGAATGATTAAAATTTAATTTTTAACGACCACCTTAATATATATACATATATACCGAACTATATATATATATATTATTTCCATACTACTGCGTCGTTGTGCAATCGACGAGTGAGTCTTGTAAATTCGACCGACCGGCGTTTTTTTTTCGTTTCCAATATCGTCGTTAGTCGCTCACGATTATAATCCCGTACAATTGCCACCACGATTTTAATTCCCAGATAGCTCATCAAAACCGCGGGGCTGCATCGTCGATCGATCCGATTATCAAAAGAGGGATCTCGCGATGATGCCGCAGCGGAGGGCTAGTTACGACCCCCTCCCCCTTCCCCCTCCCCGCCAATCCTCCGCCTCGTCGTGCACGCGTATAACCCACGTAAATCGGTGGGGGTGCGGCCCAAACGATTTACGAGAGTCACGAATACGAGCTATAACGAAGAGGGTGGAGGGGGGAGGGGGGGCGGTATTACAATCCGGAAGTTAACCCCTATTTTGTACGTTTCAGCGAGCGAGTACGCGCGCCCCTCACGATATTATGTTCGGGGTAAAACTAGCCCACCGCAATTCACCCCTCCCCCCCCCCCTCCTCGGAATATCGCATCGTTATCGTTGTTTATCTTTTTCTTTTTTTTTTTCATTTATCTTCATCCTTTTTTCATTCATTTCGGAGATTAAAGATTCCTTTTACTCATCACAACTATTCATCCCTTATTCCCCATACCGATTCATCATTATTACTCTTATTATTATTATTATTATTATTATCAATAATATTTTTATTATTAGAATTATTATTATTAATATTAATATTAGAATTATTATTATTGTTGTTGTTGTTGTTGTTGTTGTTGCTGTTATTATTATTATTATTAATATATAAGTTGTTGTTTTTTTTTTTTTTTTTTTTCTTCTTCTTCTTATTCTTCGTCATCATCATAAATTGCCTACGTTAATAATATTTTTTTTTTTTTTTTTAATAAACAAAACGCGATTTAATAATACGCGTGGACGTAGACGAGATTGTGGAGCGGATGATGATGGGGATGTGGATTGTGTAGGGGAGTGCAAACCGATGTTGTGATTGTTGTTGGCGAGGATGAGTGATTGACCGATTGCATCGTGGATACGGGCGAGACCTGATTGGGAGGACCTGTCGGGACCTGCGCGACCTGATGATAAACCGGTTGATTCGGGGCACTCATCGGGCACTGGGCCCCGGCGCCGTTGTGGCCACCGTGCTGAATGTAGTTTGGTGGTAGACATACCTCGAGACGATCGGGACGTGGCATCTTCTGCGTCATCGCGACCGTCTGCGGAACGACTCCCAACGGACTACCGACTCCCGTTGGGTCAGCCGGACCCATTATCGTCGGCATTATCGGGCTCTGGGTGAAGTACGGGGTGTAAGTGTTGCTGACCTGGGGCATTCCGGTCAGGTATGGATTGGTCGCCTGTGAAAATAATCAAAATAGTCCCCAGAATGCATCCGGGTTTGATCGGTTAATTTCTTTTTTTTTCTTTTTATTTTTTTTTTTCATTATTTTGTCATCGTTATTCACGAAATTTTTGTTAAATAAGAGAGAAATAAATAAATGATAAAAAAATATTTAAACGAAAAAAAAATTAAATCAACTGTGTGAAAAATTGGTTGTGAATTTATTTTTTTGAATTATCGAAACCCCAACCTTATGCCCACTTATTTTATTGTCATTTTTTTTTGTTTTTTTTTTGTTTCGATACTCAAGGAATTGTTTTAATTGTTCAAACGCATGCACTCGCGCTTCTACCAGATGTGCTCGAAGCATTCACGACATTTTTGAATTTTTTTTTTACATTTTGCATGAGTCGCGAATATATATATATTTTTTTTTTTCAATCGAAAAATAAATGAAAAAATTAAATTTTTTCGTTCTTGCAAAGCAACACGCGTGATAATAATCACAATAAATAATCATAATAATGATAATAATTAGTGCAGTACCGTGTGAACCTTGTAAATCCGAGCGAGCGTGTACGTGTGTCTTAAATTTATCTCTATGATGCATGCATGACGGCAATAACTATTTAATCATCATATGAATACATATATTTGTAAATATTTATATATTGTTTTTCTACGTCATCACTACCAGCTACTATCGTCGCGTTGACGATCGAAAAATAAAAATAAAATAAGAAAAGCTCTCGCTCGAGTGCGTGTATTAAACTGGCTATCAACGGCGGACGATTAAACATACACAGAAGTTGACGATTCAATGTCGATTGCGCATGTTTGCATTTTCTACAAAATTGATATTTGAACATTCGTTGTAAGATCAGTGGTTTCAATGTAATTTTTTTTTTAAGTTGAATTTTCAGATAAAAATGAATTCTGGAGGCTGTACATAAAAACGAACTCGAGTTACAGAAATTTTGAAGTAAACTCTTTTGTAAAGCAACATAACACTCGACAACATTTTTCAGGATCCAAAGTTCCATCGTTAAAAATGACTGCATGATAATTTTTTGAGAAAGAAAGCACGATCATCACATGTAGAATACTCTGAATGGGAAAACTTTAAAAGCGTAAGGGAAGTTCTAAGAATTCATATAAAAATTTGAAATTTTCAGAGAATCACTTGTTTTAACATGCACAACGAAATTTGGCTATGAGATCGAGAAAAATTCTTGATTCAGACCGAAACACACACACAAACATATATATAGATATATGTTTGTTGTTTAATCAAATTAACAGGAAAAAAATTTCGTTCGACAAATTTCGAATATCGTCGACGTTCGTGTATAAATAATCGTCGATAATTACCAATATCGTAATGACAAATATAATATAATATATCGGTATACTAAAACGCCGTATAGCGTAATAGTGAAGTAATTAAAAAAAAAAATTCAACCAAAAAAAAAAAAAAAAAAAAAATTAGTGAAAGCCGAACCAAAACCAGGAGTTACCATAAAGGCGTGGGTAGCGAGAAGTTGCTGCTGGAGTTGCTGTTGAAGGTGAAGGTGCGATGGCGGAGGAGGTTGGGACTCCTGTTCGCCATTATGTAGCGATCGTAGAACACACCAACAATCAACCACAACCACAGGCGCCACAGCGGCAAACATAGGGGACAGACAGGCAGTCATACGTGTAGTACAGTGATAATAAATAAATGGTTTTTTATTTCTTTTTTTTTCTTTTAGGCATATGCTACACGGACGCGTTTCGTCGATGGGTAATTTTTTTTTATTTCGGACACTCGAATGGAAAAAACATGATAATGTGATGCCAAGACCTTTGCGCGAACGCGTGCTTCAATTCGTACACTCAAATTTTTCTGATTACGCAAAAAAAAATTTTTTTTTAATCAAATAACCGTTGAAACAAACGAAATTAATTTTATGTGTCACTTAGAGTGTAAGAAATTGTGCTCGCGTTCACGCTGCATGCGCTGAAATATCTCTACGGATGCAAATATATGTATATATATATATGTATATTAACCCTCAAATGGCAACACGGGGTCACTCGTGCCTTGCCCAAATAGTTCGTTCTTTACTTTTTTTTATTTGTTTGTTTGATTATACTGTTTAAACGATATATCAAATTAGCAATAGAGTGATTGATCCTTATCCTAGGATAGTTGGAGAGATTTCATTAATTTTGCGGAATTTTTTACAGCATTTTTCGAAACGCCGGAAACGCTTTCAAAAGTGACCTAGTGTGACCTTTCAAAGGTGCCGATAATGATGTTACCACTTAAGGGTTAATATTAATATATATATATATATACATATAAATATATATGTGGTATTAATGCGATGAAAAAAATTCAAATTGAAAGAAAAGAAAACACATATATATATGTATATATGAAAAAAGAAATACTTAAAGAACACTGATTAAATTAAATATACCGAAGGAGAGCAGGGGGCAACACTGATTCGAAAAAAAATAAAAAAAAATAAAAACATAAAAAATAAATAAAAAAACATGCAGCGTGCTGTAATTTATAATTTTGAGCCCGAATAATACGGCGCCATTTGCGGATATAATCCGGCAAGCAATGATAATCTCGAATGTTGTTTCAACGACAATTCGATCGATTTTAATTGTCTTTTCCATGTGCACGATTGAATGACACACCGTCACTTGTTTCGCGTTATGAAACGACATTCGAAATAATCAATTGCCACTAGGGTGGATGAACGGCGGTGTGTCAATTACAACTAGCATCGTATGATCGATTGTGTTTCGGCAAAAAAAAAAATGTAACCGATAAATCGTCGATCGATGGGCAAACGTATAATTCAATATGGATATGCGAATTGACGGGATAAGTAACGGGGATCATGTCGTGGGGTGCGGATAGTGATATTAGTTACACCGTGGTATATCGCTAGCTTATATCGGAACGAGGACAAATTGTTCAATTAACGTACCACCGTGGGCACCTGTCCAGGTACGAGCGGTTGACCCGGTGTCAGACCCATTTGTTGTATCAAGGCGTTCTTCAGGGCCAGGTGATTGCGTCCGTTTATCAGAAGCTGATCCTTCAGGTGCTGTGGCGGGTGGAAATACTTGCAGGGTGGCTTTTCTCTGTTGCATCGTCCCTAAAGAAACAAACAAAACAAACAAAAATACCACAAAATTATTAAATATTTCATTGATATTTATATTAATTATAAAGTCTATTTTTTATATTGATAGTGAAATCCACACAATCGTCAGTTATAATTTTTGCAATCGATGGAGAAATTTCGCAGAGCGATGCTATTTCATTTCCCTTTTTTTTCTGAAAACTAATATAGAGGATAAGTATTTGAAGCGTGTATGGTGATGACTGCTGAAAATAGTTCTGGACACGGCCGAGAATTGCGCCGAATCGTTTTGGATATCCGTTCGACCGTGACCGAATGAGTCAATATTGTGAAACGACGTGTGTGTGTGTGTATGAGAGAGAGAGAAAGAGAGAGAAAGAAAGAGAGACCTCGTGCAAGTGAGCCGGCTAGCCAGTGTAATCAACGAGTCGATGGGCAATAAACGCAGCATCGATTACGTGAAACCGAGAGAACGATATATATATATATATATAAATATATACAGTCCAATGGAAACACTGACCTCTATAAATTGCGAATCGAATTAATCGGTACACTGGACACAATATCAATGCCGTAAACGTGGCGTCCTCGCTTTTTGTTCATTCCCCTTCCCCTCCCCAGCCCTCCGAAATTCGTACAATTTTCCTCGTAATTTCCGGATTCGACAAACAACACCTTTGACGCTATATCGACGGGTTATTATACGCGTAGTTATAATTACGGAAGTGTTACGATATTTCGTGAAACATTGGACGCCTACTACCATTCGAAGACGGTTCCCCCACTCCGCGGTAGACGGAGAGGGGAGCGCCGGGCCAATCGGGGCTGGCGACAGGCAGGCAAGCGGCGCGCGCACGCGCTGGCGGCATTTTCGATTTTCGCGAAGGCCCACCCGGTACCTTTGCACTTTGAATAATCGCCCTCTTAGTATAAACGCTCGGAACTTTCATCCAAAAAAATAACGAAGCAATATAATCCATGTGAGGAAAACCCGTCGGATTAAACTTTGTCGAGAGATACGGGAGTCGAGGATTCGTTGATGGAACGCAGATCGGGTTTTCAAGTCCTTATAGGCTCGCCGACGAAGCCAGCGGGCTGACGATGCACCGGGAAAGACGCGAAAGCGGCAACGCAAGGACCGAAGAGTATTTGCGAGGAAGCCATAAGTGGCGATAGTTGGAAGCACGTTGTCGTGGAAAGGAACGAGAAACGTGGAGAGCAAGAAGGAAGCGGAAAGCGACGTAGGAGGCAGAAGGAAAGAGGAAGCAGTCGGTAGTAGCGCTGTACTAATTAGACCTCAACAATATTAGTTCAGGTAAGACGTTCCAATGAACGGGATGTTGTGGCCCCCGAACTACCGGGAGAAGTGCCACGTTGGCTGGGTGGCCGATGGTGCTGCCGGTAACCACTAGCCGGCGTGTATTCTCGCGGAAATCCAGCGGCTTCTCGTAATAGCAGAGCTCGGTTGGAACGCATAAACTCGCGGGGCGTCAGGCTCGCCCGAAGTGGCTCCGGTCCGATCGCGCGTCTGGCATCACCTATACAATCGCCCCCCCCCCTCCCAATCCCAAACCGCCACCCGAACGTCCGCAGCACAACGGCCCTCGAGTACTCGAATATCGCCTAATTAAGCACGTTCGCCAGTTACTCGGTAGGTAAACTATAATGACGACCCCGCGTTTACCTTCGCCCACCGAGACACGAAATTCCGACCCATTCGAGAATCAGCTTATACGCGCGCCCGAGTACGCGGTGTTTGATGCCTAGTTAAATTTGGCGGTTGACGTTCAATGACAAGCCGAAATGTTCACAATCTGGTGCTGTACGGACTGTCGATTAACGTTTGGTAGATTTATACATGTGTATGAATAATGATTGCGAAATGATTATCGGTTGGTTTTAAGCTTGACGAGGACGTTATTCGATGTGTTTCAATGGGAGGGGAACGGTGAGAGAGGTGGAATAGAGGATGATGAGATGGCTTATCGACTATCCCACGTTGCCGAGTCAGCGTTTTACTCAATACAGTTATTATGCACCTAACGAGCCCTGTTTCAGAATTAGCATCGAGTCTCACTCCACCCTCGACTTTGGTACTCACTCCGTCCCTCTTTCTCTCTCACTCTCTCTCATTCAGCAACTAATACCCGGCACTTTCAGCGATTCCGAATGGACCGTAAGGGCCAACGTCATTACGGGATTTCGTTAGCCGAATGTCTAGGTAAACACGACCCTGCGCTTGGCATTCCTGCCATTGGCAAAGTCACAAACGATGTTGTGTTCACTTAACACTCCTCTTTCCTCAAGATTAACGTTAAATTTATTTCATTTTTTCCAAATTGTTTATTTGAAGATTCAATTCCCAGTTGTTATTGCGAATTTATCGAGAGTAGAGCGGAATCGAAAGCTGACGCGGTTAAAAGTTCGGAGCAAAGAGACGTTGGTTGGATGGTCGAGCATCGACGACTCAACGAAAGAAATTATAAGGAGACACAAACGCGTTATCCCGTTTTATCAGTTCCGCTGGGCGAACAGAGAGGCGGTGTGGAGTGAGCGGACGGGAAAGAGAGATTCCGGGTTCGTTCGCAAGCCCGCCATTGTTCTGGGTTCCCGGTGCTATCGGATATCGCGGCGCGCCCTCAATTATCGTTTCCGAACCCCGAGCAACAGCTGATAATTGAGATTGAGACTGATCGCTGTTTTCTTTTTTTTTTGTTCTTTTTTCTTCGCCCGCTGTGTTACAAGGGACTCGAGCCATTGAGCACCCCCCATTCTCCTCGACGAGTATCTGCGATCTTATCGCGACTTCATCTGCGCTGACTCGCTGGACGACGGAGGCTCCTTCCTAATGAGGAACAGCGTATATAAAAAAAATACTACTTCGAGGTTCCTTCATTGTGCGCGTGTATCTAGTTTTTTGTTGTTGTTGTTTTGTTGTAGCCGCTGTGTTTGAATTTAATATAGAATAAAGTAATGCTGGAGAGTTTGGTTGGGAATCAGTCTATAGAGGCGAAGGGTCTTCTTATCGCGCGACGGCCTCGAGGAAGGTCGATGTTGGAGTTTCACTCGCGCTAGGGCTTTCCGTCGGGAGCGTGAGACAGGGGTAAAAATATAGACCCAGAGCGAAAAGGAAGATCGGGCGCGTTCGTTTGCTCCAAGGTGGCCGACGAACACGATCCTTCAGACCCGGACTAACCCCACTTTATGGCCCGACGTCGACGCCACCGCCGTACCCCCGACATACCCGACACCGTGCCGCCAAGCTACCGCCACATCCCTCTCGTTTCGTTCCTGCACTTGGACTCACTCGCACGAGCGGGTAGCTCGTGCACCCGGTACTCGCACAGTAGCTTCACCGACGCGTATATACGTTTTCCATCCCCTTTTTCCTCCTTCGCGCATCATGTGCTGCCGGGAGAGAGGGTACTGCACGCCAAGCAGCTTTCCAACCCTCCTTTCTCTCTCTTTCTATCTTTCTCTCTCTCTCTGTTCAGCTATCGCTCTCTAGCGTGAGCAGCCAACGGGAGGTCGGTACCGCACGGAAGATTACTAGGATTTGCGCGTAGATTTGCATATCGATTTTCCTTCGGAATAGCGTCGTATGACGCCAACCGGGCCACAATTTGCCTTAATTTCGTGCTGCTTCTGCAAGCCCACGGTCGACAACGGGATTTTTCTTTCGTCGTTACTTCCGCTGCTTTTCAAGTATCCCCAAGTACTTATTTCGTCTCTGTTCCTCCTTTACAGTTTACCCCGTTCCTCCATAGCCCATGAAAACTCTGGGTTCCTCGTACCGGGGTCGGACAGCCGGAGGGCCAGCACAATCCAGAATCCGGGAGTTAAAAACAGTTGGGGCAAAAAAGTTGCAGGCAACTGACCGAAACCACGTCGAAGAAAATACGTGGATCGTCCGGAGTGGGGGGTGGGATGGTAGCAAAAGCGATAGCCAGCGATGTGGACGAATGGAAACCAGCGATACGGAGTTTTACCGGAAGGCGAGTGAAGAGCCAGTGTTATCGGGGTGTATAGATGTATGTATATATAAATGGACGGAGTAGAAGAAGCGGAGGACTAGGAGAGGGAACATCGAAGAAAATGAGTGGGAGGGGGAAGAATAGCGGGAAGGTCACACGGGCGAGAAAGCGGACTCTTGGCCTTCCCAAAGTCACGCGACATTTGCCTCGCAGAGGCTTCTCGCCATCCGATAATAGGATCAGCGATGAGGTTCGCGGAAAATACCGATAGCCCGAGCCACGATGAAACGAAGGCGCGAGGACGCGCCCTCTGTGGGGTTCTCGGCTGAATGGTCCGTCTCGTTCCCGTTTACTTCCCCTCACCCTCGACTTCCGTTCCACACCCACTCTCTCGTGGCGAAGCTGTGAGCGAGATTAGAAAGGACTTTGTTATCCCCCGACGGTCCCACGTCAAACCGGATAAGGTTGCAATGAAGGAAGGATCTCTGTCTCGTCGTTACTTCCGCACACACGTTCTATCCTAGCTTTTATGGGAAAAATACATTCGACGATGACTGGTAGAATCGTTTGTCACTCGGATAAACTTCCGCGTGAGCCAGAAATACGCGATGTTAAATAGATCCTTCCAGCTCATGGGGTCAAGGTTTCTTAATCGTGAACGTTTCCCCGTCTCAAATGCTTCTGTTAAAGTTTAAGATTATAACTTTATGTAGCACACCAATGACGCAGTTATAATTTAACTGCCATTAGCCCGCAACTATACGATAATCGTTGTATCGTGTAGGAAACGTCCTTGAAATATATCTGTATACCCATAAGCGCTCGGGGTATTTCATCCGCGGCATATCCTCATTATTCCGGCCGTCAGTCTACATTAATCACTCTACCGTTCTATGTGTTTTACAATTAGGAAAGTCTAACCAGACGGTTTGTCCTTGACAGACAGAAAGATCATACATATTCAACGAAGCTCCGGGACAACTGTATGTACTTTCAACCTTTCTGTCTCGTGTCCCATTCGCTCTCAACTGTCACTCTAAATCGTCTCAATTCGTATTTTCACTTGATCGTCGTTTCGTTTCACGATGCTCCGTTGAAAAATTAACGATCGAACGAATTTCAGAAGCGATTGGTTATTCGATGAATGGGGAAAAAAATTCGCCAAGAGGTGGAAAATTGTGAACGTTGTACGGATGTGTATACGATTGGGGTTGTTACAGAACGAAACCGGACCGTAGTAACGGACCACGCCGAATACGTGTGAGCGAGAGGGATACCACAGGAAAGACCGGGGGGTGTTATGGGCGAGGTTGATGCGATTCCAGACGAGTTGGTCACGTTTCACAACCGCCATCATCACCACCGTCACACAGCCACCCATACGCAATTCTCCGTTCCCCCGGCGCTTCGAAGTTGTCACCGCAACTACCGACAATCCACTCTTCCTCTCTTCGTAACCCACCCCCATCGTACTCCCTCACTTTGGACCGCCTGACAGTGCACTCGACCGTCAACCTCCGGGAACGCAGAAGCACCCGGGCCATTGCGCGAGAACGAGTAACGAAAATCGGGGCCGGGGAACAACCCCGAGGCTCTGGCGAAGATTCCGAAAGCACGTAGAATCTCGAAATCACGTTGCCACGTCGAAACGCCGAAATCGTCGGACCAACACACCGTCACCAAGCTGGAAACATCTCATAGCCATCGTTTTCGACTTCTCGCACCTACATGGAAGATCCTAGCGTCTACGTGAGACACATACAGTCGAGTGCCAAAGTCCTTGTAGCATTGGCGGAGGGTCGCGCTACACTGGCATCGTCAACGGCTACCCGAAGGTGCCAGATAGGCTTCTTCTTCGGCAAGGAAAACGCGTCCCATCCTGTTCGCTCTTGCTCCGAGCACGATTCCACTTCGACTATTATCACCGCCCGTCTCTCCGGTGCTTTTAGCTTTTCTCTTCCCCCCGCACGGCTTCGTGAGTACGGACGGGATTCTGTGCCAAGATCCAGAAGTGTGGTTAATTCGAAAACTGCTGGGAAGGCTGGCTGGATTTTCTCTTGGTTGCTTCGTCGTCACGCTGGTCTCACGATTGGACTTTTCGCAGAGAACTACGCTGGCTCAAATGAGAAGCAGAAGAGAATGCGAAGACGAAAAAACATGCAGAAAGAAAGAAAATGGAGGTGGAGTCATGAAAAACATAGAAAAACAATGACGGATTGGTAGTCAAGTGGATAGAAAAAGAACGGATAAAGTGGTGTTAGTGCGGACGAGCGATGAGAGGATGAAAAAAACGAGTGAAGACTCTGTTTTCGCTCTCGTCAATCGAAGAACTTTGCCCGGGTTGATTGGATCACCCGTCGATATCGTTTATTCTTTTACGAGCTCACCGTCGTCGTGAGTCGATGCTCGATGAGTCCGATGGGGTCAGCATGAGTTCTTTGTAAGAAAACTGACGAGCTTATGCTTTTCGATCCGGAATTCAGGATCACGGTTGGACGACTAGTCGCTCCCAAACAAGGACACATCAAGCTGCGGAATGTTTTACCGAAAAAATGAACGAATTTTCGTGTATTAACGTCAAATTTTTCTGAACATTGATAATTGTGGACTTTGATGGGAAACCAGAGTTCGTTTGTCCGTGACGAGTTGATGAAACGTCGCCCAATTGAGAAAAGGACGAGGACGCAATTTGGTGAGAAGCGAGTTATCGTTTAATGAAGATCTCTCGAAATCTCGGAGAAGCGTGAGTGTTGGCGATGCTGAAGTACCGGAGCGTCTAGTCGCAACCTACGGACCTAAGTCTCGCGGGCTCTCGAGCTGAGGGTTGTGCTGGCTCAGGTCCGCGGAACTCTAACCACCCCATTCTCCCTCGACTCCAGGCTCTTTTACCCTCGTTTCGGAATAGCCCTCGCTCACTCGGAACCAACCCCTTTTTCCCTCTGCCCCGCTTGATGTTCCACCAGCGCCAGTTAAACCTCGAGGACGATGCCCGTAACAGCTGCCAATCTCACCGGGCGCGAAACTCCTTCGCGGGCCTGGGAATTCGCGATAACTTGCGCCGGCTGGGTTTGCAAGCCGGGAAGACAGTTTCTTGGTTCTCAGCGTTATGGATTCGTCAGCACAATTAAACGAATTAATGGGCAAATGGGCGACCAAGCCCGATTTAAGGTCACGCTCTCTGTTTCTTTTGTCTCTCGCAAAGTTAGCAATCGCGGCTGTCTTCAAACGAGGTGCAAACCGATGACCAAGGACCGTCTGATGGTAACTTTAATTGCTTTGGATCTATCACGGATCTTACGTTCGTCTATCTCCAGACGCAAAGACAAACAGAATTAAATTTTGTGAAAGAGGTTCGAAGAGTTAGAAGGATCAAAAAAAAGGAGTCAACGTGTGCAAAGTCATTCGTGAGCGTTTGGGCCTCCAGTGGGGAAACGAGGCGGAGGCGGGAGGGGGGGGGGGACGTTAGGATAGGAAAAAGAAGATGCGAAAGGTAGACAGCAACGAACTCAGTCGAGGCGTCACAGAGGTTATTGGGGTCGGTGATGTTACGTTCTTTCGGCGGGCGGCTGACTCGAGAGAGGAAAAGAGGATCCTCGCCTCGGCGTTCTTCGGAGCGTATACCACCGTGCCGAGGCGTCGGCATTTCAAAGAATAACAATTTGGCGAATTAGAGGCGTCAAAGGAAGCAGTTCTTCGGTCATAGAAGCGGATGAGGTATATTCGCCCGCTACTCGGAAATATTTTAATGTCGAAGGAGGCAAACGAAAAAAAAAAAACAGAAAAAACAAAAAAACGACACCGTCGATGGCGCCTCTGAGGATTTCCCCAAAGGATCTTTAACTGAGCGAAAGTAGAGAAGGCGAAAGACTCATGAAAGACTAAAAATCTAGATACAACCGTTAAATGTCGAGAAGACGAGGAGCATGAATCTAGGAACGAGAAGACCGCAGGACTGTGAAAGACGAAACTAAAAAATGTAAAAAACGATGGAGAAACGAAAAAGGAAAGTTCGTCTCGTTGGGACGTTTGTTTTTTTTTCTTTCGTCTTTTCTTTAATTTTTTTATTTCGTTCGAGCTTCCCTCGTGTTCCTCGGGTGTTTCTGCGACCGTCTTCGTGTCGCTCTCGCTATCTTCCGACATGCTAAAAGTCTCGCTGCACATCAAAGGCAGATTCCGGCGGTGCTCGAGGCACAGTCACGTACGTGTCCCCCGTATGCTCGCGCATGTATCCCGTACTGCGTTCACATATGTAAAAACTTCATGGTTGTCACGTACGACACACACACGCGGACCGGCGCGTCTGCGATATGTCAACTCGTGTCCGCGTTGTGCTCCTCACTCGAATTTTGCCACGACTTGCCGGAATCCTTGTTTTTAAAAAAAATTGTATTTTCCATCTCTCTCTCTCTCTCTCTCTCTCTCTCTCTCTCTCTCTCTCTCTCTCTCTCTCTCTCTCTCTCTCTCTATCGCTCTCTCTATCGCTCGTCGAGCGATAGGGCGACAAGACCACTTTTTCTCGTGGTACGACGTAATATAAAAGGGGTTATCAATATCTTACGAAGGTCCTCTCAAAATACCCCCACACACTCATACGAAAATAATAATCGTTCATCAACCAACTTGACTATAATTAAATCGTGAGATAAATATTCCAATCGACGAGAAGTTTGCAACGCAGATTCAATCTTTCGTTTCGTATTATCGTTAACGAACACAACGTAAACGCAATTCCACGGTCGACGAAGATTTCACTTTGATATAACCCCTTCATGGGCTTTGTTCTCAGGTCTTCTTTCCTCGGTCTTCGCAACTTGCCCCCCCCCCTCCTCCGTTCTCGTGCCATTAAATTTATTTCGCCAACAGCCATCGGGTTTTTTTCGCGAAACTCTCCCCGTGAGCCAAAAAAACTCCGAGGCGTTCTCGTTCGGTGATTCCACGTTCGTGAAGGTAATCACATTCGGCGGGGGCCAGGTGTGCTCGTACATCTGCCAAATCCGCGCGGGTTCGCTCATTCGCGAATGCCGAAAAGCAGCGGGGGGGGAGGAGAGGCAAGCGGGTGAGTATACCTTTTCCCCTTGTCCTCTTTTTTTCAGGTCTTTTTGCTGCACATCGGACCCGGATGTCCCACTGTTGGGGGACGACGGCCGGAGCGTGGAACGAGGTGAATAAAAATGTACAGACCCGGCGAGAGAGGGATGGACACGATTGTCCGAGCTTCCGGTACAGGTGCTGCTTCCACTTTTTTTTTTTCGCCCACTAAAAACACCTACGAGCCGGAAGAATTAAAACGAACCGAATAAAACTTCACCGCCACGATGAATAATACCGACTCTCGTACCGACCCACACTCCCCTCCCCCTCCCCCGACCTCGGAAACACGTAAATACATAACTAAACGAAAGTATAATCAGCAGCGTTAGCAATGAACTTGAGTGGAGAATAAAAAAAAGATGAAAAAAAAAAAAACGAACGAACTACGAGTGGAAAGTCGTAATTGTCGTGATATAACCGTCCAAGTTGTTCAACTGCTGGAAAAGAAGCCGAGAGGTGAATTCCATTTTTTCGTTTTTTTTTTTATTTTTTTTTTTATGTTTCTCGTCGTTCGAGCTATGGACGGCTGGTGCCAAAATGGCCGAGTCGGAATTTCCACTGATGTAGTTTAGGACGGAAAACTCTCGAGACGGAAAACCGGGGACCTCATAATGGGAGGTTCGGTGGCAAGGCCGAGCCACGAGAGGGACACACGAAGCGGGGTGAAAAAAAAACACGATGGAAAATTATCGCGGGGACGCAAGAGCGAAGGGCGAGAGAGCGCGACGATACGCACACACAGAGCCCGCGGCTCATCAACCACAAAGCTCCAGGGTTGAACGGGGGGGACGCACAGTTTGGACGGCAATAATCGACTTGTTTTCGAAGCGAGTGAACCGTGGACGCCCGCACCGCCAAACCCAAATCCCGGAGCTCCATCTTGTTTTTTTTTGTCTTTTTTTCCAGCAACGTTATAACAGCCAACCCCTCCTCCCCTCCGCGTCCTCGATGATTTGTTTTCAACGTTTTTTTTCTTCTTCGTCGGGTTATCGTCGGGCGTGACGGTCTTTTCGTTGGTTCGGTGACGACGTTTGCTGCCGCAGCACACGGTCTGACAATGGCGGCACCCTACGGCCGTTTGATGTACCGTAAAAAGAGGCAAAAATTAATAGGGCCACCGGGAGTTGCTAACAGGTCGCACGCGGCACTCTCTCTCGCTCTCTCTCTCTCTCTCTGTCTCTCTGTCTCTGCCTCCTCCCCTGCGCCCCTGTTTCCCCGTTGGTTCTCTCGGAAGTCGCGAGAACACAGCAATGTCGACGAGCCACTTGGCTGAAGAGTGCACTTGTCGGTGCAACGCGTTCTTGGCAATGTGTCCCGGGACCCTTCGCCGGGTGGCTCGAGGATCACGAGCCGAGGGGAACCCCCGGCAATAGCGATGAAAAAAGAACGAAACAAAACGAGTAAAAAAGGACGTGGGTGTGAGTGACACGTGAAACGACTTTGGAACCGTTTGCACAACTGAGAAACTAACGTTGGCGGTGTGTGTCTCGGGATACGACCTTGATGGTCGGTCACGAACAAACTTCATCGTTAGCGAAACTGCTCTTCGCCGTTGATTTGTCTCCGGGGGAAATCGGTTATGACTTTTGGGAACTCACGAGACGCATTCTTCCATTGCCACGTCTCGTTGATCCTTGAGTCCCTTCCACCCACTCGCTCGAGCTTCCATACTGCAAACCACCCTTCTACACCTACGCCACAGGGCTCGATGATGACTCGATCAATTACCCAACCCTGCCGGGCTAGCGAAATTCGTTTAATCGTCGCCGACGAACCATCGACAAGCACCATGCACATTCGTTTAATCTTCTCGGTTCGAAAGTCATAAAAAACAAAACAAACGTCGTTTATATATTTTTTTTCGTTCTTTCAATAACGTTTGCAGGATTAACACGGATGGATTGCGATCGATTAGAAAAATTAATTTAAAGGATAAAAAAAAAAAAACACATGAAAAAAAAAAATGAATCGTGGGAGCAGATTTGGAGTGTGCAAGAGTCATAGTGTGTATGTGTGTGGCGGGAGTGGCGGCGGAGAAAAAAGGGTTACGTGAGAGGGCTTCGTGCGAGACGTTTTGCAGAAACGTTCTCGAGATCGAGGGCCCCGGTAGATGACGACGTGTGCAGCGAGTGGTGGGTGCTCTTATCACCGGCGAATTACTTCTGGCTTCTGGGTCTGCAGCCCGTGGCGGGCGTGAGTGTGGGCGTGAGAGTATGCGAGAAAGAGAGAACGATGGAGAACGTCGGGTTAGGAGGTAGAGACAGAAAGCAACAGGTTGCAAGTGGTAATGCACCAGTGACAAAACCCGTACGAAGCGCAGTTGCCGGTGGTAACCGAGAGACAGGCACTGGCATGGTACCTACTCGACTGACCCCCCTCCCCCCTGCCGCCATACCTACCCCCCGGGCGGTACGAGACTGCTTATGTCACTAAATGTGATAGTTTCGACGTGTCCCGAATCGAAATTTGTGAGCCTCTTTTCACCCTGGCTAATCTCCGATGCTTATATTTCTTTAGCTGAGTTATATTTCTTAGTGGAGTCTGGAGAGTATCAAACGTTGAAATTATGTACGAATGATGGTCTGGTTTTACTCCCAAAATGGCAGAAAATGAACAATCAGAGTGTAGGGAGGGTTACTCGAGTTAACGGAGACCCTGGAGACAATGGAATTAAATGGGTTAAGAAGGTTGAATCTCCAAGTGGGTTATTTTTAGGATTGACAGATGGTAGGGGACAGCGTTTGCATGACCGAAGAATTTTGGGGTGAAGGAAAAGGTACAATTAAAAACTGCTATCGTGTGAGCTGATCCGAAGTCGTATTATTATTATTTTTTTCAACCCTCTATTCGTGGTTAAACTGCATTTATCATTGTCCAAAAAAATTTGGTTATTCGAAATTTTATTCATTCAATGGTTGTCGATTGAAAAAAAATATTTTTACTACAATGAAGTATTCTGCTTATTCTTATTAAACTCTCTGTTTGATTCTTTTTTTAGTGACATTTTTTTATTGACAAATAAAATCGGTTTCGAGCAAACTGTCGAAAATTATTTTTTTCATGTTCACATCCGAAGCGTTGTTACCGAGTCGAACCACGTATTTTCTTACGTCCATTGTTTTTTTTTTTTTATTTTTTTTTTTTGCTTTTCTTTTCTTCACATTTTTATTTTTCATTTTTATCCGACCTTTCCGCCGTAATGGAGAAATAACGAGAGAGCCGAGAGGATCCGGGGATTCGAGGAAAACCCTTGCTAATTGGCGCGGAGGAGTCTTCCCCCGTTTTCAACGAGCAATCTCGTGGTCTTGGCTGGTTCTCTGCTTCCGTCGCGGTCACGAATTGTCTGACTCCGCTGCTAAGTGTCCAACTCATTCCCGTTATCGAGAATGTCAAGAGAGAGAACCGTAAGACGTAGCCAAAACGAGGGGAAAAAAAAAAGAAAAAGGAAAAAAAACACGGGCGAGAAGCAAGAGACGCGGGACTTCGTAGTTTCCAAATGTTAACGACGACGCGATACCGGGTGGGTTGAGGAGGGTCGGGTGGTGAAGGTGAGGGGGAGGGGGGGCGAGGGCAGGGGAAAGGAACGAGGCTTACCGGGCGGCAAGCGGCTTTTCTCATTTCGCAATAATGGGCGTGATGAGAGTGCGCCGGAGACTCGGGAACTTGCGTTGGCTGGTGGTTCGCGGAAAACGAAAGAAAACTACGTGGCCGACGAGACGAAGAATGAGAATGAGAGGTACAAGGTGGATAGTCGGGTGGCAAGTTGAATCGGCACGGGGGCTGATGGTACCGGAAACTCTCATATATATGTATATATATATATATGTTTATGTGTAAATTAGGGTGTGTTGAAAAAAGGCAAGGTTTTTAGATTTCTTCGACGACTCCTACATTTCAATCAGATGCCATCACGAGACATCTGTCAAAATTTGAAAAGAATTATTCATACATGTATTAATTATTCGTACATGTATTTTAGATGGTAAAACTTAAAAATTCACGAGCGAGTTCGAAGAATTTAGATAAAAATCTGAAACTTTCACACAATTACTTTTTATCTTAAAATTTGTTTATTTCATATGGACAAAGAAATTTCGATATGGCCACCGACGGGAAAAAATTAGTCCATAAAAGATGTTTTCGCAAGATAGATTTAATTTTTCTTACTTTCTCAAAGATAGGAAATCATTGTCGTAAATTGAAATTTCGGAATAACTCGAATTTTTTCAAAATTGAAAAAGCAATAATAATAATATCACGAAGATGATTCCCACTCCAATTTTATGAAAAAAGTTGCTTAATTTCAGTTAAGTATCTGGGAAAAAATTTTCATCGAATGAAAAATGGTAAAGATGGCTTATTTCATGATAAAAAAAAGGTTGGAGAGGAGGGGGGAGGTCTAAAAAATCTTTAAAAAATTAGTGCGATCGTAGGATTCAAAAGAACCTAAAAAAAATCATCGAACACATCGGGGGATGAGAGGGTCAGAATACGATCATTTGAAACGTCTCTTGCCCCATAAATATATATATATATATAACCGTCGTACGATCTTTATTCTCGATCCTCAAAAAACCGTTCTCGCTCACTCGTTAACGTTCGTTCTACGTGTATCTCCGTGCATACCGAGAGCCGAGTGTACGGACCGGGGGTATTGCGGGCAACTTATGAATTCCGCGTAATTAGCTGTGCAAACAGCAACGGCTGCGGGGTGGTGGCGGGGGAGAGGGAGGGTGTCCAGAGCGAAGCGACGTCAGCAGCTTGAGTTGAAACGTTTCGGAGTGGATGAACTTATTCGTTCGTGTGGGTGAGAAGCCGACGAGGAAGGGTTGGAGCAACGTAAACGCTATAGTCGTCTACGTGCCAATAGCTGTGCTATTCGAGATGTGTACACATACGAAACTCTGTGTGTGTGTTCGTGTGTGTGAGTGGAAAGGTGCGAGCGAGATAAATTGCGGGGAAGGACGAGAAACGGAGCTGAAACGCGTGATTCGACGGGAAGAACGGAGATAACCGAGAGAACGAAGTGAAATCTGAACAAAAAGTGCGAAGTTGAGGGATGATGAGAGTGAGAGAGGGAGGGAGAGAGAGAGGGGGCGAAAGGGAGGTTGGGAAAAAGAGGGTTCAAACTAACTCAGTTCATTACCATAAATACTGGCGCGGGTGCCGGTGCCATATTGACTATTCTGTTCGCTTCTGCCCCGCGGGGATGACCTTTGCCTACCCCTTTCACCCTCTTCCTATCTCTCGCTCTGTCTCTCTCTCTCTCTCTTGCTGTACGTTTCGCCACGCTCTTTCCGCAAACAAAACCATGATGACGATTCCGCGCCACGGTGTCGCGTCGAAAACCCAAATTAAACCACGCTCATTTATTCGCCATCGATCTCGTATTTAGCATTGTACGCCACTCCCGTTCTCGCACCCTCGTTCTTCCACAACATTTCCACCCTCGGTTGTTGATTTTTTTTTAAATTTTTAAATTTTTATTATTATTATTTTTTTAAAATGTTTTTTTCTTTTAACCCAGCCGTGCGTCACGTCGGGGCGAAACACGCGACACGTGGGCATCTTGTGAAATGAGTAGAGACACGGGAAAAGTTGCGAAATACAGCGATGATGGGATTTTCGTGGTTGCCAGCCTCTGTAACCCGATCAAATTGTTTTTCATTTGTGTAAAATTGGTTCTTCGTTATTTTCCCGAAGCCATTATCGAGAATGAGAGTCGAACCGATTGTCTGTGAAGTTTTAATTGAGGTATGGGAATTAGAAATTTTTTTGTATAAGCTGAAGGGCTGAGTCATTCTATAGCTCAAACACGGGTTGAGCTATCGAATTATCATCGTAAATTTCATAAATGTTATATACGTGCATGGAAAGTATACAATGTTTAATGTCTGTTCACTGAACAAATTGTTGTAATGTCAATTTTACTATGTTAAACAAATGGTATGAAATTCGCTAAAAATTGTTATAAATTACTCGACAGATTTCATTCGACTTCCGACATTGAATATACGCTGGAAAAAAACAAAAATTTGGTGCAAATAGCAGCCAAGGGATATCGAAGAATTTTTACAAAATGATGAAAACGATGCGCCGTTAGTGCGTGTGAAACCGTAAAATATATATGTATTCGGTCATAACGGTTGGTCGTAATAAGGCGAAGTGGGAAATGTTCGAGGCGAAAGTGGAAAATGTTCGAGGCGAGCAGTTTCGGAAAAGTCGTGCATTGGGTGCCAGCTAGACGTGCGCATTAGCCAATGTGCGAAAGTATATATATATACATATATATGTATGTACGTATTACGTGTATAACTGTATTCCACACGCGTATACGGGAATACATCCCGGGGGAGTGATTGCAGAGCGATGTATGGTTATTGGCCGGTCGGCGGCATCGATTCTCGAGGCTGGGGAGCCACAGATCACCCGGAAACTGAAAACTTCTCCACCTCCGTGCCGCGAACTACCCGAAGCTCTCGTCGTTCTAAACCGACCGACCGGGCTACCGATCCCACGTTACTGCATCCCCGAACGGCTAAATACTTTATTGCAAAGTTATATTTTTCGCCTCCATGCCCTACCCCCCCCCCCCCTCCCCCCCAACCCGTGTCGAAACAGTTAACCCCATCTTTCGCTTGATTGTCTCAATTTTAGGTGCAAAGTTTGCTGCCTTAAAGTTTCGTTGTTTGAGTGCAAAGAATATTAAATAAAAAAAATGTTGAGCCGATTGGAAACACGATAGACACGAGATGTTTGTCTTCTGATTAAGTTAGATCGATGTTACACTCGGCAAAATTGAAAATTTGAGATTTTCGGAAATGCATTGGTGAACTCTTTCAATTCACCCTCGTTATTTTTCTGAGGTATTCGTTTAACACGTATTTTCTATTTTTTACGTCGTCCATCGCATTTCTGTATTGTTATCACTATTATTATTCGTTGATTGTCGTTTTTTCGTATATTTACATTGAATTTTTAGAATCTAAGTTCAACAAAAATATAACGATTCTAATGTTGTAATTGTCAAACAAATGTGACTTGCATCTGTTATGATTGACTTTTGTTCTATTCGGATATGCTTCTCACTGATTTTTAGTTCTCGCAAGTGTTTTCTCAGATTTTTCAAAAAGAGTCCCGTTGTACTGATGATGAGTTGTATCATTTTTACGCTCTGTGCGTTCAATCGATTTTTTATATACATCGCTGGATTCTTGTATCTACTTTTTTTTTCATCGTGAGCCTTGCTATTATATTGTTATCATTACAAGCCTTTTTTCTCTGTATTTGTATTTGCAACTCATTTTGGAGGTCTTAGTCCATAACAAAGTATGTATTTTTATTATCATTATTATTATCAATTGTTAACCATAGCGGTTACTAATCGGGAATATTATCATCAATATTATTATTATTATTATTATCATCATCATTTCAGCTCTTCAAACTCTGCTCTTCGATCCTGCAAACTCGCTCATTCGATATTCCACAATCCAACTCGTGATTCGCTAAATTGAGCGTTTCAAACTTTTATGTTTCACGAAAAAAGAAAAAAAAACGAAAAAAAAAAAAAAAAAACATTCTCACGAATTTACATTCGACGAAATGAAAATTTTGTGAAATAGGTCACCCAGCTGTGATTCCCAAATCCAACATCCGCGTTGCCGCGTAAAACGCGAAGTGGAGCATGCCAGTCGTGAGATTTCGAGATCGCGCAATGTTTCTTGCGCGTTGCTTAACCGTGACTCAGCAGTGAATTTTCACGTAAAACCGGGAATGAAAGCAGAAATGGTAACGGAGGTTGAGGGGCGGTACGGAGAAACGAACGGCCGGGGTGGGGGGTTATTTCGGAAAAACAAATAATTCTTCGCTCCGTACGGGTTGTCCTGACCCGGAAATGAGAATGAAACGAGATCGAGAGAGAGAGAGTGAGAGATAAAGAGAAGAAGGAAGTCTAGTCGTCGCGGGTCTCGTAACCAAGGCGAGCGAGCGCGCGCGCGCGCTTCTCTGTTCCACTTTGTTTCAAGAGCGGGAGGAAAATCGCGCGCGCGCGCGGGCGCGCGATCGTCGCCGCGTTGCCGGATACCATCGTAACGACGACGACGACGACAGCGACAACGACAACGATAAGGGTTCGTTCCGGCGATGAGCGAGAACGAGCGAGATACTGGCAGACGACATTGAGGCTTGTATATGAGACGGAAAAGAAAAAAAAAACGGCCAGAAAAAAAACGTAAACGTTGGGAAAAGCAGACGCGGCGTGAGATAAAGAAGAGGATTTTTGGGGGCGGGGGGAGGGGGGGAGAAGTTCGGTTGGGCGCATAAAAGAGCATAGTGAAAATCCGGAAAGGCTGAGGAGGAACGATGTGGGATTACGAAAGGATTTATTTGAGATTTTTCCATGTCGACGTCCGGTCTTCATGCGCCTCTTTTCGCTTTGGATTTATCAAGAGAAAGAGAGAGAGAGAGAAGGACAGTCTCTTTGTCTTTCACTCTCTCATCATATTCGTGCAACATGGTCGCATCACGAATAACACAAAAATATAACAATATCGAGGAAAATCCAACGGAATCGTATGAGCACAAACATACCACGACTCATGCGAATATGCTACGGATAGATAGACACAGATAAGACGACCGGAAAATAGGATATGCGATTTTACATCGAACGACTTCGATATTCGACCCAACAGATTCTCGTTCACGTTTTTGCTCTCCTTCTCCTTTCTCATCTTCGATATTTTACTCATCTTTTCTTTTTTTTTTCTTTTACGTATCTCATTTCTCGCGTTTTGGAATAAATGGAAACTCGATGAACGCGAGTTCGACACGTTTTCCAGGAAGCACATCAACGTGAAATGTCGATCGTGAGAACTTTTTGTATTTTTTTTTTTTTTTTTGCGACTGGAAGATTCTGTAACTCGTCACGCTGACGATACGACAATTATTGGTTTCGTTTTTATCGTTCGTGACGAGAAACGTCATTGCTCGTGGTCGTGAACGCGAAGAACCGATGGATTCACCGGCATCGAGATTTCTCCCGTAATGAGACCTACATTTCTTTCTCGTAGAAGACTCGCCCGACTTGCCCGAGAATTTCTCTCCGTCTGCTGGATGAAATTGTTTATTTTATTTTGATTTCATTTTTTCTTTTCGAGCCAGAGTCGCGATATGGATGTGATAACCGCAAAAGGAAATCATCTTTTCAGTTCCAGTCTTCGTTCCCACGGGAATAAATTATTAAGATGAAAAAGATTAAAAAAAAAAAAAAAAGAAAAAAACAAAAAAGATAATGAAACACGGATAAACTGATAAAAGAGTTTGTCAAACCGTCGCTCAATTATCGCGAGTTTAATTGTCGGAAAAAGTAAATGAGATTTCGATTGTCGTGATAGCTTTAATCCGGCGTCGGCACTCGGGAAGATTGAAGGTCGCCCCGCCGGTGGTTGGGAGGAACAGCTGATGTGATCGGCTCCGAGTAAGCGAGCTCGGGGAATTTCGGGCCCCCCTTTGGCGCGGCTTGACGAGCGCGAGGGATACGAATCGTGGGGTTGTGTGTTTGCCGACTGCGAGCAACGACGAGAGAGAAAGAGAGAGAGAGAGAGAGAGAGAGAAAGAGAATCAGAGCGAGAGGGAGAAACGGTGAAAGTTAGTGAAAAAGATCGCGTAGAAGGATGCGGAAGTTGGGAAAAAGAAAACGAAACCGAAAAAAAAAGATGGGTTCGGCAAAGAATGAGGAGACGTGAGCAAGCAACGAGGTTGAATTTCACGTGAATGGGAGGGGGAGGGGGAACGAGGTGGACGACTCGGAGGGTAATCTCTCCCTCTCTCGGAGGGTGCAGAACCGACGATCGCCGAGGAAGGGTGCGCAAGGAGAGGGAAAAGCCGCGCTCGGTGTAGGAGGGACGTTGACGGTGAAAGAGAGCGATGGAGAGTGAAAGAGAAAGAGAAAGAGGAAGAGAGAGAGCGAGAGGGAGAGAGAGAGAGAGAGAGAGAGAGAGAGAGAGAGAGAGAGAGAGAGAGAGAGAGAGAGAGAGAGAGAGCCATAGGGAGAAACAGAGAGAGAGAGACAGAGAGAGACATGGATAGAAAAAGAGAGACAAAGAGAGACATAGAGAGACATAGAGAGACAAAGAGAGACAAAGACAGACAGAGAGAGACATAGAGAAAAAGACAGTCAAAGAGAGACACAGAGAGAGAGAGAGATAGACAGAAAGAGAGATATAGAGAAGAGAGAGAGGGACATAGAGAGACAGAGATAAGCATAAAGAAAGAGAGATAGAGAGACATACAGTCAGAGAGAAGCATAAAGAAAAAGCGAGCGAGAGACTTAGAGAGACGAAGAGAGACCTATAGAGAAAAAGAGAGGCATAGAGGGAGAAAAAGAGACCTAGAAAGAGAGAAAGAGAGACAGAGAACAAGAGAGGAAGAGGGAGAGAGAGAGACAGAGAAAAAGAGAGGAAGAAAGAGGGAGAGAGAAAGAGAAAGAGAGAAAGAGAGAAAGGAAGAGAGACGTAGAGAAAGAGAGGACGAGAATGAGAAGGGGTGTTCTGCCAGAGGGTCGTCCGGGGGGGGGTGGTTGAGGCGACGGGGAGCGGCGGGCAATAGTCGGAGTGGCGCCGCGACTCCCGTGACGTCTGTCGGCGCGTCGGCCAATCAATAGCATCCCCATGGCAACCACAGATAACATCGGACACACACCGTACCGCACAACCGAGGCATCGGCTCGTGCCTTTTCCTTCCCGACGGTCTATATACAGACCTTCCCTTCCTCCCCCCCCCCCGCCCGTCCACGGCCACGAGGACGACAATGCACAGCGCCCGGAACGTCAAGCTCCGCAAGCTTCGCGGACGAGGACAACGCGAAACCGAATCCGCGCGCGGGCACTAGCTTTGGCCACTCGTACCGACATCACAAGCGCGCCGATTTATCGGACGGGACACAGTTAATGCTCCCGCTAAAATGAAAACAATATTTCCAGAGCCCTCCTCCACCCTCCCCCGCAGCTGGAAAACTTATTTACTCCCACGGGGGTTCGGACAATCCGTGCCATCTCGACCTGTGGCTCGCTCCGCGTCGTTAATCATTTTAAGGGTTCCGTAACTCGAAAGGCAAAAAAAATCTAACCCTCACGAGGTCACTCGCCTGTCTGTCCGTTTGTCACAGACGATTTTCTTTGGAACCATGTGACGTAAAAATTTGAAATTTGGCATATCAATAAAAATGCATATAATAAAAGAAACATCTGCTTGAACCGCATATTTTGCACTAGTTAACACTCCGAAGCATTCGCATAAGAATTAAAGAGAAGGCAAATTAGGTGCGTGATATTTTTGTTTATTTTTCAAAATTTCATATATCATGTGGGGTATCATTCAAAAGAGGTTGCCATGGCAAATACGAAAATATTTTTTTCATAATTTTAAATAAAAGATTTGAAACGTTAAGTAATCCGAAAAATATGCGCAATCAGAGCATTACTTCTTTCCCCGTCCCACTCCCCTCATCGCTCAAACCATTTGCCCTAAAATTTTGGAAAAATCCGAGAACATAACGACGCACTTGACGTTCACCAATAAAATAATCGATTTATAAAGGTAAATCTTCCAAACCTTATAACTTCATTTTTAACTCGATAAAAGTCTGGCAGGTGGCGACGTGTGGTGCCCGATTCAGGAGAATGTGAAAAACTATCACAGGAAAAGCCTGTGCTCGCAAGTCAAACTCGTGCTCGACCAATTTCATTTCTTCTTCCTAAATTTTCTTTTGTTTTTTTCCATCGTCTGACCCAATACGGTTCGTACTACTTGAATATACGTTACTCGCGATCCACCCCGACGATTGTTCGTGCGAATCGGTTATGTTTGTCGAACGACTCGCCCGCACGAAGGATGGTGGCGCCAGGGGAGGAGTGGAAGGCGAGGGGGGTTGGGGGGGGGGGGGGGGATCTACGCGAGAGAGACGACACGAGGATAATCGTGAAAGTGGGACGGATCGATCGGGAGATCGGGGAAGGCAGCACACAGCCCGGTGGATGTGGCCCAGTGTTTAAGGAGAATAGTTGGGGGGGGGGGCGATAAAGAAGTCGAGAGCAATAGGCGGAGCGCCGTTGGGGGAGGGGGGAGAGAAGGGCTTAACGATTCTTAATGCTCGGGTATATTCGGCCCGGGTACGGAGAAAACCTAACGTGAAATAAGACAGCGCGAAAGTTAAATGAATGTCGAGTCGACGAGGCGAGCGAATGGCCGATCGACGCTTGGGAATACAAAGTAGCTGCGGAGATTGGATTTGGAGACTCGCTTCTCACTCTCATCTCTCTCCTTTTCCATCTCTCTCTCTCTCTCTCTCTTTTACAGACACACACACATACACATACACACGTACGCACACTCTTTCAGATTCTCCGCCCTCGTCAATCGGTCCTCTCGTTCTCCTCACACAGTTTCCATGCACCGAGGGCAGAAAGTGGTCCCTCAGCGTTCAACGAGCGGAGGAGAAGCATCAGGGCAGCCGGCGCGCCCGCGAGAACGATCGATCGAATGAACGAACTTTCAAACACGTTTTTCTTTCTTTTTTTTTTTTTTCGTTTTTCGTTTTTTTTTCCATCGACGATTTTTACGCGCTATACTCACTCTCGGACCGAACGCGAGCAACCATCGGCAACCGGCGCCGATGCCGATCATGATTCCAAACGTGGCCCCGGCCCAACTTCTCCATAGAAAATCCGTGCTTTACCTCCGCCCTACCCCCCCCCCCCCCCTCCCCAACTCTTCACCCGATCCAAACTGTGCCAAATAGCGAATTCACTTTTTTTTTCTTTCTCTTTCTCTCTCTCTCTCGCACGCGCGCTTCTTTATTTTATTTTTTTTTTCTGCCTCGCCCAACCTTTCTCGAATAACGCGGAGCCACTCTGCCCGTCGATCTCGCTCTTTCTCCGCAACGCTTTCGCATTAGATTTTCTTCGCATTCCAAACTCACCCGACTTTTTTTTTTTGTTTTTTGAACTGCGCGGAATCTCGATCACATCGCGGACGATCCGTATCGATGGGGAATGTTTTTTCTGGTTATTTTTTTATTCTTTTGTCCTTTTTTACGTCGAGTGGCAAAGACGAGTGTCACCGGTGAAGGTGAGGCCGTTCGTGCTTTTCCCGCCAATTCAGAACGATCGATTTTCGAAACGACCGAAAATTCAGAACGCGAGATGCTTCGAAGCGTCACAATTCAGAACATGATTGTATATATAGGTGTAGTCGCGTGTCTCGTTCGACTGCCCCAAGAATACACGTGCGTCGGGGCACGACATTCAATGTTGTGAATTTTTCGATCAAATTAACTGATAAAACTTTTTGATTCCTTTTGAAAACTTCCCAACGCTGGCTAAACAACGCTATATGGACCAAAACTTCACATGAACAATGTTGCAGAGAATTGAATTTTCTACAAAAAACGTGACCAGCGGCGTACATCTAACGTCGATAGTTTACGCGTGGGGAAAGCTCGAAAGTCGGGTAATGTGAGAAACCGCTCGACCGGTAGGTGTTCTGTATTTAGAACCCCCGTCAAGCTAGCAGCGACAAGTCGCCAATTTGAATTTTCTCTGCCCAAAAATTAGGTACTTTTAAGGTGCTTCGTTGGTGCTCTATTCATAATTTTAGTGCTCGAAAAATTTTGGCTGGGGAGCATTTTCAAAAAAACCTCTGCTAGGTCGTTCTGAACATCGATCGTTCTGAATTTCGACCCCTACGGAGTAGTTCTGCGTGCAACCGATTGGGGGGAGTGGACTTTGGAGATTGACCGTAATCGGTTATGGTCGTAGGAAGTGGAAATAAAGGCTTTGGGTTGGCATGAGGAGGCGGAAGCGTTGTCACCACTCACGTGGCCAACGACGGCTCTGATAGATCGACCCGAAGGGTTATCTCTCTTCGTGAGATAACCAGCGGACATCGTGGTGTGTCCCATCAAACCTCGCTATCGCGGTTATCGACGGTTTCCATATCCTCCCGAGTAATACGTTTGGACGTAGCGGTCTGTCAGTCACGGACGCGTAAAGCCACCCGTGTGGTTGGCTTCACTTTGGTTGGTCTACTGAGAAATGTGATTTAGAAAATTTGTCGCACAATCCGAAGGGGATGAAGCACGGTCGATCGAGAACCCGAAGAGCTACGACAATTGCCGAAAATGCGATGTCCTATACCACATACTCGATATCCTCGTTTGTGGGGATTTTTTGCCGGCTCGTCTCTTTCAACTCCCATCGAAGCTGCATTGATATATGATAATCTAAAAAATGGTACGAGCCTATATTTTGAGAAACGTGTGAACCCATATTTCGTTATTCCTAATCGCAATCCCAAGCCTGGGATTTTTTGAGAAATCAAACGATTTACAATCATACGCATCACCGGATGAGTAAAAATTTTAAAAACGTAAATCATGTAATATCAAATCATGTAATATTGAGTCGAATATTAAATTGACTCGGGGTGTGTGTGTGTGTGTGTGTTACAGTCGCTTTTTCTCGATTTGCTTCCGTGTTTTACTCATGCATTTATAATAAACTGTATAAAATATGTGCGAGCCGTATAATTAATTCCACAAAGTGATTGTTAATATGGCCCGAAAAATATGATTAAAATTTTACGCGATCGAATGACCATCGTCAACGTCACACATGTCCAAAATATATATGTGAAAAATATCCAATCTTGAATATCTAACGAAAAAAATGTACTAAATAAAACTTCTGTAATCTTAATTTGATAATATTAAAAAAATACACCGAATTTTGCGAAAATTCATTACAGCGTGTAGAGTTGAATGTAGAAGACTGAAAATTAATTATACAGCGAACACGAGGAAGCCGAAGAATGATGACAAAAATAAATGAGGCGAGTTGATCGGTAATTCTCATCCCAAAACGAGGACGGAGATAGTAAAAAGAGAAGAGGGAGGGAGAGGGGAATTTGCCAAGTGGCAAAATTTTCCCCCGCAAAGCAAAAAAGTAGTAGGGGAAGATTTTTTTTTGGTGAAAATCGTGATTTAACGAGATGTTTTCGTTCTGGGCGTCCATGGCAACGGATAATTCGGCGTAAACGAGTGAAAACGTGTGCGTGTGTGCAAAGTACGATCGTGAACAGAGAGAAACACGCCACGGGGGCTTTATGTTTGTTGATGGATAGCGCACGCGGGAGCTTGGGCCCGTACTGACTGCGCAATGTTTCAGCCAAGGTGTATTCCACTGCTTCGACGTTCTGCACTCGTATATATATATATGCATTTATATGTGTGTGTGTGTGTGTGAGAGAGAGAGTGGCGGAGACGAAGGCGACGAGCGTCGCGGCGCCACTCTGGCTGCACCCCCATTCCCACGCCCGCGTCTGTACGTCCGATCAGCTGGTATTCGCCCGGCGAAGTACCTGGACGACGTCCAACCGGGTTATCCGTTTCCGTTTTAACATCCCCTGCGTAACTCGCTTTTCACCGATCCCCAATATCTTTCATTTTGCATTTGTATACGTGTCCAATACACGCACGTGTGTTTCGTCGTGTCACATCAATCGTTTCAATTTTCGCGAATTACGTCGTACATAATTTTCATAAACCATATTCTTTTGTTTTTGGCATTTGTTAATATGAAAATGTGATTTTTTTCCTAAAATTTTACGCGACAAGATGACGGATTTTTTTTTGTGAATTATTTTGTCGGAAAAATTATCGAACATGATGCTTGTTATTACGCGACCGTTTTTTAGTTTTTATCGATCGTTTCAATTTTCGCGAATTACGTCGTATATCACTTTCATAAACCATTCTTTTAGCTTTCGGCATTTGAAAATATGAAAATGTGATTTTTTTCGAAAATTTTGGTCGACGAGATGACGGATTTTTTTTGTGAATTATTATGTTGGAAAAATTATCGAACATGTTGCTCGTTATGATGCAATCGTTTTTATTATTTTTATTCTTCTTCCTTCAGAGTGGGTTGGGTTTGTTATTATTTGATAACCCGGTAGTTCGTGCGGGATTTTGAATGTGAATAAACTGGACAATGGCGTATGGAATTTCGTATCTCGATCCGGTATCGCATTTCTTGAAGAGCCACAACAGTCGGCGCATTCTCGGGTTCGCCGACGCCACCGAGCTAACCCTCGAGAGAGACCCATGTTTGACGCTTGTCATAACATCGATTCAAAAGTCGGTCGAGCACGTAAATAAGCCCCGGCAAGCACGGTCGCTTCGAGATACATTCGTTTTCTTCATCGTTCATATCAACCTCGTCTGTGCATGTGTTCGTGCATATTTCTTTGCCTATAGCTACTGTCGTTGACTTCTCCTTATGAATACACACACACACACACACACGGACCATACGAATGAGATACACACGTATGAAATATTGAAAATTTCTTCCGTGAAACATAAAAAAAAAATTGCAATGGAGACCCGCGTTAAAATGTTGACCCTCCTTCAAGCCGCCCTGACTCCGTAATGACTCACGTTGGTCCAAAAAGCCTCCCACGATGTTCAACCTTCATAAACTAATCAATCTCATTGTCGCGGGTTCTCCGTTAATCATCTTTGGTCATACTCAGTAAAATTTATTCCAACAACTTTGAGATGCAATAAAAAAATGTGCAATCGACAAAATTATTTTGAAAAAATATCTAAGCATATTTTGAACCTATTTCTACAATCACAAATGTTTACAATAGCGAAAATATCATCTTTAATCCGCTGGAAAAAAAATCTAAAAAAAAAAAAAAAAAACTAAAAAAAATATAAACTACTTGTTTACTAAAATAGCTGTAACGTTTTTAATTTTCAAGGTACTATTTTCTTTGTGACATATTTTAGGTACAAAAAAGTAAAATTGCTAGTAGGGAAAAATGTATCCAGTCTGACTGAAAAGGGTTAACCTAAAAATAACTCTCCCTGTACTCTGATTGTTCACATTTTGTCATATTGAAAGTGAAGAGAGTTTAATTAGTATACAAACAATTGCAGCACGTGATACTATGCACGATCCACGCTGTAGATATTTGTTCAGCATAAAAAAAAATATAGACACTCGATGGTGAACCATGGTTAACAAAGAGATGCTCGAAAATTCCGAGCCGTGGAGCTTCGCTATAACGTGGTTCGATGCAAAACCGTTGCACAGCTGTATCGATAAAATTATTTCAATGGTACACGTGAAAAGACCCCGCGAAATTTCATCACGTTTTGTTGCCTGTCTGTTATCTGTTATGAATAAATCATTGCTTTCAACCGGAGTTTCGAATTCGGAATAAATTTTCCAAGAAACGGCAAAACTCTCTCGTTTTACTTCAATTTATATCCAATTTAAACAACTCGGTGATCACCATTCCCCGGGCCATCGAATATTCACGGCGTAAACATCGCCGTTCGAATAGCTGTGATATTTTCTGAATGAATGAAAAAAAAATTGTTGCATTCGCGTCTGAATCCGATGTAACGAAATACGTCAGCTGCGTTCGTTGACAAAGTGATACTTCAGTTTTTTTTTAAATTTCACGCCGAATTCGCTTCAAATGAAAAGATTTTAAAAAATATTTAAACTACGAGAAGTTACTTTTTTTATTTTTTAAAAATTTTTTAATTTTTTTATTTCAACAACGACGACGTCCGGACCATCTTTGAGGTCCGATTGTCAGCTGAGCCGTCGATATGCAACCGCCCCCTCCCTCGTCGCCACACGATTCTTCGTTTCCGCATAGACTGCGGCATGTGGCGTATATAAAGAGAATGTCGACGCCATCGACGTGAGCGCGAGCGACCGACTGAGCAACGTCACGAGACGCCACCGCGTCTAAGGACCCGAAGTTCTCGGCTCACGATCGTGAGCATTATTTGCGATCGTGGCATTCAATGTAGATGGGGTTTGAACGGTGAAGGACATTCCGGGCGTTTGATTGAAAATTTCTCGAAATCCACGATGATGGTATTCGAATCGGTCGAGCCGTGCGGTACGTCGACGTCTTTGTCGTCCAATCGACGACGACCACGACCACGACCACGACGACGAGTTATATCAGCTGGCGGTCATCAGAATTACAAATACAGCTATGCCAGTTCTCTCTCTCTCTCTCTCTCTCTCTCTCCCTTCGAATTACAAGTGAGTAATTTAAAGAGAAAGCGAGAGAGAAAGAGTACAAAATTGAGTTTGTAAGTACAAGATTCACTATTTTGTATCTACCGCTGTCAACTTGGTCTATACTATTTTTCTTGTCTTTAGTTTTATCTTTAGTTTATTTGTATGTTATCTATATCTTTATTATTATCTTTATTTTATGAATATTCATTATGATGTCTTATTATTTTGTATGTTTTTATATTTTCTACATCTTATTATTAGTCCACTCTCCATTGTCATATTTCTCTGTCATTATCCACATTGCCCAAAGTTTTTCACCATGGCATAATAAACCAATCAATCAATTAATATCTCCCCTTCTCTCCCCTTTCGAACTCGACAGCGAACTGCGTCAACGATTTTTCATCGTCCGAACCATCGTACTCGAATATATCGAGAGTCGTTTCACCATCCGGCGATTCACTTCCGGCATGCTTTGCCGTCTTAAACCACCACTGCAGCATCACTAGTTATTTAAAGAAAAAAAAATTACTTTTCAATATTATAAAATCTGAATCAAGCTGAATCAAGCTCCAATTAAAATAAGCCCGATACTGGTGAGTAACACCCGGACTAGTCATGCGTATTGTCACCTAATTAGCCCAACTTATTAGGCTAATTAGGTGATAAGCAACTTGCATTTGTTCACGTGTTATTTTTATTTTTTATATTTACATATTTTATATTCTATTCGTACTGTATGTCTCTGAAACACAATTTCTGCTTTATAATTGTTGTAATGCAACGACAAATCGATAATGTAAATATGAAGATGCACAACCTTACTCATATTTGCCCCACAGTCTCACTAGGGCATAATAAAACGATATCTATCAATCAATCTCTTTCCATATTTCTTTCTCTCACTCTCTCCCTCCCTCCCTCTCGCTCTCTTTCTCTCTCTCTTTCTCTCTCTCTCTCAATATTTCACACAGGGATGCGGGCGTAAGTCGGTAGTGACATCTATATTCAGGTCCATATTCTTTAGCCCATGTTCACCTAGATTTTATTTTATTTTATTGTATCTTATTTTATTTCGAGCTTCTTATTTTTCATTAATTTTTCATGCTACATAAACTCAGTTCAAGGTTATTGTAGATGTAGTTCAAGTTTGGATATCAAGATTTCAATTCTGTAACAGCATTGTAATTTTTAGCACGGTATTCTCCGGGGACTTCGATCTCAAAGCACGGAATAAATTCTATATACATTCATTCTCTCTCTCTCTCTCTCACTCTTTCACTTTTATTCCGTTTATTTTCATAAGCTTTCTCATTGAAACACGACGAACAATCCTTCGAACCCCATTCGATCCTATCGATCAACAACTTTTACGGACGAACCTTTTTCGAGTACAAGAAGGAAAAAAAAGCCAATGAACCACGCGGAGCAAAAAAAAAAAAGAAAAAAGAAGTTTCTCCAAAGTAACAGCCGGCCGTCGTTTTCCTTTTCTTTCTTTCATTTTCTTATTTCCTCCTTCTTCTTCGTCTTCATCCACAACCATAGCGAAAAATCTCCACTCGGTATATATTTTTCCGTAACGTCCGCCACGCGTTTCACGAAGCACAACCTACATTACTTTCTCGGGTGGGGTCCCTTCGGCCTCGCCGTCGGGTTACGTCCCCCACAGCGACGATGTACTTTTCCCCGGTGCTACGACGACCGAATATTACACGCGGAAGCCGGGAGAGGAGAGCTCTCTCCCACACCGGGACCAAAGTTACGGCATAAGTGCTCGGGGAAAAAAACGCGGGGAACGAAGAGATGGTCGGGGAGGGGGTGGCGGGGAGGGGGGTCCCGGTATGCGACGATAAAGTCCGGGTTTTCGGAGCCTTTATACGGGAAAGAGAATGGCCCTCCTGGCGGAGAAACGAGCAAAAAAAAAAAAAAAACAAGAAAACCCAAGAATATTTTTCGGATACAAGTTATGATATCTATATATATATGCGAATTCGTGTAACAGTATCCCCGAGTGCAAGTGGAAACGTATGGGAGGCGAGAAAGGTGCGTGGACGTGGAGGAGAGTCCGTGGAGTTGAGAAGTGTCGAAGGACGTGTCGAATAAAGGTCGCAGATGGATGCGGAAAGCGTGAAAAATTCAAGGATCTCGTTAGACTCGAAAGAGTCTGAGGGTGTCGTCGAGTGAGGGACTCTCCTGCCAGTTACCACCATCTACGTCTCTCTCTCTCTCTCTATCTTTCTTTCTCTCACGTCTTTCTCGAACCCTTTTCTCGTAGAAACATGATAGAAAATTATTTTTCTTCCTTTAAAAAATGAAAAATTAATTAAAAAAAATGAAATGAAAAGCGTCGATTGTGATCGAGACGGTTTTATCGACGAGTTTCGACCGTAGAAACTCCTGGATGTCAAATAAAAAATTTCGAGTTTTACGTAACCGGCTTCAGGGCCACTACTGACTTATTCTCTATTTCTCTTTCTCGCTCTCTCTCTCTCTCTCGTTGTATTATCGCTCGTTGATCTAAAAGTCTCCGCGGCCGCGACTCGCCCTCGATTCGAATTTCAGCGTCGGTTTGCGCGCTCTCTCGCCCGTAAAGGAGGGGATTTTCGAATGGCGAAGTATCAACGGTGTGTAATACAACGTATCCCGCGTCGTATACTATACCGAAGCAAAACTTTTTGAGATATGGCTTCGACGATCGTATAAATCGTTCAAACGGCCTTTGGTTATAGGATAAAGGGTTTGTGCACGTTGAGCTTATATGTATATACGTATAGACGTAAGTGTGTGTATGTGGGTACGTCGGAGGGACGCGTTACCTATGTGGAAACTATATACGAGAAGAGACAGAGACGGAAATACGTGACGGCAACGAAACCCGTTTGAGAGCCACGAAAACCAAGTACCGACTTTTCGTTTCGCTTCGCAGAAACTGCACACATACACATGCATGCACACACACACACACACACACACGCACACACACATACACAATGTTCGAATAATTTATCGAATTGACGAAAGTTTCCGGATTCTTCGGTGTACTACACAAAACGTATTTTTCACAATATTTTTCAAGCACTCATAATAACTACGATTCAACATGCTGGACCAAAGTTCACAATGGGTAAAAAAAAAAAAAAAATAGAAAAAAGAGAATAGAATAAAAAAAAGTGTAACTGAAAATTGCATTTTATTCTCATTTTTTTTTCCACACTGAAATAAATGTCAAAATATCGTAAATTTGATTGGCAATCGTAATTCGGATGTACATTATTATCATTTCGATAATTCGTTATTGACGATAAAATATAATATCACGATAAAGTTATTCATTCGTATTGATAATAATTACCGACTGCAGCATATGATGCTGCAGTAATGAAACCGAAACGGCAAATTTCTCTCGAACGAAACCAATTTTGTTGGGTAAAAGTTTCACGTGACTAAAAAAAAATATAAAAGTGAAACTGAAGTTTTTATTTATTTTTTTACAATTTTTTTTTCCCGATACGGAAATAAATGTCAAAGTAACGTAAATTTGATTGTCAATCGTAATTCGTATGTTATATAACTATCATTTCGATAATTCGTCATCGACGTGAAAATAATAATGTATCACGATAACGTTATTCATATTCGTATTGATAATAATTACCAAACTGCAGCATATGATGCGGCAATGACGTTATACCGAATCGGCAAATTTCACTCGAACAAAACCAATTTTGTTGGGTAAAAGTTCCACGTGGTTGCCACGCAGTGTATCAATGCAGTTGGTACGGTACCAGTCGCGTGTTACTTCTGGCGTGGTATTCGCTGGTTTGCCCCCCCCCCCCGCGCCCTCCCCTGGTCCTCCTCACTACACCCCCGCTCTCCGGCCAACGGCTCACGACCCCCCGGCTTGCGCAAACGGCGACAGATAGAGAGAGAGAAAGCGAGATGGAGGATCAGACTCGAGGGGACCGTCCAAAGTTGCAATCGATATTGAGCCAAACTCTGGCTCGCTAAAACATCGTTTCACGAAACTCACTCGGTGACAATGACTTCGGCTACGTCGCGAGTACACGCGTTTATTCCATCCGATGGCTTCCTCCCCGGTGTCTGACTACTCGATGACGAATCTACTTAAACAATTGCCATCGATAATTCTTTGCTTCCTCATGGGGAAAATTGTATGCGGTGGGGAATTTTTTTTGTGCCACCGACATCTTTGTATCGTCGTGGTGGGAATGTGCCCAAACGTTGGGAAAACACATTTTAAGAACATTTCCGGATGTGTGTGTGTGTATGAATGTGTGTAATGGCTTCCGAAAATTCAAACGTGTATAACTCGAGAACGGCTTTAGCTACAGCACCCAAATTTTGCAGAGATGTGCAGCTCTATGATTTCTTCATTGACTATATTTTTTGTCACGATTCAAACTGACGTTCGGATTTTGTGGAGTTTTGAATTTTCAGAAAAAAGGACGTTTACAATGTAACGATTGCAAATTTTGAGATATTCGTCTTGATAGTTCTTCAGGAATAGGATAATACTCAAGGTTGGGTGTTGTTGCATTTGGGCCGAATCCATCGAAAAAAAAATTGATTTTATGGTATTTTGAATTTTTTCGAAAAATCAAATTGATGAATGTGACTCTCGTGTCAAGTTTGACCGATTGAGTTTTAACTTTAAAAAAGTTTGAAACATCACTCGGTCGTGATGTGTGTAAAATTTTGCGGTGATCCGATGAATGATTCGGATTTGACAGAAATTCAATTTTTTTTCAATTTTGACCGTCTGCCGATTTAAAAATAATTAACTTGCCATGCTCAATCTCATGGATTTACATGACTCAACGGTTAGGGTGGTTCGATGTTAAATATGACAGAAATCAACTTGCACGTTTCAATTCGAGAAGTAATTAAAATTTTACACACCCACTGATGAAGATTTAAATATAAAAACAAGCTGCATGTTGAAACTTGCAATTTTACCGATAAACAATAGATCGAATCGGAAAAAAACCGTAAACAATATAAAAATGGGAAAATTCATTCGAATGGTTCCAACTTCGAATGAAACTTAATTCGGATTCCCAACTCGACCTTGTCAAGGAGTCAAACTGGAAAAAAATTTTATCCCTAAGCAAATATGAAATATATGTATATGGGTAGAATAAAAAAATATAAAATATACATATAGAGACTTTTTTTTTTTTTGCTCTATTGGCCATCGAACTGGCCTATCGGGAATGACAATCGATGGGTAATGCTTAGCCCCGATAGGGCCCTTAACGTTCCGGATCGTCTACGATATTTAAATGTCAGACACATAACACGCGTTCCCCGACTGATTCACCCCTCGCACTTGCCATCCTTTCTTCAGAGTTCGGACTAACGGAGGGACACATATACTAGTCTGTGTGTGTGTGTGTGGGTGTGTTTGTGTGTTTTAGTGTTTCTACACGTTTTATAACTCTCGTGGAATCGTACACCCCTCTTGCACCGTAATAACCACGGCCCGCCGGGCTAACCCCCAAAGTTAACGCTTTCGGCCCGTGTAGTCCCTTCTTCGCCCTTGCCGAAGATCCCAGGACGCGGCCTCGTCACGAGGCGCCGTGTCCTTCTCGTGTTCCAGTCTCCCGTTTCGTCATCTTTCGTTCACCCTCCGACGAACACGCCTGTGCGTGGGCTTCATACCCAAATCACGAGGGTGTATGACGACACGAGTTTATATATATATATATACGTTAGGGTGGTCCTTATTTTGAATTTTTCTAAATTTCGACGTCCCGGAGGATAATATGGTTCGAAATAAATTTGAAAAAATATCCTTAAATTTTGAGGTCCCCATCTTAATTCTTAACTCTGCCGCAAGCTTTTCGGTGATCACTATTTATTAAACACAGTGCTTTTCGTATTTCAAAATTTGCTTTTATCATGACTGAAGTTATGCACCGTAGATAATACTGTGGATTATAAACAATTATTTCTTTCGAGTCATTCTACACTGAAAATAGGTTTTTTTTTATTTCGACTGAAATTGTTTGTGACAGTGCTTCGGTCATGAACATAATATTTTTCATATTTCAGAATTTGTTTCATCATGTCCGAAGTACTGTACCAAAAAAATATTTTACTTATCAAGATTTACTGCCAACTATAGTAGCAATACCGAGAATTCGTTATAGACACTGAACAATTATTTTTCTCGTCACAATCAAGACAGAAAAAACTTTTTTTTAAATCCAGAATGCCTCGAAAGAGACAATTGTTTATAATTCACAGTATTATCGGCCATGCAGAACTTCAGTCGTAACAAAATAAATCCTAGAATACAAAAAACACTGTGTGATTTAAATGGCAACCTTCGAGAGCCTGCCAGCAAGGTTAGGGAATTGAGATAGAAATCTCAAATCTTAAGAATATTTTTTTATATCCATTTCGAAGAATAATATCCTCTGGGAGCGCCAAAATAAAATAAAAAAGCCGAAATAAGGACCACCCTAATATATGTTTCCACACACACATATGTACATATATACAGCTGCAACGATACCCCGCGACTATCCCCCAACGTTCTTCATCGAACTCAAGGGCTTTTCGCTCTCGACGTTGCGTTAGAGATGTCATTCGTGTTACGATGGGTTAGGCCTATGTCGTCACGACTCTTCGGCTTTCGACACACTCGACGGTTCAACATCATTTTCACACAACGGGAACATTTTCGTGTTTTCACAGGACGCCCAGTGTGTGTGTGTGTGTGTGCAGGGGCAGACATGGAGGGAGGGGGGAGGGAGTAAATCAAAACGTACAAATGACGACTGATTATCCTGAGCCTGTGAGGGGGAGAGATTTGAGTACGATGGACAAACGGATGGATCGGATCGAGGGATGACGAAGAATGGAGAAAATTAAAATGGCGCTGCGGTGTGACGAACGACGTCAGCAAGTGAGACGGGACCTCGTTATCCGAAAGGTAACCGACGGTCTGCAATTTTCGATCATGTTCTATCTCTCTCTCTCTCTCTCTCTCTCTCTTTCTCTCTTTCTGTCTCTCTTTTTTTACTCTCTTTCGTCGTTTCTCGGCTAGTTGCTCTTGACGTCGTTGCACGTGAAACCACGTAGTAGTTTTTTTTTCTTTTTTTTCGTCACCCCACAGTATGCGAGTGAGCTTGGAATGATTTATAGCCCCCTCTCCCTCCCCCAGCCGTTCTACTTGGCTTACCTGGGCTCGACCTCGTCTACCACCCTCCACACAATTTCCACGTAGGTTTTTAACCATTTCCCTCGGACGGAATGACAGGACGGTTAATTAACTTTTCGCCCGTTGTATTATTGGCCAATGGCTCGTCGTGTGCGAGCGAGCTCCGAACGAGGGTCGGGTTTTCTCGCAGAAACTATTATTGGACACGTCGCGGATACTTGTGTCCGCCGAGTCTTCGCCACGACCGCACCGAAATTGCCGGAGTTAATGTCCCACAACGATTCTCCGGTTCGAGCTCTGGACGATCTGAATTATCAACACGTATTGTGTGATCGAAGTTTTTCAACCTTTTTACAGCCTCCACGAGCGGCGCGAGCTTGCAACAATTTGCTTGGCCTGTATGGGAATATAGATCCCGCGTTCAACCTTCTCGATCTATTAAATTTCATTGTCTCCGGGTCTTCGTCGATCTACGTTACCCTTTCTATACTGTGATTGTCCACTTTCTGCCATTTTGGGAGTTAATTGCCCGTTTTTCGTTTTTTTTTCCGTGGATTTTTAATTTTTGCATTTTTGTGAAGTTCGTGGTCTTTGGAATAATCTTTAAAAAAATAATTAAGGTATTTACAAGATTGTCGGATCTATTGAGATTTTAAGAAGCAAGAGCAATAATATCGAGACTGCACGAAACAATTTTACACTCGTCTGTCCTCGAAACTGTCTTTTTGCAATTTAGGCCAAGATATCTCAGCAACTAATCAATTGATTGACTTCAAATTTGGAGGGCCCAATGAGGCTAAATCTCGCTATCCTCTGAACTATGATATTTTCTCTAAGTTGAAAAATTACGATTTTTGGGGAAATAATGAGTCTCGAATGAAAGTAGAAAAATTCGAAAATTTTCGAAATAGTTTAACCATTTGTGAGTAACCAGGGTAACCGATGTATCCGTCTCAACTGCACGCATCCGGTATGCATCATAATCGTTAATAAATAATATCACACGACCTTCATTTCTGGAGTTCACCAACCACTGCAATTTTCCATCATATAGTCGATGAGTTTCGATTTGCTTACCTGTAACACAAAAGATAATAATCACAGATTAGATCTATCGTCCGATTAAAAGAAAGGTTTTATTCAAATATTTGTTACAAGTTTAATTTATCACAATTATTTGCCGCCACTCTCGACGACACGTGCACACATCTGACGACTGCATTACATGGTAGTAATAATTCGTAAATAATGTATATGCTTATGTGGACTAATCGGACATCACAAAGATTGCGAACGGGGATAGCGAGTGAGTCATAATTATTGAGGACGATAACGGTGGGAAAACTAGGAAAAAACGTGATTACGAGAATGGCGTCAAAGGTCAGCGTGGTTTTCGCGATCGCGCTGGCAGATTGAAAAATTTGTGGGTAACGCGAGTATCGCAGTTGCCGCGATGGCTGGATAATAAATTAGTAACGCGAGAACACTTTATGCGCGAGAGAAAGAGAGAAAGAAAGCCATAGAGCGAGAGAGAGAGAGAGAGAGAGAGAGAGAGAGAGAGAGAGAGAGAGAGAGAGAGAGAGAGAGAGAGAAAGAGAGCGGCTCCTGCAGATAACGTTGTGTGTTGGCCACGGTTAGCTTGTGTTATATCCTTTTCGGTCCATTCACGTGCAGGGGATTTTCAAATCAGACCTCTCTCTCTCTCTCACTCTCTTTCTCTCTCTTTGACACACACACACACACACACACATCCACACACACACGTATACAGGTGCGTTGGATGCTTTTCACAGCAAGTTTTCCTCCATTGCTTCGAAAATGTCCGTAAAAACGAGACACGCGATCTACCGCGCGACATCTCGCACCTTCTCTACCTCTACCCCCCCCCCCCCCTCCCTTCGTGCCCACCGTCGTAACAGATGTAACGGTGATACTGCTTCGTCTGCTGCACGTAACCGGGGGGAGTTATATACCCCCGTCACCTCGTTACACTAATTATTTTAATCCTCCGTCGACCGCGTCGGCATGTATCAAACGCAAAACTCCGTCGCCCTACACATCTATCGAATCGATCCTGCTTTTCGGGAAACGGGTTAAAGAAATTAAAAAAAAAAAAAAACACAACACAAAGAAATGGAACTTCCATTCGTAGCCTATAAATTCGGTTCGGTTCGTCGGGATCCAACAATTTTCGCATCACCGAGACTTCGTGATAACATTTCACGCGTGCCTTCTCACATGTGTAATCTTCTTACTGCGATAGACACATATATATATATGTGTGTAAAAACTTGTGCGGTGTGTTTTTATGTGTGAAGAAGAAAAAAAAAAAGTTTGCAGCATAGTTGAACTCGGCGGTTGGAGAATTGCGGGTAAACCGGAGCACGCGGAGGAATTATAAGCGGACGTTATCCACACACACACACACACACACACACACACACACACACACACACACACACACACACACACACACACACACACATACACGCGAAGCCACTGAGCAGGCAATTTCCTCCTTTAGTCAAGCGCTGTTTCCACTAACGTACGTTTTCCTCAACCCTCCCCCCTTCTCCCTAACCATTTTCCAGTGCATGTTGTGCGTTATGCACACGGTGAGCGCGAGCGACCGCGAGCAGACGAAGAAGAAGCTGGTGAGCGTCGCTGCTGGCTGGCTGGCTGGCTGGCTGCTGCTGCCGCCAAACTTTTCAACTAATTTCCACGGCGATGCTCTCGCGACTCGCGGATAGTTTCGCGACTGTTACGACACGGCCGGGGGTTGCCCCGATCCCAGCCCCCCGACCCTGGATTTTTTTTCGACGAGAAACGCGCAAAGTGCCCCGCGTGTGCGATCCCGGCTGTCGTACATTATCCGTTTCCACGCGAAATACAAAAATATAATCGTCAGCGATTTTCCACAGACGTTACAAGCTCTGCGTTTACGTCGGCCATTAGGCATCTTATAATCTCTTCGTCTTTGCTGGGCTTTATGCGCGTTTTTTTTTTTTAATTCAACCCTTCCCACTCGAACTTATAATAACTTTATTAAAATAAATATATAAACCAAATAATAACTATAATAAAATAAATATATAATGAAATAAGTCACAATGAGTCGATTCTACCCACTGCACTTTTCAAAAAAAAAAAAACCGATTGTGAGCGAACTATCCGTCGAAAGTGGTTGAAAAAAATTATGAAACACGCTTCGATACTTCTGGATGAAGTACGAAAAATTTATTTGGAGGAAATAAAATGGCAACGTGTTAAAAAATATTCCTGTGGGAACGAGGAAATATTGGATATCAACGCCGAGAATAAATCGACTAGGTCAATTCTACCCAGGGGGTGAATTATGATTAGAAAATCATAATCGCGATTTTTCACTACCTCACACGATATTCTCCGCAATTTCTTCTAATTCACCAACGATTTTTTTTACAACTATTCTATCTACGGCTGCTTTTGTGTCAAAAGTGACATTTCGCAACATTTCGTGTGAAAGTCGACCGGTGGACTTTCAAATCATTATTGACCCTCAGTGTGACTGTCGAAGGTTAAACAAATTTTTTTCAAAAATTCAACAGTCACAGAACCGAAAAACTGTGACGGGCGCTCTCCTTCGCGCACGCGCACCACGCAACACCTTTGCGTCCTCCATGTTTCTTTTTTTTTTGTCGGGTGACTTCTTGTTCGTTTTCCGGCTTTCGAGGGGGCACCTTCGCCACTCGGAAATGACCGAAACGTTGCACCAACGAGATCCGTTTCTTCGGTACTTACACACCTCAACGTACAAATAGTTTAATCTTGTAGTTCAGCTATATATGTACATATCCATATATATATCTATATACACAGTCGTATAGCAGGGCGGGCAAAAGTCGAAAGATCGTGGACTATCATAACGCGCTTTCGTTTAATTAAATTCTGATTCGACGGCTGAAGTTTTCGAGGGGTTTGCAACGGGTCGAATAAGGGCGCGGAAACGACGGGAGGTCGGAAAGAGGGAGATGGGGGTAGGGGGGGGGGGGTAGGTAAGGAGTCTAAGATTTCGAGGCTGTCCGTGAGGCGAGCCGGGTGTGGTTAATGCATCGACGAACGAGCAACGAGAGAGTTTTCTTCGACGGTTATACATTTTGGACGTGTAAGTCGCAGACATAACCTAGACGTCGTTTTCGTCGAGATTTTACGGTTTGGATATGTGACAATATTTTAATCATTTTGCATTTTGATACTCGGCGGATGATTCGGCTTGTCGAACATTTTTGGTTCCACCCGATAAAAACGTCATGCATTGATATTGCCGGTTATCGACGATGCAATGTGAGAAACACGATGAGAGGTCCATTTGGGAGTCGAAATCTTTTACCCTCCGTTTAGCTTACCTGAGGCTATTGGGAGAGTCTGATACTTGGATGGTCAATCCCATTGGTCGGCGAGGTCTGTATCTATAGCCTCCGTGACTCCGTATAGACCCACGTTACTCCGCAGTTAACCTCCTACAACCTACTCGACTACAAACTACTCTCCAACAATCCGCTCAGCCTGCATTACGTATAGACCCCAAGTTCAACTTTCTTGACGAATTTAATTGCAATACATCAAAGTAAAAAAAAAATAATGTATAAACTATATCCGTGAAAATCCTAAATGAATTGATGACGTATTCGAATCCAATGAATTCGAATTCAATTCGTAAATATCAATTCGTCGTTGTCAAAAACGCGATTTAGGGAACACAGAACTATTAAACCGATCCATTTGTCGTTAAATCTGAAATTTAAGGGAACCCCTGAGTGTGATCTTAGGGTTGACCTACACGACCCTACTCCCTACACTGTGATCGAGCACTTTATACCATTTTGGAAGTGACGATAGAGTTATAATTCGTATACAATCACAATAGGTCATGATACCCTACACACTCGTCCATGATTCCGGAGTAAAAACACACGCATTTTAGAGTATATCCAGTGTGAACAGAGGCTCGGAAATAATAATTCGTAAATGAGGGTTAGAATTGTGACGGTTCGAAAAATCAAGTGGACCGATGAAAAGTGACGGATCGGTCGGCTCTGTGTGTGTTTATGGAGGGGGGGGGGATTTGACTATATCGAGATAGGTCGAAAAAGCTCGTTGACGAGGATGCGAGGAAGCGCAGCGAGGGGGGCGAGGAAGGAGAGGCAGAAGAGAGTCGAGGCAAACAGTTCACAAGGACCAAGTGGAGAACGTGTACTCGAGAATGAATGGGTTGCCGGTTGACTGTGGCTACGTGGAGGGTGAACCAACGTGAAAGGGTGTGTTTCACACACACGCACTGCACACACACACACAACCGCGATACATTTGCAGAGTAGGTACACCACGTGCCGCAGCTGCGGAAACGAGGAAGAGGTTGGGCACGGCCCACGTAATCCACGGTTCTCACAGTTTCGGGGAATATCAAAGCAATAATCATATAACAAAGGGAACTACGGTCCATGCCGCGCGTCTCGTGCGGTCACCGCGATGGTCCTTTTGGGACTGACGTGGCATAACATTAGCAACTGTGGCCCCCAACTATTGCATCGTCGATCCGTGTACTCGTAGGTACACGACGCGTGCGGAATTTAGTCGTCGAAGAACAATGACCGGACCAAAATGTGCAATGGATATTGCATAACAATTGTTCGTTCGCTACAATAAACTACGAAAGATTATTCGTGATGATAAATCATTGGGTTTTGGAGTTTCGGAGGGGGATGATGATTTTTTAAAGTCCTAAGACTTTTTTTTTGGGTTCTAATAAAAGCGGAGTTAGTCGTCGCTAAATACAATTACGTATACGAAATCTTTACGAATCGAACAAAAAATTATATATGGTATCATATTATTTATATTATAGTGTATACTATTATCTATATTATTTATGTTATTATATTATTATTATTTATATTATTTCTATCATAATGCTATTTATATTTTTTACGTCGGATGTCTGGTTCACGTAAGCGATATATAGTTATGCATGAGTATAATTACGCGTACAGCTCGAATTTTTTGGAATTTCCATTAAAATTAATAGCCACGCTATGAGATGGAAAAAAAAAATACGAGTGAAATTTTTCGGGGCCAAAGACGCTGAACGTTGTAGTCATGGGGATCGTATATATTCTTTATTCTCAATTTTGTAACGATGATATCTTCGTGTTTTATTATTATTATTATTATTATTATTATTATTATTATTATTATTTTAAATTGCCTTTCTTTCTCCATATTGGGTACTTAACGAATATTTTGGAGGCCTTAGCATATCAATAATCGAACAGCAATAATAATAACAAAATATGCATTTTATTATTATTATTATTATTATTATTTTTCATTTATCATTCGACTATTTTTGAAAAGATAATTTGGAGAAAGAGCCGAGGTTCGGGGTTTTTTACTGATGAAGCCGGAGGTGGAAATACGTGAGAGAGAGAGAGAGAGAGGGGGGGGAGGGAGGAGGAGAAGCGTTGAGTATATACGTCCGAATATAAACCGACGAAAGATTTCCGAGCCAAAAGCCCTCGCGGTGCTACGTGGAGCCCGTTTCCAACTATAACGCCGCGCTACCCCACTCGGCCACCAGTGGTGGATTCGGCCGCTGATGCTCCGAGCTCTCTTTACCTATACCCACGTATTTATTTGCTCCTCTTTTCGTTTTTTTTTTTTTTTCGCTCTCGTTGATTTTTATATTTTTTTTTTCCTTTTTTTTTGTTTGGTGCTTTTTTTTCGAGCGCGAGCCGGGCGGTATATGCTTTCGGGCAACGAACACGAAACGGCGAAACGAACGAGTCGGTGCGCCGGCGTGTGCAACGGTCGAGAGCACGTCGAGAGGGTGAGAGCAGCCCCCCCCCCCCCCCGACCCGCGCCCCGACCCCCCGCGGGTATCGGTGAGAGGAGTAGTCGTCCCGCCGGTGGAACCACTTAAATGTGTGGGCCCGGACGACTCTTATCGTACCAACTGGACGCTCCTAATGTAATGAACTCTCGCGCTCTCACGCTCGACCTCGAGAATTACTTTTCGGTCTCGCAATCAAATAATCCTCCCCCCACCTCCCCCTAGCCATGTCCGGTAGCGAAGAAAACTCACCGCCGACTCACCTTCGTAACGAAGATTACGAGGATTTCTTTCTCAGATCGCACAAAATAAATAGAAAAAACAAACGAACACGGTCACGTGAGTTTGTGTGAGACGCGTGAAAAAAAAAAAAAAAAAAAAAAAAAAAAAAAAAAAAAAACACGTGAGTGCGGATGACGAACGTGACGAAGCATTGGAAAACGATTATTTTACGATCGTGATTTTTATTATATTTGAACTTTATGTTGAAACATTGAACGATTTGTGGAAAACTTTAAAGGTATGACAGTCGAATTGTAACATTGACTAATTATGATGAATGAGATTACAGATAACTTGGAAAATTTATATGATATAAAAATTATTTTTTTTTTATGTTCGTTGAATTTTATTTTATTTTATGTGTTTTGAATTTATAAGTGGAATATTTTTGGAAAAGTACTGATATATAATGTTTGATACACATATAAATATAAATAGAAAAATATAGATTGCTGGAGAGGCCCCCAATTACAATAGTGCAATGTTGAAAAAAAAAGAAGAAAAAAAAATCGAAATAGAGTCATTCAAACAATTTGTTTTTTTTTCGCAATGATATCGAAGTCGGATTTGCGATGTTTATCGGTTGCTATGCAATTGGTTGTTAGAATTTATCGTGAAATTCGAACCGTGAAATTGAAATGTTTTTTTTATTTTTTTTTTTTTATTTGTTTATATATATTCATTTTTCATAGATGTGAGTCAAGGACGCGGAATGAGTACGAAAAAAATTGCAAGTTCGTTGACGGAACGCGGTTCATCGAAAATTCGTGATAAATCGGTGCGGAGCTATAAATACGAAAGAATCATTAATATATATATACGTATATATACATATATATACATTGAAACTGGATAAAAATAAAATAAAATAAAATAAAACGATTGGGATATCGCATGTGCTGGGTTTATTTAAAATCGTACAGTATGTAATATACGTGACTGTTCGAGCGTGGTGGTACTTTCGACGTTGAAAACGATATTTCAAAAGCAATTCAATCGGGAGTGGGGGGGGGGGGGGGGGAAGGGGCAAATACGCGTGTTGTCTAGTCCATTATGCACGAGTGCATAGGCAGGCAACTTTTATGCACGTCGAGCACTTTGCGAATGCGGCAAATCGCGCCAGAGAATAACGGAGCCGCGCGCACTACTGCAGCCGACGTAAATGTTTATCTAGCCGGATGGATATGTGTGCATATGTCCTCACTGCTCGCGAGGGCTCCGGGCGGGGGAGGGGGACGGGGGGACGGGGGTTCCCCGAAAGGTTCGATTCGCCGGTGGTACCGAGGCGAGTCTGCTCGATCGTGCGATGCTCGATTGACGCGATAATCGGCTTCATGCCTCGTGCACGACCCAAGCGATTTTTTTTTTTTTTCAATTTTTTTTTCAATTTTTTTTTAGTGTTGCGGATAACGCATGCCAGACTGGGCATTGTGTGCCGTTATACGTGTGGGTCTATATTGTTTGTTTAATCCGGAGAACGGGGCCGGAAAACGTGTGTCAGACAGCTCGGAGCGCAACATCGTGGAAAATAATTATATGTCAAAATATATCCGAAATTTTGAATTTTTTTTTTTTTTTAGTAACAAAAAAGTGTACGTACATGTGCGTGGGGCTTATAGTTCTGATGGATTTTATAGATTTTTCATTTATTCATATATAGATGGATTTTTCATTTGGCTAATAATTGTATATGTTTTTGTACCGACTAAAAGAAGTACGCATGATTTTTTTCAATTTTTTTTTATTTTTAAACGGTTCAAAAGCTATGCATTTTTTTTGTTGAGATCTTCCCTTTTTCGTTTCAAATGCTTGTGACTTAGGTAATAATGGCTCGAATTCAAAAATACTCAGAAATCATGAGAACCATTTTTCACCTCAGTTTATAATATATATGTGTGGATATAACATATACAATATACATGTATAATATTTAGACTCGACGTACGAATATCTGAGATATGGAGGATTATTATTATTATTATTATTATTATTATTATTATTATTTTATTATTTTATTGTATCACCCGATGCAATGAACTCTCGAGTGAACGTTGAGTGTTTCATGTCGGTTGTATTATTTTTTCATTTTTTTCGTTAATCTGTTTTTAGTTTCGAAGTGGTTGATAGCGGGAGCCAAAGGGAGAGCGAGAGAGAGAAAGAGAGAGAGAGAGAGAGTGAAAAGGTTCATGCGAATTTCACAGATGTTGTGCTGTTCCCACTGGTCGCGGAGAGAGAGAGAAAAAGAGAGAGTGGCTCTCGGTCCTGTACACCGAGCATGTATGTACCGCAGGCGAGTTACGCTCGCCCGTCTGTAAATTCAGGCTAATTCGCAGCTCGACAGCGCAAACTACTATCTCCCTCGCTCCTATCTCACCCTCGACGTGCCTCAGCCCATTTATAGCCCCCTGTTTCCCCGCAACCCTTTGGTATAACGTGGCATATCCATTGCCATGGAAAAATATAAAAAAATTGCTCAGCCGCGTTCTCCATTAACCGCAAACCTGTTTTTCCATTATTCACATTTTCCACGTACAAACACACACACACACACACACACACACACACACACACACACACACACACACACACACACACACACACACACACACACACACACACACACACACACACACACACACACACACACACACACACACACACACACACACACACACACACACACACACACACACACACACACACACACACACACACACACACACACACACACACACACACACACACACACACACACACACACACACACACACACACACACACACACACACACACACACACACACACACACACACACACACACACACACACACACACACACACACACACAAACATTTTGTGAAGTACTGCAAAAGATCATTCGCAAATGCGAGAAAAAATCCACCAAAAATGGTTTTCAACGTTTCGAGTGTAATGAAAAAAAATGTATATAAATAAATACTCACACACACACACACACAAATACACCCACATACTCACATATATTTTGTAAAGTACTGCAAAAGATAATTCGCAGATGCGAGAAAACAAAAAATCTACCAAAAATGTTCTGCAACGTTTCGAGTGTAATGAAAAAAAAAAAAAAGAAAATCAAATTATTTATTTATAGATATAGATATAGATGTATATATATATATATATATATATATATATATATATATATATATATATATATATGTCCACGTTAGTGCGGATATTCGACCATTATCGGCCCGGAGCTCTCGGGTTTGTGATAAATGAGAGACCCCTGTGTACACCCGAAGGTTGAGACGACGTTTGTGAGTTACACGAGGTCGAAACCGCCGCAACAAGATTTCCCTCGTGGCGTTTGCGCGAAGACGCCTCCGATATATATACTAGCCACGCTGGTTCTCAAATCGCGTTATAAATCGTCAATGCGGTACTTATAATCCACCGCCTACGGTATAATTTATACAGCGAGTATATATCTATATATAGATAATATATATATATATATACACCTTTTTTTGCTCTTCGTTTTCTCCACGATCTGATCTCACCGATCCGGCGATGGAACGCGATCCAAAGACCGTATTGCAGATGTACGAGGCGCATGCCAAAAAAGTCCAAATTAAAAAAAAAAACGAAATAAATAAGGACATCGAATTATTAACGAAAGATTGTTCGTGACTCGGGAATGAAATGAATATTCGAGTGCTATCGTATTGTGATAATCGCCACTCAAACTCCGCGATGAGCGATATAACGAATCGTTAAATATAAATTCGATTTTTATCATTGAAACGAATTATTATATCAAATGGGTCGGGGGCGGGGGATTATAGTCTCGTTTGTCCGTTTGAACCGAGAGAGTTTGAATCACGTTCTTTCGCCGATATAAAAGGGGTTGGAAAGCGAGCCGGGGGCGTGAATGGCGAGAACGAGCGGGGATGGAAAAAAAATTGAGATGTCGAATGGTCTCTCGCCCGGAGGAAGGGTGGTTATCAGGCGGATCGACGCACTTGCAAATTTATCAACTCTGAAAACTGGCTTTCGATGCTCCATTTGATTTGTAGGATCTATCGATCTTAGAAATTTTGCACGGAGAATGTGAGTAGAGGAAAATGCATCTCTCGTGAAAGAAAAATTTTGATCAATGTTTTTTTTTTGAATTTTTTTTTTAAATATTTCAACCCGATTCCTGAAGAGGAGGGTCGATTCGACCCAAGCCAAAATTTCAACCGTTAGCCATTTTGAAATCGAGGGAAAGGGTCAGGCCAAAGTTGTGGCGAAAGGTCAAAGTTGACGTTGGGTCGATTTGACCCTCCTTCTCGTTAATCGGTCTAATTTTAGTTCCTGTGTAAATTTTTCGAGCCAACGTTAGTTCTACAATTTCCATATCTCTGTACTTGGTAAAAATGCATGGGAACATACATAACCTCACATAAATGTTATTTATAGGAATTGTCTATCCGATCGAAATTTGTGGCGATTCCAGCCGTGAAAAATTGGAGTAACGAAGATAAATGTTACATATAATTGCATAAATGTTACGTTGTCTTTATTAAAAAATATGTTTTCAATTAACAATATGTGTATTTATTTCCTTAAAACGCCATCAAATGGAATCTCGAAAAAAAAAAATATTTCAAGATTAAAAATTTACGATTTTTATTTTGTTAAATTGGGTTGCAATATGTGATTTTTGAAAGGTCCACTTTTAAGCCCTGATTAAAGCTTCGGTTCAGCAAAATTCATTCACATAGAATTCATAAATATCATATTTTACAATCTTATCATAAAGCAGAAGGTTCGAAAACAATGCAAGAATTTTTCCCAATTCGTTCGAACTCCATTTACCATATTTTCAGAGCCCAAGGTCAATTTAATACTCCTTTCCAAAATAAGCTTAAGAAAAAAGCGTTCTGAGAATCGGGTTGATAATATTTTCCCTTCGCCTTTTCAACAGCGGAACATAAAAAAAAAAACATTTCATCGAAACGAAATAAACGAATAAACATACATCGTCACGAGAAAAGTGGATTTCGAACGTACAGAGTAGCTAGCCGTCGATCTCAATGGCGCATAACGTTTAACACGGCCAGACGCATTAACCGTAGACGAGAGTAGAAAATAGAACGAAGGCTTTTGGCCGTTCGAGGCAAAGCCCAAAGTGCTCGAGCAAACCGGGAATGGGTTACGTAGATCGAGCAACCGGGCAATAGACCAGCCCCATTATCGGAGGTTTAACTATCGGCAGGCCGCACAGCACGGACCCTTCCGCAGTCACGACGAACGCAGGATCGAGGGTTCGAGAGAGCGATGGTCGACTAGCCCGGTGGGTCGCGCATAGCGAATCCGAGCAACCGTGACACGAGGCTCTCGGATCGATTCCATCAAGCTTGAGACAGTCATCGGCAATTTAGCTCACGGTTATTCGTTTCTACATATATAAACAAGCAATTCGACATTGGACCTCGATCGTCACGTGGCCATCCGAAAACCCAAATCCAACGACATTGTTGATAACGATTTCAAATAATAAAGTAATAAAAACAAACGATCTCCGTTTAAAACGAACAATCGTAAACAATACAAAGATGCGAATCTCCAATTCCCGATTTACTTTAGTCACATCCGATTCAAAATGTAAATCCCCTCGATAAATTTCGATAAACCGCGATGGCCGGTAGTCCATTATAATTTAATGCATCTGGGATTGTGTCAAGGAGAACGAGAAGGATATAACGTTGTAGCGATCGGTATGGGGGGGTCCGTTTCGGTCCACGGACAGCACACACCGGGTGTGATATAATGTAATGGGCAAACGCGTCGAACGAGATACGAATGGGAAAGTTCGGGAGTGCGCGGTGAACTTGGGTATTCGCATCGGTGGAGGAATTTCCGAGTAAGATATTATAGCCGATTGATCCCGATCCATTTCGAACGACAAGTGAAGGATGTAAGGAGAGAATCTCCGGGGCTGTAGGAAGAAACCCGGGGGTTGGGGAGGATGAACGAGAGATGGGCTTGGGAAAGAAAACTTAACGTAAGAAAGTGGACGTAGGAAGAGGAAGAAAGAGAGAGAGAGAGGAAGAGAATGAGATGGTCGTGGATGCGCGGGCGCCCTCGGAGAGAAGATAGTGGATGGAGTAGACCGTACGGGCTTTGCCGGAATAGGGAGTAAATGCTCCATGAATGAACGATGAGGCTCCGGGGCGACCGACGGCCCTTCGACTGAGTCCAACCCCCCCCCCTCTCGAGATGATGCTACCTTCGAGGACTACCGCGAAAGCCTTTGGCTCCACCACCCATTTTGCCTCGCGAGTCGAATTCCATCACGGGATTTGAAAACCTCGAGCCGCGAAGAAGTCTCGCCGATTTGGATGGCTCGATGGTTTCCGCGAAATCACTGTTGTCACCGATGGGTGATCCACATCGTGTCCATCTATTCGAAGACACCAATTCTTTCCATTTTGCAGGTCCTGAAAGTAAAGAAAAAGGCCCGAGGCGAAAATGTTAGCCTCCTTTCAGCCATGCAGCTTTTTAGGCCCTAAAATCCTCCGGACAGGCAAATGGCAACGCCAGCTTTGCCCTTCGTCCAGCCTGAGGATTCAACCTACTCAAGGAGTCAACTATTTGCTGATGGCGGTCAGTATTCCTTTCGAGATGCCGTTGGAAGTCAACCAGCAACAACAAAGCCTCTTACGACCTCGACGAAGTAGCCTCCAATTCAATCTGGTCAGCCTGTTATGGGGTAGATATAGACTCTGCGTTCAAACTTCTCAACCTATTGAATTCCATTGTCCCAGGATCTCTGTTAACCCGCGTGATCTTCTTCACATTCCGATTCTTCACTCTCCGCAATGTTGGAAGGGGTCACAAATCACATTTAGGCCAAAAAGCGCGACGACGCAAAGACGATCGTCATGCCGAGTGTCTGAACGAAAACTGCCCGCAACCAATGTTCTACCAAGTGGCACGTAAGTCAGCTGTCATTAGTACTGGCAAGTTCTTTTTTTTCATGCCCGTTGAACGGCCGAACAGGCGCAATGCGCCGATAATTCGGTTGAATTCGCCACTTGGAAGTCACATCGGCAACGGTGATCGGTAAGGTGCAGCACGGGGGAGGATTGGGACAAAAAAAAAAAAGAAACGAACGACGCAGCTCGGGTTAGTGGCAGTTACTCCTTCGGGATTTCGTAGCAATGATTCCCCGATCCTATTTTATACGTCGACGCTACACAATGTGATTTCGCTGACGCGCCCCACATGTGTCCCGATGGCGCGCCTCTCTTCGGGGTCCGCACACAGCCGCCACACACACACACACACGTTTGTGTGTATACGTTCTCGACCGTTTAGGAATTTTTCACGAAATAGGAACGGTATGTGTTGTGTAGCGGTGGCGGAGCAAATCACGATGCCACATGAAAGATTCATGGCACGTTATCCACGCGAGCGTCGGTCGGCAAGAAACTCTCCGGCAATGCTTCCTCAATCTTTTCTTCTTTGTTTCTTTTTTCTATTTTTTTTTGTTCTTTTCGTCCCTCGATCCCTCGTCGTTGCAACTTTTCTCACATCGAATTTTCAACCCTGCCAATCGTTTGTCTCGAACGCTGCAAAACACACACACATTTGATGTGTGTGTGTGTATGTTTGTGTGGCTAGGAAAGTACGAGATGTTTGTGTCCGGTTGAGTTTGACCTCGGAATGGAAAGTTTCGAGCACAAACGCATTATTTCTCACGGACGATCGGGTGATTAGCCGGAACCGGAAACGAGGGCGGCTAGGGGCCTCTGAAAAGGCATCGGAGAACGTGTTAGGGTTGGCTCCGGAGAATAGGGGTGAAAATCCGGATTTTCGTTCTCGAGAATCCGAAAGAACGTGGAAAACCGTTAAGAGCTTGTCCGGGTCCCAAGGGTTCTATCAACGTTTCCCGGGTTCTCTTCGGGATCCTGCGAGCCCCCCCCCCTCCGCCATTCCTTCGACACACGGTTGAACTTACACATTGACAAACATACACACGTACGTATAACGTACAATGGTGCGAAATCGAATATACGTTTTGCCCGGAATTACGTGCCGCAGAGGAGATCGGCACAAATCCGAGCTCACGAAATAACCGGACAATTGCGATATCGAAGGTGTGCTCGTGTGTGTGTGTGTGTGGGTGTGTGAATGTGTTCGCAGCACGAATTAGGGTGTAATCACGGGAAATCCGGAACGTGCTTGGATTGCTATCGACGAAAAGTACCGCACACTCTTATTTCGATCGTTTCGAGAATTAACGAGCTGATAATTCGAATTCTACGGATTCCTCGGGCGAATAACGGAAGCCACCCCCCATCCGCTTTTTCCCTCGGTCGAACGATGGGTTACGCATCCTTATGATATCTCCCTGATTCGCAGTTTCCTCGTTTCTCTTTTGTACATCACAGGAAAAAATTCGTATGATTATTCAATTTAATTCAAGTACAATCACGCGTACAAGAGCAGCGTGAAGAGCACGAAGTAAATGAGTTTCGAATCAGATCCCTCCCCCCGCCCCTTCGTGTCCGGGAATGAGAAAAAAATCATTTACCCCATATAACCGAGAGAAATGTAGAAACGAAGAAAAGAAGACGAAAAAAAAAAAAAAAAACAACTACGACAAAATTCAAACTGTAGCGTGTACTAAAACGAGCGGAAAAAGCGAAGCGCGAATGAGAACCGGAGATTGGTTGCAGCGTATAGGCGAAGAGGAACACTCCACCAGCTTGAAGAGTCGAGACGAGTACCACCCCCCCTCCTACGCCCCCTCAGTGCACTTTGGCTCTTGTATTTGTATCCCGCTCTCATCTTTGCGTTTCGTCTCTTTTCACGGGGAATCCGCATCGAAGCGAAAAATCCGGTTTTTATCTTTAAAGCGCTCCTGGATAATTGCGTAATTAATTACGGCTTTTATCCGACAACTCCGTTTTTCCATCCCCTCCCCGGTCGGTATATCTCTCCTCTTTGTGACGGGGGCTTCGCTTGCTCGCACCCCCTCAGACCCGCCCGAAGTTGGACGACGAGTGGCACCCGCACCCCTTCCTCTCTCCCCAACCACCATCCTCCCCCCCCCCCAGCGATGGTTGACTGTATTACGAACGCGTAGCCAAGCGTTTTCCAAGTCTCCCGAAATATCGTTGAACTCACGGCTCGACCTTTCTCATCGATTCGATGCCATCGGGGAGACTCGAAAAAAAAAAAAAAATCTTTTCTTTTTTTTTTTTCACCGAACGAACGAGGAGACGAGCGGAAAACCGCAGCCAACGAGGAACGTCCAATGTCGTTGGTGGGTGTACAAAGTATAGAGGAGTGAGCTAGCGAAGAGATTTGGCGTTAAAAAACGCGAACGAGGCAGAGGAGACGTTTTCCTCGTCTTTGCGGAAAATCGCATCCCCCCAGCTCCCAGCCCCCTCCACGGCGACGCCCCCCCCGCGAACTACGAGCCTGAAATCTCAAGTAGCCAGTCGCTATGGTTTCTTTGCTATTTGCCAGTGTGCGAGAGCCACACGGCTATCGCGCCCGAAAAGCCTTTTCCCCGAGCGCCGCTTCGGAAGCATAAAAGAGTCAGCCTGCAGGATATTTCAACAATCCTCGTCCCCCCCCCCCACTCCGCGGTGCTCCTGGACGACCGAGGACTGTGATTTTCATTCTCGTGAAGAAATTCTCTATCTCTCTGACTCATGGCCCGCGTTGCGCGGTTATGTCATCACGCCTTTCCTCTCCCCCTTCCCCCTCTCTTTCCCCTCACTTATTCCTCCGCCGTCGTATGCAACACTCGGTTGTTTCGTATTTTCTCGTTTTCGCCATTTTCGCGAGGAGCCGAAGTCCCAGTCTCGATATGTTTTTTTTTGCTTAGCCCAGCAGACTCGTCAAGTCCGAGGATCGTCGATTTTGGTGAATCTTGAGACAGATGAGATCGTAGACAAGAAAACGAGCGAGACGCGGAATGGGAGTGAGATAAGAGAGATCAAGGTTGATGCATATCTTTTTTCAAGAAGTCGCAGTCTTGAAAAAAAAAAAAAACAACTGAAACAATCAGAAAAGCTGGGCTAGAATTTTTTCTTTTCAAAGCTTCTCGTTGCCACTTCTGTTTGCGATAGATATTCCACTTTTCATCTTCGTGCAAGAGGTTTACATTCTTCCAAAAAATCCTGTACGTTAGGCTTACATTCTCACGGTATCCTGGCTCCCTGGTGGATTCAGTTGCAGCCCTAGAATACGAATGAATTGAGAGAGCTAGAGAGAGAGAGAGAGAGAGAGAGAGAGAGAGAGAGAGAGAGAGAGAGAGAGAGAGAGAGAGAGAGAGAGAGAGAGAGAGAGAGAGAGAGAGAGAGAGAGAGAGAGAGAGAGAGAGAGAGAGAGAGACAGAAAGGATTCGAACTCGGCGAGGAAATTCGTTTCACTCCAAGGGAAATAATAAATTTCCGTAAAACCCGAGGCCTGGAGAGCTCCATCGGACAGGATGGATCGGTAGCAAATCTTTCAGGACCGGACGGATATATCGTTCACGAAACTTTGGCCTGTCTCGCTTGGCCAAAGTTTGCATATGTGTGTGTGTGTGTGTGTTTGAGTAAATCGAACGAAATTACGTTATTCACGAGTGAGAGTCTTCCTTCCGTCACGACGATACTTATGGTCGCGTGCGAAGCTCCATTTTCCCCTGAGCAGTCTTGATCGCCGTATAAACGCGAGCCAATACACTTTTCCGCGAGTTTTCTCGCTTCTTATATGCACAGCGTCTGTACATCATATGCCCAACACTAGGATGCATTGGAATCGACTCTATATATGTGTATATATATATGTATATACAAACGGGGTCATATACGTGAATATGTGCCGCGAGGGAAAGGACGATACGGAGGACGACCAAAAGCTATCCTCTTCTACTCGGCTGTGCTGTATCTTCGCACGACCGAGACATGAAAAATGCATTCTACGGCCCTCGGAGGCACTTCGACGGTCGCCGAGTTCGAGAATCCGAAGACACACCCCCCCCCCCCCCGGCCGACTATCGCCTACAACGCCAACCTGCCACTACTTTTCGAATCGAGAGTTATAACCTTCTGGGGCTTAACTTTGCCATGGGCGATGTGCGATCCCGCGTGTTCAGCTTTTACGCAGGTCCCGCATACGACTGTCGGGACGTAGGGTTAAGGTCCTACGTCACTGCCGACGAGCCCATCATGATCCTTCATCTGTTGAAGAATTTATTACGACCGAGAGTTATGATTCGCTTGTCGATGGAAGCCAAGGATGTCTGAAGTGATGATCACACTGTAGTGGACCTTTCAATGATGGTTCGGTGATGTGTCCTCAATGTCTTGGATCGTCTCGCTTGACGTATTTTCAAGTTGCATGAGTTATTTGGGTGACCTTGACATTTGCTAACTCTGGTAGGGGCTAAAATTCAGAACGCCCAATGCTTTGCACAGTTTGAATTCTAAACATGTATATATATATATATATATGTACATAGGTATAGTGGAGTACCGCCTTCGACTGCCTCCAGACTACTCACGCCATCCGAATTAACTGAAAAAAGTTTTCAATCTATGTGAAAAACATCCAAATGACTTTGATAACACCATAGAAATTTAAAGGGTGTATAATCCTTTGAATTGCTGAAGGAAAAAATTAAAACAATGAAAAATCAATCCATTTTTATCTTCCCGTTCGAACGCTGGCTAAAAAACGCTATATAGACCAAAAGTTCACATGAACAATGCTGTAGAGAATTAAATTGCTCAAGAAAAACTTCTGAAATACCATACACCTAACATTGATAGTTTAGGCGTGGGAAAGCTCGAAAGTCAGGCAATGTGGAAAACCGCGTGACTGATAGACGTTCAGATCGCTTTACGTTCGAAACATTGCGCGTTCCGAATTTCCGTCGTTCCTTAAATTGATCGTTCTGAACTTCGACCCCTACCCGCTGACTCTGAAGCAAACTCGATGACTGTGTGGGTTTCGTAAGAGCGGAGAGGTCGATGCATCAACTTTGCGGTAACGACGATCGAGAGTATCGATTTCGGTTCATGTTGTGCCTGGGCAAAGTGTTCCTCATCGGAGTATATCGGTTCAGAAGCCCCTCTGGCAAGCATGAATAACGTTTTGCATGAGAAATCTGACGAGAACGACGATGATGAGAGTCCGGAAAGTTTCGACGATACCCACTTCGTCTTGGAGCTCAGGCATCAACATTGCGTCCGACGATCTTCGCATATCGGTTGCCAAAATTTTCGATAACTATCGTTATCCCTGGAAGAACGATCTCGATGACTTAGTCTGATTTTTTTCCTGTTCTTTTGATTTCCATTGGAAAATTATTGAACTGACATTGAAGACAGAACTGACAAGAATTTTGCGAAAATCGCATAACTGGTCGTGGAAAATTGGAGTCAAGCGTTTTCACAGCAGACTTCGAATTGCTTTATCGCTATATAGGTGTGAGAAGTTTCTTTCTTACTCTCGGTGATCCCGTCTTATCCGCCAATCCTCGAAGTCCGGACTCGTGGTTCGAGAGAGCCGGATTATCGTCGGAGTAGATATACAGAGTCGCAATGTCGGCTGTAGAACTGAAGCAGCCTGGTCGATTCATCCATCTCCCGGCTTTTCGATTCCGCGTTATCTTCGCTTTGGATCAAGCGAGCTATTAAAATAGTTTGCAATCGTTGGCCTCTCTTTAACGAACGAACTTGACTTTGACACCGCATCGAGTGTCAAATTCTCCGATCCGTAATTGGCAAATTGTAACGCGCACGCGCGTATCATTCGGATCAGGATCGTACGAAGATCGAGCTGGCCATCGTGTACAGTCAGGCGCAAAAATAATGCACGAAGAAAAATGTCTACGTTATTGCAGCAAAATTTTGTTTGCCGGCAAATTTTGCGCGTTCTAGTAAAGCAATTATTATTTTTTTTTTTTTTTCGGTAGCAGATGACGAATCGTCGTCGTGACAAATACCATTTGCTTCCCAAAACAGATTCGGCTGTGACAAAAACCATTTTTCCGTTAATGCAACAAAAAAATTATCCGTCACTGTATCAACTTGAAATAAAATCAGTCGCAATAATTTAGGATGAGTTATCGTAAATTAGAAAATTTATCCGGGTTTGCACGAGATCACACACACACACAGACGCGCGCGCGCGCGTTTCATCGTTCACGGTTTAATACACGTAATATCCAATTCGCGCGCACGATCGAACGTTCGTCCCGAGAGGTATAAGCGCGCGCCCGCCGATTCATGGGGCTTGCATGCATGCATGAATTGCATCGCCGATAGCGCACGGCGTATGAGCGGCAAACGCCACGGTGAAACGGGTATATGGAAAGCGAAATGGAACGAGAGAGAGAGAGAGAGAGAGGGAGAGGGAGAGGGAGAGAGAACTCTGGACCGGGTGAACTACGCTCGACCCGCGAGCGGTACACGATTCCATCGTGTTACGAACGTCGATAAATAAATCATCAAGCCGGCACCGAAGCGAAGCATTACGAAGCATTAAATAAATTAAAACCAATAACCCTTTCCCCTCCGCCCCTCCACCCCCAACGCCCTCCTCTTCTCCCAACGGTCTCACTCTTTCTCTCTCTCCCGAGCTCTTGTTCATTCTTTGCCCTCCATCTATCGGCAATTACCCTTTCGCATCGAACGCGCTCTGTTTCCCTAAAATCGTGCCGAAATACCACAGTCCCCGACGTCACACCCGGCTAGGGGGCTCCATTTTTTCCTTTTTTTTAACTGCTGAACCGCGGTATGCAGCATTTTTTATATTTGTGCGCTATTGTACACCTCATGAAATTTTTACTTTATTTCGCTTATTATTCGTCCTATTGTGATTTGTTTTTAGGGTTCTATACCCAAAAGCGAAGGGATGACACCTTAACGGTATGGAACCGATCGCGATCTTTGGGAGAAATCGAACTGTTCGGAAAAATCGACATTAATTCAAAAATCGAAATTTCGGTGAATGGTTTGTTCACGAAATGCGTTTGATATTGTACCAGGGAAATCATTTTATTTATTTTAATTTCAGATAAGTCGTTCCAGAGATATGCTCACCGCACGTTATCTTCGAAAAAACGGTGTTTTGGGACAATGGCGAATGGTTCGTCCCCAAATTTGAAATTTCTTTTTCATGCAGAAATTAATATAAGTGCGAGAATAAGTACTAAGTCACAGCTTAGTATATATATGTTATAATTGATACTGTACAGTGTATTCTGATAAAATTAAGTTAACATTGCTAAACAAAAATCATGAAAATCCTTTAATATTCCCTCAAAAAATGACATGTAACTCCTTAAATCGAACGTGCATGGAAATAGAATGATAAATCTATTATCACGTACTGCATTATAAAACTATCGAAAATCTGACAATAAAACAAATTTAATAATCAAGTTTATCAAATAATTATTGTGTCCTACTCGCACTTGTTCGACTGTTTTTTTTTTTTTTTTTTTTTTTTTTTTGTCAAATAATGACATTTAAGAATAATACAACTTTTTTCATCACATTGTTTAGCACGACTCGGCTATCTCGAATACCAAGTTTTTACGATGCAGTAATGATAATAGCAAAGCACAATGAATAAAGAAACCATAACCATAAAAATTGAATTGATACATAACTTTTATAGAATTTTTTCCGTTGCATTTAACGTTGTCGATATGACAAAGGACGACACACGTTGATGGATATGACATATCATAAGGTCCGCAACAACTGACGACGTGCGCACGCGTGCGCCACGGTGACGCAGAGACGACAGAAGTTATGTTCCGTAAAAAAAAACGGAAGTGGTCGTACACGTCTACGTGGTAGTTCGTAACACGATCGGGGAAGGAGGGGGGAGAGGGGAATGTAGACGCAATGGGCGTTCGCGAGTATGAGTAACCGCATTTTTCTAGGTACCACATTCAATTATGCAATGCATTACCGAGAATCGCTTTGGTCGTTCCGCGTGAGTGATTCGCGCATAAATGCACGTACAAGCTGCAAGCCCTTTGCTAAACATTCATCGGGGCTCCCTACTTTATCGCTGCTTGTGAGGGTCGAACAACCCCCACGACTCGCCAACACATTTCACAGATATTCCATACACATACACACGCGCGCATACACAGCGACAACTTTCGTGTGTACGTTCGTGATATTGATGAAAATGTATCCACGCGGTATTTCTAACTCGCGAACAATGGATACGGATAGACGGTGAAGGAGCGAGAAGCTTTTATGCAGGGGTGAATCAACGGCTGAGCTGTTCGAACGGGCGTTGTCTCCCTTTCGACGAAACTCTTGCATCGTTGATAGGGCCCCACGAAAGTTGGTTACACACGCGTATTAAAAGACTAATCAGAACCAAAAAAAAGAGAAAAAAATTGATTGAAAAATTAAAATACTAATCGAGTGTATACACTATGTATTACTATGCCAAATTTCGAGTTTTTACCTCGCATAGTTTCTCAGAAATTCGGTTGTGACAGATGGACAGACATGCGAGTGATCTTATAAGGGTTCCCTTTTTTCTTTAGGGCGCACGGAACCCCTCAATAAATATAAAAAATTGGAAAAAAAAAAAATACGAGTCCACGGTAGTCCGGGACTGTGGTAGCCGAATATACGTTATCTGATTGTTGCGAATTCGCTAATCGGTCGAATTGGGTTGCGCGTGACTCATCCAGTCCGGTGCACGAATTCGGTGAGTCACGTGGACAACGAAGAAGGGCGAATTGGTTTTTCGAAGGTGGCGAACACGTCGAATTTACGTGCGAAACAGTTACCAACGCCAGTAGGTAAGACCAGCTACGTTTGCCTTTAGCGAAGCTTCGATCGTTTCGCACGATGCTTTTTCACTTTCATTACCACCCTCTACAAGTCCGGTCACTACTCGCATGTGTTGCGAAATTATCAAACACCCTTCCTTTCTCTCTCTCTCTCTCTCTCTCTCTCTCTCTGTCTCTCTCGCTCACCGCGCATATATTCACCCGGCCGACGAAATCATCCCGTATAGTGTGTAATCCAAGAGACCGGAAGTAGCGCATAGGGTAGTCACGGGATTTCTGAGAACTGACGGAGGGCGAAGTGGGCGGTGGCGCGTTGTGCCACGGAGTAGGAAGAGGGGGGGGGGGAGGGGTATGAAAAATGTACGGCATTTGCGTCGTTGCAGCATGTCGGGCCCGGGAAAAAGTGCTGCTGTGCTTTTTTTCGCATGGTACGTGCGTATCAGATAATTTCAGTCATATATATATATATATATATATATATATATAATATATATATATATATATATATATATATAAAACGTGTGTCACGATGCAGCCCCTCAACCCCCTCCCCCTCTTCCCGGCCAGTCGCAACTCCGAGAATTCGTTATTGTTTTTCTTCGATATTATACACACGCATATATGTATATATTTATACGAATGGATTGCACGTCAGAAGTTTGTATTTTTCAAGGCAATATAACTGCACGCGTGGGACATTCACATGTTGTAGAATCATTTCCACATTTTTTGTTGTTTTTTTTCTTCTACTCTTTTTTTTTATTTTTTATTTTTTTAGTTTTTCGCTTCTACATTTCGCAGAGTTCTCTCGTCAATTTGAACGAGTTCCAACTCAAGCGTTGTAACCCGTGTCCTTGGCACGTTGGCCACGTTGCAACGACGAGAAACCGATACCGCCCTCGAGGGAGAAAACGTGTAACGCCGTGGAAATGGTTCTTTATTGCTGGTTGCACACGAGTCTCGCGATCGCTAGTTTCTCGTGCCAGTTGGTTCTTATAATGGTCACAGATTGAAATTTACTGATACGACGAACAATTTTATCCGTGCGATCGTACGGAGATTGTAATTTTTTATCGGGTTTTTCGTCGATTTGCGATTTTCGAATCACCGATCGACGACAGATCCGAGCTATCTTTTTATTTTCCCATGATTCGTTTGAATTTTTACTGCAATAATAAAATCACGATAATGTTCGAAGTTGAATTATAAAATCTCATGGCTGAAAATTTACAGTGCCAAATTATTTATCAGATTTGATTTTCGTTCACAATGATAGGCAATTGTGTTCTTTGAAACTTTTGACGAAGGGCGACTGCATTATTAATAATGCTTCGTTCTTAAAATTTTCCTCCTCGTGATGTGACTGAGAAAATCGTACATTACCGATGTTATCGGTTAGCACATATTGCTCATGCATTATTTTTTATTTTGTTGATTATCATTGCTTCATCGATTCATGAAAAAATAATTATTGGAGCAAGCAGAATTAACGTTTATTCAAGGAAAAATTAATCGTGAAAAAAACAATTGTCTTCACATTTTTCTCCAGAATCAACGATACCATAAGATTTTTTTCAAGTGCTTTAAATTGATTTTGTCAAAAATAATATGCAACGCGCAGGAGATTACATATTTGACCGACGAAATAGAAAACAATTTGCGACCTTGTTGCCGAAGGTTGTGTTTGCGAATGGTGGGAAGAAGGAAACACGAGGATGATGACGATGCGAAGGTGGAGGCAACGCGGACGGATCATTGCGCACTTGGAAATCAGAAACTGCGTGCTGATTAGAGGCTCGCGTAGGATGTTCATTAATCACCCTTCGCATTACCGTCCTCATCTCGCGGGACGCGCGCGAAACACGTTGATCTTTCGGAAGCCGAAGCTGAACGTCTGACGGACGAAAACTCGAACCGACGGTTGATGTTACGGTCCACGAAGCTCGCATTGCTAATCACGATGTCTCGATAGTCGCAGTTTGCAAACAGACAACGATCGGTGGAACGATGGAAGACGTGTGGACGGAAACGAAGGATGGCATTGACGCGTGTACGATTTCCCGGTGTATGGATGCTTGTTTTGCATCAGACAACCGATGGAGCAACGACGTATCGGATAAAATGAGCGAGCTATGAGCTAATGAGGGAAACGATAATCAACTATGCACGTGTCGATACCTCGTAATTGGATCGGTCAATCGGGTGACGTGCTTCTCAACAGTCAAAAGGGTCCTGACACTTGGAGCAAATAAAAGATATCGGGAGTTGCGACGAGACCCTTTTCAATTGTACGAATATCGTGATTTGTCTCATTTCGGACCCACGTGAAAAAATTATATATAATCTATATGTAAACTATAGATGGGATTGGGCATATATAGTTTATATATACTTTATGTATGGAATATATATATGGCCAATCCCATAAATAGATTGTATATAATTTTTTTACTTAGGGAATACGTGGGGGAAAAAAAAATAGTCGTGTGCGAGTTCGACTCGGGCGCAAAGATTTCCGTAACAAACTGTTCATCTCCTTCTGCATGGCCATTTACCTGGCGTTTAATCGCATTATAGCAAAAGACTGCAAGTTGAATGATTTTTAGAGTTAGTTTTTTAGAATTTACTTTTCAAAGTTGTTTAGAAATTATTTCTAGAAATCTGTAAGACCCAGGACTTTTATTGTAATTTTCCGGAAAACTTCAAGTAAGGTGTTACATTACCTAATTTCTAAAAAAGTTTAGGTCCCGTAGTTTCTAAAATAAAGGGGTGGGGGTGGGAATCCTCTAATTTTGCATATTTTTTAGAATACCTTTTTGAAGATTCTATTGGAGATTATGAAAAAAAATCTTCTCCTATTCCACATAACAAGCCATTTTAAATGATACCTAACATGATATATAAAAGTAAGAAAAAAAATGATTGTACCTAATTTGGCTCCTCATTAATTCTTATATGAATATTTTCACGTGTTAAACTAGCGCAAGGTATGTGGGTTAAAAATATGTATCACCATGCAGAATTTCAAGTTTCTACGTCACATGGTTACTGAGATAATCAGCCGTGACACACGGACAGACGGACAGACTCGCGATTGAACTCACAAGAGTTTCGTTTTTGTTCCTTTGAAGGTACAGAAAATCCTGAAAAAAAAAACAAAAAAGTAATGTTCGTTCGATCATGTGGCGAACGAGTGTGCGAACTACAGCCCTCGGTGCTGGATTACTCGGTTCGATTTCCCCGTGAGACGAGAGTCACCGCGAGAGATTCAAGAGACGAGGCATTAATTAGCCCAGCACCGTGGCGCAAGTAGTAATTAGCGAAACGTTGAGCGACAGTGAAAAGAAGAAAAAAAAACGGAAAAGAAAGAGAGAAAGATGGGTGAGCGAGTGAGAAAGAGAGGGACTCTGCTCTTCCATACCGGAAGATCCACTTTGGACTTGAAAGTGTGTCCGTCGGAGATGGAAAAGAGTGAATGAGAGCGCGCGTATTCGACGCGATTTTGCCCGGATGTTGATACCGCGTTTTCCAAACGAATCCTCCATCCCCCTCCCCCCCCCCGCCTCCTGGTTCGCTTGAGCAAAAGTTTGTCCGAGAAATTAGAATTCGGGAAGCGTGGCTCGTTCACAAACTTTGAATTTCTCCGTCGTCTCGTTATTACACGAAACGTCTCCGCACATTCTCCAATACGGTTTCCTCCGCCACTGCAGGCTCGGGCACTACCTTCTCCACCGACCAGACATCGAATCTCCGAGCCCGCACTTTTTTTTTTTTTAATCCTCCGGCAACATGGAGCGAGATTAAATGAAGTGAAAAATAAAAACGAAAAAAGAAAATGGAGAAAAAGAGAAACAACAGCTAACAGTGCTGCGGCGACAAAAATTAATTGTGGAAAAGTATAAGAAGCAAGTGGACAAGACCGGGGCCGTGAGAAACGGCTCATCCCCGGTGCTTCCGCCGTCCGGGGGTTTCGTTGGCAATCGCGGAAACTCCGTTGGAGGCGTTAGCGTAAAAGTGCGAGAAAGGAAGTAGAGTGGCAAAGCGCGAGAGCGAGCACCGTGTTTACGAGAATTAGCAATTCTAATATTTGTGCTGCTAGCGAGACAAATTTATTAATTAAGTCAAAGTGGTGGAAATAGGGAGATGGAAACTGCGCGAGTCGGAAAATGGCCGGAGCGAGGAAGACGGGGGGGATAGTCATCGCGCCCAGCCGTAGGAGGAGACATTTTTTTCGGTTATTTTTTCCGGGAATAACGGGAATAGCTCGCGAATTGGTAGAAAAAGAAAGAAGGAGAGAGAGAGAGAGAGAGAGCATGATAAAACGTTGCAAGCTCTGGAAAAGATCTAGGAGCGCAGTAACCGAGGGGACAGAGAGGCAAAAGAGCCTCGTCGTATTCGAGATGCCTTGGTTAGCTTGGACGGCTAACCCAGGCTTCGTAGCACACTGCTCAGCAAGAAACTTTTAATTCAGTAACTTCTGGATTAAATTATCACACCGGTGGGGAGTGAGAAGCCTGCAAGAACGAAGAGAGGGAGGGAAGGGGGGCTGGTGGCATGGTTGGAGCAAAAGGGATGGCGATTCTCTCGGAAAAGATTAAGAAAAGGAGTTCGAGAAACCATGGGGGGCCCCCTCTCGCGTCCAGTCACTTTTTCCCATTCCTCACTGAACTCGCTACTGAAGATCCTGTCGTTTCGTACCGTGGCCCGTCTGCGTCTCTTTGCTGTCTGCTCAGCTTTGAGGAACCAACGATACGCACCACCGCGAGGTGCTCCACCTTCCCCCTGTCGTCTCTGTTTTCCCTAGCCCCTGGAGGCCCGGAGAGCGAAATCCATTTTATAGAAAACGATTCGCGCTCGGTTTAACCTCGACTGAAAAAAACTCGAACGAACTCTCGTTTCCTCTTCGGTGGTTCATGGCTTCGCATTTTTTTATTCCCACTCTTGCCATCGTTGTATTATCGTATTTATCTATGTTTTATCGCTTTCACAATCGTTGCTCTCATCCGTTTCCGGACAATGGCATTACGTATTATTATTATCGTCGATACAAATGGGGATTGATCTGTCGTACCCTCTCTCGATAACTGTGTTATATAGTCGTTATCGTTTTATTCCCAATAGCATTTATATTCAATTGACGATCGATTATGGATATACCTACATAAAGCACTGAACTGAGACGTCTGTCAAGTCGATTAAAAATGAAAAAAAAAAAAAACTATCTCAAGAACGTGACGGAGTCGTGGATGACGATGATATGACCTGTCAAAAGTTGTAAGCCACTCACTTGACTCTTCTGAAATACCATTTGTTTTCCAGATGAAGATCAGACCCCAGCATCCAAAAATCCTGGATACCGGACGGATGTATAAATAGATAGAACTCTGGTGAATGTGTTGTAGAAAATAAAAAGGACAAGGAGGAAACGACTCGAACCAAAAAAGTAGTACAGAGAAAAAGAGAGAGAGAGAGAGAGAGAGAGAGAGAGAGAGAGAGAGAGAGAGAGAGAGAGAGAGAGAGAGAGAGAGAGAGGGACGAGAAAACGTGGAACGGCGAGTGCGAGAGAAGAAGAAACTCAGCGACATACATGGATAGAAAGACCACGAAGACGAGGTTGAGCGAAATAGACGGTCACGAATTCACGTCGCAGTAGTCGCGGGAGGGTTGCTGCATCCAAAACAGGGATTTCAGGGATGCTACCGGGGTCACAGTTGACTGGATAAAATATCCTTCATTGCTATTCCCGGGGTTTCGAGGTTCCCGGCTCGATCCTTTTGGTCCGTGCCGTATCCGTGTGGCAGGTAGAGCTTCCAGCCATGGCGGAATACAGAAACGAAAGCGGACCCTTACGCGGCGGGTATACGGCGGTTCGCGGCGGAAAAAGAACGTCGAGTGGAAGGATGAGAAGTCTCGTTCCACTGGGGCCGGGAAGAGGATGGGAAGGCAAGGTAGGAGACTGACGGATGGAGAATGAGGGGGCCGTGGAACGAGCGTTTGGCCAAGCTATTCGGACAGAATGGTGGGTATGTAGCGTAGGGCGCCAGTGATGGTGGTAGTGAGTAGTAGGCTGCGGTACCCTACTGCTAGCAGCGTTGAAACGGGGGAGGGGAGGGGGAAGTGTGTGCGATGGAAGCGAGGATGTAGAACCGAAGCTGGTTGACTGCCGCCTCCCCAGAATCTTGAAGGCGACCCCGAGTTTGGGTAAGGGCAAGGGTGCAGGGAAAAGGTCCTGCATTGCGACAACTAATGAACCATCTTGGAACGGACCCCCGAAGTCCCGTGAGACGTGACGGCGCAATGCAGTCAACCGGCTTGTTCCCCTCCTTCCCCCGCCCACTCAATGTCGGACTTTTTGCTCGACTACGTCGTCCTTTCTCGCGACCGGCAGTGATGTCGGCAATGCCGGAGGCGGTGACGGCGATGAGGAAGAGGACTGCAAAGTCGCTACCACCCGAACCACGTCTACCAGTTAGCCTCCCTGCGCGCTGCCTTCCTGACTCGCAGGTTTGCCCACGATGGCCAAAGAGAGTGAGACATGTGAAAAAACGACCCCGTCGAGGGGCAAAGGAAAGGACCTTCTACGACTCAGCCTTTCACCGTTATAGCCGTCGCGGCACGTTGACGCTATTTTTCCAAGCTGACGACCTTCTCGTGTTTTTTTTTCTTTTAGCCGCCTCCTTCCTTCATCCTCATATAACTGCCACCCTTTTCCGTGATGTTTGAATTTAAATTTTCTTCCTGAACGGATCCCCGTGAACTCGTTCGAGCTTGACCGTTGAAATTCTCGAGGATAGGAAGAGACAACACGGAATGAGATTATAAAAACGAAGGCAGAGACGAAAGTTCCAATATTATAGGTTGAGAGAAAAGAATATACCGTTGCCTTTTTTTTGTCCTCTCTTAGCGTGCACGACACTGCTTCCAATAAGTCCACGAGCAACATATTCTCCTGAACGACTTCTGCTGCTAGCTTCTTTGCCCACTTACCCGTATATCGCCCCGCTCCCTCCATAACTCTGCTACAACGTACGACTCTGAACTGGGTTTTCCCGGAATTTGAATTCTCGAACACGCTCAACACCATCTTCACGAAAGCTCAGATGTGACAAAAAAGCTAAGGCTGTAGTTTTCGGGATGGCGCGTGTATGTAATCCACTGTCTCCGGGGGTCGACACCGGATGATCTTGGGGACTCGGAACGTGGAGTAGTAGTGCACGAGGAAAAAAAAATCCGAGGCATCTTGGACTCTGTACTGCGAGCCGTTCTTCGCTGACCTCAGCAATAAAAGGGATTCACGGATTGAGACGGGAGCAGCGACCCGGGAACTCTCACGGACTCTTCGAAAATCCTGGAATAGCTCTCTTTCTCACATTTTGGCAGTGAACCTCGCGTTCCGGGGATTCCTCGGTGTCTGTTCATCGGTTCTTATACCGACCGTTCCCGATCTCGCCGTCGCTTTCGTAATTGCGTTAAAGCGGATGAGGGTAGCGCAAAACCACCCCAACGCTACGCGGAATAATAAATTCTCGGGGCGGTAACGAAAGTTAGGGATCTCGTTTTAGGGTCCGTTAGCGAGAGCCACCAATCCCGCCCTTCTCGACGTTCCACGATGGTCGTAGTTCTTTTCTCATCTGGTAAATACCCACCTAGACAAGACACACTGAGGGGGTGTGTGCTCTTGTAAGATCGTAAAAAGTACTGTATATATATATATATTGCCACGGACGGACTAACCTATGTAATAATGGTTCTGCATGAACCAACGAAGAAGAGATGAAGCACGAGGCAGGACCTTGTAATTCACCGAGTGAACCGGAAAGCCAATAGTCGAATTACACCGTCTTCCTCCGGAAAAACGTGGACAGTTATTATCACTTATCATTTCTAAATGTCACGTGAAGAAAAATTTAACCGTCGAAGCACGGAAAAGCGAAAAACAAATAAAGGAAAATAATCGACAGGATTAGTTCCCAAGCGTGCGAGGTGCAAATAACAAATAGCTATTTACGTCAAATGCTCCGAGAGTTGCGCATTGATCGGAGAATGTATGCGAGAATTATCGAATTAGCGTGTATATCGCACGGTGACATTGTGTCCCGTCTGATTCGCAGGCAATGAAGCCGGCACGTGTATCGCTTTCGTGAAACACGCCCGAGGTAGATCGAGCACAGAATGTCAAATTTCGTGAACAGTAGACGAAGAAGGCGAGGACCAGGCGGGAGAGAGGAGGAGGAGGGGGGGGGCGACGAAAACTTAGTTGAATATTGTTTGGTTGAGAAAGGGATTTGTGCTCGAGCGAGCGCAGCTGGCCCGTTTGCCGCTTCGATTCCTTATTACTGTACCCTATACGTATACCCCCATGGGTATATATGGTTTATGTGTATAGAGTATGTAACCGGCAATCGCGGACCCAACCCGTTCGGACGAAACTGGTGCGAGAATGTGGGAGAATGGAATCGACGAGCAAATCGGAATGGCGCGACGAAGCGAGAAGGACGAGATAAATGTGTATCAAGAATTGGGGACGAAGCATCTGGAGAGACGAAGACGCGGACGAAGAACCAACTTTTCGCGGACCATACACGAGGGGATTGAGAGGGCAGAGACAAACAGAACGAAGGGATGGGAGTAACGATTCTCGTGATGGGTTTCATAAAGTGAAACAAGGTATTCCAAGGTCTCCACTCACACACGTGCAGGCCATAGTTTTTTTTCACAGTTTCACTCATCCTCACGGTCCTTATATCCCAAAAAAATGTCCTGCTTACAGAACAGGGGTCCTTGGATCTAATATGACTTTCCGAACAAAAGAGTTATCGTCATTGTCGAATGAAATAGAAGGGAATAACAAAAAGTAGGATTTGTCATCTTTATTAGGTGTTTTCGGCCCCGCAAAACTGATCAACGTTTGTGTATACGTGTCCTTTGCGGTCAACGACGTATTTATCCTCCCTCGTTGCGTCGAAGTTTCGAAGAGTCCAGATAGGCAACACAATTCAATCCAATCTTCGAATCGAGTTGGGGTGCCGCTTGTGACGATTGAGCCATCGAGGTCGCGGGTCCTCGATCGACTTGCCCCTTCGTGTGTTGGGGTGTTTGTGTTTTCGTGTGTCCTTGTATTAACGGTGAGATCGGATCACGTGCGCGCGCACACGCCCAAAACTCATCGAATATTAGTTCACGATGAAAGCAGGAAGATATCATAGTTTTCCATGACCACAAGGGATATAACTGGATACAGTCGTTACTGTGATCCGGACTTCACGGTTCACCGCGGTAACTTTGCTGGGTCCCCTCGCTGTTTTCTTGACGTACATCCCAATGAACGTAATTCAACACCGCTCGCTTCTCATTTTTCCGGGCCGCTTGACAGATGCGACGAGAAAGAGAAAACGGCGGGGGGAAAACGTGGGCAAAGCGTTGAGTCGCTGATGACTCTCGACGGGTTTGGCAAATTTGACGCACGGGTTTCACGGTAACTTTCGATCGCTCAATCTTGGCTATCACGACACGGTTTCTCGGCAATTTCGTCGAACGATCATAAGCCTTGACTCACGGTGAAAGGGAGAACGAGACAGGCACCACGAGTGTTGCCAGTTGACTCGACGTTAACACCGCCCATGCTTTTGTCAGGAAAGACGGGACGAAGAATAACAAAAAAAAAAAAAAAGAAAGTTCTCCCAACTATTTCCAAGGGCGTGTCTCAAAATCTAATATGTTTTGTACGACGAAACAGCTTGTTCTTGCCACGTGTCATCTATCGTCGTATTTTTTCTTCCTCCTTCGGACCATCCCCGATTTGTCTCATTTCGTCACATCATCTACGAAAGCCTCGTCCAGCGGCCCAAATGCTGAAACGCATTTCGATTTCCATGAGTTTCGATAAGTTTTAACGACCCATTTTTCAGGCCTCGGCGTCGGATCACACTAGTTGGTTCGTTCGGAATCTTCAACCCCACAGTTAGAAAATATCCGAAAAATATTGTCTCTGAATTCAGATGCAAGAAGATCGAATCGAGGCTTTTTAACGCTGACGAATTATCAAAACTATTAGCAAAGGGTGAATATCTCGTGGGTTTCCCCCTCGAATTTCCGCAATCTCCGGCTTCAACTTTATATCCCGGCAAACTCCATGAAATCATCTCGTTTTCTCGAGATCTGTATATATGCATTTCTCATTTCTCATTCACTCGGAATTGATTATCGGGACCGAAGAAAAATATACGTTTCAACCCGTTCCTCTTATTCGTTCTCACTCATTTTCCCGTCTTATCGTTTCTTCGTTGAACCACACCGGGGCCATCGACCAAGTATCGTCCGTTATGACTGGCGCTATGGGTTTGCGCGCGCAATATTGATTTAATAAGAGTCGAATTCTCCACTGGTTTGTCGGTACAACCGGGGGTGGAAAAAAACCCGGGTGAACCGGGTGCGAAAGAGATTCAGAGAGAGACGGAGAGCAACATAGACGGAGGATCGCAATGGCGACAAAAACCGTGCAAAGAAATGTCTTCTTTTCGAGGTCGTGCCGGTGAAGACGAGCATGAAGAAAAATAGATAAGAAACGGCGGAAGAAGTTGCGCTGCCGGAGGTGGTGAAAGGTGGTTGTGCAGCGATGGCAACCCCCCCCCTCCCCTCCACCCCCGACACAGTCAACCGCACTACCAACGGGGGATGGAGCAGCGACACACAAACAGGGGGAAGCGTCGGAGTCTCGGTGTTGGTGATGGAAATGCGGCGATGTGGCGCGAGACGGCAAGGGCGTGGTATTCCGGCTTCATTTCATCCTTTATGGCACGCGGCACAAGTCGCAGGGAATGGAGGGCAGAGGAGGGGGGTCGAAGAAGTCGGTGAGCGGTTTGAGGACGAGGCACGCTGAATTACAACCCCTTGTGAGATACCACAGAATGCAAGCTTAAAATTATACGGGCGTGAGTCGTTTCTCTGGGTCCTACCATTCCTTCCACGAAGACCCCTCGCTTTCTCGCAACCTATTTCACCCGTCATACCCTGGTCTTACTTCTATAACGTGGAGAGGGATACAGCGCGGCTGGTGCTTTTGCCCGGTGGTTAGCCAACCAACCATTCACTCGCAAACAAACTTGGCTTCGAATTGTATATCATGCATTTCGCGTACGTGATATAAATTTTGGTTCTATTATCGTGGTGATTATAAGTCTTGATTCTGTAACAGTTGGATGCGATTCGTTGCAGGGATCTAGAATTTTCAATATAGAGATATATATAGATAGAATGAAGTACGTAGTATCTATTAAGAAACCCTTTGGTCGTCGAAGAGCTCACGTTTTTTCTAGCCAAGGGAAACTTTCTTTGCCATTGATCAAGCCAACCCGGGGCCCCATGGGCTATTCCTCGGAAGTTTACGAGGCCTTAAACATCCAATTAAGGTAACCATAAAACGTTGGCAATGTTCGCGCGCTTGTTAAGCCACAACCTGGTCGACCAAACGATCGGTCGTTTACGATTCTCCGTTGATGGACCTGGCAAAAAAAAAACAACAGCTCGAAAACCCCCAACGTGACTCACTTCTCTTTCGCGCTCGATCGTCGCGTTGTTATGACGATTCTCGTCAGGAAACGAGAGCCTTTAAGTTTTTTTTCCGCGATATTAGTGGCCGAAGAACATTAATCCACGGGAAAAAAAGCGGAAAAATAATAAGCCGCAACTTGGAGAGGGTGGGTTGGGGGGGGTGGAGGGGACGTGTGAGGGAACGACGAGGGGATGGTTGTGGATGAGCGAGGGACGATCGGAGTTGGGACAGGGAGAGGCGAAGCACGCGCAGAGTTTGAGGAGCAGTTAATCTTCTCGGTCCACTAGACGCTCGAGGATTTACCAATTAGTTCGTATCCACTGCATTGTCTCGCTCTACGCTTCTCTATCCGCTCCATTCGGGGGAGGAGGGGGTGACGGGGGTTGGCCTCGCTCGGTAGCCGGACAGGACCAAATTCTCGGCAACCCTTCACACCTCGTCGCTCCACCGGCACGTAGGATATACTCGTGAGCCGATGTTCCTATAGTCCTTCGCTTTGCAAAGCAGTGATCAGGTAGTTTCGCCGCCGCAGTAGTTGGGGGCGCCGTTTTCCCCGGTACCGACATGTGTTGCGAAGGAACGTGAGTATCACGTGGCCCTCGTAACTCTGCATAATCGGAAAACGTTGAGAGAGAGGTTAAATAGACATATTTGCACCTTCGTGATCTGGATGATCCTGAACGCTTGGATCACGAATAACAATGACAATCCCTCTTCTTTACCTGAGGCATGTGATTCGGCAAATATCCGAACACAGGTTGTGATCGTTTGTCAGCCGACTTTTCATGCACCCTAACAACAAAACGTTACGCTCGATTTACCGACACGTATTATTATTATGTAGGATGAACGCATAGAAAAGCGCGTTCATCCGATTTGACGACTCATTTGAAAGGGGCCACGAAAACCTTTTCTTTCTCTCATACCCGTGGTTGTGGCACGTGTCCCATGGAAGGAAAAAGAAAGAAGAAGAAAGAAAAAAACGTGAAGACCGATGGGTCTGTGTTGGGTCTACGAGGAAGAGATTTCACAATCCCTCGACTTATATCGACCTCGACCCTTCTCGCACACGCATCAATTACACATCCCCGAAAACTCTTGTGGCCTACACGGGGCACAAGCGACTTGTTTACCCGAGACTTTTCGGCGTTCTGACGGGAACCCAACCGCGAACATGGTATCCTTGCGGTAAAGGATCTCTCTTCGTATACCTGACTCCCAGCAGGTAATTTCGTGAAAGGCGAGGTTGCAAAAAATGGTACATCGGGGAATGAAACAAGGATATATACCGAAGCGAGGAAGAGAGAGAGAGAGAGAAAAAGAGAGAGTAGGGCCGAACAGGGTACAACCTTTTCCACTTGGCACATGCGTTGTAGTCCATACTTCGTTCCACGGTTTTTCGAATGCCGGGACGAATCCCTTCCACGTTTATTCCAGAGAGTTTTGACGTTTGTGTAATTGCCTGGGAAGGGCACGAATGGCTCGAACCATCGTCCTCTCTTCTTTCGTCCTTTTCGGTCTTTTAAACGGGGGGGAATTATTCATTAACATTTTGCGGTCGTTACGGGTCGGGTTGCCGTCGTCCTCGTCGATTTTATCCCTCAGTCGCAGCAGTCGTTCTCTCTCTCTCTCTCCGCAGTCAGCATCATTTAAACCTTATCCACTTATCCAAACGTTGACCTCATAATTTACATCTCAACTATATGTATCCACCTTGCTCCCCGCGTCTTATATATAGTTTCCACAATCCAGGTCTCTTTATCCACCGGGTGCCGAGCTGAATCTACGCTCTAGCGCACCAATCTTCCACGTCTAATCAGCCATCCAAGATAAATTCCTCGTGGGCTCTTCTTCTTCGGTCCTCGCTTCCTCGCGACCCCCTCGTGCAGATAGATGAAAATGGATAGTCGGTTTTATCCCGAGGTCCTTCGCCAAAGTGCCCGACTCGTCACGTTTTAAATATTCATGGGAGAAGCGAGGAAATCCCGGAAAACCTCAAGGACACAGTTACGGGGCAAGCCAGAACAAAGCGAGAACAGCGATGTGTATAAGGCTTGCAAGAAAACTCCGGGGGGAGGGGGGGGGGGTGAAATGACGTGACGGAGACGACGAGCACGAGAGTTCGAAACAAATACCGTGAAACAAGTGTCGGGAAAAAAAATGAATGACCTGTATCCTCGAGCGTGAAAAAAAGTGTCGGAGAAGTACCAGAACCCTCTTTACAATGGCTCTGCAAAAGACTATTACTCACGACAATGACAGCCACCAGAGCGAGAATGAACTTAAAATAAAAAAAAAAATACAAAAATCCATTGCAAGCCGTGGCGCACAAGTGTGATGGCAAATTGTGCGTCAAGAAGAACAATCGAATGAATGTTTACTCGTACAAAAGTGGCACTTAAAAACATGTTTTTTTTTTTCCACATTGTAGAATCTTTCGCAGCACCGGGTAACCCAGCTACCACCACTAATATTACTCCGGGTTTTCGTTATCGAGTGGGCCATTATGCGCAACGTTTTCCCGACAAACATCGGGGGGGCACATCGGTTCGCACCGACCCTGATCGCCCAGGCGCATAGTCGCGGGGAGTGGGGGACAGGTGCACCCCGTGCCGCAGATGCATTGTTTCAGCACCACGTGCACAACCCCCCTAAACGGACAGACGGAACCGAGACTCCGTAGCACCGGTTGGCAAACTCGGGGGGGGGGCGGTGGGGGGGAGGTTATCGGAAAGAGCACGATGTGCTCTCTGGTCGCATGCAAAAATCCGACACGGAAAAATAAAATCCAATTTTTGCTGGCTCGACTGGTGGAGGATCGACGTCGTTTTTCACGGTCGATTTGGTCGTACACCAAGTGGCATAGCCGGGGATGCGGAATGCATATGCTACCCCCGACGACTGTGGCTGTGTAACAACAGTGCCTTTATAAAGGGTCGATGTCCCCACCCCGTATGGTTTTCCGAGCGACGTGGACGATCCAGTGATACACGAATCTATATGGATGGAGGAAGCGGGGAGGAGGAGGGGAGGGGGGGGGAGGTATGTGTGGAAAACGTTCGGACAGAGACGGAAGGTTGGCTCCGGTCCGAATGAAACAGGATTGCGGGCGCGGATAGACAAGTAGAAATGGACCGCTCCCAGCTAGTACATAGCCAGTGGTACATACGGTGAAAAGAGAGAAATCGTCGATGCCGCGAAGGACGGAGATCGAGAGAGTGTATGCGTGTAAGAGAGAGAGAGAGAGAGAGAGAGAGAGAGATAGAGAAAGAGAGAGAGAGAGAGAGAGAGAGAGAGAGAGAGAGAGAGAGAGAGAGAGAGAGAGAGAGAGAGAGAGATAGGGACATCGGTATTACAGTGACAAACAAAATATCGTGCCGGCGTAACGGGACACGGGGTGACGTGAACGGGAAAGAGGGATGAGGAGGAGGAGGAGGAGAGCCGGGGCAGCAGCTAGTCAGGGACGGAGGGTCGTCCCGAACCAGGAAAACTCAACCGAGCGGCCGAGCAAACAATGACGGCGAAGCTGTATTGTTCTCCAAGTAATTGAATCCACCAGCGGCAGCCTATATGCCCGTACCAGCCCGCCAGTTTTACCCGCCGCCACACAACCCAAACCAGCGCGCACACACACACACATATACACATCCCTCTCGATTCTTCAGTTTCTCATCCTCTCTTCGCTTCTGTTCATTTCCTCTATTCCCTTTATGGCCCCGACGACGCTTCTCTCCGCTTCACGTTGAATCTTCGGCTGACCATTCTCGACATTTACTCTTACTTCGACGATTACTTCGTAACCGCAAATCCTCCCGGCTACATTCTTTGTTCCCCCCCTCCACGACCTTTCAACGACCAATGAGTTTGTCTCTTCGTCGATTCGTTGACGTTGTTTGATGACGGGTCGCGCCATTTTTGTTTGTTTTTTTTTTTCGAAATTTTATCGCGAAACGATAGAACGATGGGACAATATTTTATTATTATCATCTTTTTTTCGGTGGAAAGAACTTCATTGCACTTGAGAAAACAGTGTGTGTGTGTGGGTTGAGCGAGAGACGAGAAAGATTGTGTAATTTCGCAGATGTGATAGTTAACGGAGTTGGGGTAGTTGCGAACCGGGCACGTTTTTCCGTGGGTGGGTTTAGGTTAAAAACGTGCTCCGGTGCTGGGAGAGAGCCCCAGAGCTTTTCTGGACAACGAAAGAGACGAGAGAGAGAGAGAGAGAGAGAAAAAAAAGAAACGAGAGCGAGCAAAGTTTTACCGGTGGACCCATCCTCCCCCCGTGCCATCCTCGTTCCCTGCACAATTCAACCGACCCGAAACCTTTCTTTCGCCGGAGGTAACGGGGAAGGAAATGAGGACCCCCCAACCCCCTAACTCCACCTCACCAAACGTAACTTGGAAACGAAGTGGATCGTCCGGGCAACGAAGTTTGAAAACAAAGTGTGAAGGTGCAGGAAGGAAGACATGAACTTATGCTGGTCGTGCCAGCAGGTTAGTTCGAGGCTTCGTTCCGTTCGTGAGGGGCTTTGTCATCCGGGGATGGGGTTTTCTTTTTTTTTTTTTGAAGTGAAACTTCTTTAGCGAGGGTCTGGGATTTTCAGAGCGTTACGAAAATTACGATCCCGTGAGGGGAATAGGCCGATACGTGGTGGGGGGAACGGCGAGACTGGGGAGTCGGACCCGGCAGCGACACCGCTTGCACGCGGCAAGGCATGGAGGGAGGTGGCATGACGCGTTAGTATCTGGCAGTAGGCATAAACAGTGGGGAGGCGGGGGGGGGGGGGGCAGAAGAGAGTGGCACAGGTCCCTAGATGTGGACGAGCCAACCCAGGCAAAAAAAAAAATAAACAGGGGGGCAAACGGGTGGCTCTGCTGAGCATACTCTGTCTCACTCGCACACTAGTCGCACACTAGTGTGTGTGAGAGAGAGATAGCTCTTTCTCTCTCTCACACTAGCGCCCAGTGACGTCACGAATCAACCTCGATGGCATAAGTACGACATGTTACAGGGTACTTGATTTATTTTGGAAATAAAACAATATTTATGTATTTATTACATACATATTTGTTATATCCAATTCCACATATATGTACTAGATTAGAACTTCTCATTTTCGATGAATAGTCAATATGAATGTACTTGAAATACCCAATAAATATTTATCATTGAGAATACAATTGAACACTATAACTTTTCTGTTTCAATAACACAAACTAAAGAACATTGCAATAAAACAAGAGATCATTGACAAGTAAAGATTGAGTCCGACTGACAAGGAGAGCGACGGAAATCCGCTGAAGTTATGGCACTTTCAAACGGCGATCGCGGGTCGGTGGATAGCGTACTAGACAGGTATTCATGAGAACGCGGGTTCAAGACCCAAACAGATGACATTTTTTTTCCTTCAAATCTTTTTCAGCGCCTATACCCCCAAATCACGCTGACATGAGAATGTTTATATTGAATGAACTTTTGTATACAAAAATAAAGAGTGTAATGTAAGAAATTTGCTTATTTTATATTTTCCCTTAATTCTAACTAACTTACAGTACAAAAATAATAGTTAAATTTATGGCGTTCATTCTTTTTTATTGCACTTTAGTAAAACGTTTTTTTTCCTTGCTTTTACGATGAATATCATCCGGGCTCCGGCGGAACTTTGGAGCAAGATTGAAAGGTTACGTGATTGTACGAAAAACTAAAGTGCGATATAAAAAAAAGAATGAGCGCCATAAAAATGTAACTATTATTTTTGTACTGTAAGTTAGTTAGAATTAAGGAAAAATATAAAATAAGCAAATTTCTTACATTGCACTTTTAATTTTTGTATAAAAAAGTTCATTCAATATAAAACATTCTCATGTAAGAGTGATTTGGGTATAGGTGCTGACGAGATTTGAAGAAAAATACACACCTGCTGGTGCAGCATTGCTGAAAAAGGACTGGGGGAGTTTACCCATGATAATGAGCGGAGACTTCAATGTCAACTTTGCCAAGTTAGAGAGTCAACCTCTCATCGACTTTTTGGAAGGAGAATTGAATTTGAAAATCAATAGTAGTCTTAGTACTCCAACAACCAGGTCGGGTACAACGATTGATGCTGTATTCAGCAAGCATTTGACGAATATCAAGTCACAGACATTTGTGTCCTATTTTAGTGATCACAAACCAATTGTGACAATGATAAAGCCCGATAGTTAGAATGGAGACATGGAAATCGAATCATAAAAATCAGGGTAGAATTTCCGTAAATCACGAGAATTATTTTTAAATATAATCACAAATTTTGTATAAGTCATATTTGAAATGCAGAACTCAATGATCAATACTAAATCTTCGAGAGTTGTAAATGCAAAAATTCGCTAATCAATCATGGATTAATGTCATTTCCATATATTTTTCAATGTAATCACCAATTCATGTAAAATATATATCCACAAAAATGAATCCTAAATTATCTTTTTTTAATTCATTTAAGATCATACCTGCATCCTATACTCATAAAATATGGGGAATTATGTACACTACTAACAGGCGCGAAGTTTCACTTCGGTCGCGCGTGGTTTCCACGCACACCATTTTTTTTTTTTTTTCACAAGAGCACACGGCGACTATTGGAATTTTAAGAAATTAAAAAAAAAAGGTAAAAAACGCAGACAAAGAAAGAATAAGAATCACTAGAAATAATTTATTTATCCGAGTAATTGCGCGATAACAAAAAAATGATAAATGTCAACAGACTTGATACATTTACGTCGCATTTGTTGTTTCAAAGGCAACGTAAGGATGGTTCGATCGATGGTAATTGCTACCGAGTTATGGAACAGGGTGGAGGTTGAGGGTGGGGGGCGGGGGGGAATCGAAGCACCCAAGGGGCACGCCTTTGTGTGACCATGATTAGGAAGTCTCGGTGCACATCGACGGAGAAAATTCAACATCGGACATCGCCCCGGCGTTCATGTTGTATAGCATATGCATGGCGTGTCAGAAACAGTGCCAGAATCATATCCACAGAGTGGTAACGTTGGTTATTATTCGGTTGGGCCAACAGACGAGGGTTAGAGGGAGCAATGTTGCGCCAGCAGAACGTGCGAGTACGAATACACACAAACACACACACACACACACAAACATTACACACATAAACACAAACGAAATTTTACACGTGAAACGTTTCGAACTCGTATCGTCGGACCGAACGACTGTCGGACTGACGGACGGTCGGGTCGGGCCCTTTGCTTGCCGAGGGCGTGTGTACTGCTCGACGCACGGCTCATTCTTTTGTTTGCCCGTAGTGAACGCGGTTCGCGAAATACAGCGACGTATATATATGGCTTATGAAGGAGCCGAGAGAAAGAACGATATATATAGAGAGAGAGAAATAGAGAAAGAGAACGACGAAAGATTTTCGTTCACTCGACTATCGAATTTCGTCGTGCAGTCATGCCAGATCCGTGAGCCAAAAAAAAAGGCCAACCCGAGTTTATTTCTAATGCGAGCTGACCGAACCCCACGGTAAAAATGAGAGGGTACATCGGTAATGGTTACGCAAAACGTTTGTCCGACCCCATCGAGCGAACCCGGATAGCCGACTCACGATCGGGAACAAGGGTTCGCGCGATCCTTTTACGAGAATTTTATACCGAAACTATATTGTCCGTGATAATGTTCACGGTGCTTTTGGCCACCGTAGAACGGAGGATAGTGCGCGCCATGGACCAGGTCGCGATGGAACGTTTCGTCCTTCTGAACCCCATCGCCTCGGCATTAAACGTGATGTTGCCATCCACGCACGCGCGAGACCGGGCGGCACTATGGTCGTACATAAATTATCCGAAGCCCTTTTCATCTTCCACCATACGCGTAAACGTGTGTTGCGGCATCCCCGGTATCATATTTTATCTCCAAGGTACTCACGATATAATTTTCTCCTCGGATATTCAACGTCCCGGATGGAATAAGTCTCGGAATTGAGCTTGAGTAACATACCTGAAACAATAGAACAGAACGAAAAAAAAAACATGTAATTAGTTTTGTGCACACGATCTGAGTAACAATTATGCAATAATGTCGGCAATAAACACGATTATGGTAAAAGTTATAATTGTCAACACTCGTAAGACCGACAGTTTCGCAATCGCTTTTGGAAGGGGCGGGGAGGGGGGAGGGTTATTAAAGCGTCACCGTGCATGGTTTAAATGGGGTCTCTCTCTCGGATGCAGTAGAGAGTTTTGCAGCATCCTTCATGCTAATATCGCATCTCGGTGGGATCGGGGGAAGATGCTGTTACGAGATTGGGAAGAAGGGTGAGATGTTGCACGGTTATCAAAGGTTTGCAAGGGCAACGGTAGCGCTTTCCACCATTACTCGTTCGTATGTATATATATATACATATATATATATATATATATATATATATATATACACACACGAATTGCATGAACTACACATAGAATCTATATACTTAACGTTCTACGTGTAATATGATGTATATATACATACATACGTATGTACATGTGATATACGCATATACATAGAGACTGCCAAGTTTGCGTTAAAGGTCTTAAAGGTGTCTCGTGCTGCACGCGAAATTCTCAAGTTATGATTTAGTATCCGGAGGGCGTGCCGGGCCGGGTTGCAACGGAGAACGAGAGGGAGCAGAAGAGAGAGAGAGGGAAAGAGAGAAAGAGAGAGAGAGTAGCCCTTCGAAGATGCGAAGCGAAGCGAGAATACGGGGCAAAAGGGGGACAAGGGTGTGGGCGACTGCAAGAGAAGCCAAAAGGCAGAAAGAGAGAGAGAGAAAGAGACAGAATGAGAGAGAGAGAGGGAGAAAGAGAGAGAGAGAGACAGGGAAGAAAGCACGGAGAAATTGGAGAAGGCGCGGGAAAGCTCGAAGGTCTGGAGAGCGATAGAGGCCGAAACCAAGAGAGCGTGTAGATGGAGTAACTTCCTAACAAGGCGGTTAGTTGTGGCTTAGCGACGCTATGAACGCGAAATATTGCCGGGGTTAACGACGGTCCACGTTGTGTTTCGTACCAAATTATATATATATGTATATATATATATACTCACCATAGATATATAGAATTATTTATGTGAAAGTGTTGGGGGGAGGAGGAGAGACGCCGATACGCGGTAACCGATATTTCATCGATAAGTGAGTGACCGACCGAGGTCCACCCGAATTCGTTGGAGAAGGTTGTGGAGAACGGACGAGGGACACACACCTCGCCAGCTGCTGTAGTTGGCTGCGGCGTGCACACCCGTTAGACGATAAGGTGTGGATATATATATATATATATATATATATATATATATATATATATATATATAGCTACGGGATTGCTCAGTTTGCACGAGGGTTAAATTAGTCTCGCAAGCTTTCTCGGTTCCCTCGGAACTCCGTCTCCCTCCGAACGGCCCGCCGGCAATTCAAGAGACCGCGGAGAGCTTGCGAGAAAGCGACCTAAAGCACGGGCGCCACCGGGTAAACCGGGCAACCCCTCTCCGGCCCAGTCAACTATCTCTCCCTCGTTATAATACCCGTCCATACATTCATACGTCCGGCATACATCCTCCACTTCTGGCTCTCCGAGCGAACGGAACGTAACGGAACGCGCGAGCGCGCGCTAGCGCTCGTTGTCTTTGCATTGTCTTCGACGTAGACCCGGACGGTTTCTGAGAACTTTTCACCGTGTCCTTTTGGACCCCCGGTGAAAGGAAGCAGACGGAGGTTGAGAGGAAGAAAAAGAAGAAGAAGAAACGAAATAGGGGGGGGGGAGAAAGGGTTATGGAAAAACTCTATCTCGGCGCATTGTTCCTATTCAACGGTTCCAGTGTGGGTTCCCCGGTGATTCGTGATAACTAGCCTGATGGCCACGCGAATATACTTCTGATCTATCAGTCCGCCTGTGCCTAGTTCGGATGAGGACGCTGTATTTCGATAACCCTAGTTACGTGTGTAGATATTTGTATGCGGAAATTTCGTTGGCATCATTCGAATTTCAATCAGTGAAATTGTTTGTCACAGGTGGTGGATCAAGTTGCGGGGAATCGAAACAGCGGGAGTCCATAAAGCGACGATATTTCATTGGTTATGGGAAGGCGGGACGGTTAGGATGTATATATCTGACTAGTGTGTATGGGATGTTGATGCCGGGCGCGCTTGGACTCTCCATGGTAGTTTACATTCCCGATCGTAACTCGATTTTGCTGGTGCGGAAACTGCGTGTGTAAAGTTGGACCAGCTTTATCGAGGCTTATCCGAATGCTCTCATCCTTTTTTCCCTGTCTCTCTCTCTCTCTCTCTCTCTCTCTCTGTGTATGTGACAATCGTTAAGTCGATAAAACGCGGACGTATTTCGCTCGATAAATTCGAAAAGCGGGTGTGCAAACCAGCAATGTGCTCTGCGCGGAGGGGGGGGGGAGGGGAGAGAGGTGGAATATCGTCGAGCCTGGCGGTTCTCGCGTGGCTCGCAGAGTTTGTCGCTTTCGTTGGTAATTTCCCCCGAGGTACCCGGTTTACGCGTATCGAGGTTGGCCTTGTTACGACGGAACCCGCCACGGTTCGGCTCGCAGATATGGCCGCAAAACCCCGAGTGAAAGTGGGAAAGGGCGAGGAGCGAGCGCGATAGCGATGGCTTCGATTGAATCGGAACAACCTCCAAGCGTCTTTCTACCCCCCCGGATCGTCCAATTATTTCTGACGCTCCACTATGCTGCGCCCCATCGGCCCCGACAATTAACGCCACGGGGCTTGTCTTCCTCACCGTTAACCCCGTAAGCATTGATCGCGGCTCTTGCCGCTCCTCCGCTTTGTCGAGCCTCCCCCTCCCCTCGCCCGTACCTCACTTCTGCCTCCGCCCACAGGTTCAGCGACTTCGACGAGTTCGGTCGATCGGACTATCAACCTTCTCGGGTTTGCCGACCGAGCTCCTTTTCTCCCAGTCAAGTTCATCGACTGATTCTCCACCCGAAATCGCTTTATCGATCCTTCGATTAAATTCATGTGAACAGTGACGAGGACGGAAAAATGTCATATACGGTTATTTTAACCATATAAAACGTCTGATGTATCGTCGGATGATCTATATATATATATATACACACAGTTGCAAAATAAAAAATATTATATATTTTCCATCATTCAAAGCGATTCTGATTAGATTCGCTCTGCGTCAAACAATTCGGCTTATGGCGTATCAATTTTTTTTCCTTTCGTATAATTATTGATTCCTGCTTTAATGGTGTTCAATGTTTTCCGACTTTCGAACGCCGGTACTTCGAGCGTATGACGAGTCAAAGGGTTGATTCATTTTGCCGCATGAAGAGCCAGGAGGACTAACGGAGCGGAGATGAAAGGGTATTTAATGTATCGAGAAAATGAAAAAAAAAAAACAATTTGTCAATGCAAGGAAGGTACGAATAAAAAAACCGCCCCGAAAAATAAGAATTAAAAAAAAAAAAAAAACGTGAAAGAGGGGAGAAGGAAAATTATTAATTCAATGGCACCGCCGATCACTGAGCCGGAGGTTGCCGGTGGAAAACATCTTTGGCATGTAACTTGCTTTTCGAGCCTTTGGATACATGCTAGCTATATATATATATGTATGTATTTATATACTTATACATATCATATATGTACAGTACGGAAAGGCTGCAGCTCAGCCCCGATTCTGCGTCGAATTCAGTTTTTTATTTATTTACAAGAGTACGAGAGAGGTCGGGGCACCCTTAACCTTCCCGAGTCTCTACGCCCCCCCCTCCTCCTCCTTCTCCTGCTCTTCGTCGCAATGCCGGATCGGGCTGGGCGGCACCACCCAACCTGGCTGGCTTATATTTTATTCATCCCCTATTGAATTCGAGCTCAATCTCACGAGAGTGTCTCTCGCCGGCAAGACCCGGGCTTCGCCCACTCCCTTCTTCCTACTTCTCTCTCTTCGCTCTCTTTCGCCTTTCCTCCCCCGTCTCTTCGAACAGACTTTCATCCCTTTCCCGTACGTTTGTCGACCCCGACTCTCCACACACCCCCCCCCCCCCCCCAAGCCCCTTTTCTCGTCCCACGCGCCACCTTGATCGCCGGCACTGTATTTTCCAATCTCCGCGACTTTTCAACTTGAACAACCCTAGCCCGACCAGTTGTTACGAAACAAAAAAATAAAAAAAATAAAAATGAATAAACAAAAAAATAAATAAAATGCATTCGGCAGGTATACTTTGATGAACTTAACCGGGCTATTGGAAGAATTTCCGGAGGGAAATAAGCCTTTGAGTACCAATAGCGCACATTTTCGTTCGATATGAATACGATTTTTTTCCCTTCTTTCAATCGTTCGACTTCTAAGTCAATCAGGTTGGATACTGTCGATCGGTAATTGTTTTTTTTCTATCTTTATTTCGATATTTCCGGCTAGTTCGGACATTTCGAAAGTCGTTCTCTTGTAATATCTCATGGGGTGGGAATGAGTTACTCTCTCCCTTGCGTTCCTCCACCCCTCTTCGACTGCCAGTCTCGGTGATCTCGGTGCAGCAAGGTTATCGGAGGATGGCACTCGTGCGGAGGTGCGCCGGTTGACTGGAGATAGAGACTTGGTGGTGGTAGAGTAGCGTTCCTCAATATTTAATAGAGTCTGGGTGCTGCCTCGACACTTCTGAAATTGCACGACGAGTCTTCGGAATGTTAGCGGGCTAGACGAAGAGGCCCCATCTTCGAAGCTTCGTGGTTGCCGGTTCCTCGAGGAAACCGAGTTGTACCGGGGGGGTACGATGGCAACGAAGATGGTGTGTTTGAAATTGGACGAAGAGGGGATGTGCAACCCCGAGTGGGCTGACTCGCTGTCACGGACGTGAATGAAGCCTTGAGCCGTTGTCTAGCTGAATCGTTGAAAAGGTAAGCCACTTCCTGAATTCAAAACCCATGTGGATATAGTTAAGATGGCTGCGCAGTAAACTTGGTGGTAACATTTTGTTCGCTCATTTTGATGACGGCCACGACAATTTGATAATTATCATTCGACGGACGAAAATTATCGTTCGAATTTTTCGTCACGATTGAGTTGTGTGGAAAAGCTGAAGGAAGAAAAGCTGGGATGGGGAAGGAGAAAAGAAACAAAAAGAAAAACGTTGAGTGGGAAGGTAAGAATGGGAGAGTCTCGATCGAACGAATCGTCGAACGAAGCCGTGTGGAAAGCTAACGGCATCGCGATATCGAAACGGGGAATGAATGCCGAAAGAGATCTGCTTTTAATTACGTTAAAGTCGGTGCCCGATTAAATGAACGTGGAAGAGCCCCAAACTCGAGAGGCAAACGCGCGTGGTGCACGCCGCGCGCAAATTTAATTATAGGACTCCGGGGCGTGGAACAAGGGTCGGTTTGGAAGGTGGAGTAGGTGGTTAGGAGGATGGTACTGCTGGCTGGTCGGGTTTGCCGCTTTCAAAGCTTTCCGGAGCTCTGCCGGGATCTGTGTTGGAGAGCATGCCGAGGGGGCTGCATCGCGGGTGCGGAACGAAGAAAACGCGGATGAGTTCGAGGTAAATTTCCACACGGGCACGAAAGCAAAGAAAATCCAACTGTTTATATGACCCCCCGCCGTCCCCCGAACTCTCTACAGTTTGTTTAGGTCGCTTATTAATGAGGCGGATCTTCGCAATTAGGGGGAAACATGGATTGCTCGGTACTGATGTCTACGTTCGTGGGCATCTTCTATTTTTGTTTCGGTGAAAACAAAGAAACGAAAATATTTTGCATCATCCTCCCATACCGTGGACCACATGTGGTCACTCACCGGACAAAATAATAAGTTTGTTAAATTAATTTGTACGAACCGGTGAACTTCAACTAAGGCGTTACATTCCTGATTTTGAAAAAACATTGAGGTCCGATAGTTTCGTAAATAATGAGTAATACTGTATTTTCGCATAATTTTGAAAATATACTTCTAAATATCTCATTCAAAATTATGCAAAAAATCATTTCTGTACCTTTTCTGCATTAGAGAATTTTTCAGTATTTTCTAATTTTTCGATATTCTGTAATTTTTCTGTATTCTGTAATTATGGAATAAATCATTTCCACATGGCAAGCTTTTTTAAATGGTACCCTAAATGATATATAAAATGTGAAAAAAAAAACCGACTACCTAAATGTCCCCCTCTTCGATTCTCATACGAATATCTCCAAGTATTAACTAGTGCAAAATATTCATGGTTCAATGAGATGTATTACTATGCCAAATTTCAAAGTTTCTACGTCTCATCGTTCCTGATAAAATTGTCAGTGACAGACTGACGGACACGCGAGTGATCTTACAAACGGGTTTCATTTTCTTTCTCCGGAGCCGAGAAACCTCAAAGAAAAAAATAAAAACAAACATACCTAAGCGAATCCACCACCAGTTTAATATAACATCTCTTACATCCGCGATTAAGCAAGAGATCCACGTGCACGACTTAGCCAACCACCGCACGACGACTATTATCCACGGATTATCCAGAGTCATCCGCGCGACGTTGCTTCGCGAGTTACCGTCGCCAAGACACCAAGACACTGCCGTCCGTGGCATATCAACGTATAGTCGGGTGGTATAACGCCCAGAGGACGAGACGAGAAACTAACTACAACGACTATTTTGTCTCGGCTGATCGGCCTGGCTTAACATACACACACACACACACACACATGTATATACATATAAAATATATGTATGTATTCACACAGTCGCTCGTTGAACCGTGAATCCGTGGGTGAAGCTAGTTTGCCGCTCCCACTTACAACGTACTTGTTACTCCGTATAACCGATACCATAACGGGTTAAAACCCTCCCAAAGCTTTTGGAATCTCTCGTTGGTATCAGTTTGTTTAATATACCGTAAAATAATCACGAAGCCCATTTCGCTCCAAGTTCCACCAGACTCCCGGCGCCAAACTTATGCCACGGTTGTTCGTCGCACCGGTATATATATATATATACCTACATATATAAAATATATATGCACATCGAACGACTGAATAATAAAGTGCCAATATGCGTGACTGTGATGAAGGATTCTTTGATAGTCACACGAGCGAGATCGGTAATTCAAAATAACTGCACACTACGTAAAACCTGCAACGAGATCCCGGCCGGTGTACGTTAATTTCACGACCGTGTCTCACGGTTTTCCCAATGAAAATTATACGAAAGCCAATAATAATTGCGTTGATGGATCGTGTCAATTTGCGCAATTCCAGATATGACAGTTCGAAAGATCCGCGATATCAGAGTGGGGGGAGGGGGTGTTTCTGATTCATCGCGAATTTTACGTCCCAATCAATGGCTTCGTGGTAATAAAAACTATGGGTGGGCCACGATTCAACGAATAAAATAAAAAAAAGGTTATGTGTACTACGTGTTCATCAATGTGCTCTCTCTCTCTCTCTCTCTCCTCTCTCTCTCTCTCTCTTTTTCCTCTCGCTCTCTCTCTTTCTCTGTCTCTCACTTTGTACCATGTCAGCGTGCATGTCCAAAAATATTGCAATGTTTTTGTTTTATTATGAAGCACCGGGATTTGTGTGTGAATCGTGGATTGAAATAGATTGTGAATCCGAGAGAAATGGTGTGTGTGTGTTTGTGTGTGTGAGTGTGTGTTTTCGCAGTGTACGAGAATTGCCGAAACGTACGTTTGTGTTAGTCGGTGCTCGGGGGAAGGGAAAGTGCAGATATCGCTCGATTTCGGCAGCGGGGTGAGGCGGGGGACGGCGTAGGGGGTGGGGGGGCGGGGGCGGGGTGTGGATTGGGGGTTGTACAGCAGCACCGGTAATTACGAAAACGCCCGGCGGGGAACACACGGAATCAGTACGGTACATCGGAGCGTAGGTGAAGCGCGAAAAGGCCAGGGAAATTCGCGGCCTGCCGCTTGTAAACCATCCCTATTTCGCTACGCAGCTGTTAATACGCACACGCGGGGTACGGCGCGTGAGATTCGTGTGTAGGGGCGGGTAGCAGGGGGCGGGGCACAGTAGTTATACACGTTTATACCGACGTGTACACGACAGACGAAACGAATGAACGGGCGAAGAGTGTAAACGTAACCGAGGATGAAGGAGGGGGGTGGGAGGAACTTATGGCTAATAAAGCCACACGTAATTAACATACTCGAGCGGTGGGAGAGGGGGGGGGGGGTAATTGTGAAAGAGTGGAAGCACGCGAAACGCACGAACGAAATTTCCGCGAACCGCAAACGAATCCTCGAATTCACGACGATTAAACGTGTGTGTGTGTGTGACGATCGTACAAAATTCACGAAATGTTTTGGGAACTCAATGATTGCGATTATCGTGTGTGTGTGTGGTATAATCGTAGTACGGATGTGGGTTGCACGTGTGAAGTAACCATCAACATTGGTTGGTTACCGATGATATTGGACGAGATTTGTTTTGATTATGACTCGTGGGATATTTAATTCGAAAGAATCATATAATATGTATTTAACACTTACTAATATACTATTTTATTACTTAATAAGATCAACCAAAAATCAAACCAAGAGAGAAAAATATTCTTACGAAATTACATCCATAACAAATTCGTCCGTCGTCAAAGCACGTTAAAAACATCATATAATGAAAACATGAAAATAATACGGCCAAAGCAACTAACCAACAAAAAGATTACTTGATAAGAATTAAAAAAAACATTTTTTTTTCATATAAATTTGTTATTAAACGCTGAGATTTTATTTCCATGAGAAAAAAATAAATAAGAAAAATAATGAATAATCGTCGATCGTGAGTCGACGATGGCGAATCGAATGCGAAATCACGGGGTATTCGATTTTCGACGAGGCTGGAGGAACGTCAATCGAGAAATCGGTATCGCAGGGCTGGAATTCAAGTTTAAAAAAAAAATCGCAGTCGAGTCAAACTGAGAAGGAGAGAGACGAAGAGAGAGAAGGAGGAGAGGAAGGCCGCGGTGTGTGCGTGATTCCACGGTCGCCCGGATTGTTTTCCTACACGAGTTACGCGCAAGTTGACAAATAGTGTAATAATAGGAGCGTTCGCGCGTGAATTGTGACTGGTAATCGGCCGCGTGACGCGTCGATGACTCCATTGTAGTTTCCCGTTTGTGTGTTTTTTTTCCCCATTTTTTTTTTTTTCATCTTTATTCTTTCGATTTTTTTGTTGTTGTTTTTTTTTTGACGCCACCGCGTTTCCGCTCGCAGCCGTTTCGTGCCTCGCGGTACACGTATACGCGCCAATACATAATCCACACATGCGTGTGTGGTAAACGTTGTATAAACCGAGTTAAATCGCCCGGTGACTCTGCCGGCCAAAAAGTCGACGTATGGAGAGCGTATGGAGATTTTTCGCAGAGATCACTCGCTATATGTATATACATATATACATACATATATATACACCCACATGTAACAAGCAATGTGGATATCGTACATTCGCAATCGACCTGTCGCACTGTCAAAACATTTTTTTACGAAAAATTTATATCTCGCTGGGCACGGTGGCGGTTTTCCATCAACGGCGAAACCATCCAAGACGATAAATTACACGAATCGCCGACACATTGCGTACCTAACGTATAAGCTAATTACCGTATTTGTGTTAATTTTTTTTTTCTTTCATTTTTCATGAAACATTTTTTTAAATAAAAAAAATTACGGCAGTGCGAGTTTTATTATGCAGGCGCGAGGTTATCTCGCGGGTAAAGGCTCGAAACATTAATTGAGCCCGTTGGTGGGTCGGTTAACGAGCAATTGTGGAGAAACAAAAAGCCCTTTGGCTGCGAAAAGTTGGTAAAAGGTGCCGAAAGAGAGAGTGAGTGTGCATGAGAGCGAGAGAGAAGGAATGACAAAAAAAAGAGGGTCGGTGCAATATAGCCGTGAGAATAAGGCAGATTTTTTTCGTTGTTGTTGTTATTTTATTTTATTTTTTTGTTGTATTTTTTTTTTTTCATTATTTCTCGGGCCCTCTTTTATTGCTTACGAACCACGAGACATACGATACGTAATACACGAGCAAGAAACACGAAAGTTTTGCGGCCGGCCGTTAAACATTGCGAGGTGTACATATTATTCATCGTTCATTTCTCCCTCTCTCTCTCTCTCTCTGACTTGCAGGCTTCTGTTTGGCAGGGCGCAACGCGCCGGCGCGCTCGCTCGCTCCATTAAAATGCAAATACACGGTTGTACACGAAGGAACTCGGTGGATTCGGGTAGGAGGTCGAAGCTGAAAAAATTTCAATATTATAATGCGGGAGAGAGCCGGGTTGTGAGGCGCGCGCGGGTCGACCGACCCCGAAGACGAGAGAGACCCCGTAGTTCGTGGCTGCCGGACGTATGGGAACCCCGGAGACTCCTAGTTTCGTGATGGAGGCATCAGTGGCCCAAACTCCCCTCCTGCGACCCACCACCCCTCCTCCGCCAACCAGCCCCTGACGAAAGCTCCGCTCGACGTCTGTTCGCCAGTGGCCGCCAGTACTTATGGAAATTTAATTTTCGGTACTACGCGCACAGTTATTAACTGTATAACGTTGTCGTAATTCGTTACCGAGATAACGATCATTGGATAGAGTAAATTTTCCCTGTACGTCGACGTAAAATTTATTTGCATCTGTCGCTCGGCGGTAAATTTTTTTTTCTTTCTTTTTTTTTTGACATTATGAAAATTCGACCATGATTTTTTTTTTGTCATTTTTACAAAGAGGACGATGTAATTTTTTGAAAAATTATATAATAATTGAATAATCTAATTGTCTTTTTGTTTTCATATACTTTTTATCGATTATTATTATTACTACTATTATTATCATTGATTTAAAAAAATATAATGATAAGATTAATGACAATAATATTTCTTGCGTTATTATTTAATATTAATATTTATCAAATGTAAAACGCCGATATTTATAAGAATAAATAACTATTAAGATTATTATTATTATCGATTTAAAAATATAATAATAATAATAATAATCTTAATAGTTATTTATTTATTGATTTAAAAAAAATAATAATAAGATGAATTACAATAATATTTTATACGTTATTATTTAATACTAATCTTTATCGGATATACAATACCGACGTTAATAATAATAATGAATAACTATTAAGATTCTTATTATTATTATTATTATTAATTATAATAATAAGAATCGATTCAAAAATATAATAATAATAATAATAACAGCAATATTTATTATATTATTATTTAATATTAACATTCATTGAACAAAAAATATTGATATTTATAATAATAAACATCTATTATTTTTATTATTATGATTATTATTATTATTAAAATTCGATGTAACTTCATGTAACTTCATTGACTTTCGATGTACGAGCATCGTACGAGCTTCGCTGGCTCGCACGACCCATCCTCTCTGGCCAACTATATGCCCCCCCCCCTTCCACCTCACCGCCCGCCCCCTACTCTTGCGTTCTCTCGTTACAACGTTATTCTCGCACGTTTCTCTCCACCATTTCCTCCTCCTCCCCCCCCCCCGCAGTCTCCCGCAACTCTCCTTGTTGGTATTTGCCTACCGGCCAGTAATTCGGTTCTCGCGCGCGAGCGCGCCAAAACAGCGCGGTCGACCCTTCGGGTAATTGGCGTCACGCCGCGGTGTTCCATGACGTTGCTGGCTACTCCTGCTGCCGGTGGTGCTGCTGGTGCTGCTGCAACGGAACAACAACAACTGCAACACCATGGAGCCCAGAGGTGATGGTAGTAGAGTCCGGGTAGAAACAGCCACGAAACAAGTTACCACCGAAGCCTTCGAACGCTTGGGCGAGCCCCGCTGCCGACGGTTACCCATCGCAACGAAAACCGTGGGCGGTGGGGCAAACCCGGGTTATAACCACGGCCATCGTTCGACCATCGCGTACACACACACACACCACCGTCAACCGATTATACCGAACCCACGTGTAACGTAACTACACTAACGTAACACACCAACCACCGTTTTCGTTACAGGCCCCATTGCAATAAGTTCACGACACAACCATGATTCCCCCATTAATCCCCCCCCCCCTCCCAATTCTCAACGATTCATTTATTCACAGACCCCCCACCCATCGATTCGTTCGAATAATACCGAATTTTTTCGTAATTAATAGTTAAATTCGTGTGTTTTTTTCTCGACAGACAAACGACGTTTTCGAACGTTATTATCGATTTCCCATCGATATTAAATTTATTTTTTTCCTTTCTACTATATATGTATATATGGACGATTTCGGAGGATAATGATTTTCACCGTATGCGGGGTATCGTTGGGTCCCGTCGACGAAGAACCCCCCCCGACGGACGGCCACGGACCCCGATTTCGAATAACGATAAGGGACTCAATTATCGAACTATCAGAGAACGAGGACGGTGTTCTCCCGGCTGAATTTCCAATTATTTATCGGAGAATAGGTCTGCCAATAACGTACGGTTTACTCACGACAATTCAACTCCCTCGGTCCTTCGTTCTCTTTCTCTCACTCTCTCACTCATATCATCATTATACTCACTCAAACTCTGTCTCTCTCTCTCTCACTTCCCGTACGCGGACCGTTGATATCCATATACATATATACATATATACACATATATATATATATATATATATATATACTTATATATGTATATAATCGGAATGGCACCTGCCGCTATTACCGACGGAGTTGCGGCACTCGGTTCCATCTAGCCGTTTCGAAATCATACGTCCGACCGCGTGTCCATGACACACACACACACACACACACACACAAGCTTACACGCGCGCGAGCAAAAGGCAAGCGGCCAGAGACGCAGTTACTGGCGAGGTTTGCTCTGCCGAGGGTTGAGCTATTAATTAGCCCTAGAGCCGACGCGCGGTCTCTCTGTGCCGATGCACTCTGCGGCTTTTGCCTCCTCGTCGTTTATATAACCGAACGAAGAGCAGAACGCGCACGCGGACGAAGAGTGGCAGGGGGGGGGGAGGGGGAGGAGGCGGAAGGGTTTTCCCCGGTGTATCGTTGAAGCACCGCAACGATCGTGAGAGCAGTTCTGTACACGGCTCACGGCACACAAGTTTTCCACATACGCACGTATGTACGTGTGTATTAACCCAACGCGTTTCACATGCACTCACCGAAGATGCATCAAAGTGCATAATGCAACACGGCTGACACAACCGCTTCTGGCCGATGATCAATGGAGACGACCCACGTTTATGTTCGTTATACGTGTGTGTACGTTGAATGGGGGTGTACGGAAAATTTTCGCACAAACGCCACATCGTTTCCGGGTAATCGTTGATGTGGTTACTTTGGATAATTGTTTCTTGTAATTATCGAAAGAGTGGGCGGAGGATTTTTTTTTTTTTTTTTTTTTGAGATTGTTGAGAATTTGATTTGATTGGGTGTCTGAATACTGTATGAATGAAATATAATTAATGAATGAAAAATAACTACAGGACCGAAAGCCGATTATTTGATCGTTGAATCAATCCGAACTTAAAATTTACAGGAGACTTGGATTGTCCCTAATAATTTGGCCACCCTCTGTGGGTACTCTCATGCCTAACCCATTGAGAATTAGAGATTACATGATAGAGCCTGATAAATATATGAAAATAGGTCGTGAGACAATGATTCATCACAATCATGTACATCTAATTACACTGTAAGTAAGTTTTAACAAAATCATTGTTAACGATTGGAATTATTTATTCTGAGAAGTATTCGGAACAACGTTTTTTTCATCAAATAAACGCCCATCCCTGATAACGATGAAATTATCACGATAGCGGGAGATTAATTCTTGTTCTCATTTTGTTCCCGTCAATGTTCAAGGTGCCTAGGCGAATGACTAGCTGACTAGACAAATTCAGTGGTCCATCCCGGGTGCGAGAGGCTGGTCCGTGACATTAATCATGCGTGTGTTCAGGCCCGCGGAATCACCGAAGCAGGATGCTTAACGTCGGACCACGCAAAACCCTCAACGGCTCGTGCATTTAACAAATGTTGAGCTTCAGAGATTGGCCACGACAACAAACGATTCAAAAGCACTACAGCGACGATTTTTACATTCGGTTGTTGCAATGGAAAGAAAATGTTCTTTCCATTTTATTCTTCGTCTTACTGGATGAACTACTGGTTTTGTTGGAAGTTTCGTTGCAAAAATTTTACATAACTCTACCACCGATTCGTTTCAATGGCAAACGACTTAGGTTTTACCTACCGAACATTGATTACCTCGACGAATAATCCACAACGTAAATTCGTACGCTACTGTAACGGACACTTCATTGCTGGCGGAACTATCCATTCGCCACCCTTACTATTCGTGTTTGCTACTATCCATCACAGCAACCGTTGAAAAACAAACTTTTGCTGGACAATCAAAAATAAGTGCATTGCGGATTCAAGACCCCGAAAAAAAAAATGTTAGCAGTTTCGATTTCGCGAAAAAACTTATTCACGAAACACGAAACAACGATTCCTCACGCGATACAATTAAGCAACAATTAAACTGCATGTCTTATATTGTTTTTTTTTCTTTTTTTCATAATTAATTAATACGATCTCAATTCACGAGTTTTGCGGCACAATTCTCGTTCAGCTTCGTTTCCTTTTAATTTCGCTCTTTAATAATTTTCGCGTAATTATCGCATGAGCTGTCACGGCGTGGGTAGCATCACGCTCGTGCGTCGCAATTTTTTCCAGGCACGACGACTCGCGGTTTCAACGTTTTCGGAGCGCGAGAAAGAAAGTGCTCGGCAGACCGTATGTGTAAATGTATGTGTGTGTGTGTGTTTGTGAGTGTTTCGCGTAATTCGCGTGTGTAAGTAAGGTGTATTCCACGAGAGAGAAAAGGTGGAGTGTGGGACACGGTGACCCGTTGGGGCATACCAGCCCTGCGGGTCGGTTGCAGTTGAAGGGGCGGGAGGGGGGGGGGTAAAAGAGGAGGGGGGGGGTCGAAGCTGCTGCACTCGCCACTGCCATCCGTCACTGTGAGGGGTGCGACAAACCTCGGTCGGCTGACGTTGGTGGCAACCCCTGGAGGACGAAAACTTTTGCGCTTGCTCGGGCTCGCACGACGCACTTCCGCTTGATGTACGTCCGTGTCACCCCGCATGGAAGCAGCCTCCACCCTAGCCCCCTACTACCCCTAACGCCGCCTCGAGCTTCCTCGAGGTTCTCGAAACTCGCTGGTGTTTCGCACTTTACGAATGAGTTTGCCACGGATTTCCACCCCCCCCCGCCCTCAGACTGTTTATATACGTCTATTGGCGCAGAGCACACGGCAACATCATTCTTTCGTGATGGGGCAACGTTCTCGATTGTTGCGGAGTCACGAAAATCCTCGTGACTTCAACCAACCGAGTCATTCCCGCGTGACGTTTCACGACAAGATTGTTTTTTCTTGTTTTTTTTTTTTTCGTTTCTTTCTCTCGATTGTGTCCAAGTGAAAAAAGCTGTATATAAACTGTTTATTCACTATATATAGTGACGTCTCACGACAAAGTTTTTTTTTATTTTTATTTTCATTATTTTGTTTTTTTTCGATTGTGTCCAAGTGAAAAAAAGCTATACGTAAACTGTTTGTAGACTATATATAATTTCCACATGGAATTCGCTATATTCTGTATACGGAGTGTACACAATCTATCGGAATTTCAAACAGATTAACTCCAACGATATTTGATATTCATCGGTGATATGGAGAATATATATATTTATAGACTGTATATAATTTATATATAAACTGTATACACACTGCATACACTTCAAGTACAGATTATATAGAATGTGTATTGGATAGCACGGATGAATATCAAATACCGTTTGATTCAATGTGTTTGGATTTTCGATAGATTTTATACAATCTATATCTATATAGTCTGTACACAGAATATCTATTTTTTCTTTACTCGGGTCTTTTTTTTTTTCGTCCTCGGTTTTGCCGTTGAGTCCGTCCTAAGGTCTGCTTTTTGACCCTCGCGTCGTTGCGAAATTCAACTGCGTAAAAAAAATTGAAAAAAAAAAAAAAACAAAAAAAACAAAAAAAAATCAAAACTAAATGTCGTTGGAAACGAACGAAAAGAAAAACAAATGCCCACGACAATGCTCATATTTAGGGAAGGCAATCGTGTTGCAGTCGCGGTTGGCATTGGACGGGTGACAGAATGAAACGAACGGAGGAATGAGGGGCAACGAGGGGGGGGAGAGGTTCTCTTTTGAAAAAGCTGGGTGATTTGCGAGCGTGCGGGTGAACGCGTTACGCTGCGATTCCCCGTCATTCGGTGATGCATCGCTGCGGCACGCGCGTGATGACACAGCTATATAACGATTCGTGTGTCCCACGTATTTTCACCCCCCCCCCCCGCCCAACCCCCGTACCGCTGGCTATCACTATTCAGCTTTCTCCCCGTTAACCGTCCGACGATTCTCGTGAAATTCGAGCTATTCGCCGAGCTCGACGTATTGGCTCGTCGAGGAACGACACAATATTAATGATCGACGTCTGGCCCGTCGATGGTAAAAAAAATAAAAAAATGATAATAAAAAAAATTCAAGTTGAAAGATTAACATTTGTAACGACTGACAATGCTGACAAAACGAAACAAAGTGTCAGGACTATGCGCACGAGCAATGATCACAGTCATGTTTTATCTATTGAATTGAATGTGAGCACGTGATTGTATGAAATTGTGACATCAGCCCCTGAGCGATCCATCCGAGCCAACAACAAACGAAGTAGAAGGAGAATTGTGGAATCCACGGAGCTGTTATGGAACACATTAGTTTTTTTATGTTCATAATTGTGATGATAGAATGATTCGACTAGGCAGGGGGTCAAAGTTTAGCTTGAAATGGTCTTAACAGAGCTCAGAGGCCAGAAATGTTGTTGGTGAGTATTCAAATGCGGTAGAAGGATAGATCAAACAGTTTTTCTTCGTCGAGCTTATAAGAATGAGGAAGAAACAAAAAAATGTCAGTGTTTTGCTTTCTTATATCATTAATCATTCCCACAAAAATCAATATATTCCAATGATTATCTTCTAAATTTACTCCAGGATACTTCCCCAAAGATAACTAAGGCTATGAGACACGAAAAAAATGATTTTCAAATTTTTATTGACGAATCCAAAATTTATTTCATCATAGCCCTTGTTCCTAATCATGGAACAAACTTTGAGTCTACAGAACTCCTGTATACAACATTTTTCGTTTCTCTCAATAGAACTCATAGGACACCTTCAGAAGGATGTTCACACGATGCCCGAATGGTCCTCTGAATTTTCCCAATCGACCACACAAAATTGTTTCAACATTTGTTCCACAAGCAATGACAAAACGTTGCGTCATACACAACAGTGGACCTGTTCAAACGTTGCATCAACTTAATTACCGTTTGAATAAGATGAACACAAAAAATACAAAATTCTCGCGTGCAATTGTTGTTCAGTTGCAGACGAACATGATAATGGCACGTGATCACAAAGGGTATCTCTTTTCGTTCTGGCTTATGAGTGGCAGACACGAGCGTTAACATTAATGATCGGTCCGACAATAAAAGAACAACCAACCGACAAATATCGACCCTTCGTTTTTTTTTCGGCATGTCCGAGGGTCTTACCCTATATCAACCGGCTGGCAGGTAATTAACGATGGGGTGCTGTACCTCCCTCTCTCTCTCTCTCTCTCTCTCTTTCGACCCTTTGACCATTGTGGTATTTTTTTTCGCTCGGCCATACCGTGTACCGGACAGTTTCATTTCGAAGACAAAACTACATGATTATCGGGGACACAATTCCGGATTATCGGAAATTCCATTTAGCTACATTTCCATGATATTCCAGCATCGATTTTCATTGCTTTTTGTGCCCAACGAAAATTCATATTCCCGTAACAAAAACGGAAATGGCGAATAAGAGAAAGACGGAACGAGAGACATGAGCAATATTCGTCCCGATTTTATCGGAAAAAGTCTATGTTACGTTGCGCAAGCGCGATGGTCATTGACGGAACGATACTATGTCTCGGTTAGCGAGATGGCGAAACAATGAGACAACGACGAATATCGGTATCAGCGTTTCGGTGGCGAAGATCATCGGGTTTGTAATCACAGTGGCGAGCTCGTCGTAGCTCGCTAACGTCGGTCGGCCGGGAGAATTGTAGTCGGTTGTAGAGTCGGACCGTTGCTGAAGTGGATTCGGCCGTACGGACCCCTCGGAGCGCCGAGCTTGGAGAATACGAATTGCGGTAATGCGGCACGGCGGCGGGAGTGATGGTGGACGGTTCGAACCGAACGAACGAACGAACCAAGCCCGTTTGGGGAATACCTCGGTGGTCGAGGGGGGGGGGGGGGAGTCGAGCCTCTGGCGAACGTTCGATGGGCTTGGATGGAACATGCGGAGCTTGCACATTGATGCGCCGCCACGGTCTGGCGAACTATGGAAACCTATTGCACGATCAACTGTCCCACAATATCCATATATACAAAAGTCCAGGCTCGTTGCGTGATTCCTCGCAACGTTTATTATACCACACACACACACACACACGCATGGACACAGAGTTGCCTGAATATCGATCGAAATGCACCAACGAAACTTCACACTTGCCGAGTAACGGAAAAAAAAAACAAATTTACCCGAGACTGAAAATAATCTCAGCGTTCATGGATATTTGACCTTTGCGGTATCGACGACGGTTTATCCAACGAAGAAGATTGTTTCCTTTTTTTTTTCTTTTTTTTTTGGTCCGTTATTTTTACGTTTAATGCTCCGGAGACGAGGCATTATCGGTACTCGTGGAATAATACGTGAGTATGAGAATTTCCCCGGATTTTGTGAGGTTAGAATATCGATGGTGAGTATAGTTAAGTCGATGAAAGAGGATAATGGCGGAGGATGGTGAGATCGAGCTTTCGCGATATTCGCTAACATTTTCTAATTTTCCCGAGGCAAACAGATATGACACACACACAGACACGCGCATGCGCGGATGTTTGTGTGTTTGTGGATCCATTTATTCGTGCGGGCATTCTGTTTATCGGGGACTGCGAATCTCACGACGAAACTAGTACAGCGAAGAGAGCAGACGGGTGAAAATTACGGTAGAACTTGGGGCGTGACAGGAGTAGCGTTATTTATCTATAGCGACGAGAGAGCGTGTGTGAGAGAGACAGAGAGAGAGAAAGCGTCCAACCATAGTCGCAGTTTCTGGGGAATTGGTATCGCGAGTGTGTTTCCCGCTTGAGGCTGTACGGGGGACGCTTTGGAGACGAACTTTTGGGCCGGAAAGGTTTGTGGAGAATCCATTGGAAAGAGGGGAAAATGGCGAAGGAACGAGCGCTAAACAAGAGAATGAAAAGAGACACTGGCCAAATGGAAAGAGAGGGAAAGAGAGCGAGAGAGACGATGCGCAAAAACATGGAAAGTCGTAAACGAAGAGAAACGGAAGTTAAAAAAAAAACAAGGAAACAAAAAAAAAAAAAAACATTCCGCGATAGGTACAAGTCCCCTCCGGGAACACGTAATACTCGTGGCTGGTGATGGTGCTCCTGCTGCGGCTGCTGCTTCTTCGCCAGCCGCGCCGAGAGAGAGAGGGTCCAGATAACCTTGGATCGCTTCGCGGCCATTTTCACTTTACTGCTGATTCATTCAAATTGTATTTGTTCCCAAATACACATTCCATTCGGTTCGCGGGTACAACAGACCCTTTCTCTCTCTCTCTCTCTCTCTGTCTTTCTCTGCGGTGGCTGTACACGTCGACCCCCGCGCAATATCCGTAAAATTCGGCGGGGGTTGGGGTTTTCGTTGTGTCGGGCCGTATCGTCGGGTACATTGCGCCTAAGCTATTAGATCGTGTGCACGGCGGTATTCGACGCCGCGTTCCCAAAGCTTCTGGGCTCGAGTGTGAGGTGAAAAGCGAGAACCGACCGACGATCCCAGAGTTCTGCGGGTAAAACTCGTCGTCGTTGTCGTCACGGTGGCTTTCACGCTGTGCAACTTCACTGCTGAGGTACACCGGTGAAGTTTTATACGGGAGGGGGACTGGAAGGCGAGAACCAGAATCCGGGTGAGCTCGGAGAATTTCCAACGAGTTACGAGGTCCGTTTTCACATCTTCCCCTTTGACAGTCGACCCCGCCAATCTGAAGGTATATGTATATATACACTTTGGCCAGAAACCGGCATCGAAGTTCGGATATTTACGCCCGTTCGGTTTTCGTCATGGGGGGTTAATCTTTAACTCCCTACGAAGCCACGTTTCACGAATGTGCTTCGGCAAACGTGCAAGCGCGCGAAATAACTTCGCTGGCAGTCGTGGCATTGAAGTTGAGAATTTTTGGATATTTTTTTTGTTAACTTGCGTGAGTGTGTGTGGGTTGGGAATGCGATACGAAGTGATTTTAACTTTCCATGATGTCGTCTATACATATTCGTACAATGACGATCTTTGGGTTACAACTTTAAACGATATGTCTAGCAACGATGTGCTGAAAGAGTGATCTCTGGTTTTACATACTTGGCCATTATGCTGGTGGCTTGCGACGTCTTTCGATCGTTTTTGCAAGAAAATAAATGAGTTGACGGTGCGGCAAACGAAGCAGAACGAACGAAGTAGAAAAAGAGATGCGGATAGAGAGAAAGAAAGAGAGAGAGCGAGACAGACTGAGTAAAGGCAAAGTACAGGGTAAAGGAGTTGCGTCAGTTGCTGGCGGTTTGCAGTCGGGCACCGGTGAACGTTCCTGCCGGATTTATGGATTTCATTATCGTCGACCGTGGTTGGGTTACGCCAGGCCCGGTTCTGCCGGGTGCACCGCGTTGAAGTAAGCAAACTAAACCGAGAATTCGAAGAGGTAGAATCATCGTCGACAAGTGCGACGCGAGCGAGGAAGATAAGAACAACGAATCATGAAGGAGGCAGAGACGCGTTAGGGCATAGCGAGCAAAGTCGCAACTCTCGGATGGTTTGCCGTTCCTTTGGGAGAGCCGGGACTGGAAGAGCGAAAGAGAGAGAGAGAGAGAGAGAGAGAGAGAGAGAGAGAGAGAGAGAGAGAGAGAGAGAGAGAGAGAGAGAGAGAGAGAGAGAGAGATAGGAAGGGGAAAGTTGGAAGAGGGAAGAAGGGCTTGCAAAATCGTAAGAGAACTTAAACTCCGGAGTACCTTCTCCTTCTCAGTGGCCGCGTTTGCATTTTACGAGCGAACGAATGCCACTGGTCTCTCAGTTGGGGGCTGAAGAAGACTACAGGAGGAGGGACTACGGTCCCTCTTGAGAATTTTGGCCCTTTGGGGCCAAAACCGAAGATCGTACATTTGTTAGCGTTCCTACAATATCACCGGTCTCTTTTTCCACTTGACTCCATACTCTAGCTCCTAGCTCTCATCCGTGTCTATCGTAATGCCGTCGTTACTACCGGACCCTTGTCCCTGTGTCCTGCATAGGTACCAATACAACGCACGTGAGGCGTCACGTTGACGGTCCAGACCGCCAAGAGACTCCATCCCGTACACACCCCGGTTTTATCTATCTCCCTCACGCTCCCTTCCTAACTCCAGGGAATTATTCGGACATTTGGTGGCGTTTAACCCTCGCTAACCGAGTCTACTCGTACGATACCTAATATGTGACGGTTACGGACGGCGAAGTCCGGGGGCTGTCTACGAGTTTCAAGCCGTTTGCCTGGTACAGCCACAACCCGGCACGCTTTACAAGACCCGACAGCTCGTACACTTTGGGTCCCTGTCGCTGCAACGTGCGCGCCTCTCGCACGATAAACCGAAGGGTCGAGAAGGGGTGACCCGGGCGATCACCAGCCGCACGGGAAACCGGCGTTCCACTACTATCCCCGTACGTCGTGTAGTTTGGCGAAGAGAGCGAGCTCGCCAGACCCTCTATCAGCCGATATGGAACGGCATACGTGTCGCGTAGCTTTCCTACGTATTCAATTATTCAGCGACGATAGTGCTCCGCCGGTATGTGATCCTCTCGAGATCCGATCCCCAAGAATACCACATTGCACGCACTCGCATCGGAATTTGCGTACGTCTATCCCGTCTATGCATATGTGTGTGTATATAGTCATATATGTATATAGTCGAAGGTATCCGGTTTGCCTTACGCTCTCTATCCCATACGATATGCCATTCGACAGGGCGCATCATCGTCTACCCGGATGCTAATTTACGACCGCACACCCAGCTGTCGCTGTCGCGTCCTTCGATCTCAGACCCACCGTCGCACACCCGCTGCTACTATACGGATAACCGACTATAGCCAAGCTTGTCGCGAGAGATTTTATAAATAAATGACGTCATCACATTGTCGATCATCGTCGATCCATGATGTTAGGTTTGAGTTGGGGTCGAAATTCATGATGATCAATATTCCAAACTACCAATGTTGCGAACATACCGAATTCTGAACGTCTAACAGTGCCGCGGTTTTCCGAATTACCCGACTTTTTTGAGCTTTCCCAAGCGTAAACTGTCAATTTTAGATATATACCGTCCAGGACTTTTTTTGTAGGAGATTCAATTCTCTACAACTCTGTTCATGTGAATAACTTTTGATCTGTAGAGCGTTGTTTAGCCAGCGTTCGAACGGGAAGAAGAAAGTCCATTGATTTTTTCATTGTTTCAATGTTTTTCTTGCAACAATTTAAAGGGTTACACGGTCTTGAAAATTGGATGGTGTTATTCACGCGATTTGAAAGATTTTCGCGTGAATTAGAAACTGTTAATAGTTAATTTGGCCCATATCATTGGATGTTGTGCCGCGGCTACGTTCTATATTTTGGTCGCTCTTAACATTGATCGTTTTGCATCTCAACGCCTACTCTTCATTTCATAAAATTGTTTTTTTTTTTTTTTCTTTTTCATTGTTTCCGGTCCTGCGCCTGTAGCAGCCGAAGATGTGGTAATCGTCTTGGTGTGTCTTCGCGAGGGTGAAATCGATTCGAACACCGTTGCCTGTACCTACACACACACACACACACACACACACAAGTTAGACGTCGTAACGAGAGGCTGGGTCGTGGCTAAACGAGGACAAGGACGTTGCACGTGTCAGCAGGAAGGGAAATGCATTAAGCTCAGCGCGCACAAGGATACGACCCGGGCTCTACGGGGGTCGGAGATCCCGACAACGATCCATCCGAGTCCTTCGCGAAGCTATGCCATTCACCTCCGAACCCCCGGGCCCCCTCGACGTTCTACACGGTAACGCGCTAACGACGAGCGAATAATAACAACGCGCGCCACGAGCTACACGCGGAAGCATCATCCGATGTCTTCGTGAACGTGGCAGATGGGTTTTCGAGATAACCTCACACTCGCCGGTTTTATCTTCGATCCCGGAGTGATAGACTCGATTACGAAGATGGGGATATCTAAGCTGTCGTGAAGAAGATTTGATGATGACGAAAAAATGGAGAAAAAATAATCAAGGAGTACGCGTAGTCGAGCTTCATGGGGCTTTTCATAGACTTTCGAGTTATCGCGACTCCACTGGGATCAAAGAATTTAATTTCTGCCTATGTGAACGTGATGCGGATGTCTGTCGAGGGGTTTTTTTTTTCTTTCGATTCTTTGGAATTTCACGTTTTGACGAGCGGTTAACAACTTTTCGTGGGTCAAGCTTCGTCAGTCGACGCTTTGCTGTAACTTAACTGTCCTTCAAACGCGCGATTGAGTCGAAATGAGGAAGTTGGTTATACGGGCTAACTCCTAGGATTTTCATTAATTTGATTGGACCATGAATAAACGAATGATTCGTAACGGGAAATGAGTCAACGTTGAAGAAATATCATCAGACTCGTACGCAAAAGTGCGTGTTACCACTTGACTATGACGAAAAAAATCATGTTTAACAAGTTTACTCGACAAGAGGTTATGTTTGATCGAAATATTGTTATGCACAGTATGGAAAAAAACGCGAACTGACGAGAACCTGAAGAAAACTGTCTGCACAATTTTGTTCATCTCGTAACACGCTTTCCTCGCGGAAATGTTGGGGAAATAAAGAAAAACTCGAGAAAAATCTTTCGGTGACTGTTGGTGGCAATATGGGTCGCGATCCTAACTTCCCTGTCTTCCTCGTTGTTCTTTCCATGAATCTTTTGTTTCTCCGACGACCGAAAGTTTGTTCGGGTTTGCTCGCTCGACGAATAGATAAGACGCGAACCGTGAAAGCACAATCTTATTGAGTTCTCATTATTTAAATTTTTTTAATTTTATCTTCCGTTGTTGTCTTTTTTTGGAACTTGTTGACAAAATAAATCTCGCTAACAATCACGATCTTCGTAAATTCACTCGTATTTTCGCGAATTGTTTTCAAATTTTATTCATTCAAGATTTTTCAAGTGCAAAATATTGCGGGTGCAATTTTTGGTCGAATACGTTTGTGAAAACGAACGTGTAGATATATATATATATATATATATATATATATATATATATATATGTAAGGGGGGTTCTTAGATGGGATTTAGACGAATTTTGACTGCGACCCCCCCCCCCCCAAATAGTTTCCAAATAAATAGAAATAAATGTTCGCAATAATTTTTCGCATTTCGACAACATGAAATGCTTATCGATATTTAATTCAAATATATCGAAAATGTCATCAGAAGAAAAAAATTGATCTATAGGGTTCCTTAATCAGAAATAGATAATTAAAAAAACAAGAAAACATTTCAATCGCCAAAAACAAAATGGCGGAACTAATATGACAGCTCAAAAATTGAAAATCATCGATTTCCGTCCAAGTCTGCTCCATACTCATATATACATATATTTAGGGACGATGGTGGTATTCGTAAGCCGCGTGTACGAGACGCAGCCAATCCGTGGGGACATCGAAATTCGAGTAGCGAAAAGTTCACGTGGAATTAGTACTAAGTGACGACTACTGCGACGATCGAATGAAGACACAGTTCCCCCCTCGTCTCGTTTGCGCCCGGTGTTTGGTCAGGACCAAAGGCAAGAAGGAAGCGAGGGAATGGGTGCGAGGCACGGAAAAGGAGGGTTTACGTCTGCGATTGCTGAAACTTTCTTGGCCACGTTCCGCGGAAACGAGAATCCGGAGCCGAGAGTCGACCGACGAACGCGAAACTCCGAAAGCGGAGTGCGAGCAAAGAGCTCAGACTCCGACGAAGAAGGAGTACGACCGATTGGGACGGACAGATATACGCGAGAGGGGTAAAGAAACGAAGAAGCAACTCGTTCTTATTCCTCGCACCTTCGATCAACAAGACCCCCCCCCCGCGGTCTCTCGGCTCCTGCCAACTCATTCACTCCTTCCAGCTTCTTCTCATTTCGTTCGAACCGTTTCCTCGCCCCAGACTCTTTCGTCTTTTCTATCTGAACGCACAAACACATATATGTATGTGCGTGTGTGTGTGTGTGTATACATATACAACTTGTCGCGAGAAAGGTAAATGAAAATTTGTCTAAAGCGAGTGGTAGGTGATGCGCGTAGTTCACGGTGTAGACACGAAACAAACAAGTCAACAGCCAACCTTTCACGTCCCAAGGGATATATCAGCTCCCCTCCCCTCCCTCCTCCTCGCCCCTTCCCGGAAACTTGAAAGTTAACATTTTTATCGCTGAACTTGTGACGACAAACTTTTTCCAGGCGTTTTACGACGACGCGATACGATTAGATTTTTGTCAATCGTTAAATTCGATTATTGAAAATGTGTATCGAGGGCCGATGCTCAAGTCGGACGATGGGACGGGGAGGCGGGGGAGGGGGGAGAAGTGTTCGATATATAAATATATCGAGATCATCCACGAAACGTGAGTTCGATAGGCTGGAATTCGCACGGTATGGAACATAGATGAGAATAAAGCTTCCGGGATAATGGTAACCGCTCTGGTGGCCTCGAGTTTGAACTATCTGTCGTTATTCGTCGCGACCTTCGAATCAAGATGGGTCATGTGTCGATGAGTTCATATATATATATATCTGTGTGTATAAATATGTATTTAATATTCTTCATTCAAAAATCAAATATTTGTTAATGAATATAACCGAGCGATGGACTGGCAGCGAACAGGCCTTCGCCGTAGAATAGGTCAGACGATACGGAGAAACAGAGGAAGAGAGAGAGAGAGAGAGAGAGAGGAAGAGAGAGGGGGGAGAGAGAGGAATGGACAAATGGTGAAGGACGAGCAGTGATTGCACGAGCGAACGCTTTAATACTTCTGATTGGAAATATCGTTCGGGAAAAGCTCGCCATACGGCGACGGATATATATAGATATCCATATATATATATATATATATATATATATATATATATATATATATATATATATATATATATATATATATATATATATATCGAAGGTTACAGGTCTTGCGGTACACGACCAAAATGATTTTTTTTTTTCCTATTTCCACAATATCATTCGTTCACGCTCGTACGCTTCTCCATTTCTCGCGATTTTGTCTCCTACGAGTTCAGCCTCGTGCCTTAATTTAGGTTCGTCGTTTAGTTGCTAACGGCTCGATGAGCCGCACCTACGGCCCTATCGATTGGTTTCTGTTAATCAAGGCGTGCTTCATCCGACAAACGATAATTCCTATCAAAACCGACTACTATGTTTCATAAATTATTATTCCGTGACGAAAAAAAAAAATCTGCCTTCGCTCAAACGGAATAATCTTCGGCCGGAAATACAAAAATGAAAAACCCAGACGTTTCAATTATCATTCGGGGAAAATAATTATCATTATTTTGAATAATGAGAGAATAGAAATTGTATCATTGAGAAATGGGGAAAAAATCAATTCGAATAAAGGACAAAAATTGATTCGACAAAAAAAAAGCGACGGAGTTCGATGAAGAAGCGAATGGTCGGATTGAATGGATGAAAACCGGTGATCCCACTCGTCGAGATCCCTTCCGAAAGTGAGGTCAGGTGTGAAGGATATAATAAACGTTTTCTCGCGTCTGGACCCCAACCGGTAATAACCAAGTAGTAGTCGGTGGTGGCTCGCCAGCTCGGTTTCCGTGGAGATTGGGAGATTGCAACGTGCCCGGATGAGCGAGCTCGGCGGGCAGGAGCAACCCGAATTAGAGAGAGCACAGCCAGAGGGGGTTTTCACGATGTTATACCCACGGAAATAACACACACACACACACACACACACATACACAAACACACGCGCGCGGGCGTCCCCGTGCCCCGTGTGCGCCATTGAGAATCCCGTCGAGAGGATACGCGAATCCGTAGTCTCGTCCTAAGCATTTGCCACAGTCTGCCTCTCGTCGTCCCATTTCGTGGGACATTCGCGATTTTACGAAGGTTCACGGTTCGCCCGCGTGCGAGAGCAAACACCCAGTCGCATATTGCCTTCCGAAAACTACGAGACCATTCCACCACGTTTTTTTTTTATTTTTATTTTTATTTTTTTTAATATTTTTTAATAACGTTCTTACGTGACTGTGCCAATTCAACGTTTCTTCTTTTTTTTTTCATCCTGCAGCTCGCTCTCTCATTCTCTCTTTTTCTTTCTCTATTTATCTGATGCTGTGATTCTCTGTTTCTCTGATTCTCTAATTCTCTGATTCTCTGATTCTCTGATTCTCTAATTCTCTGATTTTCTAATTCTCTGATTCTCTGATTATCCGATTCTCTGATTCTTTGGTTCTTTGGTTCTCTGATTCTCTGATTCTCTGATTCTCTGATTCTCTGATTCTCTGATTCTCTGATTCTCTGATTCTCTGATTTTCTGATTCTCTGATTCTCTGATTCTCTGATTCTCTGATTCTCTGATTCTCTGATTCTCTGATTCTCTGATTCTATGATTCTCTGATTCTCTGATTCTCTGATTCTCTGATTCTCTGATTCTCTGATTCTCTGATTCTCTGATTCTCTGATTCTCTGATTCTCTGATTCTCTCTCTCTCATTTTCCCTTTCACTTTTCCGGAGTTTACTTGCCGAAGAGTCACACCGGACTGGATATGATACCGGCGGTCTGTAGTCTACTTCGAGTCTAGTACCCCAACCCTCCCCCTACTCCGACCGACTCTTTGGTGCGCTGCTCATTGGGCCGGCAAATCGTCGCTATCTATCTACTCGTCCTACCGCGAAGAAATGAGAATTCCACGAAGCACCGAGAGAATCACCCCCCCCCCCCACATCGCCGTCTTGGTTCCTCTCATTCCAATTCTTTCTGGGACACGACACAAACGTTTTTTGGTTGTGTGTATGTGTGTGTGTGTGTGTGTGTGCTGTGTGTCGCCCACCCGCGATGACTCGCTCGTCGTAGAACGAACGTTTTCCGTTGGTCGACCGATCTACCGGACCGAAATAACTCGGGGATAAAAATAATATCGAATCGATAAGTTCGTCGTTTCGTAACCCCGGATATTCATGAAGCGTGAAGACGAGGCCACGAAGATTCCCGCCCGCGGGCTTATATATCCCTCCTGTTTGTCTCCCGGTTTTCGCGAACTCGGATACTCGCGCGAAAAACGTCACGACCGGAAAAATTTAACGAGACGGATACCTCTCCCTACCTCGACGACAAATAGGCATTTTTTAGTTTCTTTTTAGATGCTGGGATGAGATGAACCTAGGTTACGTGAAACAATGTTCGAATGTTCAACGATCGCGAAGAATTCATATTTTTTAGGATTCTTTTTTTAGATACGAAGAGATTGTAATTAAATTCCTCATATTAATTGACCATGAATCATAATTGTTACGACCATTTAAGGATTTTTAAAATATCAATGACGGGAAAAGGAGAGGAAGAGGACCCTCTATTTTTGCATACTTTTCAGAATATATTTTCAATAATTATTTATTCAAAATGATTATTTAAAATTATTTTCAAACAATATTTTTGCATTGCACACAACAAGCCCTTTCAAACGAAACCTTACACGATACATGAAATTAAAAAATCAAAATCTCGAGCAACTTCTCTACAATTCTCATATGAATATTTTTAAGGGTTAATTAATGCAAGATATGTTGATTAATAAAACGCGTTACTAAGCCAAATCTAAAGTTTCTACGTCGCACAATTCCCGAAATGATCAGCTGTTACAGATGGACCAGAAACGCGAGTGATCTTACAAGCATCACCTTCTTTCCATTTTTTTCCTCCTCAGATACGTCACCCGAAAATATGAAAAATTATTCACACAAAAATCCTCGTCGAGTCGTATTGATCGTTGCTTCGTGCATCGTTTGACTCGACATATTTTTTTCTTATTCTTTTTTTTTTTTTTTTTTTTTTTTGACGATACGCCCGAAAATGTACGACAAGAACCGACGGGGCTTGCAATTCCCTTCGCGACGTAGATCGAGACTCGCGATGCGGAGGCGAGACCGTCGAAAAATCGAGTCTGCGAACATCCTTTAATGGGCGAGGTGGGTGAGGTGCAGGGTACGCGGGGGGATACAAGGTTCGAACGGGACCGGCCATGGGGGCCGGGGGTTACCCCGGATGGTTCAACGCGCGTGGCGCGGCCCCTCGACGCTATCTCCTCCCGAGACTCGTAAAAGCCCCATCCCGTTTGACTTATACCTCCGTTTCTCGACGCTAGTTCGTGCTGGCCTCTTCGTTATTTCGGTCGTCGTTCGTCCGCTCTCTCTCTCTCTCTTTCTTTCTCTCTTTTTCTCTCCCCCCTCACCCCTTTATCTCTTTCACCCGACCTCTTGTTACCATCCGGCGATCCTCTCCATACGATTACGAAGATTCTCAAGTAACGTACACTTCAAACGTGTATTCAGCCTCGGAGAGAAAGAGCCACACCCGCGTATCGAAACCATTCACGTTATGATGTGTAAGCAATACATCGAAAAAAAATATAAATAATAATGATAATGATAATAATGTTGCAAGATCATCGTGAAACGAATCGATGTTAAGTACTTCGTCATTCGCATCGATCAACGACTCCTCCAACCGACAAATAACATAAAAAATACAAAAAAATTAAAATACAAATTTATGCGCAACCGGAATACGGAAAAAAAATTTATAATAATAATTGTAATAGGATGTGTAATTTTGGCAATTGACGAGCTTTCTATTTTTTTTTCTTTCTTCACCTTGTATCTCGTTTGGTCGAGGTCTCTTTGGAGAATAAATTTATTTTTCTATTTCGTACATTTTGAAACGTAAAGAAACAAAAATATAAAGATCATCACCATAACTCTGGGCAACCGAATAATCGTAATGAAAATAGTAATTTTTTCGTTCCTTCTTGTTCTTCTTCGTTTTTTCTTCAATTTATTAACGCGCATGTGGGATAGTGGTGAAATACGCGATTTCAGTATTATTTCACAGTCGTACCACGATGACGTAATAAAACGTGAAAAAAAACGAAAAAAAAAAAAATCAGCGACGACCCTGAGAGTTGGGGGAGCGAAGGGGTCGCATCACGGGGTTGTGTGAGACGTCGTTGGGAATGAACGTGGACCGAAAAGTTTTGCGAATCGGGATACGTGCGCAAGAAGCAAATCGGGACCTCCGGGCTGACCGAGAGGTCTCTCGTCGCCTTTCCCACACTCTCCCCACTCTCTTTCTCTCTAACTTTTCTATTTTCCTCGTTGGCCCTCGCGAATCTCTTTTCCAAGCGACTCTTTCGTTATTGTCCCCCGCACGGTCGCACGCCCGTCCGCTTGTTCTTCCATCTTTTCTTCGAGAACGCGAAGGTAGGGCGAAGGAGAGGGGAGGGGCGAGGGAAAATCGCCTCTCGAAGCGTAAAACCGCGCGCGGGGGGCGGACGGACGCGAGGGAGGACAATGGAAAGGCAACGACGACGAGGTTTTACATTTACACGCGTGTGGTCTGAACTTGATTCCGCTCGATGTAATTTGGAACGTAAAAAAAAATTCGAAAAAAGTAATTTTAAAAAAGTAGACAATGCCAATGTCGTGAAAGACAAGCCTCGAATGAAAAAAAAAATAAGGTAGAAATAAAATAGAAGAATATTCGAAGCATGAGAAAGCCGGGATTTATCGGGATAACGAGCTTTTGGATTGTAATACTAATTTGATGGTTCGGTATTCGACGTTATCGAGACATCGAGCTCGGAGAAACACAGACAATGATGCAAATATCACGGATAATGAGCTTATTTGCGGCGAGTTCGATATCAGTCGAAGAGGGAAGGTGGCGGCGAGGTGGAGGGGGGGGGAGTAGGAAGAGGACAATGGTAACAAGGAGGGTTTGAAACTTAATGGCTGCTGATTCGACCAAACCATCCACAACGACAGTTCTCGGTGGCAACCCGACTCGAAATTTTCACCTGTAATTCAACTTTTTCAACATCACATTCAGGGTGAAGGAGATTGAAAGTAGGATTAAGTCACAAGCAATTCCTGTCAGCGTTTCAACCCCATTTTACCCTAAAAACCTGCAGTTATTTTCCATTTTTCAAGTTTGGAAGGTGAAACGAAGGTGAGGTAACGAAAGAAAAATGTTTACCTTCGTTCGAAAGGTTGAACGAAGGTGAAACAACCGAAAGAAAAAATATCACCCTCACTCGGAAAGTGAAACGAAGATGAAAAAATATTTCAAACTCACTCGACCTTGCAATCTGGACTTGTAAGGTGAAATAAATTGAAACACAAGGTGAAAATTTCGACTTGGGAACGTTCGATATTTCGCATTCCGTTTTCACCCCACGAGCCTGCGACGGAAAAGCGAGAAAAACAAAATGACGGCTGGTGGAAAGTAGATACGGGATATATGATGGGTGGCGAAACTGGAGAAACAGAAAAACGGGGTAAAAAAAAGAAAACAAAAAACGAAGAAGAAAATAAAACCAGCCAAACGAGTGAGTAAAAAGTGTGTAACAACGCGCGAATTGCGGTGGCTACTGATTAAACGGGCTTGTTGGTTGGTACGTGAATGTAAACGTTCGAGGTTTGCCATTTGGATTCCTTCTGGCGCGAAAGTCGCCCTCCCTTTCACTCCTCGTCCGCCAACTCCCGGCCATTCCGAGAGTATTCTCCCATCACTATTTACGTCCCATTGGAAAATCACGTGCGCGGCACGTATTCCGCCCGGGCTTTGTTGTTTTTCATACACAGTTTTTGCGTCGCTTTTGCCTACTACTTATTTCAATTAATCGGGTGCCTCGCGGCGAAACACCGTAGTCCAATGTTCCAGGTCCATTTTTTTTTGTTCTCGTTCGTCTTTCAATTAGCGCGAATAGCATTCGACTGTGAAAATTGGGCGAATTAACATTGCGAGGTGAAATTTTCTACTCTTTCTTCCAGAATTAACATCGTGAGTTGAAATTATTCACTCTTCCTATGGTAACAAATCCTTTGAGCATGGGGATGCCCTGCGTCAACTCTACCGTCCGTTCACCCTAAAGATAACCTACTTGGACAGTCCAACATTGATTAAAGTACCCCCTCAATCAATTTTAGACTGTCCGAGTAGATAGTGGAAAAAATAGGTGAATTTTGTAAATTATTACCTCAAAAACTACTTATCCGATTTCAGCGGAGTTGGTTCTATTCGAAAGTACATATATTGCGGTATGTAGACAAATTTTCGTTCCAATGTATATCGAGTGGGAGCGCTGTTATTCTCCCAAGCGTAAAACATGTTTTCCCCAGCACGATCTGCGGTCCCCACGATTCCAAGCTGTCCGTTTGTCCGTAACAAAAAATTCGAAAAAATTCTTCAAATGTAATATTTTGAGTCGTTCGCCATATATGATTTTTATTTAAATTTTATCACAAAATGGCGCCTGGATGAAATTTTAATTTATTTTTTTACCTAAATTTTTTTAACATTTATTTTTTTACCTTTAACCTTTATTTTTTTTTTTGATAAAAAATAAAATAAATGAATTTAAAAAAATATCTACGTTGTAGACAAGATAACCTATCCGTCAACGATGTATCCAAATTTAAAGGGAACAGGTCGAGTCGTTTTCCGAATATTCTGTGGACTGTAATAGGTGATAAAAAAAGCGTTATGTCTGTATATAGATATCGCTATGAAGGATCGGCATGAGGGGGGGGGGGGGGGGGTGGGAACGAAAAGGAAGGATCGAGGTGAGACGAATGGCCCGCAAAAGAAAAGGAATGGGGGGGTCAAGAAGGCCGGTAGAAGTGATGGCACTAGTGAGCAAAAAACAAACAAACAAAGAAGAAAAAAACCCCATCGATGGGTGTGTCGAAGAAAGTAGCGATAGCGAAGCAAGCCCCGGATTCCGAAGAGGCTGCAATCGGTCCCTCCGCAAAAACAAAAAAAGGGTTCCCGCGGACTCGGGGAAAACTTTTCATCGACTGACGTTGCATCGTTGCCCCGAGGGCGTTCGCGGAGCTCGCAAGGAGAAAAGGATTATGGACCGAGCACCTCTCGTCTTACAGCCCGAGCTTCCCTGCTCGTTTTTTTCATCCCCCCTCCATTGGCATCGTCGTTTCGAAGTAGGTATAACGGATGAAAAAACGAAAAAAAAAAAAAACAGAAAAAGAAAAAAAGTTACAGCCGTCGTAGACACCCCAGCCATTTACGGGAATTCGAACGTTCGCATAAAAGCGGAAAAGTCCGATCGTGTTACGACTGCATTCACATAGTCATTTAGTTTCGAATCGAATCAATCTTCGAAAGTGTTTACGATGCCATTTTGCCATCGCCGAGTTTTTTTATTCAACAGTTGTTCCAAAACTCTAATTATTGTCTGCCGAATGATTTTGCACTCTCAAAAAAATGTTCACGAAAGAAAAACAAAAACAAACAAATCAAGTTGCTCTTTTTTTCCGACAAATAGATGAAAAAACACACATAAAAAAAAAGAATAATCAAAAAATGGTATCGAATTGTTCGAAGACGTCGAATGACAGAATCAAGCGACGACTTTTCCGGAAAAATCAGCACCTTAGAATTTTCCACCGTGGTTCGAAGGACGACATGGGTTTTCGAAGTCACGAGACTCGAGGCAGCTTTTTGAGACACTTCAAAGCTTCACCTCAGCCGTACAGTCAAGCGGCGGTTTCTCGATGCTGGCAACCCTGACTCACAACTACACACATACAAAACCGTGGGACGGTGGCCACACGCACGCCATATTCGCCTCACGTTCCGCACTCATGGCCCTTTGTCGAGAATTCCACTTGGGTGGGGAATCTTTCTCGTGTGTGTATATATATATATATATATATATAAATACATAGGTACCACGTATTCGGGACCACACACACATACATACACATACACACAGCGAAAGACGTTCGGGTGGACGAGCACCTTATTTCGGGTTTACCGAATCATACTCGTTTTCTCATCTGCGTCCCATTTATTTTTATTTTTCTTTCCATTTCCATCCAAACGACGTTCCATTGCAATTCAATGAATAAAATTTCGAAACAATAAATATATATATATATTTCTAGCTCGAAGAGAATTAATTTTTTTTTTCTTGGACGAGGAGAGGGGTTGGGGGGAAGGGAGGTGATCGATAAAATTAATAAAATATTTTATCGACTGAATAATCGTGAGATTGTCCAGACTCTTTGTGTCCAGACTTGAGTGTTGAATTGCTGGGGGTGAATGGACAACAATTTACAGTGTCGAAATCATGGGTGATGCACACAAGAGAGCCAATTTCTGGAACGTTCTCGCCAACCCTCTTGCACCCTCAACGATGCATCGTTCTCGATGCTGCTGATCATAATGCTGCAGAGACGATCGGAACTACGGTTTCGCGAGGGTCTGGGGAGTCTTGTCGTAATGATGTGAGATTCCGGCGAACGCGAACCGATTGAGGTATTCATGGTTATGTACGTATGTATATTGTATGTATATTAGGGTGCTCCCTAGCAAAGGCCATTTTTTAATTTAAATTGCGTAAGCTCACACATGAGGTTCAAATAATTTCTGAAATATGTTCGCAAAGTCCCCCCAAATCTATGTCAATATTTACTCATGCCTATGGAATTTTGAATTTCAAAAAAATTATATACCATGAAATGTTTAACGAGTTTTTTTTGTCATAGCTGAAATATCAACATAAGAAAAATTTGATCGATATCATTTCTTTATCAGAAATATACGGTTGATAAAAGAAAACATTTCAATCACCAAAAACAAAATGGCGGAACTGATATGGACGCCATTTTGTTTTCAACATTTTTTTAAAGTGAAGTACGCATCTTTCTGATCAAAAAAGCATATTGATCAAATTTTTCTTGTGTTGATAGTTATGATGAATAAACTCGATGAATATTTCTTGGTATATCACTGCAAAAAAATAAAAATTCCACAGGCACGAGTAAATATTGAGATAGGTTGGGGGGAATATTATTCAAAAATTATTTTGAACCTGTGTTGGAATTTTAATTCGAAAATGACTATTCCTAAGGACCCCTCCAACATATATATATATATATGTGGAATGCATTCACGTTCAATCGTCGAAGACTCGGTGTGTGCAAGCACTTATATGATTCAACAAATTCACAAAAGCAAAGAAGGAATTAGGGTGAAGCGAAAAGAGGATCTTGAAAGACATGTTTTTTTCATTTTATTATCTTTCGAGGAAGAAAAAGAAACGACTCATGCTGGGAGATGGGAAAACGACTTTTTCCGGCTCTCAGATCAAAACGACGGACACAGAGACAGGGCCATGGCTGGGCGAGTAAACTGATACGGAATTTCGGATATCTTCAGACGGCGCGTTTGCGTTTGATCCGATTGCTAGCATTCTCGTATTCTCATCCAGCATCTTCACTCGGACGGCTACTCTCCTCGATGTTTCGATAAAACGTATTCAATGCACTCGATAATCCCACGTAAACACTCGTACATCCGTCTCGTCCGTGAAATACTTTCGCAATGAAAAAAAAAAAAAAAAAAAAACACGATCGACAAAGTGAAATAAAATGGTTTGGCTGACGTATACGATTTTTTTTTTCGTGATTAAGGAATAGTTGGTCAGAACATTCGCTCAGAACGATGAGTCAGTCATGTAGTAAAACAAATAATATATATAGTTACACATTAGGGTGGCTCTTATTATTATTTATTTTTTTTTTCCGAAATAAATTTGAAAGCATATCCTGAAAATCCAAAGTCCCTATCTCAATTCTTAACCCTGCTGGATTGCCCCCAAAGTTAATAAACTAGTGTTTTTTCTCTAAGATTTCAGAGTTTTTTAACTTTTTAACGAATTATCGGTATTGCTGCCACAACTGGCAGAAAGCTCAAGAAGTTTGACATTTTTTGTCGCAGTACTTTAGTCATAATTTAAAAAAACTTTGAAACATGTGAAAAAAAAACTATTTTATTAGCTTTGTGAGCAATGCAGCGTCTATTTGTCTATCGTCCAACAGAATCAGGCAGACAAGTTAACTCAAAGATGTGACTGCATTGTGTACCGAAATCTCCCGACATGCCCATTGAAAATGTTTGTCTAAACCAACCAATGAGACGGCTCCAACTAAATATAAAGTTTTTCTTCTCCAATTCAATCCAAGTCCAATTTTTTTTTCACGAGTGCACATCTTCAAATCGTGCATGATTAATTTTCACAATGACGCGAAAAGGTGAAGCAAATTTCCCGACCCCATATCAGCGATATGCGAAATTAATTTCTCCGTGACGTGTGTGTGTGTGTATATATATAAAAGGATCGCGTATCGCGAGTGTACGTTGGAGCAGGGAGTCAGAAACGTTGAATCGTGGAGGAGACGACGGAAACACTTGTTCAAATGTTTGTTCAGCGGTGGTAGCGTTATCAACGCTTCTATTAACAGCGGAGTCACGATATTCCGAGCAGGAATAACGCGCTTCGTGACGGTGACTCGTAGGTTATATACTATATACAGACACACACACATATATATGTATATGTATATATATATATATAACTCGCGCCGTCAGAATCTCGCACACCATCCTCCACGGTTTTCACGATAAGAGCTTCTGCAGATAACGTCGAGCTTCCGGTTCCACAGCCGCAGTTACCCGGTCACCGGCTCTCGATGTTTAACATAATATTTGACGTGAGGCGACTCGCGAATCGTTTCTCGCAATGAAAAAGAAAAAAAAAAGAAAAAAAAATGACTTTTCGTTTTCAACCGCTTTGCCAAAGTCTGCGATGCATGCCTTAATTGCGTCCGAGCTTTGGCTCTGTCCGACGAGAAAAAACAAAGATGAAAGTTGAGATTTTTTTCTATGTTGACTCGAGTAGGTAACGATCGATGCGACATCATGTTGATGCTTGAAAAAATGCAGAAGTCTCAAAGTTTCGAATCTTCAATGTTTCGAAGGCTCATTATAATTCAACATTTTTAAAAATTCTAATTGTAATTTTTTTCGAAAAGTCCTAACGTTTGATTTTTTTTTATTGCAACTGGTACGATGCAACCATGAATTTGTAAAAAAAAACCGGAATGTCCGGCAGGTCGATAAATCGAATCGAAATATTCCATAAATGAATGTTTCGAACAAATGTTTGTACTGTCGAAAGATTAAAAATTCGAAACTTCGAAACGCAGCCACGATAGAGATGGTCGACCTTAAATATATATTTTTTCTATTTTTTGTTAATCTTGAAAAACAATTCAGTAACGAATTGTTCGGGGAAAAGATGTCACGGTTTATTCTCACGTAAATCTCTTGAGAAGCTAATAATTCGTTTTGCGCTGGCTATATATCCGACGAGCGTCTGGGTTTCAGCTTGGTCCGCGTTGGTGTACCGGCTCGCCGGGGTACGCGGTCGCCCGTCGCACGGGGGTGGAGGTGGGGGGGGGGGGAGGGAAAGCGTTGGGCGAAATGCTGCGATACAAGCGCACGGCAAAGACAAAAATAAAAATAATAATAAAGGTACAGATATAGAGAAACGGATGGTGAACTAGTTAGAGCGAGAGAGAGAGAGAGAAAAAGAAATAGGGAGATAGTCGAGTATATCCGTGACGAAGAGACGGTAGCAACGAGAAGAGGAGAGCACAGCAGCCGTGGCCGACGTTTGTTCGCCTGGCCAGCTGCTACCGCGGAAGAAGCTAAAGCGACGGGGTAAATGAGATTTTATTTATAGACCCCGTGTATAGTACACGGTATATAACTGCGATGGGGTATTATCTGCTTTCGTTTGCAAGTCGTTTTTGACCGTTGTCAAGAGCTCCCGGACTGGACACATTCACGGTAAAAGAAATTGCAGTAACCGAGTCGTATAATGGAACAGAATTACGTAGACTATTTTTATTTTTATCATTATTATTTTAATTAAATGTATATATATATCTCACTGTACGCTGAAACGTCCGATGCGAAAAATCCATGAGACTCACCTGTAACAGATAATAATAAAACAAAACGATTGTATTAAACCAATTTTTAAGAACACTTGCGTGTGTGTGTGACGAATTTTTGCTGCAATAACGTAAAGATTCATCATCATCGCGTTATTGGGTTTACATGGTGAAGTGAAATTGTTAATATGAAACTCGGACGGTATCGAGAAAATCGCGAACGACGAGAGACATCGGGTGTCGTGACGCGAGACGTTCTACTGACCCGGTCTCGTCATCGCGTTAGTCCGATTGGACTGTGTCTCCCGGTCTACGTGTATGTACGTAATAGCACAGTCGGTAATGGATGGGCAGACTTCCGATTCGCTATATGTGTCTCGCTCGTCCACGCGTTCGAGCGATATGTCGTCAAACGACATGCTTACCTCACGTCTATCAGGTTCTGTATTATCCGTATCAACGATTTAACATTTGCCCAGTCAACGTCCAGTCACCTCATGGACACGACGATATCAAAATAATTTTCCCAACTTCGATATAAATTCGCAAATAATAATAATAATCAATAAATAAATGAAAAACTAAATAATAATAATAATAATAATAATAATAATAATAATACGAAAAGCAATTCGCAACAGCAATACTAACAAGTGAAATAATTGGAGATCCTCGATTTAAATACGGATCACGAATTCGGAAAAGTGGTTGCTCATTGCGCTCCATTACAGTCAGCGTATGATTGCAATAAAAGTCGCCTGATAACACCGAGGTTGACGTTTGAACGAACAAACTTTTACTGTGAATCAAAGAGAACGAAAAAAAAAATAATGAATAATAATAATAACAATAATGTTCTGCAATGCAGCCCTGTCCGGTTCCTCGTTTGTAAGCGATGCACACCGAAGGACGAAGATAATATGCATGACTGTAGAGTGTGCGGGGTTACATCTGGTGGAGCTGAGAAATCGCGTGGAGCCGACATAAACGACGAGTACAAAGGTAGGGGGGCAGGGATATGGTGAGAGAAAGAGAGAGAGAGAGCGAGATGGAGAAGCTTAAAAAGTAATTACCGCTGAAGAGCGGCTGCTGGTTAAAAATTGGCGTACATAAAAAAGTTTTCTAATTTCAGAAGCCCGGGCCAGGTTCAGCCGGAGAGTGAGAGAGAGAGAGAGAGGGCTAGAAGGGTGGAGAACGAGTAAGGGAAACGGGCTTGAAGACTAGACTGTGGAGGCGCGGCCAAGGGCGTTGTGAAACCTCGTTTCAGGGCCCCACAGCGGGTACAGGCCGAACACAGTCTCGTATCTCACTCCGCCTCTCGGGTAACCTCTTCGGTTAGAACAATAATGCGCATACACGAGCTAAACATCGTGAAACCCCGCGAAAAGCTACGGCGAACGTTGCACCCGGTATATGAGTGGTAGCGGTATGAGCCACGGGTTCCGGTTGTTGCGCTCCGGGGTATAATGGGCCCCGAGAACACACGATGCGCCGGTTCTGTTCCATCGCAGACTTAACGAGACCGAATGAACAACACAATTCACCGAGCCCCAATCACATTCACCGTCGTACACGGCAAATAAAAAAAAAAAAAGAGAGAAAGAAAAAAAAATGGTCACGAAAAGAATGTTTGAGACCTGTTTGCGATTTTTTTTATTCAAAGTCGTTGAGAGTGCACGACGTCATTCAGTGAGGAAACATTATCATTATTTTTGGCTTTCTCATATACAGAAATCTGTGTTCGCTACCTGCGATTCGGAGAAAGCAAATTGCTAATTTCAACGTGCAACTGATTTTTTATATTTTAGTGATGATTAGTGTTTAGTATAAGCTTTTGATGTATCCTTTAATGCGAACGGGTGAGTGAATTGTTATTTTCACAATTTTCATACCGAATAACTGTGATCGTCGATATTTTTCAATCGGCAGGAGTTTCAAAATTGAAATAACTCGAAATGACGAAAAGTGACGAAAATTGGAAAAAATGAATGATGATTTTTCTGGAAATTCGGGGTTCGACAAGTCATAATTGACCCGAGTTACAGTAATAAAAACGATGATTTTTTCTCAAAATTCAAAATATCATAGAATTCAAACTTTTCAATGTATTGACAAATTCGGAATGCAATATCAAACATCAATGAATATCATTCCACTAGTGATAAAACTATGTACGAACGGATATCTAAAGAATTTGCTGTATAAAAAAAAAAGAAAACATTTGAAAAAAACAAAAAGGTCTGGAAAAATATAAATTTTTTCGATTTTATTCCATGATTTCGTCGTCGGGCTGATCAACAAATGTCTCTTTCGTGTTCAATCGATTGTCCGCTGTTTGAACACCGAATAAACGACAACTTGAAGTCATAACTTTGCAAATCGCTGCGTCGTACCGATCGAAGTACTTGTCACGGAGCGCATTAAAGTCGTCCGAGTTGCAGCGAAGAATGAGACAATGAGCAATTGTCAGAATGTCCAGAGAAGACGAGGTAATGACTCAACACGGGAGGGTACGACAATGACGACGTGACCCGGGGTCTTATTTGCGAGGAAGAGAGAGAGAGAGAGAAGGAGACAGAGGGTTTTCGAACGTTTGCTCCATCGTTCCCCGTTCCGTTAATTCCCTCTTTTCTCATTCACGTCCATTCGCCTGACCTCTGGCCCGAGTGGCCCGAACCCACAATCCAAGCACAACGCTCCTGCTGCTGTTGCTGCCCACAGAAATTTACAGCCGGCTGAAATTCTCCGGCGCGTCATTAAGCACGTTGTTTCATAATTCACGGCCGGGGCGAGCGGGCGAGGATGAGACAACTCCACCGAGCAATATAATATACATGCATGATGCACGGTTAAATACGCCCACACACGCACGCGTGATCCACGATATTGCGGACGCGTGCATATACACCCTCGACCCGGACTGGATAGCACAGTTTGTTTCACGTTCTACCACTTTTCGGACGTTCACCGACGACCCGTTCAGTTTCCATCGCGGTTTCGCTCACGCTACCTCTTTGCCCGCACTCACGAAACATCTCTCTGTCTTTTTCCTTCTCACTCTCTTACGTGCAATTTCTTTTAAACCCAAACGACTCGTCATTCCCCACGCTCACGACGTGCCAAACGTGTTCGACGCGTCATCTTCGCGCCGTTACTCGCCGATAATCAAGTGTTATTGTTCACGGTACTCGGAGGAATGTTCGACGCATATTTTTTAGGGTTCCATACCTCCGATCGAAAAAAAAAATAAAACAAAATGAAATAAAACGGAACCCTTTTATAGGATCACTCGAGTGTTTGTCACAGTCCTTTTTCTCAGATACCATGAGATGTAGGAACTTGAAATTTAGCTTTCAAGTGAAATACAATTATGTTTTTTAAATAATTTTGAATGGCATAGTTAAAAAGATATTCTAAAAAATATACGGAAATAGAGGATGCTCCCTCCTCCCTATTTCCGAAACTTCTGGGCGTAACAATAAAAAAAATAAGGGACTGTAACACGCCGATTGATTAACGGCTACTGGAGAATTCAGGCCATTTTGTTGGTCATCCCAGAAAAAAAAGGAAAAAATTATTTTCAACTTCGATGTTGAAATAAACTTATGTAAAAATTTGAAAATAAAGTGATTATTTTATCTCTTCCAAAAAAATTCCCGAAAAAAAAACCAATTCTTCACGCTGCTAAAGGAATTGCCGGTCTTAACGCTCGAGAGAACAATTTGGCTTTATTAGTTGGCCGGAATGAGAAAGTGCAACACGATCGAGAAATCGAGCGAAGGACCGCAAGAAGGTCCCCTCTCTGCCGAGTTTCCCCGATTGATTTTGCACTTTGACGCGAACGTTTCGAACTTGGCGCGAATGAGCCGTACGGGTGGATCGGATGGCCTATATAGTGATATAATAGTCCCGTGGTGAGATGGGTGAGAAGCTACGACACACCCACACAACCGCGTCGGGAGACTCCATTACGAAGGAGTTGCGGTCCCCGCATCGCCTCATCAGAAAGTCGTTAGCCTATCCCACCGGCAGAACGTTGGTTCCACGTGTAGTCAATGGATTCACGGACCCTGATACGACCTTCCTACGTTCGTTTGTCTCACAATCCAAACGACACGCGCGCGCTTCGCACCGAGTTTCTCGTAGGCCACTTGACTCCGGAGACAATTCGTTGATTCCCTCACCTTTTCGAGGTAACATCCAACGAGGACAAAGGTACGTGTGCGTTACGTTGTATAATTACGGTGCCCAACGGTACGGAACTGCTCCGAGTTCCGGCTGTTACGGTCACTTTTGACACTCAAGGTTGCGAACGAATGAAAGACCTTGGGAAATCACGACTAAAGCGAGAATCGGCGAAACTCCGTTGCGGGTTCAACGAGAGGGCCCCCGGCGAGTGCGGAGAGGATAGCACGGTGCAATATTGCGCAATATTTTTGATCGACTAATGATAAAATATCATTTCGTGTGATTATTATGAGATTGTTTTGATTTATTTTCAATGTCTAGTAATTTTGTGACAAACTGTGACACTTTAGAATGATTTTGTTCTATTGGACTTTCGGTAAGAATATATGAGAATGGAATAAGAATTGAATTTACGTATTTATATAATCTTGTGTTAATAAGAATAACACGAGATTATATAAAAACGTAAATGCGCAGTGTTTGCAGTGCCGGTAAGATTGCGCAATCACTTGGAAACATTAATCATTAATGAAAATGACATTAATCAATGTCGTTTGGGCGAATCAATGGTATTTGTGCGAGTAATCTTTCGAATGATCTAAAACGAATAGAATCAGAGCATTTTTTGTTCTACCACTCCTGCCACTTGTGACACTGGATTCAGTCTTGTATAGGTTCCTCAATATCTCAATCATTCATCAGTATCATTACATCATTCACATCTCCATGTCGTATTTTTTTTAGTTGACTTTTAGTTTTTTCACGGTCTTCTTTGGCTATTTCAATAACTAGATCATTTTTCGCTTTATTATTTTCCTTGTACTCCTTTTCCAATTAAGCTTTGTAAGGTGAGCTGCTAATTAGATTGAGACTGCGTGCGCAGCTTTGTAGATCCACGTGATGCACAATCTTACACACATCGATGTCAACGAAAATAACGCAACACAACTGTCATCGCTTATAAAATAGTAAAACTTTATCGTCTGAACTTGAAACTAGAACTAGTAACGCCGGCTAGAATCAACAACAAAATACTATATATAATTCTATTAAAAATTTGAAGGGTCGTAGTTACCCATTGTCAAAAAATAAAATCCTAATTAGAAGCAAAAAAAACTTCAAAGTCAGCTAGGACTTTTCGTTTTCAATTAACGTATCAAACATTTTGTTTCAAAACTGGTACTTGGAAGATTCAAAAACATTCATTCTCACCTAGGTAAGTAATAATCAAATGAAATTCTCCTCGTACGTCAAACACTCAAACGGTTTCTAATTCGAGAACGTGTGAAAACACATGTGCGGCAAAAAGATTTTTCCTCATTCATATTTGTTCGTAACCCAACGGTTTTTTCTTCTCCTTCTTCGTGTTACTTTTACCAAGTAAAATTTTCGCGATGACGGTCTAATGTGTGTGCCAAGACGATGACGTTCGACTCGAACGTGCTAAGAGTCTTCTGTTGCCACCCGGACAACGCACAATCGTTGGAACACAATGCCCCGCTTGTAACCCGTCACGGTTCGGAGTTATCTCCAACGTGACGTTTTCAACGATCGACGCTTTAAGGTAAAAAACAAAACTCGAAGCTATTTCGCGTGAAGCATTGAATACCGTATCAGAAGTTCGAGATTGGAATATTCGTAGATTTCGGATCAGGCAACTATATGCACATATGTATCATGGTCCATGGGTCTCGTGTGCAGGATTCTCGTTTGATGTTAACTGGAGGGGCCGGACTGCGTTTACTACCCATGAAACACAAGAGGGTGGGGTGGGAGGTAGCCGTGCTATTACGGCTGCAGTGTATGAACATTCGGGCAGGAAGATTACCGAGTTGCGAGGAAGAGAGATGGGGAGGGGGAAGCTTGGGCAAGTCGAGAGAGGAATAGGCGGGCAGAGGGCGACAGTCGAAGCTAGAAGGAGTAAAACGTGTATGGAGTTGCGAGAGCTGTGTTAAACCAGGAAGACGTAAGACGAGCAAGGCTTCGATGGGTTTGGGAACATGTATAGGTCTATATATATATATATATATATATATATATAGAGACGCAGTGACCCGGTTGGTTTCGTGCCCGGTTCCCGACCCAAGGGTCCCGGGTTCGAATCCCGGCGTCGACACCAATGGAAAAATTTTTTCTATGTGTTTTTTTCTGTGTTCTCCCGGTGGTTCGGAATCCACCGTTGAAAAAAAAAAATTGGAGGTCCATGATGCATATTGAACATGTCAATATGATCATTAAGCGAGTTTTCGGGTTCGATTCCCGATGCCGAATAGCGTGGCTGACGATAAGCGGCTGGGCAACGACGAAGCTCCAGATACAGGACGTACGACCTACGACTGTAGCTGTGCGCCCGGCGTTGTTTACAGTCAGTTATCGCTTAGACTAGCTCCGGTATCGTGGAAGAGAACTCGGAAACAACGGATAAGTGAGGCGCCCGTAACTCTTCGGAGATCGGTGTAACAAATACAATACAATATATATATATATATATATATATATATATATATATATATAATATACACGGAGCCCCGACGCAACGTATTTACCTTTCCATCATAATCATGTGTGTAAGTACGGGGTTTTGGATTGGAAAGTAAAACGTGTGTGCCGGGTGGGTGAGGGACTCGTGTCCTCGGGCTATCATTCCCGCGACTATAATATTCCCCCGTGTAATCCTCTCTCGCGTCGAAGCATCACGTACGAGGTGAACGTTGAACGCGCGCAGGCTTTTCGCGCTTGAAACGATGAATAAAAATAATAATAGATATATATATATATATATATTTTTTTTTTCAAACCGTATGTGCGTCAACGTGGAAGATGGTGGAAGGGGAAAGGGGTGACCGCGTGAGGTCGAACTCCTCCCCCCCCCCCCTGACGATCCTGAAGCCCCGAGTGAGAATGACATTAGGTGGGTTACGCGGATGACGAAGTTACGAAGTGTGAGTCAATGGAGTTACGAAGTGTTAGTCGCCGTCGTAAAAGACGAATGACTCGGATGAAGAAAGGGCGTTAATACCACGTACACGATATTATCGCGACAACGTATTTTTTCGTGTGAGTGTGTGTGTGTGTGTGTGTGTGTGTGTGTGTGTGTGTGTGTGTGTTATAAGATTTACTCGAGGGTTTATTACACGACCGTACGATTGATCCTCTGTTATTAAGATATCCCATAAAAAAATTTACGTGTTTGCGAAACGTTTGATCGGTGAAGGATTTTCGGATTGGATGAAACGAAAATTCGACGAAATGATCAAACACGTTGGGCTTATCGCGAATGAGGCGAGGAAATAAAAATAAAAAAGTCAAGAGCGTGTTAGGCAGGCCCGTGATAGGGCTTCACAGCCATTTTTTTTACTAATTCTCTTCAAATTTTTTGTCATCTGCACCAAGAGCTATTTCTAGTTGACAAATTTCTATGCTTCCGGAAATAGGTTATTTTTCACTCTTTTATAAACTTTTTTTGCTATACTGTTTGTCATAATTTTCTAACTTGATAGTTTAGAAATGAGCGGCGAGGAGGGGGCGGAGGGTCCTGATAATTTTAAAAGCAAATATCTAGTGACTGAAGGGTTAAAAGCAAAAGTTCCTGGATCAATATTTTTTGCATTTAAGAAGACCCATTTGAGGACACCCCATTCAATGGGGTAAGTGGCAAAAAAAATGTTTATTACTCTTCTCAGTCAATAAAAGGGGGTTAAAAAAAATGTTTTTTTTTTTCAAAAATCTTATCGTTACTGTTTTTCGGTCATCAATCAACGTTCGTACACCAAATTTAATCTCAATAAGTATATAAATGAGATAATGGAAGGACTGTGACATACACCTAAGTAAAATAATATTATATGAACTATACATAGGATTAGGAATATATAGTCTATACAAAGACTATCAATAGGCTATAAATGGATCCATGCCCGATCCCATAAACAGTCCTACATAATTTTTTCACTTGGCCAAACATACCGAAGCCCCAAGGGCTACCCCTCAGAACTATTTCCATCTAGGTACGGAATCCACCCAAAAAAAAAAACAGTGCGTCAGCAACCAATCCTCGAACTTCACACAGATGATCGCCCGTGCGTAAAACACAACTGGCGAGTTTGACAGCGATCCGAAAGTTCGAAGCCGGAGACAGACAAAAAAAAAAAAAAGAAAAAAAAATTATCCTATCGCACCTACGACCTCTTCACCCGACAACCTTGGCCGTCCGCGTCTGCGAAACGTCAGCTAGGCAGACGGGCCATGAAGAAAGAACGGGGGAAACGAAAAAACGTAAAAGAGAGAAAAAGAAAACAGGATAAAAAATAAAAGAGAAGAAAAAAAAGAAAAACACGACGGAAGAAAATGCGCGCGAGAGAACAACCTCAGCCTCCAGCGGCGCGGGTCTCGGGACAACGGACGCGCCCGGAGAATAGAGATTGCGACGTTAGAGGTGGTTGATTTTAATTTCACGGAGCGCGAGCCTTCGGTTACGCTTCGTACACAATCCACCCAAGCACCGTGTTCTTTCGCGTTTCCTATCTTTGCCCGCCCCTCCACCCTCCCCCTTCGACCCCCTCCCTTACCCGCAAACCATCTAATACACGTACACGACCCCATTCACACAGATGCGACGTATTATACGTATACATGCATCCATGTGCATATAAATATACATACATATATATATGTATATAAATATATATATATATATGTGTATATAATCGTCTGCGAAACCGTTGTAACATTGGCCCACCTAGTTACACGTGGAAACGTTTTATCCTCGCCGGCTAGTCGCGATCGACGATATCATAAAGCTCTCCGTGCTCCATTCGCCCGTAGCCGTATACGCGAACCCACCCACACACATACACACACACACACACACACACACACACACGTCCTACACCCACATCGCATAATACAATGTAAACCTGGGGGGTTTTTCATAAGTGGTAGTAATAAAAATGGTTTTATCCAGCGTGAAACCGAACGACGATGGATATAGAACATAAGATTGCTGATATATTTCACGGTTATCTCGAATCTCCCGAGCTATCAAAGTTTGTTATATCCGAGTTTGATTTTTAGTCTCGGTTTTCTTATTATTATTTATTCTTTCTTTCTTTCTTTCTTTTTCTTATTTTCGCACGATAAAAATCCGACAGTGGAGTCCAAGCGATCTGATAAAAGACCCGCGAGTGTGTGTGGGGCACTTGGCGAGCACCGAGTTCTCGGTTCATTCGATCCGGCGAGAGACTAATTTGATCATTTAGTCCGTGAGCCTGAAAGCCAACCCCCTTCTGCGAACTGCCCTTAACTATCCACGCGACGAGAGTGTACGAACGCGTGGGTGTGCGAGACGAACATCATGGACATCAACGGTAAGAGGGGAAGGGAGGGGGAGGTTATGCGTTGGGGGCAACGACTATAACGTAGGTGCACGTATGCACGGGGAGTTCGAGTACCGGCTGACGGGTTGGAGAGTGACGGTGGGGGGGGGGGGGGGAAGGAGGCCCGATGCCGGGGAGTGATCGATGGGGGTGGCGTCCAGGCGTGTCTAAATAATTAGCTGTCCCCGTGCCGAGCCCGCGCCGTTTGTAGTGGGCCCACCCTATAGATAATACTATCACGCATACTGTTGGATGGCGCACCACTAGGGGGAGGAAAGGGGGAGGAGGAGGGAAGGGTGGCGTACGTACGTTAGCCTGACTGAGCGGGTTCGCCAACATCCACCATCGGGGAAGCACCCTTCCGACTGGAATCCTCTCTCATACACGAGCTCTCATCTCGACTAATGATTTTCCGAGTCTGCTTTCATGTTCGTCGTGCGAAACATCAAGTACATGGAAATCATGGTGCGGGAGGTTGACGATAGAAATATATGTGTGGGGGGGGGGTGTTAAAAATTGTAGGTGAAGAAAAAAAATTGAGACGATGAAGCTTGTGACGTCACGAAATAATTTTAGTGAGGTTGGTGAATGTCTGATCTGGCAAGGGTACAACTACTTTGAGTATCGTGATGGAATTCGCGTTGCACTTTGGGTACTCGTGTGAAAACTCGGGCTTTGGTATATGGATATATGCGTGCAAAGGTTCGGCTTCGAGGACGAGCCTTCCTTCCGGCCATTATTGGCCCCGATTACACACACACACACACACACATAGAGGTAGTTGATCCAAGTATATGATATTCATATACTGCATATAGAATGTATGTACGGAATATAATTGAAAAAATGCAGACACGTTACATAAAGCTATATTTAATATTTATCGATTATATCTAATATAGAATGTATAATTTATACATAGATTTAATACGATTTCTCTATAAAATATATGTGATCTATATTTGAAGTTTATATATAGATTATATACATTATATCTATGTATTGGATATTACCGATGAATATTGAATACCGTTGGATTTCATGGGTTCAAAATTTCGGTAAATCGTACAATTTGTAATTCGATTTTGTCTTTGTTTAACAACGTGAACATTTTTTTTTCCCTATCAGTTGCAATTTATTGTTTTTCCGATAAACGACAAAATCCCGGGGATCGAAAGCATAAGTGCAATACAGAGTATTGAAGCTACTCGACATGGAAAAATTGTTTGATTTGCAATTTTTTTTCAATTAGCAATCTTTTCTCATCATGTTTTCATCGATTTTCGTTAAAATAAGTTTGTTAGATATGACCTTTTTATCAAATTGTGAAACAAAAAGATCCTCATTTCAAGTGACCTCAATACTACGTTACGCACTCACTTTTCATCCCCGAAATTTTTCATTCACCACCAATAATGAATGACGATCAAAAATAAAGAAATCACAACGTGTTAATCAAACAGAAAATCGAATTCGGGAGAGCGCGACTTCTAAACATAGTCCGAATGGGCTCGAATTTCGACAGATGTCTCCCGATCTTATCTACGTCAAACGTCGGAGTCGCCATAAGAATCGAAAATGCCTTTTTTCCAACACTGCAGTCTCCACAGTCTGCATAAAAATTAAATATATGGCGAATTCCACCAACAAACTATACATATATAGTCTATAAAAAATTTACATACATATATTATTATTATTTTTTTTTTCTACATCGGAGACAAATAATACGACTGAAACGACGAGGACCGGGATGTACCAGCAGGGAGGCGAGAGCGATCCTCCATCGTCGAAACTAACGAGTTGCACTCTGTCGATTCGGTCGAGAACGAGTTCTGGGATTATCACGACGCTGGCAAGCGCGAGGGCGAGATAGAGACTCCCTCCCATTTTTCCCCTCCCCCACCCCCGTGGACCCGGGCCACGATTCGCGTTCACGATTCGCCGTGACCGGCTCGCGCCTCTCACAGCCCATTACCGACCGAGCCGTTACCGGCCATTTGGTTTAACGGTCTGGTGGCTCGAATATTTTACAAACTGCTTCGGCGGGGAGGGTTGTAACCTATGTTCTCGCTCGGACAACGACGACGACGACGAGCTAACCAACAGCTAAGAAATCATGGGACGCATATATATATATATATATATATATATATATATATATGTAGTCACAACGAGCATGGTTGTGACCCACAATCGGGTCGATTCTACACCCCATACCGAAAGCTCATGACGATACCGGACGTGTGCAACGCCGCTCAACACTTTTTATACTAGTGTTGATGTATATATATGTGTTACGGTGGACTTTAAGGGGCTGTTGACGAATTTCGGCAAGTGCACCCCGCAGATAGGTTTGTGATAAATAAATAAAAATATGGGCGAAACCCCAGCACTGTATTCGAATGAGAAGACGTGCCTGTAAGCTCGTTTCGTTTCCCATTTAAATAACATGGAGATTTTCAGACTAATTCAGTAATTATTGTTTCGAGTTGTCCCTGAGCACGCGAAAATTTCTTTATTCACATAAATCTATTGTCAATGGGTATAACTACTCGTACATTTTTTTACAGGACCTCACCTGTATATTATCGATAACTGCTAACCGATGACAACAACTATGACGATAACGGTTCGCTGTTATCAATAATATACAGGTTAGGACTTGTAAAAAAATGTACGAGTAGTTATATCCATTAACAATAGATTTGTGTGAATGAAGAATTTTTTGCGTGCTTCGGGACAACTCGAAATAATAATTACCGAATCAGTCTGATAATCCCATGTTATTCAAATGGGGAAACAAAACGAGTTTACAGCCACGTCTTCTCGTTGGACTACAGTGCTGGGGTTTCGCACATATTTTTATTTATTTATTTCGAACCTATCTGGGGAGTGCACTTGTCGAAATTCTTCCACCCTCCCATTAAGGTCCACCCTAATATACATCTATATATATATTTATATATATCGCCGGGGCCTAAACTTGTAAGCCCGAGAACGCGAACGTCCGGAGGCGGCAATATTCAAGGCAATATTCTCGGACGATAGAAACCATTCTTGCACGAGCGAGAGAGCAAACCCTCCCCCCCCCCCTCCCGCAACGCCATTGCCGCTCCCTCCGGCGATTTCGGTCTCGATTTTCCCTTTTTTTTTCTTTTCTTTTTTATTTGGCACACTTGCACCTTTTTTTTATATATAAACCCTCTTTCCCCCCGCAACTCGCCACACAACTCATGGTTCTTCATGCCTCTTTGCCACTCTCGCTCCCGCCTTCTCTTTCGTTCCGTGCCATTTGATGCCGCACTCGACTATCCCTTCCTTCGTCCTACTCTCTCACTCTCTCACGTTTTTTTTTCTTCTTTTATTTCTCCCTCCCGTCGCCCTCTCAACGTCGCGTATGTGTCGGAATCGCCGTCGCGATACGTTTCGAGAGAGGGAGACAGAGAGGAAGATTCATTCTTTCTCCGGGTAACATACCGGGTGTCTCGATTGAATGTGGCACACAAGATCTCCCCCGCCTCGAGTGTGTCGTAAATAACTCGCATCGTGTACCTCAACCGGATTATTCTTCCTCTCTAAAATACTCGATCGAATCCGAGTTCCCATAACGGATATTGAAAAATTGAAAATAACATTTTTTCAAAAACCACTCAAATAATTTTCCAAGCGTTGTCAAAAAAAAAAAAAAATAAATCATAATCAGGATGAAGATAAGATCAACGATGTCCCCTGGACCGACGTAACAGAGATCGAAGACCGCGCACGCGCGACCGTGAAGATAGTGAAAAAAAAAAAAAAACATTCGTTGGAAAATTTATCGGTTGCATTGTGTGAGAAGCCACGATGGAAAAGACGCATCCCGTATATCGACAATCACGGTAATTCTTGCCGGAGGAGGGGGGGAGGGGGGATAAATCGTTGCTGCAACAGCTTTCGTAAATCCACGATGGGCGAGCTTCGGTCTTCGTGTATTTTTTCTTTTTCATCTTCTTCCCGTCTTTTCTCCGTCTCACTCTTTAATTTTCTCTTTCCTCAGCATATCTCCCTGGTCCCTGTCCCTGGCCGGGCTTCTTCCTCCGACGTTGTCGATTCTCGGTCGAGTACACCGGGGGCTCCTTCGTGAGATACGGTCCGCAGCATCCCAGACTCGTTTCTTCTCGCAGGACGATCCGCAACAGATCCTACGAGGACGATGCAACATTCGCGCGGGCGCGCCACTCCCCCGAATCCTCTCTTATCCGTCTCTGATTTTATTGTACGTTCTTGGTTGAAGAAAAAAAAAGAAAAAAAAAACGTACAACGGTGAAGGAGCGCGGATACCAATGCCGAAGACATGAGCCTGGCTGACTGTAAGACTGTGAGAGTTGGTGAAGAGCGAGAGCTAGAGAGAGAGGAAGTATCGAGCGAAGGAGTGAACGAAGATGGCAGAGTGAGGGGGTGGGGAAGGGGAAAGGGGGGGGGGGGTAAGAAGAATGAAGTCTCAGGGTCCTTCGTTCGTGAAGATGGAGCAAGGGAAGTACGAGAGAGGACGTGGAAGAAAACGTAAAAGAAGAATAAGAAGAAGAAGAAGAAGAAGAAGAAGAAGAAGACGACGAAGAAGAAGCAACGTTGGAGGACTCGGGCAGGTCTGTGAGAACTAAAACCAGTCCTGCACGGTGGCCGACGAAGCGGGAACGAATCGTTTGCCAGTGGGAGTGAGAAAGAGAAAACTATATGAACGAGCAAAGATCCCCGTCCTTACGGCGACGCGATTCTACGGCGGACAACCAACCAACCACCACCACCACCACCACCAATCCCGCGGTCGTCGAAGAGAGAGTCCTGAGCTCGACAGTTTTCTTTGTGCCTCCCGAGCTCCTGGCGCTGGTTTGCGCTAAGGATTTCGCGATATATAACGGGTGGGCTCTTGTTCGTTCGCAACTCCAACGCGATATATATATATATATATATATATATATATATATATATATATATATATATATATATATATATATATATATATATATTATCATTATTTTCATTGTTGTCTTATTAATTTATTTTTGTTTTTTTTTTTTCATTTCTCGAGATCATATTCAACTTCTGCGTACCACCTGGAAGTAACATAAAATTTGGTATTTACGTTCACGGGGCTGAGGAATTATGTTTATGGAGAATTTTTAGATATTATGGAAATTCAGGGGTGGATAATCGACTGTCGGGTGGCTGAGGAGGAAGGGGGGAGAAAATTCTTCGGCGAGTTCGGTGCAAGCTACGTGTGCCTGACACACCGTGGAAAAAAACATATATATATGTACAACGGAGTTACGTAGCGGTTTATGTATTCTGTCGCGACCAAACGTGGAACCCAAGAGCTCGCACACACACATACAAACACAAATGTGCGTGCGACAAAGAAGCGGAGACACAGAGGGTATGGGGAAAAAAAAGAAAAAGAAAAAAGATGATGATCGGAAAGAGACGTAGCAGACGGGGAAACTTGAAGCGCCTAGGCGATGCGGCCCGACGGAACACAATATTGCGGATCAATAAACCTCAATAAAGTCAATTTCTGTCGCGGAGCATCTGAATACGTAAAATTTTGTATTCTCGCCGGGCTAGGCGAGCCGGTTGGGCAGGGATCGTGGCCCGAATACAAATTAAGTATATTTTATACGTCCCCCCTCACCCCCTGCCGCCCACCCGGTCCGACCGCTCCATTCGCTCTCGCGCAAAGTCGTTCTCGCTTTCTCACACGCGTGGACTGTTTCACACACGGTAACATCGGAGAGGCTTGGGGTGCATAGCAGGACCGTCGACATCGGAATCGCTAACAAAATTGGTGCGTCCCGGTTGCGTCGTTTGGTCGACGAGGGTGCGGAAATTCCACCGGCTATACGTGCGCATAACCAACGGAAATTCCATCGGTTTGTGCATTGATAAAAAAAAGAAACAACCAAAAAAAAAAAACAATAGAAATATATATATATATATATTCAACGTATCAAAGGCGTGCGGTTTTCCATTTTCTATGACGGAATGAAACCGTGAATTGACGAGCTCGACGTGCTGTTTCTTTGAACATTTTCAACAGCTTGAAAAAAAAATATATATAAATAAAAATAAAAAATACTCATCAACGTCACCCCGGCTTTCATTCCGTACATTGAATAAATGTAAACTATGATTGCGTATAATTTCCATCGCGCGACGCATGACCCCCGACAAAACCGCGAATCAGGTGCAATGTGGAGCCGGAGGGTTTACAGATACACACATCGACGTTACCCCTTTGTAGCGAATTTTCCGCGCCTCAATGGGTAACGTTTTCACCAGCCGCACGTGGAGCACAGCGAAAAAGGGAGATACAGAGACGCAATGAACGAGGATGAAGATAATAGAAATGCCAGAACGAACGAGAGAGAGAGAGAGAGATAGAGATATGAGGATGTGTAACGAGTGGGTTATGTATCACATGCCATGTAAAGAGATGGATGCCGGGAAAACGATAAGAGCCTGGTTTCTGAACTGAGGACCTCGCGGAGCCCGAATTCATCCGGTAACATTTGGCTATCTGCGACATTAGAGAGCACCGGAGGCTGTGTGCGAGTAACCCTGTGCCTCGTTTCCCGAACGAGGGATGGTGGTGGTAACACGAACGGGCACACGAGCACAGCCTTCCCCCTCCCTCGCCCCCCGCCTCGTCAACCCGGAAACTCGTGGGGATGGGTCCCCGGAATGACGTACATAGGACACTGTGCTAGCTCACTCGTGGCTCCGGAGGAACGAGAGAATAAGACGATGTACCTAGTCTAGTTGGGGGATGGGAGGATCGGCTGTCCCCTTTAGATGCGACCCCTCCCCCCCCTGCCAGCGAAGCTCGGCAATAGCTCTTTTATGAAATTTCTATATTAGAACGTAAATCCACAGAGGGGAATGTCAGTTCGCGTGCCGGGGCGAGAATTTGACCTCATCTTCTCATTTAAAATCCGTTTCTTCGAACCCCCCCCCCCCCTCCTTCTTCCTCTCTCTCGCTCTACCTTCCACAATCTATTCCGCCACCCTCGATTATACGCCGGATGCAAAATTCGAAGAAAAAAAACAAACTTGTAACGTGGAATATGATAAAAGTGCGGTTTTCGACGAAGAGGATATAGAGCCTCGGGATACTTATTCCGACCGAACGAACAAAGACACGGAATAAGAACCCCACGTGGAACGATATAGACGTAGCGTGTCCCGTTTGGAAAGGGTAGCTTTTGTCGAGTGGTTTTATATGTACATATATATACGTTTTCATCGTTGTGTGCTTTCTCGTTGAATGCTCGATGAGTTGTACAAACACTCTCGAACCATTATGCCTGGACCAGTTCGCGAATGTGGATTACAAGAATAACCACGCTTCTCGATAAATGTGAGTGTTCTTCTATTGGCCGAGTTTGTGCGTCGCGAAGCTTCAACGGGCGAAGGAAGGGGGGTGGGAGACTCTTTGGAAGATTGAATATCAAGGCCGAGGTCGCGAATCCACGTGCATGCGAAATTTTTGGACGTTTCGCCAAGTGGCGTGATCCAAGCCGTAGGAAGGGGTTTATAAGTAGGACCGGAGAGATTGGTAAAATGTGAGGAGCTCGGCTTCTGTTGGTTTCCGGGTGGAGAAAGAAATTGTGAAAAAGGGTGTATGACACAGAGTTCGTCTGTGTTAGGCAGAACCTGAAGTAGTAGGGACCCAAGTGAAGCGAGAGCGATAGACGTTGAGAGACAATGAAAAACGAAGTGGGTGAACCGTATGGCTCCGGGACGTGGGACAGAACGAACGACTAGCCGGTGAGACGACGACGGATCGATGATGGGAGGTCCGATGACGGCAGAGAAATGGATGTAATAGAGGCTAATGCGTTCCGATCTCTGCAATTTCGACGTCATCCTGGCAAATCGGTTGGCTCCGGAGGCTCGTTGATCCGGTTCCAGAATTCCGTTCGGACGGGAGAGCTGGCGATAGAAAATAAGAGAGAGAGAGACAGAGCACAGTCTAGGTAATTCTGATGCGAAAGATGGGTAAAATATCATGCAGTCGTAACGACTTCCGAACCTTCGATGGATGATGGAACAAGTAGGAATGTCCAACGCGTATGGGTGGACCACATTTTTCTTTTCCTCCACGACTGTCTCTCTCTCTCTCTATCTCTCTATTACCTTTTCGTGATCGTTCAGAATTGTCTCGATCCAATGAGAAAGTTGATTCGCCATGGTCGTATATATCAATCGATTCCGTTCGAACGATAATGGAAGAGAGAATGCAAAAGGGCTGGAAAAAAAGAAGAAAAAAAATTGGACAGCCCGAGAGATGAAGCATAGATGGAAAAGAGTACAATGAACGGTCTTCGGTAGAAAGACCGGGTTCGAAATTGGAGTTTTCGCGAGCGAGCCACATCTCAGACGAGCTGCTATTCCGGCGTTCTCTCGTTTCGAAACGCGCGTTCTCTACTTTGCATTTCCCATCAAGTCCTCTTCTTCGCTTCCCCGCTCGGTCCGATATCTCTTTCTCTCACATCTCCCGACCCCCCCTCCCCTCCCCCGCGTTCTTTCGGAGGGCTATCGCAACTCCCGGGGTTCGTTCCCTCTCGTGCTCACGTCGCCCCCCGCGTATCTTCCCGACTCGCTTTTCACGCTGGTCCTGGGCTCGCGTGTGCGCAAACCCAACTCTCTCCCGGCCCCCAAGCTCAATCCTCCCCGCGCTATCAATTTATTTTTCTCTCTTCGAAGCGGTAGACCGCGTAACGAGCAACGTAAATCAATCGAGTCTGGCACTGCGGCTTCTCTCGTTCTCTTCGGGTCCACTCTCTTCTCTTCTTTACCTTCGTTCCCCGCCGCGGCCCCAGCGTTCGACTTGGCGCGAGAGGTTCGCCAGCGGGCCTGTAACATCTCCCATTCGAACGGGGGGGCCCCCCCGCTCAAGATCTGAACCCGAACACGACGGTCGCACGTGCACACACACACACACGAAGAGCCTTCTTTCACCAACACGTCATCGTGGCTTTGACCTGTCTTTTGAGAATGTTCGTACGGTCACGAGTAAAACACATCTATATATAAACTGTATAACGACGATTATAGATTTCCAATATGGAATTTGTTATACATATATATTTTGTATACAAACTGTATGTAGACGGTATACAATCTATGAAAAATTTAAACGGATTAAGATGATGTGTCCTATCTTTCTCACTCGTCCGATCTGCGCCATGAGCGCGAGAGAGACAGGGCTATCGACGCTCGCAGTAGAGCGAGAGAGAACGAGCAAGAAAGGTAGAACATCAAATTCAATCTCACGGTATTTAATATTCATCGGTGATATCCAATATATAATGCATATATATGTATATAGACTGTATGTAATTTACATATAAATTGTATATAGACTGCATGAAGTTTATACACGGATCGTATACAATCAATATACAATTTAGATATAAATTATATACAAGGTATAACTATATATAAGCGTTATCACCGATGAATACTAAATACCGTTGGTTATAATGTGTTCGCGTGTTCTATAGATTGTTTACAGTCTGTATTCAGAATATACTAGCAAATTGGCAAATTCGATACATAAACTGTATGGTCTATATATATACAGTTTACATAGATACATATATATATACTTTCCTTGGAAAGTTCCTTGGAAAAGCACGGTACGAAGACTCGTGAGTCCGCGAAAGGCCATAAATCCCATAGTCGGACGCAATTTCGAACAAGCACGAACTTCGGCGTTCTCTTCCTCGTTCACGAATCAATATTTATTTATTTATTCTATAAAATTTTGATTTTCTCCATGGCTGCACTTTTTTGCCGATGCCTCAAGATCAATTGGCGACCCGATCGGGCTACTTCGGGGGGCATGAAAAGAAAATACGAGAGAAGATGAAAATACGTGAGTCAGAGAAACGTGGATTCACGAGGAAGAAAAAAGAATGAAAGAAATTGTGAAGATAATCCACGGAGGAACGCGGAAGGCGGGGGGGGGGGTTGCGTCGTGTACTTTCGTATTCCCGGCGCGTAACCGGTCGAGAAAGCGTGCGCACGAGGGGATCGGCGAAAAAAAAGAATGAAACACGTGGCAGCGAAGGAATGTCCCTCCTCCCGCGAGGGTGTGAAGAACGCGAGGCGAAAGGTCGAAAGAAGAGGGTTGCACGATAGCCGGACCAACATCATCCGTGGCAATGTCAGCATTCGAAGCAGAAACAGATATATATATATATATACCACGTGAGAAAATGGACGATGGAGGGCGACGACGCACGGACGGAGCCACGGAATTGCGATTTAATCCTATAACTTCCGTGACGCCACCCACGCGAATCCATCCGATAGCCGGGTTACGTTTCACCGGACGAGAGCCGTCTCGTAACTTCCGAGGAAAAAAATAAATAAGTAAAAAAAAATTTAAAAAAAAAGACGGGGTATTCATGATTTTCCATCGTTCACGGTGAACTCTCCCGAGTATACGAAGCTGAAAAAAACGTATAATAATGTTGAGCAGTCGTGACGCTTGTCTCCTAAAAATCCGCGATATTAATAATGCTGACGTAAGAAGAATAATAATTCTTTCTTTTGTTTTTTCTTTCTTTTTTTTTTAAAGGGATTAAGTAGAGTGAATTTATGGACGTAGTTGGCAAAGCGTATTCGACAGACCGGTAGCACCCTCCACTTTAATAGGTACAGATATACATTTTATTCGCCACGAGACGCGACACGAATTTAGTCCGTTGTTGAAAAGGGGAGAGGTAGGTGGGTGGGGGTTGGTTAAATGGTAAATAGAATCGAGTTACCCTCGTTTTGTTCGGGGAAAAGGCACGATCGGTGTGGATACGGTTGAATCAAGCAGCAAGTTTAACCCAAAGCGGTTGAAACGTTACGTTCGACGCACGCGAAGACGCCGACGATCGTTCCTCTTTCCACTGTGCCTCGTGGCTTCCTTCCTGCTTTGCTTCCGGCCGCGATTCCCAGGCAGGAAGACGAGCGGGAAGAACACCCGGGGGTTCTGCCACCGACCCTCGCTCTTGATCACTGTCCGAAGACCGTCTCTTGTCACGTGAACTCGGAGTAACATCACGCGCGTCTAGGGGTCGAAATTCACATCGATCAATGTTCAGAACGGACAAAATTCAGAACGAACTTTGCTACGAAATTACAGAATTTCCAACGGCTACCAAGTCGCGCTGATTTCTCAAATTGCCGGACTTTCGAGCTTTCTCACGCGTTAACTATCAATGTGAGATATATGCCGTCGGGAACTTTATTGTCGGAAATTCAATTCTCCACAACATTGATCATGTGAACTTTTGGTCTATCTGCCATTGTTTAGCCAGCGTTCGGACGAGAAGATGAAAATGAATGTGACAGGGAGATTGCTTTTAGATTTTCTGAATTTTGACCCTCGGCTAGCATTGCGCGTTCTGAACGTTGGTCCTGCTGAACGTATTGAACGTTCTTAAATTTTCATCCCTGCCCACTAGCGTTATTACCCATCCCAGCAAATTCCCTGATTTTCGTAAAACCGGTAATTACGAGAACGACGAAATTAATAAAACTATTTTAGGTAATAACGGTCAAACGAGGCGGGTTAGAACGATTGACTTCCGCGTTTCGTTCCTATACGAATAAATGTGCATATCAATATAATACACACGATCACGCGATCACGATGAAACCGCGTCACGCGACACGAATCGAGCGAGAAAAAACAATAGAATAAAAAAAAACATTGCTGCGCCACGTGATGCTCACCCTCCCGCGTTCGTCCCCCCGTTTTAACGTCATAAATTATACGATAAGTTTGTATTTATATATCCATCGTTCCGAAGATCGTAATCCACGAAGCAATAAAAAAATCGTCGGTTCCCAATTAATCCAATCGAAATCCACGTGACAGTGACGATAATGTGGAAAAGCGTCGCCACGAAAAACCATCCCCCAAGTTTATTCGTTAACGACGTATAGCACAGAGTCAACTGTGCAATATGGCGCACGTGACCCACAATGGATACTGTGTATTCTTATCTGTTCTCATATGTGGTATCTTTATTAGATATCCCAGAATCACCCGAGGTCCGTGCCATGTCCCTCGTGCCATCCATGTTTTACTCCCCACTCCCCTTGAAATTGCTATTTACACCTCGCCCTTCCATCTCAATGAGTTTCGTCTTTGCTCACGACCTCCCGCCCCGTACCCCACAACCCAACCCCCTCTCGCGCATTGTATCCGTTTGCTTATGTGTTGGTGCCCGGGCTCTCGAGAATTTAAGAGACTTTCCGGACAAATGAACGTCGTCAGGATACGGTTAATGCTCGTCCGACCCGGCACCAACGACCGACCCCGTGTAACCAAGAGCTGTGTATGTGTGTGTTCGACTACTCGCTCTGTGGTTGCACCTACATGAAAAGGCGAAAGAAAAATAAACACAACACATTAACCACGTAACATCTGACGTGCATAAGTTACAAACAAAACGGATGTATCTCAAGTGCGAGCGGGTAAATAGGCTTGTGCACGGGTGATTACGGTTATCTTCAACCCTTTATAATCGTGCGCATGCACATTCGTTGCCAGTGCCAGTTTGTAAGCGAGATTCTGGTTAGAGGGCGCTGGAATAGGATGGTAGGCAGTTGATTTATCGTTGAGAGTGCTGTTGTAGGTTGTACCTTCCTGCTAGATGCGGTGCATCGTCGGTGCGAAGTCGACTGTTTGCTGCCTGGGCTTTATTCGCTTAACGAGAATCCGAACCGACATTAATCCCGTCTTTCCGATAGAAATGCCAGCGAGTTTCGTGGAATTTCAATTCCACTTTCTCAGAACTGGTAGGCATGCGTACGGTTTGATCAATCGAATAATAACGCGGCTGGTGCTGTGGCTCCCCGAGTCTCATCTTTTCCCCCGGAGAACCAGACGACGTGAGAAACAAGCGGAACAAGGCAACGCTTACAACCCTCGATTTATCATTTTTCAAACTGTCAACTGTTCTCTATCGAAACGTCTTCGCGCATACAAATGTCGTTTTTCTTTTTTTGGGGGACTACACTCTTGTTCACAATTTGCACACGTTAATTCATCGTGTCTTATCGTTTATCATTGAAAACGTGGTTTCCCTAATTTTTAAGTGTTATTTTCCCCTCTGTTTTTTTTTCTTTTCATGGTTATCCCGAACCCGAGGGAAAATGCGAGGAGCATAAGGCCTGGGGAAAAAAGTGATATGTTGGGGCATAAAAATTCACGCCAGATGCCCAATGCGAAAGACGGTACGAATGTTGTGAGCGAGAGGGGGGAGGGGAAGGGAGAAAGTGAATTTATACGTGTCCCAAATAGAATTTAACCTTGGGTGAAATCGAAATGTTTACTACACCTTTCTTTTATACGTTCAAAAAAACATCAGAATCGTCCTTATTTTTTTATTATTTTATTTTTTTTACGGTCGCGTTTTTATTCTTTTATTTTTTAACGTTACGGGACGTGAGGATATTACGTGGACAACTCGGCCGGAGGGTCAGGAGAACTCGTGGTAGCTCCGGACGATCAAACGATAGAACGAAGTGCTGGGGTTGGGTTTACAGAGGGGTGAGCGATAGAGAGAGGAAGTGAGAGAGAGAGAGAGAGATAGAGAGAGAGAACGCACAGGAGGGAGTCTCGCTAGCAGAACGTGGGCGAGCGATAAAGCGAGACGAGCAATGTTAAAGGGTTCTCGTGGCAAAGGCTGGCCCTGACTTATGCCCACGTGGACGGTGAATAATGCAAGAGATTACAGCTCGCTCGACTGAAGAACGAAACTCTCGCTCTCCCCCCCGATAACAAAGCGCGGATGGCGCGTACGTAAAACGACCAACTTCGATTTCGAATAATCGACAAACCGTTGAACGAAACGACGACGTTTTTTTCGTCGTGCGAGACACGAGCCTTTTTATAAATAATACTTTGTTCGCGTTATTTCCGTTGCGAAAATATAAAATAACAATGAGGTCACAAATAATTTCACACATCTAAAAATGTTCAGTCGTCGAGTGGCAATAAATGCGTGAAAAAAAAAGTTCTTGAGATTTTTTTTCATGTTATTCGAGCATTTTGTACACAGATTGAATTTTTCCGCAATTTTTGAAACTTTCCAATTTATCCAATCTCAGAAGTGAGATAGTCCAATTTCAAGGTTGCGATGTGAGTTCGATGGAAACGTACGAGGAAGAGAGAAAGTGTGTGTGGAAGTCGCGAGTTTTGAAACGTTTGTGAACAGCGGTGAGTCTCGATAAGGGTTTTCGTGAAAATCGATCTGTCGCGTATAACACGGTCCGAGACTGGTACAAGCGAAGCCAACAGCTGCTCGAGAAAAGTGGCGAACGAGGGATAGAAAGCTTTCCTCAAAATTGTCGTCCATTCACGCGACAACAACGTCGGGGATTTCGAGGTTCGGTACGCCGATCGGATTTTCCGATAAGCAAGAGAATAACGCCCAAGTGGCTTTTTCGCTAAAACGGTTATTTTTTCGTAAACGTGTAAACGTGGACGGAAAAACTTTTTTCGGGCGTCGCGGGGATGAAATTCTTCGTGTAGGGGTGCTCACCCAAGTCGATGGGACCGGCTCTCGCCACGTTATCACCTTTCACTTTTTCGCAGAATAACGAAAAAGAAGAAGAAAAAAAACGTAATCGAAAGTGGAACACAGTGGGTTGCGGGTCTTACAAAAAGCGTATAAAAAAAAAAAAAACGGGCGCGAACGGTTCGTGATATTTTTTTTCCGTTCCTCCCGCACGCGCTCCACATATATATATATTTTTCCCCCATATTTTTTTTATCTTATTAAATATGCTATTTGAAATTATTCATAAAAACAAATTTGAATTCCACATAACAAGCTTTTTTAAACGATACCCCACCCCATGATACATAAAATTAAAAAATAAAAAAACTTGACTTCCTTATTTGCCTTCTCTCCCATTCTTATAAAAATCTTTCCAACTGTTGACTTGTGCAAAATAAGTGGGTTAACAAAATTCTCTTTCAGCGCTACGTAACCCCAAAAAGAAAAACCAAAATCCCAAAGATGGCAAAATCGATGACACTTTGGCGTACCAACAAGACAACTATCACAAAAACCGATGTTAAAGCAAAGTTCGACGTGCAACAGAACATACTTGTGCACTATCCGGAACCTCTCATACTTATTCCGGGGTGTACAAATACATTGAGGTTATAATACGTCACGGACTATGCCAAACGGGAAAGACACACAAATTATACGTGGAGACGGAAGGAAGCTTGTGCTCCACCGAGTGCCCCCCCCCCCCTCCCCCCGCGCCTCACACTGTCAACCGCATGATTACGCTTTTGGTAGTTGAGAAGTTATACCACGACAGGTCGGAAGGGTAGAGTTGGAAGGGGGGGGGGAGGGCAGAGGGTGAATCGTGGAGAGCAAGATAGTCCCGGCAGGGGTGGCTGAGGGAAGAGGATGGCGAGCGATAGTGAGAGGTATGGAAGCGACGGGGACGTGCATGGACAAAGTGCCTTGGGCTGTGAGCATTACCGCAATTAGACCGATGAAGTCAGCTCGAGCGCTCACACGGGGACACGCGGGCAAACACCCTGCATATTTAACCCACTTTTCCCCGTCACTCGAGGGCGCGCCTTGACTCCGGGAGTGCGAGGAGGGGGCGGGGGGGGGGGGGTGCGCTTTGGTCTGAACCTTATGGTCCTCCCGGACGCGATCCCTTCGTTATGTACGAAGTTATGTGGTACGTGTAGTATCGCAAGTCCATGCTTATATACATAACTATATGAATGTGTGCATGTGCAAGCGTGTCCCGAGCGAGCTTCGGCATTGCCGAGGATTCAAAAGAGGACGCCTAGTACCAACAGCACTCGCTCGCCATCGTGACTGTCTGCACACGGAGCGTACTGTTCGAAAAGCAAGTTGTGAAAAGCACGTGCCCCCTTCGCCCCAACCTCCGGGAACCCACCCCCCCGGTTCTTTTTCCTCATCGTATAATCGCACCCTCGCTAGCTCGCCGTATCCTCCCGGAGTTCACCCCCCGGCTGCCTCTCGGGACGGCTTTGTCCCCTTTTTCGCGTCGACATTCCCGATATTCATCTCTCCCGCGCGCGTCGCGTTCGCGGAATCAACGACGGGCGCGCATACACCCCCAAAAGAGTGAGCTCCGAAAGCTCGCTACCTCCTCCAACAAGATTCCGGCGCCTTGGGTACACATCCCTACCTTCCTTCTTACGGTCTACCGGCCCGGCTATAATTCTTTACCCCGAGAAGATATCTGAATTCTTTGAAAGACGTTTTTTCTTTCATTTTTTATCACGTATAAAAACGCTTAAAGCTTGCTTGCACTATGCCGTTATTACTTTTGTGGGCTCTTGCTAATTCCGGATCTCACACAGACAGACATTCGGAATTAACGAAATTTATGAATGAAATAATTCGTACGAGATTAAGAATAAATGTTCGCTCGTTGAACGCTTTGATTCGCTTATGCTTTTCTTCTTTTGTCATTTGATTCGTGCGCGACAGTTTCTTTCAAGGTTCCTAGTAATTGTCATTAGGATGTTTTTGTGAATAAATGATATATCACTCGAATTCGCCAGGAAATGATGGACGTGGCTAGCCAGCTTGGAATCGTTGTAACATCGACGTATGAAAGCACGTGAAAGCGCCTTGGGACAGAATCAGGATACATCGGAGAAGCTTTTCCCCATTGCGACCCACCCCTTGTCACCTATGTCCCACTCACCCGGCCCTCTTGCATGTTTGTGTCAGGTGAAATACCCGTCGCGAACAGCGGAGCCGAGGGCTCTGCTGTTGCTGCTTCGACTTTCTGAAAGCAACAGAAAGAGAGAGAGAGAGAGAGGGGAAGGGATGGGACGTAACGTGAACGGAAAGCCGCGAGGTACTATCGTCGGGGGCAGGAAGACGAGAGACGAAAAGTGGAAGTCGGAAAGGGACGGGGTGTAAGTAGAGATTGGCGACGAGCGTCAGACGCAGATCGCGATTGCGTTCTATCGTCGTCCGTGTTCTTCACTTCGGGTGCGTTCGACTTGGTTCGCCAACAGCGTTCTATATCTGTTTCCACTACTAGCATTTACTATTATTACCATCCAACCGTTAGCACCACCATCGGCTCGACGAGTTTCCGAAACTCGGAGGGAAGACGATAGTTCGACGTCACCCCCCGCTTCTTGTTCGACGTCACGAGCATTTCGACGCTGTATGCAACGACGACAAATTACTTAACGGCCTGCAAAATTCACAACGTTTAGTAGATCCTAATATTCAAGTTTGAGCGAAATCTGCAGCGGAACGTTGGTTACCGTTGTGCCGGTAGCCTCGTCTGATTGTTGCTGATTGCTGGTGGCTGAATCCAAACGGAAGGGCCACGGAATAGCAGAACCCGAGATATCACAATCTACCAAAACAGCAACATTCAGACAGTATTCCAATGCCTCTCTCTCGGGTTTGTCATTTTCTCTCTCTCTCTTTCTCTCTACGTTCGCCATATATCTCGTTCCCTCTTCCCCAACGTTCTTCCCCATTCGACAAGGCAACGTACCCCCGCCCCGCCCGACGACGAACATATACCTTTTCATCCCTTTCGGCAATCCCAGTTTATAGGTCCCCGCATGACAATGCCAAGGAGCTCAGACTTGAAAAGGTCTGCGTGCTACCTAACCCCCTCCTCCCTGTTGTAGTTGTCGTCGTCGTCGTCGTCGTGGCCCATCCCTCGAATTGAAGCACCAGGGAGCCACCCTTTCCTCCCCTCTGCTTCTATCTGTCAACTCCCTTTATCCGCTACTCCCTGATACCGTATTCCCATCTCGATAGGCGGAAAATTCATGTACAGTCGGAGATACACATACCGCGCGCGGCTTAATGTGTGTACACGTATTTACCTTGTCGTGTCGTTTGGGAGAGCGGGCGACCCACGACGCTCGTAAACCATAAGTACCGTGCTGTTATAATTCGCCCATTGTTCGCCCAGGTATAATAAATGTAATTTGGACAAATAGCGAAACGATAGGGCGGTCGGAGCCAAGCCCCGTTGTTGCTGCTGCTGCTGTTTCTACCTGTGCTTGCGTTTGATATGTAGGGCCGCACATGGTTAGGCGTTGCGTTATACCGAGAAGAACAACGAGGGGCAACGCACGAGAGAGCGAGGGCGAAAGAGCAGACCTGATATTGTATAGCTATGGAGGACACGAAACTGAGAGAGTCGTAGGCGTCCGGATAACTACAGGGTCGGAGATATATATATATATATATATATATATATATATATGTGTGTATTTGTGTGTGTGTGTGTGTGTGTGTGTGTGTATGTAGCAATCCACATCTGTCCCTGGTGGTGTGCTCGTTCGAATTGGAGCAAGTATGAAGGAGGTGTGCGAAGGACGCGGCTGGCGGGCTGAGGGAGGGGGCTGAGGGAAATGGCCCGACGAAGGCGGTAATGCGTGGTTGGCGAGGGCGAGAGAGGCCCTCTGCGCACGAGCACGGATAGGACGTGCCTGGAACAATGGCTTATCGAGCAACATTGTCTACGACGCTGGGTTTCCGGGACCGACCGAGAGCTCGGGCGTATGCAACCATGAAGTAACCACGTGCATGTGCGGTTGCATATGCGTACGAGCCATGTCACACCCAACACGCGCGAAATGCGATGAACAAGCTTTGTTGTAGGGTTGCAAATTTGGGAAAACGTTGGTCCAAGATAGTACGAAAGAAAAGCATGAGCACTACAAAAGCACTACATTCCAAAAGAGAGACTAATTCAACAATTCCAACCGGGCGTGGAAAATGGATAGCGTTGCAGGACAATCTTATTGATGTGCGGTTGCTCTGGGCACTTGTACTCTTCGATCCTAGACTGGGAGGGACAGACAGGACGAACGGGCGATGGCCCGGAGTTGCTGTGGTCCCCCCGCACAATCAAATTGGATCTGCCGAGAGTTCGCGGAGTATCCAGGTTGAAGGGAAGGGAAAGGGTGGGTGGAAACCGAACAGCATCGGGGGGGGGGACGGATAGAGACGCAGATTAGCGAGGTGGGACTGGGATGGAACACAACCGCGGCTATGGGAATGCGAAGGGGATTGAGCATCGAGCTCCGGGGGCGATACTGCGGTAGGACTATTGGACAGGCTTGTCCGCTGTTGGCATCAATGGTGCACTGGATGGTCACCGGGCGATCCCTTCGGTGTCTCGTTATGTCCACGCACTTCCGGCTCCGAGCGCAACCGCGTTGCATACTGTAGTCCGGTTGGTATTCCCGTGTTACGTTCATCTCTGACGTCGTCGTCGTTCCCCACGGACCTCGCCCACCTTATGCAACGTCCCTCGTTACGTCACCACGACTCGTTACGTCTCCAAACTGCGTGTATTAATCATTGTTATCATCACCATGGAAATCTCACTTGTTCCAACTTCTACTTCGGCTACCTGGTGCTTTGGTTTAATTTTGCCAGAGGCGTTATCTGCTCGATACGCGTTGCTGAGCGCACGGAGAGGACCACAGCCGTGTGTTCGCACGTAGATCAAGCCCGTGAGCCCGTGGAGTTATATGGGTCCAGATACGAGTAACCTGGAATCGCTCTGGGCTCGGTGCAGCTCGACGAATGACCGGTGCATTCAACAACATCCTCGCACTGCTTGCATTAATGGAAAATACGTGGGTGAAGCAAGACCGCAGACCATTGTCCCATTGTACAGTACATACTAGGCGTTTCAATGTGTATGTATACACATCCTCGCGTTACATGCTCGTACGAATTCGTGCCAACCGGAAAAATAGTTGTAAATGGTATATATTCAAGCGATACGTGGCGGAGTATAGTTTCCTTCGGGTTATAGGACACTTTGAGTAGTATCGTGTGGTAAATTGTCCACTTGCCCGTTGTGCGCGAGGACTTACGTATAGATGTATATAGATGTTTCATACAGCACGTAGATAGGGAGAAGAGAATGCAGGGTCGTACGGACGGCGACAGGATATACTTGATACTGTCTAACGGTCTGTGATTGATCGGCTTATCGATATCGATGACGAACCGGGGGGACCGCGGAGCTCACGGATCGATTTACTCGTTCTCGACGAGGGACCCCGAGAGCTTCCACCGAGAGCTCTATTGATAAGCCAACTGAGACTGACTGTCTCGCATCCGACCGCTCCGAGACGATCAATCTCACAAGCCTCGACGATACAACGTTCCTCGTATTTATAATAAAAATAAAACCCGCGAAAGAACCCAACGTAACGCCAGTTTCTATGAAGAACAAATTGGTTGTACATTATATAGATATATATAGAGAACGTGTCATATTCTGACGAGTATTATAAAGCCCTTCGTATCTTCGAGCTCCGCCTCCTCTTTATCCACCAAAAGATCCACGGCCGTTCCACTCGACTGTGAGGTAAGAAAAAGATGAAGAGAGATGACTCGGTCGGAGTGTATAGTTGTTGCAGCCACGAGGGTGATCAATCGTTCTTTTGTATTTCTCGACGAGAGCCATAATCTGCAACGGTGCAACCACGCACTTCGTCTCACCTTACACACACACATACACCGCAAGACTGGCTGTTGATCCGACACGCGATATTGTGGCTTCCACGGTGAAAATATAGCTGCGTAATCAGGTCGTTACAATTGTGCTATGTAGATCTCTACAACGACCGGGCAGATTGTAATTTTCCGTTGGACCGAGGTCAAAGAGAAGTTGGCCGGTGGGGAAACCTTCGATACATTGTGTTGTGATTCTTGAGTCACGAGAGGCTGATTTTCTCTGTAATCAAGGTGGGGAGAGAAAAAAAAAGAACAGCAGTCAAGGCACGAGGGTCGGGCTACGTGTGCACCGGAGGGGTTTTAGGTGCATCGGAGGATGAGGACGGTCGGTCGTGAGCGGTGTACGATGGTATACGGAGGGGGTAGGCGACGACGGGTCCCTTTTACTCAAAGTGCTAATGAGTGTCGCCTCGTAAGCCAATTAATACCACCGGGGTGGGTCGCGGGGCTAGCGAGAGAGCGGAGGAGGAGTGTCTGGTGAGGTGGATGCTCGTTCGTGTGCAAACCCGGTCCCTGCCGGCAACACCGGGCGAGGTCGAAGCGACGAAGAGGAGAACGAGGACGCGGGCTGGCTCTCGTCGCCACGAAGCCGAGCGCGGGGCAGGGTCCCCCGGAGGCTACATGACCGGAATACTCCGTGGATTTGGTATGCCGGGGACGCTGGACCCTCGCGCACCACCACCTCGTTCAACCCTCCCCAACCCCCTGCCACCAGCAGCCACCCTTCTCGCAACTGCACTAGCAGCAGTGGCATCGAAGCTATTCTCGCCGCACCAAACCTTCTCGCAAAATTCTCTCGACTATCTTGGCTAGCACCTTGGCCGGTTAACACCGGCATTAGGCTAGCCCGGGTTTGCACCTACACTTTCCCGATGTTTTCCGGACGAATCGCGACGGTTCCCGTCGTCATCGACTGCTAGCATCGACGCTTCGATGCTAGCAAAGGTTATACGATGATGATGGTAGGGGGCGCGTGTTCTCTTCGACGATGCGAAACAACGATCGACCTGGATGAAGACACGTCGCAAGAACGCGGGCACCTAGCCGCAACGGTTTTCCACGACGAGGCTCTCGGGATAGACGCGGGTAACTCGAGTGTACCAGAGTCGAGTGTACACCCGTAGACCGAGGCGTTACTTCTTACTTAAAGGCGGCGAGGACTTATAGCGCGTACGTGACGGAATTGCCGAGAGACAGAGAAGGAGACGAAGCGACGTGAACCAGCACCATCACCTTCGCCATCGGTACGTATACGACTGGGTAGATATATCCCAGCGGTCCCCGGGTTTGCGGCTTTGCCAGCCTTTGCTTCTCAACACGATCTTTCCTCCGGCTCCTCTACTTTTTCCTCGTTCCTTCGAAGGTCTTTCCTTTGTGGCTTCACACCGCGTCTTGTCTTGTCTTCCGAAAGTTTCGCGTCAACACGCCTCCCCCCCCCCGTCGTCGTCTATTCTTTCTCAGCTAACTCTCCTCCCTTCGACGTTCGGTTTTCATCCTGACGGAGTACTTCGCACGTACGTTCGACGAGCTTGTGTAGGTACGTATGAGTACGTATGCGCCGGCAATAAACCGCACGGAGACTTCCCCGTGAAATTGAAGTTTGGGCGACAAATTGTCCGGAGTTTTCGGAGAAAGAAGAAAAAAACCGGTCTGCGACGCCACGACTACGTTCTTTTTTTTTTTTTTGTTCCTGCTGTCTCCGTTCGTCGTCGTCGTCGTCAGCCACGTACGGGAAGAAGTTTCCAATCGCGAAGCCCGACTCGGAAGCTCGTACGTGGCCGGAAAGACCTATTTCCCAGACGCCAGTGTTCCATCGGCCAGAACCGAGTGGGCCGCACCTAACGTCGAAGACGAGAGTAGAGTATACTTGATCTCCCCGTGGCCTCTTCTTATGGTACTCGTACGAATGTCCCTCGTTCCCCACTTGACGGGCCACACACGGCACGGGCAATCCTCGAAGAACGACGAAAGCTTTTCCAAGAGGTCCGAGTTCGTAAATGTAATAACGATTACGGTGATGCCTCGAAGATATCGGGGCAAAAAGTTATGGCAGAAAAATGAATTAATCAACATCACAGTTCGTGCGGATCATCGATTGGTTTGCGAGGATAAAGTGACCTTCGGCAATACAATTTTCAGTTTTCCTGGGATGGGGGACAAAAATTGGAGTGCTAAATCATTCAGAGCCGAGTGTAAACGAGAAAATAATGCGAACGCGGATGGCAAAAGAGAAAAAGAGGATTGAAAAAATGAAAAAAAAAGTTGGATGAGGAATATCGCATGAAATATCGGAAGAACAAGACAGCTGGGGGTTGGTTATAACGTGGGGGACGGTCGATTTCACGTAAGAACGGATAGTCAGTGTCGGCGGAAAAAGCAGAGACCGATGGGGGCAGACGAGAAGAGTTAGTCCGAACATTACATATTGACGAGTCACGAGTAAAGCTGGGGGAAGGCGAGGAGGTGGGGGCCGGAGGGGTTGCGGACGGGAATGAGTAAAACTGCAGGCAGCAGTTTGCCGGAAATTCGAGAGAAACCGTGCGCAAGAAAGTCGCGCGCACGTAAAAGTAAGGAAAGAGCTGGTGGGTTATAGAAGGAGGATGAGAGTGAAAACGAGAGAGGACAAAGACGAAGACGACGAGTAGGATGTTAGGTAGTACAGCCACGTAGTAGCCGTTTGTCGATGGTACCGCAATAATTCCTTATTGCTCCGCCAACGTCTAACCCAACTAGCCAAGGATGTCCTTCACGTTCGTTGGGTCTTCGTCGAGGCGCGGGCCATCCCCTTCGGGCCGACTCACCCCGTTCTCTCGCACCCGGCAGACCCGCCGCTTCGGTCTCCCTTCCCGCTACTCCCCAATTTCATTGCCTCCCCGCCGCATCTTTTGTCAAACCAGCCCGTCATCTCACGTGTCTTCTCCGGGACAATTTTACCGAAGGGCTCGCAATTCAAACGCACGGGGCGCGGATTTCGTCATATTCGCCTACGAGCGTTTCGAAAGGGTTGCTTTGTAGCCAGGGCGCAGCATCATCGGTGACGCGGAGTACCCTCCCGGCGATTCGTTCGGCACGAGGGTAGAGCCAACGAAATCGTTAAATCTCCAGGGAATCCAAGAAATTTCAGACACGAGTGTATATATCCAAGTTTCGATTACACGGAAACGACGAGCAAACTTACCCTTCAGTCGGTGTCGGAAAATTGTCAAACTATTGTTTTTGTTTTTTTTTTTTTTTTTTTTTTTTTTTTTATCATCGCTTTCTCATGGATTTTGGCAAACTCACCTGAAACATAAAAGAGAAACAGGAGATAAATATGAGTTCCGGAAAATATCATATTTCGAAGAGAGATTCTGCACTCAAAGTCATACAGAAAGTCTTTATCTTCGCGGAGTGTCGTGGAAGTTTATTTTTTTTCTCATCTCCACGGCAAATAACGTAATGGCACGAGAGATGTATTTCGAGTGAAAGTTACACGCACAACCGCAATAATAAATTGTTGATCCAACGTCCCGGGGGGAGGATCAACGGAGGCTCGGCCCCAGAGGTACAGAGGCAAACAAGTTGACGGCTAGAGGTACGAAAAAAAAAAAAAAAACAGAAAAAAAACAATTTGTAGCGGAAGAAGATACAGCGACGAGCCGTGACGGTTGATCCCAGGTTTCGCTGGCACTCTAGCGACGAAGCCAACGCAAATACATTAAAACCCCCGCACCTCCGCGGTTCATGCGAGCCCCGGGAGTCAGGAAGCGAGCCGGCAAGCCAGCCGTCCACCCACCGTCTCTCTATCTCTCTCTTTCTCTGAAGTCTATGACGATATCTCTGTTTGATCAGCTGCGACAGCGGACAATTTTCAACTAGTATTTCCGCGACGTTAGATATCGTGTCCCAGCAACGTCATCTCGCGCGCGATTAGACTTATTTATTTATTTTATTTTTATTTTCAAATTATTTTCAACGATCCGGTATTGACCGCTTTTGCGTCTGTTTTCGACGGAAATAACCCCGTGAAAATAAGCCACGATTCACGACCCCGTCCCAAAGAACTCTGACCGAGTCTCCGAGCCAATCGTAAATCCGTCGATCATAAATTTCCGGTTCAAACCGTCCGAATCTTCGACGTGTGACATAATTCGGCGGCGAAAATTAGTCGTCCGCGGTTCGTCGAATAGCGGTGACGGAATTTATGCTTCGCTAACGAAATAACAATATCATTAAGCGGCGAATGAAATCCGGAGGGCGCTGGCACGGTGACGCACGTGTGTGTATATGCAGGTGCGTACATTTACGCGTGTAATGCCCGACCAGGGATAAACTCCCTCGTATCTCTATTATTTCGCGTATGTTTCCTCTTCCCATCGTGGACCACGGATAAGCTATTTGCGCGATGGCGCCAGTTAAAGCGCGTTTACCGTTGAAACGAGCATTAATCGTTCGGGCGTAGCGGCAACCCCGCTGCGATGATGTTTACTTTGGACGCAGCATTTCTGGTTTCCATTGTGCCACAGAGCCGCTCTCGAGGACCCATTCGCTTATTATTCGCCTTATTACCTTTGTACACCGGCAATCGATTACAATTTCGTCGAGCATCATCGACGTCCGTACGTCACGAGCACTCATCGGAACATCAATGGAACCCTGAGGCAAAATTTTTTCGGGGATCTTCGAGCCTGACTGATCCTCGAATCCTTTGAGCACGCGGGTAATGATTTCGAGTCTGCCCTTTGTTCGGCCTAGAGTTAACCTACTTAGGGAGTCAAACATTGCTCATGATGATCTGTATTATTCCCCAAATCCCGGATTAAACGACAAATAGCTGACATTAATCGTTTTGTGATTGTTAAATTTGTTTTATATCACGCTGTCCGTAAAAGTGCGGTTTTACGCTCACTGCGTTCGCTTCAAACCGCATTTACGGACCTTGTGACATAAAAAATCGTACGACACTCGTACGAAAAACGTTTTCTGGACTCGTGTGATTGCAATACTTGCCTTCGGCTCGTTCTGCAAACTCACACTCGTCAGAAAAAATGTTTTCGTACTAGTGTCATAATATACTATTTTTTGACAAAGAATAATTTATATTTCATTTCATTCAAGTAGATTATCAATATATTGAGTATTTTGGTGCATAGTTTTGGACAAATCATACAAAAGCGATGAGATATACAGCTTCATCATTGTCTTGGAGTAATTGGAGTTGGCATGATCTCATAGTGGCGTTTCTGTTATGACGTATAAGACCCTGCGTTCAACTTTCTCAACCTATTCAATACCATTGTTTTGGGATCTCTGTTGACCTACCCTCTGATTGTTCAGTTTCTGTCACTCAGAGTATAATTCGTTGTATATATAATTTCAACGTGTTATAATCTTCTCCTCATTGACTCCTCGTTGACTGTCCCAGTCAAGAGGAAGGCATTGAGGAGTAACCAGGATGAATGGAGGCTCGACTTTTAACTTGGCAGCTCACTGCCATAACAAAACAAACTATTTATATATCGCTCGATCACTAGCCAATAATTGTCTACAAGCTAAATTAGTTGTAACCTTTTTTGGGTCTTTCCCCCGCCGATATCGTATTGATTATCTACTTCCAATGATACGATAAATCCGTCTGTTAACGCTAATTGAAAAGTAAATAGCGCAGACGTAATTGCCAGGGAATCGAAAAATCGCGTTTCAATGTGAGTGAGGGGGGGGGGGGAGAACAAATTTAACACCAGTATAGCGAACCGATAAAGAAGGGTAGGTAAGTTGTAGAGGCCAGTCTTGGAAAGCCAGTCTCGAAGCTCATTTCTTCTCGTTTGTTTCCATCGCAGTTTCTTAATTCCCTGAGAAATCGGTTACAGAAGCTCGAACGAGTGTGAAAAGCCAAGAGCAAGGAAATTTCCGAGATGCTCTCGTATTTTTCCACCGAGCCAGGAGAGAGGAGGGGAGGCTACGAATACGGCGCTGCCATTTCTACGGCTGATAAAAAAAAACGCCCCCCACGCAGTGACGAAATAAATAGCGCGAGAAAGCGAAGAGGGAAGAAGGGACTCCGGTAAATGTTGGCATCGAGTGATACGGCGCTAATGGCGCGAAGTTGGGACCCCCCCTCCTCACGCACACCTGCAATCCCCATCTACCCTCTCCCCATTACGATTTCCAATTACACTGCATTTCCCCGGGAAATGGATTGCGCTGTGCAACGAGCTCGAGTCTCCGTCCCACGTTTCGTCGAACGGAAACTGTTGTACGCTCTACACGTCTGTTCGAAAGCGCAGAAGCGCCGAAAGCTCCGCGCGAGCGTTATAGCCACGCGGAAACGGAGATCCCTCGACCGGATTATAATCCACGGTGGGTCCCGGAATTTACCGTAATAAGGGAAATAAACGAATGAGTTACACCGAGGTTAAACCGCCCCCTCCCCCCTCCGGAATGTTAATAACTATCTCCGTGTGATGAGCGTCCTCGATCTTAAATATTATTATTTTTTTTAGCTTTGCTTTAAACTTATTATTATTATGTATAATAAAGTAAAATGTCAGGTTCTTCCAAGATCACAAAAATTTCGAAAAATCTTTGAAAATCTCACTCGGTCATTGGGTAAAACACATTTGTCAGCCAAAGCCGAATGAACTTTTATTCAACAACGCGATAGGGGTAAGGGTGTGTGTGGAGGGGGTGGGAAGGGGCTGATAGTCTCGCGCGTAAACCGAGTCCAGAGGGGATGGGTTTCCGCGTCGGCGGGCTCTTGGGGGGTTTCGCGAGTAGTTTCAACCCGTCACTGCTCGGCCAACGGGAGGCTTGGGCCAAATTAGATTAGCGCGAATTAGCAGGGAGCCGTATTCCATGCCGGCGGCTAGATTCCAACCCGACTCACACCGTCGTCCCTCATCTGGCCCGAGCACCAAACCCGGAGATTCGGCACGAGAGAATGGGACATCGGAGTCCTCGCTCTACGGAGGAACGGGAAAGGGGTGAACCGCCGAGAGAGAGAGAGAGAAAGAGAGAGAGAGAGAAAGAGAGAGGGAGCGAGAGATAGCTTCGAAATTGCTAGACCGCGCGCGGGAGTAGCGAGAGGGAACGAGAGAAATATCACCGATTGTACGACAAAATCGGACAAGAGCGGGAGACGGTGGGTGGCTGAGGGGGGTGGAAACCCGGTAAAGCGGGTTGCGCAAGAGATACGAGCGAGAGAGATGAAGAGAGGAGAGAGGAGGGGGGAGAGAGAACGAGAAACGATGGTCCCAAACAAAACGGCAGAGGAAAATGTTGAGAGCGTAAAATGTGGAATAAGGGTTGCGCGACTATGAGCGGCGGGGGGGGGGGGGCTGGGGATGAGGATCGAAGGGTGTGAGAGAACGGGGAAGCCCGAGAGCATGCAATTACCGCTGGGATATCTACTTATCTCGAGGCATTCCTGCAACCCTCCGCGCGCGCGTAGCTGCTGGCGGTGGTGCAGAAAAAGAAAAAAGAAGGGAAAAAAGAAGAGAGAGAGAGAAGAGAGGAGGATCTCTTCGTTGAAAAGATTCTCGCCTGGGTTTAACGCCGCTGGCTGGTCGACCGGCTGCCATGGTGTGTATATATATATAGATTCACGATAATACGAGGCGGTACGTCTAGAATATTGCACTGATTTCACGCTAACCCATCGTGACACATAGACGGATAACACGAGTGTGTAATTGCGCGTGTGTGTGTCAAAAATAAAGAAAAGTACATTAAGGTAGTATCCCACAAACTGTTAGAGTCGAAGCAAGCCTAAGATATACCATCTCCTGATTGAGGTACGTAGTACTTTGATGTGGCAACGTCGCGTGTTATGATGTCGATCAGAGAGAGAGAGAGAGAGAGAGAGAGAGAGAGAGAGAGAGAGAGAGAGAGAGAGAGAGAGAGAGAGAGAGAGAGAGAGAGAGGGAAGATGGGAAACAAACGCGCAACGTTGCCATGTCTACTGGATCACGACTAACTTCTGATATAAACTGCATTTCCCGATGTTTAGTTGCTTATTATTATCATCACAGTCTCCTGATCTCTACTGCCAAGTGCCCAAAATGTTTTTTGAATATTCAACTTGCAGCTCGAGTGTTTTCGTTAAAATCTGACGAGGACTTTTTGTATTATATCAAATTGAGCGTGATTTTCCATAAGGCTCCATGTTAAACGTGTGAAAATCAAAGTGTTGATATCTTTTCTCTTGCGCTCCGGAAAGCCATCAAAATTTAACTGAATCTTTTTCTTATCAATACCTATAAGTATGCCAAGTTTTATGAAAATCTGACGAGGACCTTATTATCTGACCTTATAACCATGGAATCTGGAGACGTCTGTAAATAATGACAGAGCGCCATATTTGAGTCCAGTCCAAAGCCCAAGTAACTTTTTCCGACCCGGTCTTGTTTCACAAGACACAGAGTTGTTGCAACGATAATTTGTAAACGCACAGAAAGAAAGGATGTCTCCTTTATTTTTGTTTAATTCCAAAGTTAGTCCCGGACTGCAGACGCCCCCGTTTTAGCAGAGTCGTTGAATCGATGCTGCGAACGCGCGGCCACGAAACGATCAGTCGCGGTCTTTCCGTTCGATTTGTGTCCGGACTCCCGGCGAAACGAGAGAACGGTTGGGAAAAGACAGTTGCCCACGGAGACCGGGTATGCAGAAAGAATCGCACGGAGGCCGATAACCAATCGGCGAGGGATCGATGCATCGTCGAATCTCGTGGCGTTCGTCTGATTTCGGGACGGTAATCCCGAGTCCGTTCCCAATTCGGAATATCGATCGATATTAATTCAACGACCGACTTATTTGCGTAGAACAGGAAATTCAATCAAGCGCTCCATTGACTCGTCGTGAGCCCCCGCGAGAAGGATCGGACTATCATCGGACTGGCCCGTTATCTCTCTCTCTCTCGTGTTCGTAACTACCCCCCACACCAACCAATGATAATCGAAGCGTGCCGCGAAGACGAAATACATCAACCCCGGCTTCGAAACCCATCAGACTCTCGGAATTCCCCGAAATAATTTTCCGCCAAACCTTTGCGCGATCGTTGTTCCTTTTTTTTTCTTTTTCTTTTTCTTCTCATCTCTCCCATGTCTGTTGTTAGCATTTCGTGTGTGTGTGTGTGTTTTTTTGTTCTTCGTTCGATCGACTCGCGCGAGATTTCCTCCCCCGACGTTTCGTGAAATTTTCGGATTTCACGGTGCACGCCGTAATCACGATGTATATGTATAGATGTGTACGGACGTAAAATCCGCGGATTACACGGATGCCCACGGTTCGGAAGCACGATGCCGATAGCTTCATCTGATAATAACGTCGATAATCTGGGGCATTAAATTCGACGCTCGAATTGTTTGCGTGTGAGAAAATTTAATCAAACGCATCATTGAACGGCCCCCACCCCCCGTCCCCCGCACTCGCAATTCGATTATCGATTGGGTCGAGAATATAACATCGACCGGGTTATTTTGGGAGGGGGGAAGGGGCAAACGAAACGAAACGAGAAAACTGGAAAATAACGTTCGAATTCATAATCCAAACACATACATATACATATGCATGGATATATATATGTATATAGCTATGACGAACGTAACTTCTGTGAATATATATCATTTTTATGATCATAACCGATTCGGGGAAGCCTACGGGGTCGAATGAATAAACGATGATTCAGCGTGGGGGGGGGGGGGCAGCGTTCCGAACAATGTTTCCGCATCAAGCAGTGCATCAGTGAAATTTTGTGCTAATCCGATTCACGTTACTGTGCGCCACGCACAACCCGTCGGGGTTTTCTCCCTCGTCGAGAATATTTGCCAAAACTGATTATCAAAGTACCAATGGCGATGAGGGGGGGAGTATGCGAGAAAGAACGGGCAAACAAAAGGAATGAGAGAGCGAGAGAGAGAGAAAGAGAGAGAGGGAGAGACCATATAAAATATAAAATCCATCAATGAGTGAGCGCCAAAACCGTGGCGCGTTGCTCCGGTTATGAAAAGGGGGCGAGACGGCAAGTTTACCCCGAACGCGAAAACGGAGGGGGGGAGGAGGATGGAGTTTCCACACCGACGGATAGTCCCTTTCGCGACCCTCCCGCAATTTACGTAATTGAGCCCTGAATTATTTACATTGTCGGAATATAACGCGCGTCTGACGGTAATGTAGCTCGGTTGATTTACCGAAACGCGAGCGAAACTAACATGTACGGAATTCGCAATGACGAATGAGATGCGTTTCAATTTTTGGAGAAGTTCGGAAGATTATTACGGCGAAATTGTCGCTCGCGTCACTCCCCCCCCCCCTCCCCTTCGCCGCCTGAACGTCAAATTGGAGATTTCAACTCAAACGCAAAATTCACCACCACCTTCCTTCATCCCTCGTTTCCCTATCTTCGATCACGTGAATATTTATAATCGGTCGCGTCGTCCCAACCAAAAAAATTAAAAAAAAAACAAATAAAAGAAAGAAGACAAAAAAAAACAATATCCATATTGCATATATGTAGGTGAGGGTGGAGTTTGGGGATGCAAACTGAAAGGATTGGATTGAAAAAGCGAAACAAAAGTATTGGAATAAAAAGGATGGGATTAGGTATGAAAAATAAAAAAATATAAAATGTAAAAAAAAAAAAAAAAAATTGACGGGGGCAAAGGAACGAAAGGAAAGCAACGATAAGAGTGAAGAGTAAAGCTCTGAGGGGCTTTGTGCGGCACGCGTCCGGCAGCGAAGCCCGGAATTTGTGAATAAAATTGGGTAGGCCACGGTTAGTGATGCCGTATACGAAATACGGCGTATAGCTATTTCTCTTGTTTCCTCCCTCACTCTCTCTCTCTCTCACTCTCCGTCTCTCTCTTTCTCCCTCTTTATGACGGGCCAACGTGAAAGCTGTGCACACACGCGAGGTCCCGAACGAGGCTCCGTTGCAAACGGATGGTTTCCTCGTTTTCCGCACCCTCTCGTCCACCTCAATGCCCGACCGAACGATGGACAATTATGGGCAACGATTTACCCTTTGACCGCGCCGACATGACGGTTCGGTATTTATGGGCCGAGGCAGGAGGGTAGGGGGGTCATCGCCGGGTTACTGAAAATAAAATTGAATCCATCGGACGTTTCACCTTCACTCGACAATTTTCCGTTTCGTTTTTTTTTTTCCCACCCCCGCCCCATCCCACCCAACCGACGCTTCCAGCCGGAGTCAATCGCTCTCTCGCTTCGCGAATTCGTCACCATGGTCGCTCGCGATATCAAACTACTCTTCGCGGCAGTATCGGGATCATATCCTACGTGGGTTCGCGGATTTTGTACGCGAATTGAAAACGTCGGATCGTGTACGTGCCAAATGGGGGAGACAAAAAAAATAGTAAAAAAAATAAAAATAACTCGAATTTTCTGCCGCGCGAGTCGTATAACCCCCGTTCGTCCGGAAGTCGTTAAAAAAATATAATTTCGAACTCGAAGAACTCGTAAAAAAAAAAAAAAATGGGAAATAAAATGTTCACGACTGCGAAAGTTATTACGACGCGAAACGTCACGTGCGTTATTGTTACGTGATATTTATTGTGAAGATAAAGAAGATGAAGATAAATAATTTGTTGAATATGTGGAAAAACTTTTTAACGATTTTTTGGCTTCATCGACGGTTTGAAATATTTTCATCGGGAATTTAATGCCATCATGTTGAAAATGTTCTACAGCATCCGGAAATTACGTTTGCGGAAAATGTGAAAGAAGAAATATCGTGACGGTAAATCGAGAATACATTGGAAAATGTAATTAATTATTTATTTTCGTATTTTTCTAAAATTTTGACTTCACTATAATATAATACGAGAAAATTTGCTCCACTAATTTAAGGTGAGTTATCGTAACGTAAAAAAATGTCTCATCGTGCGTATACGTCAATGTATCTGAAAACTCGGTGAAATTAAAAATAGATGTCGATAGTGGATCGGAAGTTTAAACGCAAACATGTGGATATCGGTGGTAGGAAGGGTAGGGGCGGTGGAGTTGGCGCGAGCAGATGCATCGACGGTAACGTCGTAACGGATAGTGTTCTGTGCGTAACTCGGATCGATAACCCATTTCCCGTTGGTTCAGTCCTGTAATATGTGGATTGAACGTGAGTCCATGAATGACGAGCGTGTCAGAGCTATCCAGTGTTGGACAACCTAATACACACATACACACACACACACACACACACACACACACACACACACACGGACTATCGACGGGACCGCCATCACCACCGATACCACCGCCAACCGAAACGCTGTTGGCGATCGAACGACAATTAATATTAATGACAATTATCAATTTACCCAACGATGACAACAAATTCAATAACGAATAACTCGTAGCAAATGTAACGAACACCGATTCGTTTAAACGACGTTGGGAATAAAATTATTAACCGAGCTTCTGGCGTCTACATGCCACGATAGAATAATGACATTGAAGGTAAGGGGGTGTTATTCTCATGTGTATATATAACCATTTTCGTGGTGATTATTTAGGAATTAAATTTGGAAATACGGTCGAATGTACAGTGTCAATGTTTCACAGTTACATTCAATAAATGTTTAAAGCAACCTTGAAACAAAATTTCAAAGCATTTTATTCGAAATTGTACACGATATATTTGATGTTGCGCAGGTCAGGTCACAAAAATTTATTATCGACGAACGTTGACCGCATCCTCGTGATAAAATAAATATACTTTTTTCAAAGTCCCATGAAAGCCCGAAATTTCATCAAAAATGTAATATCTCAAGACTAAAACGGGGCAAGATTTTTTACCATATGGCAAGAATTAAATTTGTCAAGATTTTTTTTTGTAAAAAAAGTCAAATTTCGTGCATTTTTTTTCATCGTGTTTCGACTACTTAAGAATCTTGAATAGAAGACAACGGCTATTAAATTATTTAGAAAACATGTTAAATTGAAGTTTGGCGCAGGATTCAAGTCGATACAACGAAAAGAACGCGGATGGGTTGGATTTTTCTGAGTGGGGTCGCCTGGACCCCAAGTGACCGATGTGTTATTATTCGGAGGTGTGACCCATACCGGGTTAAACCGTTCTTTTTTCAAATTGTATTTCCAACAAAATTACCTCGAAAAAATGAATATGCACACACTACAGAAGACCCCCGTTAAATACGCGGAGATATGTCGGACGGTTGAAGAGCGGGCGCGCAACAGTCAGCAGAGTGACACGATGCGCGAGGAACGGACGGGATCCGGCCGAGCGAGACGTAGAAATGACAGAACCCGAGGGGCCGGGGGTAGGGGGGTGGAGGTGAGGCGAGGGTAAGGGTTGTTAATGGAAACCCATTGTTCTCTAATCAAATCATTCGGCCGGTTCGTGGGTGCGGGTGAGACGGTTTCTCGCAGGAGGTTGAAAGAGGACAAGGGTAAGGGGGCGGGGGTGGGAGGGTGCCACCCTCGTAGCCGAGGACCCAGACGTCGGAAAGGGTCGGGTCGCGGAGATGCGAGGACGCGCAGATCGAGAGCTTCGGAAGCTGGAGAAGGACGTGAGAATGGAGTATGGAAACAAGAGGGAGGAGGGGGGAGGGGGGGGGGGGAGGGGGCTTGTACGAGGGAATCGTCTCTCTCTACCTCTGACAAAGCTTCCAACCATTCCCCCATGCTTTATCTTGGTTTCCTACGCTCGCCAAATATACTCTATAATCCATAACCACCGGATGAATCCCGCGGAATATATGGAAACCCAACGTGGAAAATCCACCACGATCGTGTGTGCTGTATGTGTATATACATATATGTATATATGTATGTATGTATGTATGTATGTATGTATTGTAGATACGTGAACATTTTCGTGTAACACGTCACGGCATGTACACCGGTTTCTGCCTCTTGAGCTTTCGCCCCTTTCACCTTCCACCACCCCCCCACCCCCGACCCCCCAGCTCGTACCTCTGTCGTTATCACCGAGCTCTCATCTTCCGTGCTCCACCGAATTATCGAAATCTCCACGTAGCAACCGGTGTACCCACGAAATCTCACGGTGATAAGCGTGGCAAGATGTGTGTCTGATAAATTCACGAGCAAACGAGAATATGTCTCTCACTGTCCTGACGGTTTATACCGGGTGGTACAACTTCAAATTCGATCACGCGGAATATATCTCGAGAACAACGTATTTATCTGGCTAATGATGTTTGAAAATGTAAAAGTTTGAAGAAACTCGAAAAATGTTATTCGATGAAGATTGATAAGGTCATTCGGAGATCAACATTGTGTTCTTCTTTCTGTGGGAACGTATAGTTTCTTTTCCATGTGTATTTGCATTTTATGCATGGAAAAATAATTTGAAAAACTTTTATCCAAAATTGTTTTTTCTACGACATTAATTTAAAGCAAGAATGTTTTTTCTACGACATCAACTTTTATAGAAAAATTTTCTTCTCCACTACATTAATTTTTATAGAAAAAAAAAATATTTTTTAAAAATTTGTGACGGTAAAAGTCGTGAAATCATAGGAAATATTTATTTCATTATTATTTTTATTTTTTCAATTGCCATTGAGGTGGAAACAATTCTTCGAGGGTGGAGGGGCGTGTGGAAACACGAAACGTAATTTCATCGAGAAATTGCCGAAGCTCATCGACTACATCGAGTGTATGTGGTTGAACAAAGTCTGATCATCTCCCCACGAGACCCCCTCCTCCCGGCATCAATCGTGTATACACAAACGGTACAAGCTGGGATGGGATTAGCGGTCTTGCGGCGTGGGAAACCGAGCATCGTCATGATCGTCAGACTGGACCATATCGCTCGAGCGTTTATACGGGCGATGGTTTGTAGATGGCGCGGTGAAGAGCCCGGGGGGAGGGGGTAGACATCATACACCCACGAAGAACGTAGCCGACGATATTCACATGTATGTGCTATCACACATACGAGCTATAATATGCCTACATCGATGGGACGAAACACATTGAAATGTTATATTCTGAATCGTCTAATAGTCGGCTATGGGGTTTCTCTCATCGTCTCTCCCCATCGTTCGGCATATCCGGACGATAAACAAACCCATCGACTCTTCACGCACATCTCCATTTACAAACCGGACGTATACATATATACACGTGGAGCCTCGCACTATACGTGATCGGTAAAAGATCGGCATCGATAAAACGCAAAATCGTCGTTCAACGTTGCGAAACTCTTGAACGCTGCGCGAAACGCTCAATCAAATAGGGGACAAAATTCAGAACGACTAAAATTCAAAATTTTTCAATCATCGCAAAGATATTTCAAACAGGCAATAATAACACCATGCTAACTTCAATAGTGTGTAACCCGTTTGCATAGTTGCAAGAAAAACAATAAAACAATAAAGAATCAATGAATTTTCATGTTCCCATGCGAACGCTGGCTAAACAACGCCATATATACCAAAAGTTCACACGAACGATGTTGTAGATAATTAAATTGCCTACAAAAAAGTTCCCAACGGCATATTTCTGACATCGATAGTTTACGCGTGGGAAAAGCTCGAAAGTCGGTCATCGTGCGAAAACCGCGGTAGAGACGTTCGAAATTCTGTAACGTTCGAAAAATTGTCGTTCGAAGCATCGCACGCGTTCTGAACATCGATCGTTCTGAATTTCGAGCTCTACGTCGCTTTAATCGTCAGCCGCTGGTCGTGCGGCGGCGGCTGGTGGCCATTCGCTTACAGCGATAAAATCGGCCTCGTTGCCACACACGGTCACGCAGCATCCACCACCGCGTGTACGTACAACAATCGCTCACGCGTGTTTCCTCTTTCTCCGGACAGCAGTTTCCAAGCTGACGGCGCTTTCCCGGAACGGATTGCCGTCACCGGCGAGCATTATCGGCCGTGTCGCACGACTATGAGGGCAACGGGTGTGCGACACACACACACACACATATATATACACACACACACGACGAGAGAGGCTTTAATATAGCAAAGTGCACGACCAGACGTGCATGTATTCCGACTGCACAGCCGGTAACGCGACTACGAGGCAAAGTCGACGGGGAAAACCAAAAAAAAAGAGACGAAAAAGAAAAAAAAGAACAGAGAGAGAGAGAGAGAGAGGAGAAATAATAAAGATAAATAAGAAGCCTCGGGGCCGAGACGAGTTATGTGGAAACATAAGAATAAACGTTGTCACGCACCTCTCGCAAACGCGCGTAGTCTGCGAGTCCCGCGACTACGGGCGGTTTTAACGCAGACACCACGGCGCCGAGTTTCTTCGCGTTTATCGTCTGTGTACACAACGTTCGTCCGGTCGGCTCGAGCCGGAACGGCGAGGGCGAACCAACGAGAACATTGGAACGTCGATTATACGGGAACGATCGCGAGAGAGACTGCGGTGACGTCACGGATAATCGAACAGACGGGGTTTTTTTTTCTTCTTCTTTTTTTTACGGGATAGACATATAGATTTGTATGATGTCGATAAAATGACAAATATTTGCTTCGACGATAGTTGAATTTTTTTTTTTTTGTTTTGTTTGGGGTTCTTTTTTTACCATCGTTCGATAGGGGGCAATGATAGTTTTTGGGTGATCCGAGTATTACTGTAGGTGATAGCGTCGGCGTAGATATGGCGAGCTCGAAGCCACTGGAGGAAAGCTGTGAATTTTTTTTTTGTTTTTTTTTTTTCGATTTTATTTTGGTTTTTTTTTTGTACGCGGAAAATTCACTAGGACGTTTGTGTAACACGGATTTGTCATTTGCCCTCGGGGCCACTCTGCTAAATCGAAAAACTTTTTGCAAATGTCCATGTCGATATGGATATGTGTGTGTATGTAGGTATGTATATTAAGGTGATCCTTGTATGGGGCTTTGATAACTTTGACAGGGCCTCCCTTTCCCCAGATTGGCTCCGAATAATTTTCAAAAAAGTTTCCTAAATTTCCAGCCCTAGAGAACTTGTGAAAAAATCCAACCCTGAGTCCCCAATGGGAGTCATGAACGGTCCGGGCCTTAAAAATTACTCCAAAGTGTTCTACAGAATTCCAAAAAATTCATGAAATCTCATCAAGCATCCGAGTATAACGATCAATCGTTATATAGCTAATGGGACCATTTATTTAAACAATATAATCATACAAATAAATCAAAATTTGGGAGGGTGCCGTTTTTGGTGGGGTCACCCTCTTGACCTTGACCCCCGTTGGGGATGAAGGATTAATAAACACGACGAGAAACGTGGAATATTATTGTAAAAGGATCATGAATTTATTTATACATCCAAACATAGGATACCAATTGATTTCTGTGATGGAAAACGCCTGATCGTACGGAAATTATGGTCGATTTCGCGACGCAATACGGCAAACAAGAAACAGACATCGTCCGGTGAAAGCGCAGCAGCCGTTAACTCGGCCACGCGAGCACACGATGAAACGAACGCTGCGCGGAATCGTGGCGCGGAGTATCGCTGATTGTGTGAGCTTCTGGAGTCTCACCGGTGTGTAGCCTCGAGACTGCGCCTCCCGGCCTTGTTTGCCGGGATATCCGAACGAAGAGGATGACCCGTTAGTCCGAACGTGCAGCAGCAGCGGAGCGGCGCGAACGCGGACAAGAAGAAGATTATTTCCTTATCCGATCGACGGACTCACGATCCGGGAATCCCATGGTGATAATAATAGTTTCGCGCAATGCGGATCTGCATTCGCGGAAATTCGATTCGCTCGATCGAATATCGAGTTTCCAAGTTTTCAAAAAAAAAAAAAAACCATTCACACGAATTTTTAGAATGAAAATTTCAACAATGAAAATTTGTGCTATTTTCATTTCGCTGTGTTCTGGAAATGATGATACAAAAAAAAAAACAACAAACTAACAAAAAAAAAGTTGACATTTGCTTCTTTCGAATCGTAGAAAGCGCACAAAAAAAATGCACGATATTTTTTTAGCTTCAACTGTATTTTCAGCTTCAATGATATTTTTATAGCTTTAACTGTTCAAGAGTCATAAACGTTCGAATTTTGTAGAATCATTACACACATGCACATACATGTACATCCGGAATTGGAACATTTGTTCCGCAAATTTAATTTCTCCATGTTTTGGGAACATTTTCAACATCGAAATTTGACAATCGACAATATTGACATCGAAAATTTTGGCAAAAAAAAAAACAAACTCGTTCAACCATCACACAGCTTTCTCCAAGAGGAAACAATGATTAAAAAGAAAAACGAAAATTTGCGAGCAAATAACCGAAGATAGTTGGTGAAAGGAGAGAGGAAATATGCTGCGTTGAACTCTTGTGTCCTCGAAACCCACTGAACTCTCGGTCCCGAGTTACTCGACACACAAGTACACACACACACACACACACACACATATATAAATATCCATACATATACATATATATGGATTGTTCTCTCTGTTTATCTCTCTCAAACTCGCTTCGCCTCAGTTATTTCGTACGTACGTTCTTTCTCCGTCTATCACTCGTCTTTTCTCATTCTTTTCGTAAGACGGGGTTATTTACCGTCGGTGCTGAGGGTGGTGGTGGGGGGGGGGGGATATCGCCCACTATCTTTCATTCTCTTTCCCATTGCCTCCAGCTCGCGTCGGTCTCGACGTCGCGGACGGAAAATAGCCCGCGCCACGAACGGCCTGCGTATACGGCCTCAAAGCCCCACAGAACGGCTTGGTTCCGCCAGCTTTATTACGTGCCCTCCTCGCCCAAGGGCCCCGCGGGGCTTCTAGAGTTACAACCAGCCACTGGCACCAGCAGCAGCAGCCACGACGACGACGACGGTGGCAGCGGAACACCGACGATGTAAACAAGACGCGACGACCAAGACCGACCACCAGCTCCAAGTACTCACCTCCACGGCCGTACCAACGATATATATGTATATGTATATATATAAACCATTGTACAAACTTTCGAAGTATCAAGTCCATGAACACGGATATACACAACAATAAGAAGAAAAAAAAAGAGAGAATAAAAAAAAACAAAAAAAAAATAACGTGAGAGCAATAATGGAGAATCGTCTTCGGTGTGGTATGTTATGTGCGTGTGTTTGCATATAACATACCGGGGTAACAAAATATTTGAGCCTCAGTTGACTCTGATTATCTACTCCTAAATTGTTGGATCATTCTTTTCTGGGGTGTCAATGAGCAGCGTGTGAAGAGTATGGCTTGTTGAAATTATACGGAAATTATAATCTGCCTTTGGTCCCCAAAATGTCAATGAGTGAACAGTCAGTGTGTGGGGAGGGTTATGCAGGTTGAGGATGTATGACACATACATATGACACCAACCATAAGTACAGTAAGTCTGAAAAATCTCGATTATAATTGCTTTGTAAATGATAGACAAAATATATGCTATTAAATCTTGTATCGTGTTTTTTGGACATTTTCCAATCGCTGGTATTGAATATTGAATATAAAAGGTCGATCGATCTGCATTTTTTTTGTGGACATATTTATCAATCTGTATTCCACACGCTGGATTTTTTTTCTTCAATTTTTTAAAACAACTTCATTTCCAAGTGTTTATTGGTCATTTTTTTTTTGCAATGTGTCTATTTTCCATAACAACATATTTTCAATTGCATACAAGCTACATAACTTTCAAACGAGTAGATCAATCGTTTTGAAATAATGCAAATTTTATTTCGTAATGATAAAAGCTAGTGGCTGTGAAAATTTCCGACTTTTCTTGATACAACGTTTTTTCGAGACAATGGAATTGCATAGGTTAAGAAGGTTGACCGCGAGAGATCTGTATCATTACGCATTGTCGAAGAATTTCAGGCTTGGGGAGGCTGAGAGAAGAGTAAACATTTTCGTCTCGGTTAGATGGAAAAATTACGATGCAAATTTTCATCCCGCAACGTAAATGTTCAATATGCATTGCGATAGCTATTGCACTGGTGAATAATCACGGGTGATTACCGTGGAAAGAGATTCGCTTTAAAATGTAACGATTGAGTTCACGGTGTTCATGGGACGCGAAGGTATGTAATTTTCGATGATTTCGGTGCGAGGGCAGCCTATAAGTGCGAGAGAGAAAGAGAGAGAGAGCGATAACCACGTGTGTGTGTATGTGTGTGTGTGTGTTGCTGGTTGCTACCGAGGCAATGTCGGAGCCGCACGAGTCCTCCCCCTCGTGGGTGCATGCATGGTAACTGCATGGCATACTATAGCATACTATAGCAGTTCAGCATTTCAGTTCAGCAACAGCAGCAGCAGCAGCAGCATCCTCTCGGAACTCGAAGGTCACGAGTCGACCGGCTCGAGAGACCGGTTCCCCAGCCTGCAGCTCTTCTCTCTCTCTCTTCCTCTTTCTCTCTCGTCTTATTCCGTCTCTCCGTCGTGAATTCCTCATCACCGTCTTACTCTCTCTCTCTCTCTCTCTCTCTCTCTCTCTCTCTCTCTCTCTCTCTCTCTCGCACTCACATCGCGAACTCTCGTCGCGATTACCACGAGGCACCAGCGACAGCGGCGTTCACACCGAGTGAATCGAATCAATCGCAACCGAAGGCCGGGGAGGCGAGAATTCCCTCGGATTAATTGTTCCGACCCTCTGAACATTTTTTTTTCTTTTTCGTCCATTCGTATATCGTTCTAAGCCGAATCTCGTACTCTCTCGTCGTCACGACTCTCTTTGTACATGTGCGAGATCCTTCGGTTTCCCCCTCGTCGGACTTCTCGTGTGTGTGTGTGTGTGTGTGTGTGTGTGTGTGTGTGTGTGTGTGTGTGTGCGTGTGTGCACTACTCGTCGATCGTTAGCCCGAGCGCGGAAATAATTTATCGGACGAAAGACGGTGAGAATAAAAAATAAAATTTTTTTTTACGTCCGTCACTTTCCGATTCCGACACCGTGAAATTGTACATAATAACTGTATTTTATCTATCACGAGGAAAAGCGTTGAAAGTACGGGAACATACACGCATGTACATTTATTATATGGGAGATTCCGAGTGAAATCGTGGAGTCACGTTATCAGATCATTGCATACATTTTTTTTTCATTGCTTTTTTTTCGATTTCAAATAGACGAATAATTTTTTTTTTTTCCAAATTTCACATACTCCCGAAAGCGCCGCTTTCGAAAATCTGTTCTGTGTAAATAAGAGAAAACCAATGTGGAACGCCTTTATCGAAAATGTTGGATTTTCCGTCTAGAAATTCCAAAATCGAAGAAAAATATGTAACTATGATAATCATTATATACGTGGAAAGAATAAATAAATAAAACATGTCACGATTGTTTTTCTTTTTGATATTTTCATTATTTCGACAATTTGCTATTAGAATATTTCGAGTCTTGGTTTGTTTTTGGAAAAAAAAGGGGAGGAAAAATTGTATGCAATATTGCAATGATCTGATAACGTGAGAGAAATGACTCCATGAATTTACTTGGAATGCCTTATATATATCTCGATTCTCTTTCGCGAGAGATTCAACGCGTTACTCTCGGTAGGCCATTGGTGGTCGGCACACATACATATATACATATATATATATATACGTGTATAGACACTTGACGCGTCGCACCGGAGGTCTTTACGTCGCCGCGGGAAAGTGCACGAAATCGCTGTGACAGATCGGGTTAAGTGCCGGCGAGGCAGAAAACGTCAGCTCGACTACGACGACGAAGACGACAACGAAGACGACGACGACGACGACGACGACGGGAACCGAGAGACAGGCGCTCCTCCTTGGTCGTTTCTCCATGCCGGGCGACCGATTCGCGATGAAAATCCACGAGACTGTTCAACGTCGAGACCCCGAAGTGGATCGATAATGAAAAGACGACGAAGACACGACGAACCGGTGAACCAAAAAAAAAAAAAAGAATCAAAGAAGAAGAGAAAAGTAACGATGGATCGTGGATAGGCCGACGTTACTTCGAAGTTTCATAAGAATGAAACACGAAAGATTGCGTAAAAAATGCGACAATTATTTTCACGATAATCAATCGCTCGCTCAATCGTTACTATATTTCTGTTACGAACCACGTAATTTTTTCATCCGTTTAATTGTTATCATTATTATTATTATTTTAATTCAATGAGTTGATGGCGACAAAAACGAGACGGAAGACTCGCCGAGACTCCGAAGCGCGACAAAGAGAGCCCGATGGTTTATTCGACTTCGTGACTTGTGCGGCGTCTCGCGCGAAACTGAAGAAACGAATGAAGATTGTGTTTGTGGGTGAGAGAGAGAAAGAGATGGAAATACAGAGAGAGAAAGAGAGAGAGAAAGATAGATGTCGGGGAATCCATTCGGAATCAATGTGTACGGATGAATATCGAGAAACGTGTTTCCATCGCGGGGGTGGGAAAGAACGGTGTGGGGAGGGAAGTCGAGAGGGGATGGGGGGGGGAGGGAGGCAAACGAAATTCGAGATACACGAAGCGCGAAAATCCGTAGCGTTCGTATATGCATTCTCTCATCTCCGTTTCGCTATCGCGAAATCGGGTCTTTGCCTCCCGCCTGCCCACCCCCCTCCGCCCCTTCTCCATTCCTCTCCCCCTTCCACCCGCGCGAGTCGCATAACTTAACGCTCGACTTGCTGGCAGCAACGAGTAGGTAATAAATATCGTGCAAATAGGTCGGAGCACGATCGCCCGCGCTCGAATAACAAGCCAAAGAGGAATGAATTAGAGCATAGAAACTACGTGGAAATGGAAGTGAAATTGAAAAAAATATAAAGAATTAATTTTAATAATAACAATTATGATAATAAACGTATTTCGTTGTTTAACGAATTAAAATTGATATGTATGCATATATAGTTTCATCGAAATTATTCGCATGAAACGTATGTATAGTATTTTTGAATTGGTTAAAAAAGTGGATAAACGGAATAATCGATTCGATGAACTATCGGAGATGTAAATTGACGAGGACGTGGGTTTTTGAAAAAAAAAATTATTTTGCAAAATTTAAGTGAGTTCGATCGTCTCGTCCAGCTTCGGAGAACGAGTTTCAAATAATCTCGGGATCCGAGCTCGGTGCGGGGCCACTCGACAGCTGTAAATAGGTTTAAAAGCGTATGTTGTATTGGGGTTCATATATGTGTATACATATATACATACAATATATATATATATATACATACATAAGCCGTCACACGGTGACCCGTATTAATGTACATATGAAAGGCGATGACGCAACGAATTCCTCTCAGCGCCGCCGGCTATGAACGGGTGCCTCTCTCTCTCTCTCTTTCTCTCTTTCTCTCTCTATCGGCTCGTCTCTCGCGTCTCTATACGTGCGTCGAAATAAAAAATAAAAAAATGAAAAAAAAATACGAGCGAGCCGTTTCGGCGCGATCAGCCTCGGGCGCGTATCGAATTAGTCACGTAGTTTGATTAATTCCACGGCAAGAGAGAAGAGGGGGCTCAAAAAAAAAAATTGCCAATGTTTTCATGTTTATTTTTATTTTTTTTTCCCTCATATTTCTTCGTTTCATTATAACATCGATCATGATTATTATTGATATTATTGTTATTATTATTATTTTAATTTTTTTTTCCATCTCTGTCTTTCGCTTGAATTCGCAATGCATAAGAATATGAATGATACTGAATATGCAAGCCGTGAAGTAAAACGCTGATTTGCCAGGCTTCAAGAGACCTTGCCTCGGTTCCGCCTTTCATTTTCCGCATGCATTAGCCCAACACGCTCTCTTTCTCTCTCTCTCTCTCGCTCTCTGCCCTCCGATTCTTTGACTCGATATAAAACCAGTCGTAGTTTCCCCTCTTTTTCTCTCCTCCTCTGTCTCTCTTTCTCTCGCTCACTGGCTCACTCTTTCATCGACCTCCCGCAAGCACGGTCAAAAGACATCCAATTCAAAATTGTCCAAAGACAAAAAAAAAAAAATAATAAACCCAAAAACGTCTATGCAATTTTTTAATCGTCCAGTGCATCCAATTTTTTTTGTGTTTCATAATTAATTCACTAAGCGGACATTAAATCCTCCAAAATCCGAAAAAAGAGTTTGAAAAAAAAAAAAACACACACACAAAGACGAAAGAGAATTGGTCGAGGTTGCTTTGCGCGGGATAATGAAAGGCGTATAAACGACGATGACAATGGGCGTGTTGGGAGGATGGAAGTGGGAGGGGGGGGGGGGGGGGGGGGCAGCAAACGAGAATGCAAAAGTCGAACGAGTGGAATCTCGCGAGTCGTTGGTAACACACGGTTGTACGGAAGCTTGAGTATCGAAAAGAACGAAAGAAAGAGGATGAAGAAAAAGAAGGATGAACGAAAAAAACAAAAAAAAAAGATAACGCAACAAGGAAGGCGGAGCATTGGGATGAAGAAGAAGCGGAAGAGCGCGTGAGCGTTGCACAAAGAAGAGTAAAGTAGCCGCTGAGAGGAAGAGTGAGAAAAAGATGAAGAAAAAAAAAGATATAAAAAAAAACAAAGTTGGGTTGGAGCAGGCAATGTGCTGCCGAGGAACGTGGAGGAATAGAAGCTAGCGAGTAACGCGTCTGGCCAACAATGAGACTGTAGTTTCCCGGAACAATGCTCTCATTATGCCCGGACTACCTGTTATGTGCGAGCTTACATATCCGAATATACGTGTACTTTTAATACACACGGTACATAAAAGCGTCTGCATGTATGTATACTTCCACACATATATAATATGTGTATATATCTATACATATATATCTATGTGTGTGTGTGTAGGTAACGTCGACGCTGGAGCCGTCAGCGCCACGAGGTGCGCGAGGCGTCAACGCAACGGGTTTTAACCAGGCGCGGTATACGTCAGCGCCCATTTTCCCCATTTCCCATCAACGTTCTGTCGGGACACGCTCACACGTTTGTTCAGTCGAGACGACACCGATTTGATGAAGCCGCGAGCTGCAAAAACCGTTGAATCGCAAAAAATTTATGTAATTTTTTCGATTAGGTTGTGTGTGTATTTTTTATTCATTTTTTTAAATTGGTCAAAAGCGTGTTGGGCACGCAAATAATATAGTTCCGCAGCCCTTCTCGGTACAACATTCTTTTATGCTTTTTATGTATACGTATCGAGAGCTTTTTCATAGTGACAAAAGGAGTAATCCTCACGAAAGTTTATACGTGTTCGTGTGACGATTTGTAATAAGAAAGAATTATTCAAACATTTTTCATGAAATTTTTTAGCTACGGTGTTTGTTATATATTGGAAGTAATAATTAGAAGATGCATTGTGGAATTTTTTAAAAGATTTTTGGCATCGATAGTTTAGAAGAAAAAGGGGGGGGGGGTGTGGTAATGAATTTGTAAGCAAATAACTCGTGACTGATGAGTTAAAATCGAAAGGTCATGACGCATAATTTGTTGGGTTTCCGGAGACCTATTTAGAGACACCCCACTCGATGGGATAAGTGAAGAAAAAAATGTTGAGTAAAATTTTCAGTTTATGGGAAGTGGGTAAAAAAAAATTATTTTTTTCAAAAATCTCATCCGTTCTGTACTTGGGTCATTGATCTACGTCGGTATACTAAATTTCATCGTTATAGATATACAAATGAGAGGATGGGAGGGCTAAGACATACAGACACACAAACAGACCGAAACCACAAGGATTCCTAGTTGACTCCACGGAACCCTTAAAAATCACTGCCAAAAGTCCGACTACCGAAACGCTGATTCAAATCGATCACCGCCTCCAATGAAAAATTCCCAACTTCGTTAATTCAAAATTACGTTCATCCAAAGCTTCGCCTCTTCAATTTCCAACGTCATCAGAATATCAGGGCGAAGATTTCTTCGCCCGGAAATTTCGTTGGTAACGCCAGGGGATTTGTATATCGTCGCGCGCATCGACGGAAACACGTCACGGATAATTGAGGGGGCGGTTTTTATTACAGACTCGTAAAAAAAAACCCTCAACCAAAAAAATGAAGAAAAAATAGTGGGAAGCTACGTCAATGACTATGAATGTGAGATAATGGGAGTGACGACGGAAAGGCGGAAGAAGTTCGTGTCTAGCACGATCGTGGGGGATGAGGGATGGAGGAATGAGACTAGGGCGAGACGCTTCCGTGATAGTTGGGGCTCACCGACATCCATTCCACGAGCGGGGCGCCGGTTTTCGAGCCGAGGAAGCTCCCGTCGTCGTCGTCGTCGTCGTCGTCGTAGTCACCGTCCTCATCATCACCAACCCTCTTGTCCCAGAAAACAAAAGAGCAGCAGCAGCAGCAGCAGCAGCGTCGGCGGCTGTTGCTCGCCCACCGGCGAGCCCCTTTACTTTCGCCAGCCGGCCTGCCAACCCCTCTCCTTCCACCCTTCTCCGCAACCGTGAGCATCAGGCTCACCCCCTCCCCTCGCCCTCACTCTATGCCAACGTATTTCACCCTCAGATCTTACGCATTTCCGGCTTCTTCTGTTCCACAGTCGCAAAATCTTCCGATTTAACCCGAATAACATTTTTTACCCTCCTTTCAGCCTTCCTGACCCCCTGAAATCCTTTGAGGGTCCAGGATCCTTTACCCTCCGTGCACCCTGAAGATAATCCACTTGGCAAAAGTCAACCACTGCTCACGATTGTCCGTGCTTGATTGTCACTGCTCACGATTCGCAGTACTCCGTGTTCAACCTCCGTGACTCCGAACTAAGCCTGCTCCAACCTGCTATCTACATTGGGGTGTGTTGAAAAAAGACAAAGTTTTTCGATTCTTCTGGCAGTTCCTAGATTTGTATAGCAGATAATATCAGAAGCCGTCCGTCAAAATTCGACCCCAATCGGATAATATTCAGAGGTCCCGCTTTTAAGAATCCTATTTTGCCTTCGATCAACACGTAAACATTTTTTCTATTTTTCCGTCGCAATTTATTTTTCCGGTAAATGAAAAATTTCGAGGATGGCAAGCAAGTGCAATACACAGTATTAAGATCTCTCAAAATGGGAATATTTTTTGTTTAACAATAAACCAAAACGTCAACAAATTTTATACGTATGTTTTCGAAGATTTTTTTTTAACAAAAAGTTGTAGACTTTCCTGTCACATTGTAGAACAAAAATAATTCCCATTTCAGATGACCTTGATACGACGTATTGCACTTACTTTTTATCCTCGTAATTCTTCATTCACCCGAAAAAATTAATTGCAACTGAAGATTAAAGAAAATGTTTGCGTGTTAATTAAAGGCAAATGAAAATTCGTGAAAGCGGAACCTCTAAATATCGTCCGATTGGCTTCAACTTTCGTCAGATGTCTCCCAATAGTATCTACTTCAAACGTAATAGTCGCCATGATCATAAACAAACTCGCTTTTCTTCAACACACCCTCAAACAAATATATACATATATACACGAGTGAAGATGAAACCATGTCCATCGGATGATTCCGACGTCCTCGCCGGGCGCAAAACTACGTAGCCGGTATAACTGATGCCGCAGAGGCGTGACCGCGGTCGTGAAGATTTGCAAAACGCGAGGAGAAATAGCGTTACGGTAAAGTTTCCTCGGTCTCGGGGATAATCTCGCGGGGCTAAAAATAGCAAGTCGCGGGAGAGCGTGCGAGCGGAGCGCGCGGGACTCGCTCGGGGTAAGCCGAGCCGAGAGATGGTAACCGGATCGAGCTCTCGCGTCCCGCGAATCTTCAGCGCGTCACGAGGTACACGAGGAGCTTGCAGCGGCGAGAGAAGAACAGCGAGCGAGAGGAAGGGCGGAGGGGGGGGGGGGGAGACGGTGAAAGACAAGGTTTAATTGGATCGGATCGAGCAAAACGATGCGGTTCGCCGTTGGGCGCCTCTAACTATCGGCTCGAAACAAACAAAAAAATCTCGATCATCCTGTCTCTCGCTCTTTCTCTCTCTCTCTTTCTCACTCGTTCGCTCGTACCCTCTTACTCATCAAAAAGCTAAGAGTCGCCACCTCCATCGCTAATTACCCTTCGAACGTACATTCCCCATGGTTCTCGTTCGCTACCGAGCTTTTAACTCTCTATCTCTCTTTGTCTCTCTCTCTCTCACTATCTCTACATATAACTCTCTCCCTCTCTCTCTCTCTCTCTCTCTCTCTCTCTCTCTCTCTTTCGCTCGAACCAAAGGCAACAAGAACCCGGGGGCCCGGTTCGAATGAAGTATAAAAAGAAATATAGAAAAAAAAATAGAAAAAAATAAATAAAAGAGAAGGGGAAAAGGATTGAAACGAGAAGAAACAACGAGAGGGCGATAGACACGAAATAACAGATGGAAGGGAGTGAGAAGGTGGAGCAATGGTTGAAGAACGGCCAATGTAAAAAAAAAAATAATAAAAATAAAAATAAAAAATATATAAAAAGAGTGGTTTGGGCGAGGGGAGCTTCTTCGTTGTGTGTAGTTTCGTTCGTCCGTTACCTCCGGGCCTGTACATATGCACACCGGTGAAAATGAGCGTCCGCTGTGCAGACGGCGATATGCAAATGCACCGGCGGGGGGGGAGGGGAAGAGTAGAGGGGGTCGCGCAGTGGGTACACGTGAATTTTTATCCGAGTAATCTGCCGGGTGTAATTCGAAAATTCAGCGTGAATGTGAAGTAGCGCGTGCTAACGTATCGCGAGTGTGCGAACGTACCGCGAAAGAACGACGATTGGGTTGGGTGGAGAGAAAAGAAAGAAGGAGAAAGATGGAAGATAAAAACAAAATAAAAAAATGAAAAAAGCGGGTGCGAGCGAGGGAGATCTCGCCGGGGTAATTAATGCATTGTTAATCCGCTATCTCTCACCGACCCGTGCCCGTGGGGCTCGCGCAACCGAGAGGGACGAACTTTCGGGCAATGCAATGCAATGCAATGCAAAAATAAAAATTGAAAAGAAAAATAAATGTTAAAAAAACCACACAACGCTTCCTGGATGTATAAAACGTGAGTTACGAAAAATAGAATGGCAGATTTGGGGTGGGGGGAGGGGGGGGGGACTATGTAAATGAACGTAAATGCGCGTATTTCCGGATAACGCAATAAAACAAATGACGAGGGAATGCGACGTGGCATGCGGTTTGATTGCGCATCGTCAACGAAGCGGGGATGCATTTTTTTTTGTTGCGGAATTCACGCTTAAATCGCGATATGAAATCCAACGTGAATAATGTATATCTGTGTATATATATATATATCAATATCAAAGGTCCGAAGGTCGAAAATTCCGAAAATGCAATATTTCGACGGTCAAAAAAGAGTTAAGATAAAAATAATTGGCGTCTTGGCTCATATATATAAATGCGAAACATTAAAATCAAGTATAAAATTTAAATTCAAATTAGTTGTGATGATGTAAACGCGGTGACAGAACTTTTAACTCCTTCAAACTTTTTAACTTGCAACTTTATCTCGAGAGAAAAGTGCGAAGAAAGCCGCAAGCCCATGAAACACGTGGACAAATAATTTGCTGGCCCTAATGCCGATGGTCAACGTCATTGAGTCTACATAAATCTTGAAAAAAAAAAAAAAAATTTAATTTACTCTACGATAAACTACGACAATATCTCCATATGGTATACGAAAAAATAGCTTTCTCCATAAGAATGCTAATTCATTGACGAAGGTCAAGCGGAACCATTTGCAAAAATAAAAAAGAGGATCTTTCGATAGGGTGATATGACTTTTGTCCCACCTTGTACACAGACATTCCAGACGTATATGTATGATCGAGGATACGGTCGAGAGATATTATTGATTGAGATGAGTTATGAGAAATACGAGCTCGACAGCCGGAGGCAAGAATGAACCAGATAAGAGACGAAGATCAAACAGGTGTCCGAGCTCGTTCGAACTTTTTACACTCGACAACTCTCTGCCCGGACGTTGGTAATTAAATTCAACGATTTCTCGCTCCCCATCGACTCAATTTACGTGTCGTAAAAACGTTTCTCTGCCATTCGAATTCATCCCAACGAAATTCGGACTGGAAACTGTGAAACAATTTGTTTGTTCATACGTGATCCAATGAAATTGGTCCCCATAATGTTTCAATTAATATATACACATATATACATCAGACTCATTCGTAGAAAGGGTAATTTTTATAATTTCTAGATTTTTTTTTTGCAATTTGATAAAATGTGATGTTTATCGAGTTTATTTATTACAGCTAAAATATCACCATAAGAAAAATGTCCTCAACATGCTTTCTTCATAAAAAAGATGCGTACTTGTTAAAGAAAAAAAATGTGCATCCAAAAACAAAATGACGAAATATGGTGGTTCGAAAATTGCAAATTATCGCAAACACTCGACTTGTCATTCATCCCGAAAATTTCGAGAGATTGGATCACGATCGCCAGACTAATCTAATTGTCGGCTGAAAAAGTTCACAAGCCGAAGAAGCCAAAAAGGACTTGCGAAAAGCTCCTGGGATCCGAGACGAGCGATAGCATGATGGCCACAAAAAAAACCAAAAAAAAAAAAAAACAACAGAAGAGGAAAAAAAGAAACCTTGGGTGGCGAGAAATTAGGTCGAGTGGAGTTGGGGTTGTGGTACACGGCGCGTTCGAGCGTAAAAGTCGTAGGTCGAGCGGAGTGCCTAAATAAGGTCGAGCTTATATATATATATATATATATATATATATATATATATATATACACATCTATATATACATAGTTACCGAGATTCAATCGCAAAACAACGCGAACGTAAGGCACCCGCGAGCTGGAGAGTAGTGACGTTGCGGAGATTCCAGCGAGCGAGAAAAAAAAAAGAAAAAAAAAAAATCGGCAAGCAACGCGCAAAAAATACGAAATATGAGATGATCGCGTCATAACGCAAAGACGATGAGAAACGTGGCCCGGAGTTTTTGTGCGGCGAGAACGCAAGTCGTTCGCCACAGCGTTACATTGTGTTCTCTCTCTCTCTTTCTCTCTCTCTCTATCTCGTGCGCGCATGCCTATACATTATTTATGTTCATTCATTCGCCAACACGACGAAAATCCCGCGAGAGTGAGTCCGTAGAATAAATTTGTATTCGAGCGCACCGAGTTTTCGCCTACTTGTGGATATACATATATATATATATATATATATATAACCGTACGACAGAGAGTGAAGAGTTGACTGTCAGCCATTATACAATACCCACACAGAAAGAGCCCTCCTGCTCCTCCTCGCCCATCCTCTCTTGCACCGAAACTTAGTTTTCACCGCCCGGACGCGTTTTACACCGCGGAACGGCGGTATACGGTAGAACGGAACGCGGTCCAGGAGAGCGGAGGGGGAGGAGGGGATGGAGAATACACGACGGAACTCCGGGCGGCTATATCAAGACAATTCAGATCGAGATTAAAAATGAATTATTAATTTTCAGATAGAAGTTTCACGTTCGCGAGATATATAATCGGGGACACACTCTTCGGGTCCAGTCCTCGCTTTCGCTTCGTTTCATCTTGGGTCTCTCATGTTTTTATCTACGTGGGGGCCCCCATATACCATATACGCACGCGCACACACACACACACACACACACAGACACAGAAATACTTGGCTACCGGTGGCCAGCGGTGCGTTAGTCACGAGACGTATTTTCAAGAATCACGTTTCGAGGTCGAGACCGGAGTTCTTCCTACTCGTGCGTCTTTCTTCGGTTTGCTTTTTTTTTAAATATTATTTTTTTTCTTTTGCTTTCTTTTTTTAAAAATATATTTTAGTTTTCTATTTTTAAATTTTAACTTCCACAAGAGCGAGAGAGAGACAGAACCTAGAAAATTACGCAACTGGAAGGAACTAACAGGACGAGAGAGAGAGAGAGAGAGAGAGAGAGAGAGAGAGAGAGAGAGAGAGAGAGAGAGAGAGAGAGAGAGAGGAGAGCTACAGAGGACCAAAGAGATAAAAAAAGTAAGCGACAACGCACACACGCGTGGGCCGCGCTACTAATTCTCGAACGTTAGTGCCTCGCGCTAACCATCCGACAACACATACACACGTGCGCTTACGCACGCACTTACACGTGTTACAGTGTGTGAAATATAGTATTTCGTTTGTATATATATATATGTATATATGTCTCGTGTGCGCAACAGCCCGAGAAGAGGAACGGGCACAGACTCCGGTGGCTTATACCCATACATAACCGTGAACGCCAGGATCTCTACACGAGCTCCGGGCTATCCCCGGTGTAACGGCTTACGAACAAACGACGCCCCATCTCTCGCTATTATTAGGCCGCCCGAGGTCTGAACATCCACCGGCCAGCTCTCTCTCGCTCTCTCGTGTCTCTTTCGTTTTTTGTTTTTCCTCTCTCTCTCTCTTTCGTTCTTCTCTCGCCTCGCGAGAGCAACTTTACTCACTCTTTCTCTATCTCTCTTACTCTCTGTGTCTCTTTCTCTTTCTCTCCGTCTTTCTCTTTCTCACTCACTGTCTGTCTTTCTCCCTGTCTTAATCTCACTCTCACTCTCCTCTCTCTCTTTATCTCTTTGCCTCTCTTTCTCTTGGTCTTTCTCTCTCTTTCTCTCACTCTCTGTCTCTCTTTATCTCTCTCTTTTTCTCACTCTCTGTCACTCTATCTCTCTCTCTTTTTCTCACTCTCTGTCACTCTATCTCTCACTCTTTGTCTCTCTTTATCTCTCTACTTTTCTCACTCTCTGTCTCTCTTCATCTCTGTCTTTCTCTTTCTCTCTCTTTTTCTCTCTTTCTCTCTATCTGTCTCCGTCTTTACCTCGCTCATTTCTCGCCCCGACTCCGACTCTCGAGATCGCCCGCTCGGTAATGGCGGAAGTACTTTTTGACTGCTTTGACGAGTGTACCGGGAAAATGCATATCCAAGAATAGTCTTGCTTCGCGCGAGACCGTAGAACGTAAATCCCGTTCGTCTCACGAACGCGAAATCTAACCCTCGGTTCACGTTATCGCGTGAAAAACTCATAGGCGCAATGATTTTTTTTTGTTCCCAGAAACGAGTGCTCCACACGTACGTATGACCCCGTTTGTCACAATTTACTTTGTTTTTTTTACCGTCGACCGTTGCGCTCGAATGATTCTTCGCGGGTGGTCTTCGGAGTTACTTCATGTTCCTTATATTCGCGTTTTGATTGCATCAAAATGCTACGATGAAGCAGCACCAGTAATAACAACCGAAACTGTGGCTTTCAATTTGATGTTTATACGAAAAAAAATTCTGTGACAGCCCGAGCCTTTATTCGTTAGGCTCGAACAGGCTACTAAACGGGTAAGGTTCGAAGTTCTGAACTATCAATGTTTAGAACGCGCAATGCTTCGAACGCCATAATTGAGAACGCACATAATTCCCAACGTCTAACATTGACGGACTTTCGAGCTTTCCCACGTGTAAAGTATCAATGTTAGATATATGGCGCCAGGGACTTGTTTTTTAGGAAATTTAATTCTCTACAACATTGTTCATGTGAAGTTTTGGACTATGTAGCGTTGTTCAGCCAGCGTTCGGACGGGAAGATAAAAATCTATCTTTTGATTGGTTTTAGGTCTTTTAAACCCATAACATTGAATCAGTCGGGACAGTCGAACGAGGTACGCGGGCTATACCTATACATACATAACCCACAAGTTTTGAATTCTGACCTTTCGACTTTCGAAGCATTGGCGTTCGAAGCATCGCGCGTTCTGAACTTTGGTCGTTCTTAACATTTTGATCGTTCTGAATTTCTATCCCTCTACCCAACAGACCCCACCCACGTGTTTGAACTTCGACATATTCGTGGAATGTCTAAAAATGTCTCGGGCTCACCGTCGACCGCCAGCGGGTGGCGAGGGACGGGGATCGTAAGCTCGCACGGAAAAAAAAACGTTGAGATGTGAGGGGAAAGAAATAAGAGAAAAAAATAAAGAAAAGAAATAAAACCCCCAAGACAGGATGGAAAACCGGGTGAGAAAAATCGGTCGGACGAGTGAGATGTTCGAGTGGGTCTCCGACGATTATGAACAACTCCACCCCCCCTCCCCCGCGCCCGCAGCTTGTACGAACGAGCTACCGATATTTAACGACCTCGGGTCTCAGTCGGAAACGTCGTCCAGGGGGTTGGGAAAATGTTTTTACGCATCTTGTGTTTTTTTTTCTTTACGATCCAACATTTATGTCCCCTATGTCACGTGTGTAATTGATTATTATTTTTCAACGGTAAAAGTGCCTGCGATGGGTTTCGATGAATAATGCAACAGGGATGAGCGATATATTTTTTTTATTCAAACTTGATTTTATTTACGTCCGTAGAAAAGTTGGGGGGAGGGGGAGGGGGAGGAGAGGTATCGAGTTGCATACACGTGACGCTTACGCCGAGAATGTTCATCATCTATATCGAGGAAGTCTCCTATAAAGTCTCATATCCGTGTAGTTACCGACTTGCTGGACGCACACACATGCGACGTACACGAAATTTCCTCGTAAAACCATGAGCACCTACACACCTGTGGAAAAGCCTCGTAATAATCGCACACCCGTTTTGTATAACTATATTTACCTTATAGCGTACACGAGTACGCCGATTGAATTACGACAAGAGTGATCGCAAAAGAAAAAAAAAACAGAATTACCAATTGAAAAAAAAGCTCATCGTAGTTAATAACGATCGTGACTTTTCCGGAAAATGTATCTCCACTCGGATTTTCGTAACTTCAACACGATTGGGGTACATATATTTTGATTGAATTAAGACAAAAATTATCCAAAGAAAAATAAAATCACCGAAAGAGCTTATATTCATGGATCATAATGTAACGAATCGTGACTTTTACAAAATTCATTCCGACTCAGGATTTCGTCACTTCGTGACGATTATGTAACCAAACGATGGTCATGGGTTGCGTGTGTAGCGGGATCCCGGAGTTCCCGTGGGTCTCGACTAGGGTCGACGCTGTCCCTCGGCTGAACATTGCACAGGACCTATATCAACTCAAACATACATACATACACACACACACACACACACACACACACACACATATATATATATATATAAATATATAACCATACACCTAGATATATATATATATGTAAACCGAAGGCTACTATGGGTTTCGACGAGACGAGAATCGATAACACATGACGGCATATAGGCACATACCGTACTGACCACGGAATGCCATCGGCGCGCCTGATTCTGCCCCCGCCTGGGTCCACCTCTCGAACCGCACGGGTTCTCTCACAAACGCGGCTGCATTGCACGCCGCTGCTTCCCATCCACATCCCCCGCACACACACTCCCACGTCCTCGCTCACGAATCTCACACACACACACACACACACACACACACACAGAAACGCACGACGCGACCAACACACACTGCTTCGAGATGCGACACACCCACACACACACAAACGAATACCGTCGAACGTCGCACGGAAACCCACGGCACTATTCTCGATGCATAGTCCACAGCGGTGCGCGGATTCGACCAACACGTAACCCCACGACGGACGAACGTAGATGTCGTTGATACATATATATATGTATATATATATATATATATATATATATATATATATATATATATATATATATATATATACGTACGTTATAGTTGCGGATCTAACCCTCTGGCTCTGTGTTCTATTACGGGGACAAGCATAGCGGCTAATGCCGTCCGGTCGTAAATTACGAGCGACCGCCACCGATGGATAGACATGAGCGTTACATACACCAACAACCTCTCAAGCCCTGTCTCGTACGGTTTAAGATCGAACCGAAGACAATCTTCGGCGAGAAACATTTTTTTTCAGCCTTCTTTCAACCTTCCCGACCGTCCTGGATACTTCGAGCATGGGGATGCTGGTTCTAACCTCCTTACATATGAGAATAACCTGTTTGGACGTGTTCGACCTCCGTGACTCTGCGCAAACCCTCCCACGACCTTCTTGAACTATTCTCCGACGACCTGCTCGGCCTGTATGACATATTAGACCCTTCGCGTCAAAATTTTTCAACCTTATTCAATTTCATTGCCGCAGGGTCTCTGTTGATAACCGACTTCATCCTACCGCGTACACTATGATTGTTCACTTTTCGCCGTTTTGGGAGTTGAGGCAGATGATGATCTATGTATATGAAACTGTTTGATGACTGGAAACGTGAAATTTGTAAGATATGCTCCTTGGAGAGTGTATAAGTGTGCTGAGAAAGGATTTTTGGAGAATTGACTTCTGAGGGATTGAAATAGGGTGAAAACGTAACACTGGAACGACAATAGATAGAGAGTTGAACTTTTGCATGGACGTTCAGGACACACAGTAGGTCCTCACTGTGAAAGGATTTGAAAAATTGACCGACCGGAAGTGTATTACATTTTTTTTACGTACAATATGGGACGCGGGCAAAATAACCAGGTAAGCACTGATTCTTATATAATTCCAACGCGTCATAATCTTTACACTACTCGCTGGATCCACAGCAAAAAAAAAAAAAAAAAAACAATACAAGCATTTCGGAGCAATCAGGATGACTCATCGAATTTATAGCAAACGGTAGTTTACAACTTTTCATCGACGCACCTGGCAGTGATCGGCCAACACGGGAGAAACGGCGCGCCGAGCGATATCGTGAAAGTTTATTCGAAATTTCTAAACGGAAATAAACGGTAAACGTTTGAAAGTTGGAATCGTGAGAGAGGCTGTACGTGGAACTAATAACGAAGCGAATTGAGAGAACAGAGAGAGAGAGATGGAGAAAAAGAGAGAGGGAGAGAGATAAACCATCTTTCTGCCGGATGAGATAAGACAATTCGTTCGCTCGAAGTTTCTACTACTATTTATTTCCCCCTTTTTTCCTTTTTTTTTTCTCGTCTTTTGCGGCCAAGATTCGGATGAATTTGCGAACTTATAATTGGGGGGGAAAGTCGTGTAAGTATATATAGAGCATTGTGCGTCTGTTCGATGAAAATGTTGTTAGCCCGAGTAAAAAAATTATATATAACCTATAAATAGACTATACATGGGATTGGGCATATATAGTTTATACATAGATTATATGTAGACTATATATAATCTATATATAAACTATACATGCTCAATTCCATAAATAGATTACATATAATTTTTTTACTTGGGAGGATACAGCCAAAAAGCGTTTCCCGCTAATCTGACCCATTATGTTACTCGTCCGACTCGTGAATCTCTTTCTCGATCTCGTTTTCCGTCGTACAGCAGGTGGGCGATGTGTAACAGCCAGGATGGTTGAAGTACCTACTGCGGAAAGCACGAACGCCAGCCGTAGGGTGGGGAGGGAAAGGGAGAGTCTCGGAACCGAAGAAACCAGTCGGTCGAAACGCGGCGAGTGAGGCAACGCGTGTTCGTAATGAAGCGGAGGCACAACGAAAGTGAGACCGAGGAATGAAGGAATATAAGATACGCGAAAGACAGGCGATGAAACAACGGCCGGTGGTTCGAGATCCGTCGAGAGTACTGTATCTGAATTCAGTTCGCTCCTGAGAGCCTGAAAGGGATGCAATGGCCCGCGAAACACGGGGCCGAAGGCTGTCCTCCTGTCTTCCCTCTTCTGTCTGATGCCCGCTCGCGCGCGAGCCTGACTGCTTGTCCGTTCAACCGTCTGGCGGCTCGCTGACTCGCCGGGGCCCTTCTCTCGGGTTCGAGTCGCGCGGCGGCGGCGTTCCCTGTCTGAAGACACCGTCGGAAAGTCCCATACGTGAGTAGCGGATCGATCTTGATGTTAACGACGTTCAAACGAAACGCGTTCAGGATTTTTTTTTTTTGTTGCTGTTTCTTTTTTTTTTAAATACTTTCACTGGTTGTTTTGGTCGAGTGGTTTCAATGGCGAACGTGTGATTGCGAAACTGCTCTGAGACTCTGGGAGTAGGGGGTCGAAATTTGGAACGGTCAGTGTTATGAACAGCCCTGATGCAGAACGCTCATGCTTCGAAGGGTCGAAATTCAGAACTTACTAATTGACCGACAGAAACGTTTTTGATCAGCGCGAAAATCGTTTGAGTGGCGGTGATAACACCATGGAAATTTTTCGAGGGTGTGTAACCCTTTGAATTGTTGCTAGAAAAAATGAAAACAGGGAGAAATTGATGAATTTTTGTCTTCCCGTCCGAATGCTGGTTCAACAAAGCTATTTAGACCAAATAGTCATATGAACAATGTTGCAGAGAATTGAATTTCCTACGAAAAAAGTCTTGGAGGTAATACACCTAACATTGATAGTTTACCCGTGGAAAAGCTCGGAAGTAGACGTTGGAAATTCTCTACGTTCGAATTTTGCAAAACAGCATCTTCTTCATCTTAAAATTCCTGAATCATGAGAAATCCATCGGTAATTATGAATCAACGCTAATGACGTCAGCGAATGATGAATAATTCGCACGCATATTCAAAACTGCAGTACAATAACCAACATCGAGAAATAATGTTTGGAATTATGTGCGATTTCTCATTCGTTCGTTCTTTGTTGAAAATGGCAGGTAATTCGTTTAGACATCACGTCGCTAATTTTTCGCTTCATTATATGTCCCACGATAATTCGACGGTTTTCGAACCCCGTTAGGGGGTCGGCAGATTTTTAACAACCGCGGTGCAGCGGTTCTGTCGAATCGGCTGGTGCTCGAACGAGGTGCCAAAATTGCCGAGTCGCCGCGAGGAAACTCGGCACAGAAAAAAGAAGAAGAAGAAGAAGAACTAAACGAAGAGCGCGCACCGTCCGATGACGTTACACGGACCGAAGGGCGAGTCGGCAATTTGAAGGTCCAGCTGTGAATATCGTGATTCGCTAAAAGATTCGACGATCACGTACGTTGGCGTTTTATGTTCTTCGACTTCGCGGATTTACATATATTTATACATATATATATATTTGAGGGCGTCAACGACGATACGTTTGTATAGGTGCAGTTGGATAACGTGTACAGTACACGTGCGACTGCCAAACGGTGCTCCGAAGAGATATAAAAGGTCGAGAGGGAAAATTCTACGCTATGGCACTTCATATGCACGGAAAATGTATGTATTATATGTACACACACACACACACACATATATATATATACATACATACGCACACATCGATGCGTACGTTACGAGAATCCTGACGGAAGGAGATACGAAACAACGGTGTGAAAACCCAACCCCTGGGACTCAACCAGCTGTCGTTACGAAAAAATATTTCCATGAAACACGAGGTATGACCATGCACATTCGTGACGTCACCCAAGACTATGCGCAGCAATGTTGAGAAACGTCCGTCCGACGATTGAGGAAAGAGTTGGTCAAGCGCGATTGGCGCATCGCGGGCAGAGGATTCGAAAAACGAAAAGTAAACATTTGCTTTCAGATAACATCAACTGGAACAAATATTTATCTGTTCATCCAAGCAAAAACGGTTTTGGCGTAACTACTCAAGTTGAAAAATAATATGTATATTGTACAGTCTATGGATGGACTATACATAAACTATACAGTCTATTTATGGACTATACATAAACTATACAGTCTATTTGTAGACTATGCATCAACTGTACAGTCTATTTATAGGCTATACATAAACTATACAGTCTATTTATAGACTATGCATAAACTATAGTCTATTGATAGATTATACATAAACTATACAGTCTATTTATCGACTATACATAAACTATACAGTCTATTTATGGACTATACATAAACTATACAGTCTATTTATAGACTATACATAAACTATATAGTCTATACGTATAAACTATGCACAAACTATATAGACTACATATAACCCGTACCATATATACTTTATACAAAGACTATATAATTTTTTTTTTATCTTGGTACATCATCCCAAAAAAATGTACAGCAGTAAGTCAACGATGACGTCACCCACACTAACATAGAACTTTATCACCGTGTATTAATCATGTTATATTCGGTTTATTCCATGGTCGCGAAATGGCTCTTCACCCCCTCCCGCCCCACCGTCGCAAAGTTTACGAAGGTTTTTTTCGCCGATTTCACAAATAACGAAGATCTTCAAACTTTCCAACGTGATATACCTTCACTAGACTCGGCAGAGTCTAGAGTGCCCATGGGCTAACTCGAAACTCGAGAAGGATGAGGACGCGTGTGAAAACCCATCGGTCGAGTTATACTCGCCGGTGCCGAAATACAACTGCAGTTTGTATCATCGTTGACGTTCGGACGATATCTTCGTCGTCGTCGTCGTCGTCGTCGTTGAGTTTCCCTCGAGACGGACGGCGTCGAGAAACGTAGCCCGAGAGAGAATCTGTTGGGGTTCCGTATTTCGGTCGTGGCTAACAGACGCGACAGGTGCAGCGGGAACCGCGCGGCAGCTGCTGGCTCTATGTTTTTCGTGTCTGGGCAGCATACGTATAGAGGCGAGTCGTCAGCCGCGTGTGCTCTGTCGACCGCTCCACGATGTGGCTCATCCGACGCTCGTGCGCCGCGACCACGACGAACGAGACCCCGAGAGTCCGAATGGTCGAAACCAGAGGGGCGAGAGGGTGCCACGAAAAAAACGCTTCTTACCCACGTTTTTTCAAATTCGTTACATATATATTTTTGTAACGCATCTTTATCAATTGTTTTGTGGAGAAGAAACAAAACAATTTTTGAAAATGAAGATTGTTTCCTTCTCGAACTATCGAGACATTCGCTCCTTATCAAATCGAAAAATGGCAATGGTGACGAAATAGATTTGAAGACGATTGAAAAAAAGTTGAAAGTGAATGAATCGTCTTTTTTTTTCTCAGTGCCATATCGAAACTTCGTTGTACATATCGGAGAAGTGTGATTGTGTGAAAATTTCAGATTTTTGTAGAAATTTTTAGAACTGTATCATGAATTTTGAAAATTTTCCATCAAATTGTAAAATACACGTATTGATAATAGTCTAAAAAAAAAAAAAAAAAAAAAAACAATTCCCATTGAGCCATTTTTAACGAAAAAACTTTGAATCTCGAAAAAAATTTGTAGATCGTTATCTTGATTTCAAAAGTGTTTAACGAAAAATGTGTTCAACTCAAGTTCGCTTTTATGTGCATTTCATTTTTATAAAAAAAAATTCAGCTTTTATTTTTTAAATAACATTGAAATTGCCAATGTTACAGCAAGAGTTCAAATGGAAATTTTACAGACAATTTATACACATATATACATAGCGTTTGGCGACCGAAGGGATCGATAGAACGATCGTAAAAACCGCAACGTGAACGACACAGAAGAGCTTCCACCAATGGCAAAACCTCGGCGGAAAACCCAGAATTTGAAAATAAAAGGGTGCCACGAATGAATTGGACGAAACCGGGTTTATACACCCGATCGGGGGTTGGTTAGAGGTTGACAAAAACGGAATGGAAATTAAAAAAAAAAAAAAAAAAAAAACAAATTCTGCTCGGAGAAAAAACGAGAAGAGATAAAAAAATGAAAAAAAAAAAAAAAAAAAAAAAAAACAAAGGAAAAATAAAAAAGAAAACAAGGACACCGGAGGATCGACAGATAGAAGGAAACGCCAATCGCGGGCGAACCCGGTGTGTGTAACGAGCCGATAAAACAAGTGGATAGGCTTTGGGCGAAGCCGTGACATCTGGCCCCCGAGAACCGAGAGAAAATCGACAGAGATAGTAGAACCGGAACGAACCCCCGAGAGCAGCCTCTTGGCTCCGTTCCTCGTTCGGTTTTCGCCCCCCCCCCCCCTCCTCCCCCCTCTCTCCCGACTCTTTCCGCCTTCGTCGGTACATATACGCTTGACAGCTGAATTAATTGAAAGTTTTCAGATAATTGGAATCGATAAACCCGTGGAATAAGAGAGAAACGGAATGCACAAGAACTACTCCACAGAGTGTGCCATAACGCGCCCGGTGGAAGGAAGTTGTTTCACCGTGGTTCACGGTTCACTCGATAAGCCAACGGGAATAAAAAATAAATAAACAAAATTTGAAAAAAAAAGGAGTTTTCAACTTTGAAACTCCGGGGGAGACTACCTGAATCGAAATTTTCACCTTATATTTCAACTTGTTTCACCTCACAAGTCCGAATTGCGAGATAAAGTGAGTTTGGAATATATATTTTTCACCTTCGTTTCGACCTCAATGCGGTGTCGAAATTTTTTTTTGATCGTCGTTTTACCTTCGGAGTGATGGTGATATTTTTTCTTTCGGTTATTTCACCTTCATTTCACCTTGCGAATGAAGCTAAACATTTTTCTTTCGTTATCTCACCTTCGTTTGATCTTGCAAACTCGAACAATGAGAAATAACTGCAGGTTTTTTGGGTGAAATGGAGTGGAAAAGGCGTGAGAGAATTGCTTATAACTTCATCCTACTTCCAATCTCCTTCACCCTGAATGTGATGTTGAAAAAAGTTGAAATAAAAGTGACAATTTTCAATAAAAAGTTGAAATAAAAATGAAAATTTCGACTTAAAAGAGTTGAAATAAAAGTGCGAATTTCAGACTGACGCTTAACAAACCAACTTCGGTTTCGATAGCTAAGTCATATTTTTTTCTGTGTATAGCGAATCAATGATATCACCCTCACTAAACATTGATCACATGAACAAATCATCGATAACACAGATTTTAATTTCGTGTTGTTAATCCAGCAGAGAAATAGCCAGCAAATGGACCTTTGTTGCGATTTACTTAGGCATTTTTTCCGTGCGGAACAAAGTGTGCTGTCGAGCTATCAGCTTTGACGAATATTTTATCACCTGAGCGATCGGAAAACTCAAAACGATTGCAATCGTTATTTACGGCTTCGTGAGTGATTGATTAATTAATCGCGACACGCTGCCCGGGAGGTTATCTTGAAATCGAACGCCCCCCTCCCCCCGCCCTGTTGTACAGCGACTTGTGTTCGGTCGTCGACGTTGGCCGGTTATTCGCAACGAGTACCGCGCATTTTTACAATGCTATTGGAGCACACACGTATACGCGTTACGCGTTGAACGAGTGTGAGTGGGTAACCCTATCATGGAACGGGGTCGCGCTCGTGCACGTCGAACAATGTCGTCTTTCACGAAGCCTCGACACGCTAATACCCACGACGAAAGACTGAAATACAGGCGAGGCAACACGACCGATCGTTGTTCCGATGCTTTGCGAAACTTTTTCATCCTGCGAAATTTACGTACTCGAGAAAAAAATGTCGGTGTGGCTTTTTTTTTTTTTTTTTTTTATCATTTTAATTTTTTCTACGAAGCTTCTCGAGTATTGATGTTTTTATCGAGTACATATCTCAAGTGGAAAAAATATATACATAAACAGTATAGAAAAAAATATTCAAGAATTTCAGGAATTCAGAAAAAAAAAAGTGTATAAGGAATGATGAGAAAAAATATCGATGAGGTATTCGTGAATGGAAAAGAGCAAGTAGAATGGAATGTAATGAGCAAGAAAATCAGAACATAATTTTGTAATACTAGTTCAGTCTGTATGAGAGGGAGAGAGAGAGAGAGAGAGGAGAAAGGAAGAGAGGAAGAGAGAGAGATAAGAGTGTTAGAATATATAGATAAGAACCCAAAGAATGTGAAGAATGTTATTATAAGGAAAACAGGTGAATACAAAAATGTTAAACCTGCGATTATTGAATTCTAAAGCCCGTGAGGCAAGAATGACTATATTCGATTAATAAGATTTTTCCAGAATACAAAATTCCGCATACGAAAATCCAACGTTATTTAAATTTATTTGTCACGTACGATATGTATGTAAACTACATGCTGTGTACACAAGATTGACATAACATTTTTTTTTTAATCGACACACAAAGAAACTCGGCTCATTGCGTGTCGATTTTTATTTTTTTAAAATGTGAATTGTGTATAGACCACAGTTAGTTTATATATATATATAAGAATATAGATTCTGTATACAGTTTGTACATATATTTTTTCCACTTGGACATGTACCAAGCGTCCCAAATATAGTCCGCGTAAACACACGCTTGAATTTCCACAAATAAGTAAATAAAAGAAAGTAAAAAAGTGACTGATCGTTATTCGATTAATCTTTACTTGATCAGCTCGATAAGACGAATTACCACAAATTAATAATGCGATCATCTATCATAAATCGTACGATTGAGTTCTTTCAACAAAAACAAACAAAAAAAATAAATAAATAAAATAAAATAAACGAAGATCGTTATCGAAAAAAAAAAAAAATCGTCTATTGAGATAGTACGTGTAGCTTACCTTGATACTGTCGTAGCACGCGGTAACCCGTCCATTCTGTACCTCGACGTTGGCCGGTGGATGAGCAAATTTGCACTCCGTGTCGGGCCTGGTGCACTTGTTGCGCTGAAACTCTCGGCAAACCTCCAGCTGCAGCCAGCGCGAATCCTTGCCGTTGAGTAGGTTGTTCATGTTGAACATTGCCGTCTTCTCGGCCCCCGGGTTTGTTATTTGCGTGAGTGTCAACGTCCTACGTTGTCGTTAATCGATTGGGCTCGTGTAGAAATTGCACACGCACCGACCACGGACGACGACGACGACGAATGACCACTGACGACCAAGACGATGGTGACGACGAAGACGACCACGACTAAAGTTGTGATTCAAAGAGGAGAATTTTTTTTTAGTTACTATCGTTTGATATAATTTCGTTTTTTTTTTTTATAATCATTTTTAAAAATAAATTGTCGCAAGTTGTCTCGCGAAATAATTATATTTTCTTTTGATAATTCGAAAAACCGTGAGTCAAGAACGAATAGATATAGATATAGATATAGATACAGATATATATGATAAGATGTAATGTCAAACGGAACATTCGTTCGTCCCACGAAATTTCGTGAAATATGTTTCTTTATATCTCCTTTTTTGTTTAAAAAAATCAGTTTTGATCACGCCATACCCTTCCCCCACTTTCATTCGTTTCACAAATCATTCACAACTAACCCTACAATTTCTCAATCTCGGAGCTGTACGTATTTCCTTCTTATTTTTGTTTCATCTTATCGAATACAATTTATAACGTGAAATCTTTTCCGGTGATGCCCCCCTCCACTCCCTGCCAATGAATGCTTCTGTTCGTTCCCACGTTCGCGGTATGTTTATTTATCAACCATTTAACAATTCATAACGAACCGCACCCTCGTTTAGTCAATTTGTGTTACACCGCGATGCTCTATTGAAAAACGATCTATCGTTCTCGTCGATTTGAATTTACAATCACCGTTGCGTCTTCTTCATCCCCTATTTCATAAACTTTACCACCCTCGCCTCTTTTACTCCGTTATAATACCGCGACGAATGATTCTTTTTCTCCGTCTCTCTAACGCTTAAAATATTTTATTACCGAATAAATGTTTGACTGAATATATTTGTAGTTCATTATGATTATTATTATTATTATTATTATTATTATTATTATTATTATTATTATTATTTTATGTAATTTCTTGTTTCTTTGAATTTCTATTTCACTCTTATAGTCTTACCTATAACTCGTTTAATCGATGTTAAAATCTTTCTTATTCCTTTTTTTGTCTTTGTCTCCCCCTCTCTCTTTCTCTCCTAACGATCAACGCGTTTAGGCCTTAGTTGCGAATTCAACAATGTAAAAAATAAAATCAACATTCACAAGCCCGCACAAACACTAGCACACACCGTCGGCAGCGTTGCGGCGGAGTTCGTACGTCGCCAAAAAAAAAACAACAATCGAAAAAAAGCTCTTCGCAAAGCTCTCAAAAGCCGTGGGGTTGCGGCGGGTGGTAATAATAAGCGCACTTTCCGCGCGAAAAAAAATTAAGCGTTTAGCTTTGCCCCGCACGTAGCAGAAGCCAATTTTTCTTCGGTCAAACTTTCGTTCTCTCTCTCTCTCTCTCTATCTCCTTCTCTCTATGCGAGTGTTGTCGCGTTGCCGCGACACGTGACACTGGCTTTCAAGCGACGCGTGCGTGCGTTTTTATGCGCTTGTGAGTGTGTGTGCTTCTCGTCTGACGAACTTGCCGGACTGCCGTGAAGGAGGCGCTTCGGTTTTCGCCGGGACAATCTGGAGAACGCAGAATTATCGTCCAATCAGTTTGACCCGTGGTTCGAGGGTTGTACACAACCCCGGACGCCCGGAGGGAGACAGAGGGGGGGGGCTGCGTTGTTGGAGGGGAGCAAATTCGGCGAGTACGAGGGCTCGAGGGGGGGGGGGCAGGGGTAAAGTGACGGAAGTGGTGAGTACGGGGAGAGAAACGAGCGAGACGAGGTCGCGAAGGTCGGCGAGTAGGGTCGTGGGGTCGGTTTGCGAGTCCAGTTAGACTAGATTTTCGGGGATGAAGTTTTGTGGCACGACAGAGTGAGAGAGACGGATAGACGGATAGTTAGATAGATGTAGAGAAAAAGAGAAAGAGAGAGAGATGGAGAAATAAAGAAAGTAAGAGATAGCGAGAAATAGAAATTGGGGGGAAGGGGGTGGGGGTAAAGAAGGAAGACCCGACGAGTTTTTCGTTACGTCGCTTTCGTCACTCGCTTTCCCACGTCATTTATTCGTTCTCTCATTACTCGCTCCTGGCACGTGCTGCCCCCTCACGATTCAGATCCTTTGGCACTCGATTATTTTCTGTAAACACAACAAACAAACGAAAAAAAAAAAAAAAAACGAAAGAAAAATCGAAATTAGATGGATAGTCGATATAGTCGGTCGTGTCACGGTCATGATATTTATATACATATATTTATATACATATATATATTGTGTATGGAATGATGGGCAACTGATGTAAAAGGTTCGGTGGGTATCGCATGCTCGCAACGATTACACTCGATTCGGGTTTATCACTGTGTACCATCACTCGCAGTGCGATACCACGATATAGATACGACTATACTTTATTATTTTATTTTATTTTTATTTTTATCAACACGATTCAACGTCGTACGGCCGAATAAAAAATGAAAAAAAAAGAGAGAAAGTAATCAGCGATGCGTGCGGAGACCGAACCGTATCTCGTGCCACGCGGAAAAGCGAAAAAATCACTATAGTGTAAAACGTAAAGAAGAGAAAAAATCTATATATTGATATAAATATCATAATACCGAATAAACGTAGTTTGTATGACGGATAATGATGTATTGTACAGAAATAGATGGACGGTAAACCAAACGAGTTGAAGAGTCAAACTCTTTGAAGCCAGAACATTTTTTATTCGTGTTTTAATTGTACCTTTTGTTAAAACTTTTTTTATTTAATTTTTAGTTTTATTTATCTATTTATTTGTTTTCTTTTTTTTTTTTTTTGCGCTTCCACGCAAGCGCGGAGTATGGCGCCGTCGGTGTGAGCGAGTTGATCGTGAACAAAGCTCGACGAGATCGAGAACGAAGAGAACGGAGCGCGAAAGCGGGATGCCTAATGTGCCGGGCGCTAATTGCGGGCCGTAGAGTCGTTTATTAATTATTACCATCGATTACCCGTGGCGGACACACGGTCGCGATTGATACGCTGATTTGCTCGAAGCATACGCGAACGAACGACCGTGAGAGAGAGAGAGAGAGAGAGAGAGAGAGAGAGAGAGAGCGAGAGAGAGAGAGAAAGAGAGAGAATAATATCCCCTCTTACCCAGCTCCCACCTCAGCTTCATATCGTCCAACGTCACGCGCGGCTTCTCCGTCTCTGTATTTGCCTCTATACGTGTTTCCCGCATCACAACACACACACACACACACACACATACCCACACACCCACACACATACACATACAGCCCGGCACTGACCGAATCGATAATCCAGTCGAGACGAGGAGTCGCACGCGATTATCAAAGGCTCTCGAGAGTCCCCATCCTCGGCTATGTACTCGTCGAGTTGCCATTTTCAATCTCGGAATCTCGATGTAGTCTTTTTATTTTTTACTCTCTCAATTTCGTTTCATCGATCGTGTCATACCGAACCGATCGATCCTGACATTTGATCCCAAAATCCCAAATTCAAAATTCATTACAATGACCGAATCGTGAAACGAATACAATGCAAATTTCAATAATTTTTCCAACGTTTGGAAAAAAATAATTAAAATCGCAAGATGATTTAGTTTTCTGTCAAAATTTTTTTTTTCTTGAAATCTCAATACGATTTCTATATTCTATTCTTCGCAAAAACAATTATTAACATCGCAATACTATTTGATATTTCATTTTTTAGAAATACATATTAGAATCACAATACGATGTTATATTCTATTTTTTTCAGATGAAAATTTGGTAAAATCGAAAAACGATTTTGTATTGTATTTAAGAAAAAAATGTTATCAGAATCGCAATACGATTTTATATTTAATTGTTCACGAGAAAGTTATTAAAATCGAAATAAGATTTTATATTCAATTTTATTTAAAAAATTTTTTTAAAAATAAAAATAAAAATATGAAACACTCGTGAGCCGCACACGACTGTGAATAATTTTTTCGGTGGATCAATCGGATCATATAGGTACCTAAAAGATATTCCGAGCTGTCATCGTGACTCACGCGATATCTTTGAGCAGCACGATGTACAGCTTCGCGTGATTCATCGAGCATGCATAATATTCATGCAATATTTGCGTAACATGTATTTATGAAGTACATCGTGATCGTTAAAGCCGGTGCGGAGGAAAATCGAATTTATTTACAAAGTATTTACGTCGAGTTCATTCATTTAGACTTCTCGGATGTCGCATTTTCGTTGGAAAAATGTTTTTTCGTTATCTTTTTGTTTCCAAATGTTTCAAAATGTTTCCATCAATGAGGAAACATTTTTGTTTTTTTTTTACATCTTTGGCTACCTCACAGAGGAATCTCCGTTCACTGACAATGAGTATGTACAATATTGTACAATACACATATGTATGTATTTTACATAATAACTACATTTCAATGACGTACAATTTTTGTATGGATTGTATACGGTCAGGGATGGGCATTCATTCAATGGAAATGTATTCCAAATACTTTTCGAACTAAATGATAATGAATTTTATGTCACGATGTCCGTAAAAGTGCGGTTTTACGCTCACTACGTTCGCTTCAAACCGCATTTACGGACCTTGTGACATAAAAATTCGTACGACACTCGTACGAAAAACGTTTTCCGGACTCGCGTGATTGCAATACTCGCCTTCGGCTCGTTCTGCAAACTCACAATCGTCAGAAATTTTTTTTCGTACTAGTGTCATAATACACTATTACCGGATTTATTGAACATTTCAATCAATTGTAAAATAATAATTTACGTAAATCGATCATAATTATTACGGAAATGTGAAAATATTGATTTATGGATGATAATTAATCATATTTATTCGTTTCAAAAAGTATTTAAAACACATTTTCATCGAATGGATGCTCATTCCTGTTTGTATATATATATATATTTCACACCTATATAGTTTGTATATAAAAAATATGTGGCCAATACTTTGTAGACACTATAAATTTTTTCTATAAAATTTGTATACATATATTTTTTTTCTTTTCACTTGGAGCGTATACAGGTTACATCCTCCCCGACCGAGATAGTCCTCGAAAGCTTCGAAGAGAGAGAGAGAGAGAGAGACCGACACACCGATATCTCATCGATTTCGCGCGAGCGAGCATCGCGAGAGTACGCGCATGTCGTTTTCCGCGTGTGTGTGAGTGTGTGTGTGTTCGTGGATAATGCACTCGCCCGCGTGTGAGTCCCACGATGGAGAGGCGGGGGAGGGGAAAGAGGAATAGTTTGAAAGTTGTGTCGGGGCTTCGTCTTGGCGGACAATATTGCGACGTGTCTGAAGGTACATATATGTATATATATATATATAGCTATCCCGTAGAGTCGGCAAGTCTCGAAGACTGGCGGAAAGATACAGTGTCGTTTCGCGACGTCGACGACTACGACACGTTTTACGCCGGATTTTACATGCGCGCGTTTAGTCCACGAGCAACTCCGGAAACTCTCGAAAATTCGACGACGGAGTTTTCAATGGAAGAAAAAAAAATGGCGAAATAAAATTGATTAATATGTATATATATATAGTATGTGAAGAAACGTTATCGAAGGTTTGGAAACGGGAAACGATCGGTGGCGAACGATTTTTGTTATTTTGTTCGCGAATCCCATTTTCACGAAATCGAAGAATCACGATAAAAAAAATTCTATTTGTATATAATTTCATAATTATTATTTAATCGTGTAATTGTTAGGCTGCCAAAATAATGAGAATTAATTAAAACGATTATTGCATACTTCACCAATTTTCGTATTACCAAAATTTTAACAAATTTGTGTTTTTTTTTTGGCTGCGATACGAATTATCTTTTTTCAATCCCCAAATTCAATTTCCACCAAGTCGAAGAATTATGATTTTTTTCATTTTTCAATTTATCCTTATTCAATCGTGAAATTTTTTATCAACCGAAAATTATACGAAACAGTTTGAACGATAATTCAACACTTAACCATATTTTCATGGTCGCTGAGACTTTGGCTGATTGTTGTTTTTCTCTCCTCGATAACAATTAAGTATTTTTTTTTAAATAAACTTATTCAATGGTTCGTGTGCCTAAAATCATAAGAAATAATTTCATAACAACGATAAAATTCAACACTTCACCAACTGTCATGTCCCTCAAATTTCGGCTAATTTCACTTTTTTTCTCGCCTCGATGACAATTAATTTTTTCTCTTGTTTCCGTCATTTTTTTTTTTCTCCTTCGATAATAGTTGCTAACGAGCGTTAGTCGGACGTGATTCGCGGGCGCGCGCGGGGTACGTCGCGAGTGAAACCAGTCATGAAGCACGATATAGCGAGCGCGCGGGCGCGCACACACCCGGTGTGGCACAACGACGGGACGTTTCCGGGTCTCGGCACTTCCGAGAGAGACGGCAACATGCCTCGTTATCGACAATTATTATCGGCCCATTGAATATGCACACGCCGCGCGCGAGCCGCTGCCGCTCGCGCAGTCGTCGCCCTCTGCATATGCATTTGTGCCTCCGAGTGCGACAGGTTTGCCCGCTACATCGCCACGTGTGTACACACATGTGCATACGTATATATATATATAGATATAAACACACCGGTGAACCATCGGCTTTCTATCTCGGCGTTAATGCAAACGTTAACTCGCGTTAATTCAAACCGTGTAACGAGAGTACACCATTCCCGAATCCACGAACCTTCGCCATTTGTTACCACGCTACGAAAAAAAAAAAAAAAGAAAAAAAAACATTCGACGTTTCCCTTTTTCACAACCAAATCGCATCTCTTGATAAACAATTTTTCGTTTACAAAAATTCATTCGCAACTGAGTCATGCTTTTTTTCTTATTTTTCTTTTTAAAAAAAAAAATGTTTTTCTCGCATGCAAAAAGTAATTCACCACCGAGGCACGTTTTTTTTTCTACCTTTCTTTCCGTTTCCGCATACAAAAAATAATTTCACCACTGAGTCGTGTTATTTTATCATTTTTGCAATTTTTTTTTTCGCATTCAATAAATAATTCACCACTGAGTCTTTATTTATTTTTTTTTCTTTTTTCGCATTCACGCGAGGCAAACGTTATCAAGCGATGGTGCATATATATATGTATCGGAGAGTAGAGATATCGAGAGAAAGAAAATCGATGAAAAGCCTTCCGGCATTGGCTGAATGTAGATCGAAATCAATCTATAGATACACTTGTAACTTTTCCAACGAATAAAATTAAAAAAAAAATATATTTAAAAAATCTAAAAATATATATATATATATATCTATCTATGTTTACCAATAGCGAGGACTCGAGAAGAAGAAGATCCCATTGATGCGGGACTCGTGCCGAGAGAAGGACAAAAAAAATCCAATTAGTTAATTCGATCGAGTCTCTATAACCTCTCTCTCTCCTTCTCACTGCCCCCCGGCGCCCTTATCGACCGACTGATACTCGTGCCCACACACGCGTACACACAAGCGCCGCACGTACGATCTTACAGCTTGCCACCCCCGCCCCACCCGCAACGTGACGTTATTTCATTCGGCTAATTTTCAATTTTTTTCAAACTTTATCAATGTACACTCGACCGAGTGTGGCGCAATCGAATAACAACATGGATACCGGAATACCTCTACACGCGAGGTTAATCATGATAAGAGTCAAATTACGCGATTGAAAAGAAAAAAGAAAAAAAAAATCGTGAGCAAGATTAAACATTACGAAAGACAAGAATCGTGTTATTGAAAGCTTTGGCGAAAAGACGATCGTAGATATCATTATCAACCCTCTTCAATCACTAACTTCGAATTGCAATAAAAAAAATGTTGTAATCGACAAAATGTTTTTTCCAAATAATATTCTGATCGTACTTGAAACTTTTTTCTGCAACTAAAAAATATTTACAACATTCAAAATATAATTTTCAATATGTTAAAAAAAAAATAATTAAAAAACAATAATAATAATAGAAAGAAATATTTCTATAGCATCAAAATTGCTCCAACTTTTGCAAATTTTCAAAATAATTTTAAGAACCCAAATTTCAACCGACATAATTTAGGTTGAAATCCACTGGGATAAAATTTTTCCGGTGTGACTAAAAAGTCCATCAACATTGCTATCAATCCTCAATATTTTTTTTTTCCAAACCTCTTCAATCAAAACCGACAGAATTCTACATAACCGGCTTTGTTGTACACCACGTTTATTTTCCTCTTTTATGTACAACGTTGTTTGTCGTTGGGTCTCGTTTTGTCCAATCGGTTGGATCGACGATGACCGCGGATCGCGAAGCATTATCGGCGATCGTGGTCATCGCCGCATAACCGAAAGCAATCGTACGTGAACGTTAAAAATCATCTGCCACGTGTGTATGTTCATGTGTGTGTGTGTGTGTGTGTGTGTGTGTGTGTGGGTGTATCGTGACGATGGCGGTATGGCATGCTCGCTCAATCGGCCGTTGCATCGGTACGGAACGAGTACAGGGCGAGAGGCGCGTCTGCACACACACACACACTGAAGCACATGCGCACACATAAACACACAACAACACAACACACACACACACACACACACACACACACACACACACACACACACGAAGACGGGCATCGCTCGCACGATCGAATCTTGACAATCGAGCGTAATCGACAATCCGCGGTAGTCGCACCAATGTTCTCTCCGTTCGCACACACACACACACACACACACACATGAACACACCTAACCGCACCTATGTATTCGTTTGCTCCCGGTCTGCTCGCAGCTATAAATAGAACTCGATAAGTACGCTCACATGCTAATAAGCCCGATGGTGCAACCCAAGCTCAAACTCGATACAATATAGGGGAGCTAGCCACCAACACATACACACACACACACACACACACACACACAAGCGTGCATGGCCTAACCCTCTGCCCCTTATTCCGATCACTTCGTCGTGAGTCAATCGATCGATGACGTACGAATGAATTTCATTCGATGATGACGAAACGCACGAACCCTCGGGAAGGATGATTGTCAAGGTAAATACACGAGATTGTGCCATGAGGAACATACACGTGGAGGCGAAGGGGAGGGGAAGGAGAGAAGGGGCGTCCATGATTTTGTTTCGTACGGTGTAATTCTCTTTTTCGGTGATTATATCGATGAAAATATCAAGCCCGCGAATTTGCACTGGAATAATTCGTATTATGAATAATCATCGTCTGTGGAAAATTTGCTTGCATTCGAGAAAAAGTTATTTCGAAAAAATGTTATGAAATATTTATGCGACAGTGTTTATTATAATTTTTATTGAAAGGTGTGTTATGGCATTTTTGACAGATTTTTGCATCGATAGTTCAGAAATTAGAGGGAGGGGGGGGGAGGAATAACGACTCTGATAACGACTTTAAAAGCAAATATATCATGACTGAAAAGTAAAAGTTAGAAGGTTTTGTAATATTTTTGTTGCATTACAGATGATTCATTTGAAGACACCACACTCAATAGGGTGAGTGAAAAGAAAAGTTTTTGACTACAACTTTTTTTTTTTTAATCTCGACATGTATTCCTTTGGGTCGTCAATCTCCGTCCGTACAATCAATGTTATCTCAATATCATTATAATATATTAATGAGAGAATGAGAGGGCTATGACATAGTGATAGACCAAAACCATGAGGGTTTCTAGTTGGCCACGGAACCCTCAAAATAATTACAGTTTTTGTTTTACCGACTGTTGATGATTCGAAGTACGCGGAAGAAGGAAAAAACCGCGAAGAGGGTTTTTTTCCTCTTCTTTTCTTTCGCGCTTCGTTCGGAGTGTAAACGAGACTAGCGTTAATTTGACGTGCATTGTCGCGAGAGTGTTGCATTAACACGCAGCAGACACCAGACTTCACGGCCTACTTATTTGTCAGCCGAGGGAGAGAACTGAGTGAAAGAGAGAAAGAGAGAGAGAACGTTACTTCATTGCCCACCTTGCGTAACGCTTCATATAGTTTTATGCACTAACACTGCATAAAGGTGCACATAGGTCACCATGATAAATGCACTCAGCGTTCCTCGTGATTAACTCGCCCGGTCGATAATAAATTTCGTAATATAGCTGCCGGGCATTGGAATACCGAAGAACAGAGCCAGAAAAGCTGTTCTACGTGAATTATAATTCACTTCTATCTTCGGCTCGTGACAGTTTCTTCGAGTGTCCTATCCAAAAATTTAACGAGCAGTCGTTAAAATCGTCGAAATTCATTCGAAATTGATTATTCAATTAATTACACCAATATTTAATTATTCGAGATTATGCAGCATTGGAAACTTCGTTTATTCATATTTCACGTTCAATTAATATATTATTTTTAATCACGAAGTGTTGGTTTTTTTCCTGGATGAATTTGAAACAGTTGCGTGTCTCTCAAATCGAATGACAAATTTTGAAGCGAATAAAACGAATAATAATAATAATAATAATGATAACATCGTCACCAATGCGGTTTGCTCCGATATTTTCGAGCAATCGTTGCAAATTTATTCAAAATTAATTATTCAACAATTTCATGAATTTTCGATTATTCGAGATTACAATGTGCTTGACAATTTTCCATAATCAATGTCAACGATTTTTCACGAACGTAATTTATAACGATTTTTTCGTTGAAACGGAACTAAACCCATTCAACGTCAAATCGTCAACGAAAAAAAAATCGTGTCCTTGGTCATATGAAAAAATAAATGAATAAATTTGAAGAAATAAAAAAAATTTTCACCAGTTATACAAATACAGTTTGCCCCGATTCTTTCGAGCTGTCTCTTTAAATCTATTCAAAACTAATGATAATTCAACAATTTCATTAATTTGTGATTTTTCGAGATTACAACGAGTTTGACAATTTCCCACCATCAATGTCAACGATTTTTAATTCAAAAGCGTCATTTATAACGATTTTCCAGATAAAACGTAATTAGACCGATTCAACGTCAAATAAAAACAAAAAACTTGAAAAAAAAACAAGGATGAAAAAACTTTTAAAAAATTAAAAAAAAAAAAAAAAAAAACCGTGTCCCTGGTCATTCGAGCCGACATCGGTGTATCCGATGGACGCGGCACACCCGTGCCCCAGAATCGACGAAGTCAATCTCGTTTCCCGAAGACGTGGCGAACAACAGCAAAGCCCATGTCATTCGAGAACCACACGGATACATATATATATATATATATATATATATATATATATATATATATATATATATATATATATATATATATACATATCAAGTATATATAGCATCGGGATGATCGAGAGCTCGTGAGCCGCCACAAGCAACGAGACGCGAGACCGGAGCGATATTATATACTTTCGCGTTTGTGGTTCCCCCGCCGACAACCACAACCCCCGAACCGCGCCTCGACCGCCTTCCGATACGCGTATTCTCATACACACCCGTACGCAACAACGTTGCACGCGGCTCATGCCACGGATATTCGATAGCCCGAAGGTGACGTGAATTTTTTTATTTTCAATTTAAAAAAAAGAAAAAACTACTTTTTTTTAGATATAAAAAAAATGTGTCGCTATCCTATGAATATCGTTGAGCCAAGATCTCACATTGAAATACATTTTTTCTTTCTGTAACCTCACGTTTTTTTATCGTGTGTGTTTACGCGAATAAGGGACGTGAATTATTATTTTTAATGAAAAAAAAAATGAAATAACAAATAAAATAATTCAGCATGACTACACGTCCAGTTCTCAAATATAAAATTCGAAATTTCGAATTTTCCAGTAACTTCGAAATGTTATCAGTATGGCTTATCCATTGAACCACATACAATCTAACTTTGACATTTTGAATAAACTAACATACAAATTTTAACCACAGAAATGAAAAACACAACGAAAATAGAAGATTTCCATATGTACATCGTTGAACCTCGACATCAAATTAAAGTACAATTTTTTTTATATTTTTCGTTTCTTCATTCCATGTAATGATAATACGGAACTTTGGTTTGAATTAGTACGAAGCAACGATGGCGTCGATGGTACAAAGACAGAGATAAAAAAATCATGTATAGCCGATACAGTATGGCCGGAGGCAATGGTTAATGATTATGTGAAATGCATTGATACCACGGGAATGAGATAAATTTATAATGGTAATCAGTGCCCATGGCGATAGCGCGTTTTGGGCGGGGAGGGGGGGGGGTGGTGGAATTTCCGATCATGAGCTTTCAGCAATTCCTGGTGAAGCTACAATAATGTGAAACCATGAACCACCGGATAGGTAAAGGGTGCGAGGAGGGGGAAGAGGAACGATGGGCGGTCTTGGGGCTCCAGGCCGGCATGTGGTACGGGGTCGCTCGAATCGAAACCCAATTACAAAATTGACCGTGCAGAGCCAGTGAGTGAGTGAGAGAAACCATGATAAAGAGCGAGAAAGAGAGAGAGAGAGAGAGAGAGAGGGAGAATGAACACGGTCAACGGACCCGCCGAGACGTAACCCAGATACCTGGCTGAGGTTATAGACGTACATAGCTATAGCTAGTCAAGGAAAACGTGGTCCGCGTCAGAGCGAACCACCGTTTCGCGGGGATGGTGATCGAAATTCGGAACGATCGATGTTCAGAAGGCGCAATGCTTCGAAGGGTCAAATTCAGAAAATGTATCTATACATTGTATACATATATAGATATAGTTGCCAAACTCATTCGACTGCCTCGAAAAGGTGGATTGGAAATGTTGAAATTATTCAGGATTTGTCGGGGGATGTCAAGAGTTGACATTTGCACTCTTATTCCAGCCTGCCTGACCCCCCACCTCCTCGCCCTCACCCTAAATCCTCTGAGCATGCGAAAACTGATGCCGGTTCTATTCCGCGCCCACCTTAAAGATGAGACTACTTGGGAGACACGGTGAATATAAGTTTGGAAATTTTGACTCGGGGTGGGCAATACATTTTTAATTTTACGCATGAATCGATGGGCAAACTAAAATCCGCCACAATAAATAGATAAATAAATAAATAAATAAATGAATAAATAAATAAATGAATAAATAAACAAATAAATAAATAAATAAATAAATAAATAAATAAATAAATAAATAAATAAATAAATAAATAAATAAATAAATAAATAAATGAATAAACAAATAAATAAATAAATAAATAAATATTCGTCATCGACCGATGCAATCAATAAAAAAAATTCGAAAAATATTATTTCAAACAAATTTGTGTCATAAGGGTGAGAAAAAAGCAAATTGAAAAAAAAATTTTAAAATAAAACCAATGAACATTTACGAAAACAACGAATCCGCGTTGCCAAGTTTTTGTCCCACGTAGCTTCCCATTCGACGATGAATGAAAAAAAACCATGATGAAAATATATTTGAAAGAAAAAAATAACGAAAGGGTTACCCCCAGTGGGTTACGAGTTTTGCGGGTCAACGGCACGCGTGCAACCGACGCTGTATCCTCTTGCAAATCTTTGTCTCTCACTCGTTTCTTTCTTTTTTTTTTGTCCTACCTCTCGCTCGTTCTCGGTGTTACACGACGAGCGCACGAGCGCACGAGGGCGCTGGTGTGCGCGTGCGCGCAAAAGCTCCCCCGCGTCTGTGTGAACAACGACGCGCTTGTGTACATGACTTTCGTCACGAGAGCACACACGACGGGAGGAAGAGAGAGGGGCGGGGGAGGGGATGACGAAAAAGCGGAGGAAGAGAAGGAGAGAGGTTTAAATTAAAACGAGATACAAACGGTCACACCCATACACCTACCCAACGTCGAGCCATCATTCCGCGACCGTGCATTATTTCGCCACCCACTCGTCGTATCGTCCGCAACTTCACCGCTCTGTTTCGCGCGTCGTGAAAAAAAAAAAAAGAAAAAAAAATGCGCGTAGGGACGAAGACTGAACTGCGCGACGCAAGAGCGAGTGAGAAAGACGAAAAAAGAAAGAGAAAGGGGATGCGAATATGTATATATGTATATATATATATATATATATTAGGGTGGGTCAAAAAAATCGACTATTTTTTTTTTAACTTCTTTACCCGATAAGTAGGTTTCTAGACACCTTTAGATAATTAACAGCAAATTTGAGCTTTTTATTTAAATGTTAAGATCCTCCGCCACGCAATTTTTCATTTTTTTTGCAGTATCAGAAGAAAAAATTCATATCGCTCTATCAACTGGTATTTTGAAATAGCCCTCCTTCTATACTCGTAGGAAATTGTCCGCTCTACAAAAAAGATCTCTTACAATTTTTTCGCAGACCTCACTGTTTTGAAGATATTTACGGTTCAAGTTTGATCATTTTTAGACAAATTCCTGTTTTTCTTATGAATTTTGTAACTCGTTAACAAAAAATCATTTTGGAAGGCGCAATGCTTAGTTTTGTAGAATGTGCGCTGCTCTACAAAAATGGTCTCTTATGAATATTCGATTGAATTAAGCGTTTCAAAGATATTCATCGTCGAACTTCAATGCACGCCAATTTTAACAGTTTTTGATTAATAATTCGGAAAATTTTAATTTCATTTATGAGTTTTAGGGAAATTCATACAAATTTGAGTATCGATCGTAAGATTAACTATTATAGAAGTTCCTTGTTCGAAAATTTATTTGAAACTTTTGTTCTGATAATATTTTTATAAATTATATCTCTAATAATTTAAAATGACGATCGTGATGTTATTTTATTTTAAAGCGTGTGTTCAGAACGTATTTCAAACCTTTTTTCTACATAGTATACATAGAATTTTTCGTTCTAGGGGATTTTTGCTTTAAATTCCATTAGAATCTGATTAGGATCTAATGGAATTCAAAGCAAAAATCCCCTAGAACAAAAAATTCTATGTATACTATGTAGAAAAAAGTTTTGAAATACGTTCTGAACACACGCTTTAAAATAAAATAACATCACGATCGTCATTTTAAATTATTAGAGATATAATTTATAAAAATATTATCAGAACAAAAGTTTCAAATAAATTTTCGAACAAAGAACTTCTATAATAGTTAATCTTACGATCGAAACTCAAATTTGTATGAATTTCCCTAAAACTCATAAATTAAATTAAAATTTTCCGAATTATTAATCAAAAACTGTTAAAATTGGCGTGCATTGAAGTTCGACGACGAATATCTTTGAAACGCTTAATTCAATCGAATATTCATAAGAGACCATTTTTGTAGAGCAGCGCACATTCTACAAAAATAAGCATTGCGCCTTCCATAATGATTTTTTCTTAACGAGTTACAAAATTCATAAGAAAAACAGGAATTTGTCTAAAAATGATCAAACTTGAACCGTAAATATCTTCAAAACAGTGAGGTTTACGAAAAAATTGTAAGAGATCTTTTTTGTAGAGCGGACAATTTTCTACCAGTATAGAAGGAGGGCTATTTCAAAACATCAGTTGATAGAGCGATATGAATTTTTTCTTCTGATACTGCAAAAAAAATGAAAAACTGCGTGGCGGAGGATCATAACATTTAAATAAAAAGCTCAAATTTGCTGTGAATTATCTAAAGGTGTCTAGAAACCTACTTATCGGGTAAAGAAGTTAAAAAGAAAATAGTCGATTTTTTTGACCCACCCTAATATATATATATATATATATATATATATATATATATATATACACACATACGAAAAGCTTTTAAGCTCGTGTTAGCGCGAAGAGCGCGCTTTCCTTTGTGCGCGCTTTCTCACTCGGTCGTGGCTTGCCCCGGCCCCCTCGTGGCCAACGACGGAAGCACCCGGAAGCTGCGAGAGATGCGTGTTCTATCGCAAAATCCTCAAAACCTTCCTTTTCGTTCCACATTTTTCCGACCGTTACTTTTTTTAAAATTCATTTATTTTGATTTTTTGTTGTTTTTTTTTTCTACCGTGATTGTGTTTTTTTTTCTGCTGTAACCACGGAGTCTCACGTTTTTTTTTTTTGCACTTCCGGCCTTCTCAACAGGATTCCACAACGCTGCCGCTTTGTCGTGGATATCTTATCGTTGCCCGGGAACACTATTCCAGTTTACATTGACGCGGGCAAACCGGTGAAGATGCCATTTCTATTTTTTGCTTGTTACTATGTGGAATACAACAATATTTTTTTAAATTATTTCAAAAAACATATTCAAGAACGTCTTCTGAAAAATATTCGAAAATAGAGCACTACGAAACAAATTGAAAAATTCATTGAAAATCCAATTGACAAGGAATGGAGCTTGCTAAATCCAGTCCGGACAATTTTAAATGTTGAGAATGGAAAAGATTTTTTTTTTGTTTCAATTTTTTAATAAAAAAACAAAAACAAAAATTGAAATTCAAATTAATGAGGAATAGAGCTTGCTAAATCCAGTTTGAAAAATTTTAAATGTTGCCAATGAAATAGAATTTTTTTTTTTTTTTTTTTTCAAAACAAAAAACAAAAACCGAATCTGAAAATCAAATTGACTGGGAATGGAGCTTGCTAAATCCAGTCCGGAGAATTTTAAGTGTTGAGAATTGGAAAAGAAAGAAAAAACAAAAACAAAAATTGAAAATCAAATTGACGAGGAATGGAGATTGAGCGGTCGGATTGAGAGGGGGGGGGGAAAGCTTTTTGCCGATAGATATCGAGTCGGCTTCGGGTATATCCTTTCGTCGACTGCGTTCACCCTCCGAGCTATCAACGTGACTAGTAGTCCGCCATTCGCGCGTCTCTCTCTCTTTCTCTCTTTCCCTCTCACTCTCTCTCTGTCTATGTGTGTGTGTGTCTGTATGTCCGTACTATGTGGAGGTTTATTTATACGCGTTAGTGTGGATGATGCAGACAGCTGGATGGACTGGATGGGCCTTTAGCTGCCGCCTTATCGATCTTCCTTCTCCCTCGCACTCTTTACAACTTCCTCGGAATCGTTATATATGCGATACATTCGTACTCACACACAGCTCTTACTACGATGGGGGGAGGGGGAGGGGGTTTGGATGACAGGGCCGAAGGAGAAAGAAGTTACGATCCCCGCAATGTGGGCTCTGAGTCACGATTATAAAAAGCGTTCCAGCGTCAAGTCGACGCTCGGAGCGTTCCCGTCTCTCTATCCGTCTCTGTCTCTCCTGCTCTCATTTTCTCGCTCCTCTCTCTTTCTCTTACTCCCTCCCACTATCGTCTGCGTCTCTTTTGCACGACGAAGAGCGTCGGAGGGGCCGAGAAAACGACTATATATAGTGCGGTATATAGTGCGCCCGGGTTACGTGTATCACATGGTATAATCGCAGTGTCGCCGCGTCCGTCGACGCTTCGGGGAAACCGGAAAATCCGCGTTTGCGTTTTGGATTAAAAAATATAAATAAATTTGAAAAAAAAAAAAAAATTTTAATATATATTTAAACGACCGATTTATAAATCGGGAAAAAAAACTTTTCTTTCATTGTCTACGTTGAATTTATATATGAATATATCATTTCGACTCTTTAAGTTTTTTTTTGTGTTATCGACGAACTTTCAAATAGTCTATCGCAAATCGATGGTAAAAAGATTGAACAAATGAAACAATAAAAATTATTAAAAATCAAATCACCGATATAGTTGGCTCCGATATGAAAAAGTATTGTTTGATGTTTTTCTTTTTAACCCTACAACTCATGACTTTATTTTTCTACCTTCAAACATATAACCGTTGCCATGCGGATAAACGGACTGTCTCATGCATGGTTTCCTTCGTTTTTGCATAAGGAAGAGAATGACGGACGATAAATCTAATTTCATTAACATTGAGTTGGTGAAAAACCCATTTGAAGACTAGAAAGGAAGAAATCAGCAAATAACTCACTCAATCAAAGTTCGAATGGGGTGCGTACGGACCCCAGTCATGAGTTTCATTCTCAGGGTTGATCAATTTTTTCATTTTTGAATAAATTAAAAAAACTAATATAGCAGACTTCCGGCTCGCAATAAAGAACATAAAGAAGAAAAAAAAACGGAATAATAATCCATCCAATAGATCGACCGTCTGTTCGCGAGATTAATCAAAGTAATCAATTTAATTATCCGAATAACATAATTTTTCAGAGATGAACGACCAAACCTCTCCCCTTCCCCCGCCTCCTCGGCCCGAACGTTATTACCGGACTTTTTCTCTTTGATCTTCGAGTCCGAAAAACTCTTTCGGATTCGTTCCATCCTTTTCCACACGGCAACGAGAAAGAGAGAAAGAAAGAGAAAGAGAAAGAGAGAGAGAGAGAACGTTTGCCGTTTGCCCACATAATTTATCAGTAAACTTTCGAGTCCGTCAAAGTACGGGACAAAAATTTTGCCCCATCGTCGGTGCCCGTCGGTTAACAAACACGTGAATTTAAGCGACGAAGAAAGAAAAACGAAAAAAAAAAACACGCTCCGCAGATTGAAACACAGAGACGAGCAATCGACGAAACAATTTATTCGCAAACGTGGCTTTGACGTGGAAATAACGTTAAGAGAAATATGATGGAAAAAAAGAAACGAAGAAAAAAAAGAGAAAAGAAAAAAACAACGCCCGAAGCGTTTGTCGAGGAAATTGTGTACAAAGTAGCAGGCGGTAAATAATCATCGCGAAATTATCGAATTTAATTTTACCCCGTGAATTTCGTTAAATCGCATTTCAACGTTGAACAATGCGATTGCGATTTACAGAACGAACCGAAGAAGGCTTTACGGAGAATCGAACATAATTATACAGAGCTGCGCCTTCGTTCGTTCGTTAATGGTGTGTGCCCGTCGTGCAAACCATCGAACGATTAAAGGTCGCCCACCTACGCACCACTCTCGGCCCACGTAACACGCGTATGCACGGGATAATGTGAGACGATGCACTCTATTCAATGCTACGGCGAACCATCGTTTCAATCATCTGCACAATAATTCACCAACGGGCTACATTATCTCTTTATTATTATTATCATTATTTTATCATTATTATTAGTAGTAGTATTTCTATTATTATTATTATTATTATTATTATTATTATTATTATTATTATTATTATTATTATTATTATTATTATTATTATTATTACTACTACTACTACTATTATTACTATTATTATTATTATTTGCATCAAATTTTAAGCAAGTTCTCGGTGGGGAATCTCAAACTGCGTCTCTCTGTGTGTCTGTCTATCGCTCTTTCTCTCTCTCTCTCACACTCTCTCTCCGTAGATGCTGCAACCGCAGCAGAGGAAGACCGGTTACTTTCGATTGTCGACCGTCACAATAAAAAGCGAAACATCGTACGTCAGACCGACCGATGAGTTCGTAGATTCGAATTATACGGGTAGAACAAGCTGGACGAGTGAAAGAGAGAGAGAGAAGGGGGAGAGAGAGGGAGAGGGAGACGAATGAAAAAAAAAGAAAGAGACACGGAAAAAACGAAAAGTTGTCCAGACAACCGCATGACGATGCTGCGGGTTTAAAGGTATCGTTCACACCGAATGTAACATTTCGAAAATCAACGATTAGCTGAATAAAAATAATAATAATAATAATAATAATAATAATGATAATAAAAAAGGGATTTCACGGAATAAATAACGTTGGAATTGTAATCATTTTCATGACGAAGCCAGATGAAATATAAACGGTAAATTCCATTGTTCGAGTAGGTACGAACGTAATTGTGACAGTACGATCAATCACTGTGCAAGAGAACAGTCTGAAACGCTTCTCGACGTTGTCTCCTCGTCGACCCACGCTTCACGGGCTTAAATACGTCGCCACGTTGCTCGTACGATTCTACTGGGTCCTCTCTCTCTCTCTCACACACACACACACATATTTTCTTACTCTTTCTCTCTCTCTCTCTCGCTCTTATGGGCACTCACTTATGCGCTGTGCACATATGTTCCCCGGGCGGCTCTACATGCGAGCTAAATGGTTCCATCAAGCGTACCACGCATCGAGCATTCCGGAACAAATAAACGACGGCCTGCGATCGTCGTATATTATTTTTTTTTTTTTTTATATATAAAAAATCACATCTTCAACTAGAGACAACGATATTTTTTTTTCCAACGAAGAATTTATTATAGAATTCAAAAATTGAAGGGAAAAAAAAATAGCTATCAGGGTGGTCCTTATTTAAGTTGTGTTTTTTTCTTTTTTAATTTGGGTGCTCCCAGATAATTGGATAGTTCTAAATAACTGGAAAAAAATGTCCTCAAAATTTGACGTCTATATAGCTATTTTTCATTATTATTTTTTTCATTTATTTCGTATTCAACAATTTTTATATTTTCAAATTTCTTTCGTATTCAACATTTGTTGTAAATTCGGAATGTTGAATGTTGCTGATGACAATTGAAATACAATTGAAATGAAAAATGTCAGATGTGTCGACGTTCGAATAAATCAACGATGAAATGCATTATTTTTATTTTTTTTTCTTCGGAGTTAAGTTGAAATAGTAATTACGAAGAACGATACTCGGTCGTGAATGATTACATTGTAGCGAAGTTTGATGAATGATTGACGCCTGGGTTTGATAAAGAAACCCGGAAGTCGGAGTACGATTGTGTGGGTTAATCGCAACAGCGAGTATATACTGTGAACACGTTGTGGGCAATGGCGATGGAGAAAAGCCGGGTCGGGACTGTCGGACTCGGTCGAGCGAGAGAGAGAGAGAGAGAGAGAGAGAGAGAGAGAGAGAGAGAGAGAGAAGAGATCGGAGCACGCCGGATGCATTCCACGCCGACGAGCGAGCCGAGGCTCTTGCGGTATGCGCATCCCGAGCCGAACCGACCCCGCCGCCTCCTTCATAATCGTACTCCTCTCGCTCACTCCGACCGCCCCCCCCTCCGCCGGCACCGGGCCGCTACCGGATTAATTTTCCACGTGCTTTTTTGCTCCATTCCTCGAGCTATTTCCACGTCTCATCTCTCTACGGGTTTATTTATTTATTTATTTTTATATCTTATTTCATCCGTCGCGCGACAGACACACACACACATGCTCTCGACTCCGGAAATTCAACGAGCGTGCCTTTGCCCGACAACAATGTAACACATTTTACGTTTTTTTTGTCGTTTTCTTTTTGGTTTTTTTTTGTCTGGTTATCAAGTATGTGTAATACATAGTATTCGAGGCATAAGTACGGTAATCTGAGAAATCTCGATTATCACTGGTTTGTGAATGCTCGAGAAATTAATAATGATCAAATATTGACAAATAAATGTTATGAGATCTTGTACAAGGTTTTTTTTCACCTTGTTTTGATTGCTGGTATTAAATATTTGATATTGATGATCGATCGATTTGCATTTTTTTGTGGACATTTATGAATCTGTATTTAAACAATTTTTTTAACGGTTTTTGAAAAAAAAATTATTTTTATTCGTTTATTGTCCATATTTAACGCGATATGCCTATTTTACATAAAAACACATGTTAACTTTCATACAGCTATAACTTTCATGGTGAGATATCAATTTCAGGCTCTGACGACTGTGCAAACAGACAATGCTACAATGTAATCATTCTCAACCGAGACGCGTTCATTGTCAATATGATTTCAACTTTACGCCGAAAAAAAAATTAATTCATTTTGTCGTTGAATTCGTCGAAGGACACATATTTGACATATCAACTTTACAAGATAGCAGCAACTTTCGACGTTCAAATTTAGGCAAACGAAATAAATAAAAAAATTGAATAAAAAAATTGAAGATAATCATCGGCATATACAGACAAGAAAAAATAATTTTCCACTTTCAGTGATTGGGGCTAAATTAACTCATGGAAAGATCCACAAAAGTATGATCTTATAAACCCGTATGGCGCACTGAAAGAAGCAAAAAAAATGAATCCCGACCTCAATTTACTCGGCAACGCTTTATTTAATTTTTTCATAATTCCCAGTTTTAGCGATTGGGGCTAAATTAAATTTTCATAAAAATCCACAAAAATGTTTGTGAATTATGTTTATATACAAGCCCATATCGCAAACTAAAAAAATAATAATAAAAATTTGAATCAAGAACTTGACAATTTACCCGAATATGCTTAATTAATTTTTTCATAATTCCCAGTTTTGGCGATTGGAGATGAATTAAATTTTGTAAAGATCTACAAATTTGTGTGGAGCATTTCATAATTTTTTTCATGAAAACCATACCGGCATGGCATATTGGAAGAAGAAAAAAAGCAAATATGAATCACGGCCCTCTCGATTTTCCGGGCAGTGCTCCATTTTTGTATATCTATTTGTATGTAAATATATATATATATGTGAGTCTACATATATATATATATATATATGCGTACGTATGTATTACACACGGGCATCGATGTAATTTATATGACAGGTGTTTTTATGAGCGAATTCCCGTCAGTTACGTATAGCCGTCTCCGCGGGCCAAGCGAAACGAAACGAACGGAAGAACGAACTGACGGATGGAACGGGGTACGGATGCGCGGGATGAGGGAAAGCGGGCGGGGGGGGGAGGGGAGGTGGAGGGCGGCGATTACAAATTTTCGGAGCAATTACGCGAGAGGCGCGAGTGAGGCTCTCGGGGTCTGGTTGCACGAGCGACGGTGTACGAACGTGATGAATGTGGGAAAAAAACGAGGAAAATGCGAGAAACGACGAGATAACGGTAGATAGAGAGTAAAATGTGCGCGCGTTTCCCTTCCGCCCAAGGGATTAACGAGTAATTAACGTTCGACTGTCAACCCGAGAGAGACGGGGGCAATTCGATTTTCTTTCACGTTTCGAGGGGGCCTGCGCGTTTGTACAGCGGGCGACCGATTTTATTTTATTTTATTTTTTTTAATTTCGCATTCCTCATATAGAAAGCGATGCAACGGTCCAAACGTTTTTTATCGAAATTTGTACATATGGTAAAATGTTTTCAATGTTTCAAGGCACACAAAAATCACATTTGCACATAATTTTAGGATGTGTGGGTGTGTTTGTTTGTGCAACGACCCTGGTAAAATTTCAAACGTTTATAACTCGAGAACGGTTCGAGCTACAGCGCTCAAATTTTGCAATCATGCGGTGCCTCGTAATCTCCATGTCATCTGCAATTTTTGCAATGATTGACCAAGCCGCTCCGATTTGACAGCGTTTTTGAAATTTTTAAAATTTAAATTAAATTTTTTTAAAATCACCATAGCATTCGCAAATTTTGAGATATTCGTCCAAACGGTTATTAATAAATTGAGTTATGCCCACGGATGTTTGATTATTGGATTTGAACCGAATCCATCGAGAATTTCGGTTTTTATGATATTTTGAATTTTTCGAAAAATCAACTTTATTGCCATGACTTCTGTCGACTTTGACCGAATGAAACTCGACTCTCCACAAAGATATAATATCATTAACCTGTGATACGTATCAAGTTTTGAGGAGATTGGAAAAACGCATCGGATTTTGGAGCAATACAATTTTTTTTACAATTTTGAACCTCTGACAAATCAAAAATATTTGACTTGCCGTGCTCAATCTTCTGAATACATATCAATCATAAATCAAGGTTATTTGATGGGAAATTCTATGAAAATTTACTAACGAGTTCAAATTTTCGGAGCCCAGAGAAGTTTTTTATACACCGACTGATCAATATTTAAATATTAAAAGAAGTTGCAAAATGAAACTTGCAATTTGTCGAATCCTCGATTGTTATGGAATATTTCTCAGTAAGGAAGTCAAATATGTTTGAAAAAAATGCAAATACTACTTCATAGAAGGACTTTCAGACTATAATCAAATTTCAACTTGCAGCTGGTTTTTTTTCTTCATTTTTTCACTCGATCTTTGTCTCTTACACGCGTAAACCGATACATCCGATAACTATTTTTCTTTGTTTATTTAATTTCCCTTATCTTCCCATTTTTTTTCCTTTTTTCATAATTACACCGGAATTCCGGTCTTTGTGAAAAAAATTTTCTTTTTATATCAATGACGAAAAAACCAACGAAATGAGTGATAAGTGACAAAATGTCATAATAGTCTATTTCCTTTCTTTTCCTTTTTTTTCAAGCGTTAACGAGCGCCAGAAATATCAAGGTCGGTAAGTCAGTAATCTGCCCGTCTGCCACTAGACCAAAATAAAACTCACACGCGGTTCACCAGCAAAACCGGGGAAGCAAAAGAATAATTAAAAAAAACAATGAAACAGATTCAATATCGCCATCGTCGTTCAGTAAATGACGTCACCGGCCGCGCGAGGGCGAGAGAGAGAGAGCGAGAGAACAAAAAAGACGCGTCATCTCCGCGTAATAGATCGTACAACGCGAGTGGGCGAAAGCGGTTATGAGCAAATTAATGAAATTAAAGAAAAAAGTTGAAAAATTAAAAAAAAAAACGAATAAGTCGAGCACGACGGTGAAGAAGAGAAAACACGTTGCGTGAGTCAATAAGCTAAGAGTCCCCGAGACCAAAACCGGCGAATAAAACGTTTTTATCCGACGACGGTTTTTTTTTTTTTTTTTTTTTTTAATATTCTTCAATTTTTATTACTTTTTCCTCTTTTTTTCTCTCTCTATTTTTTTATAAATTTAACACGATGAACGTTCGAACGCGTCTTATCGACTCGATGCCGAGAATACGAGCTTATCTAACAGGTACACTAACACAGCTAAGAACGCTCGAGGCAGATTTGAAACGATGCATTCCGAACCTAACTTTGACGATAACGCAATCAACGAAATATATATATATATATATATATATATATATATATATATTCAATTCTTACTCTCTCTCTCTCTCTCTCTCTCTCTCTCTCTCTCTCTTACGTTCTCTATCTCGCTCTCTCCCTAACAATATCCATCGTTCACGATTTTTTACGATCAACCTCGTCATTATCATTGTTATCGTTATAGTGTTTGTTTCTTTTACTTATTTTTTTCTTCTGTTTTTCATCTTTTTCGATGAATTAACGAAAACACGATGAACAATCTTTCGATAAAACGGAGTGAGGAACAATTCAATCACAAACATTTCAATTAATTTCGATTGATAAAATTGTTTTTGCAATCTGTGTAATTATTTTTTTTGTTTTTTTTTCCGTCGCTACGACCAATTTCGCGGACGAGTCGCACGTTTGTTATCGGAGCTAATCCGGAGCAATCCCATAATCGAGACCGGGACAAAATCGCGAGAATAAAAAAACGAAAAAATAGAACGACAGACGATCGAATAATTCGTGAATGCAAACACACTGTCACGAATTTTTCTTAATTTTTTTTTCTCGTCTTCCGTTACTCTTTTCGGTGTATTCCGAGTATCGAAAAAAGAAATGACAAATGTAGGCCATGACAAGAGTTCTCCTCGAATAATTTTTTACGAACCGTCAGCTCCGAAATAAAAGTAATAAAAAAATGGTTTAAATATTTTTTTTTTTTCAAATTTCCAAATCGTCGCGAATTCACCATCCACAACGTTAAGTACTACGTACGTCTTCTTCCCATTCCCAAAATTATTTCACACGCTTTCGCATTTGTCACACACACACACAGACAAAAAAACAAATACGTGCCGCACTTGGCTCCGATAAAAAAAACGTGATGTAACAAGCTCTCAGAGCAACGCACTCTCACTCGGTCAAAATAATACATAAAAATGGATAACCATAAAAGATAAGAGAGCCATAAAAGAGAAATAATAAAGATAAAAATAAAGTTTTTAAAAAAATTGAAAAAACCAGCGAGAAATCGCGAGTCCTACATTTCATTTTTTGCACAATTTCGCAAACGATTCGTCAACGCTCGATTGTCGTCACTTTTGATTTCATTTTTTTTTTTTCGTAAACAATATTTTTTCGTTTTTTCAAACTATACGTTCAAATGAAATCTTCACATACGTTTAACAATAAGTCTCGTGGACTGCTCGGCGAATTCTCGGATTCCTCGTCTGCTCCGATATTCGTTGATCCCGTGACCGGTGCTCGTTGTTTCCGACCTTTGTATATTCGTAGTTTTTTTTAATTTTATGTTTGTTTTTTTTTACATCAACAAATCAATTATTATGATTAATTTGTTGTTTTTTTATAAATCTTCACTGTGGCATGAATTCGTTTGATCGGGGAAAAAAAAATTCAAAAAAAAAACAAACAAACAATCAAAAACCAATACCAAGTCCACCCACTGTATAGCTCTCGTTATTCACGACGAATTATTTATATATATCATTCGTTGATTAAACGAACAAACACCGAACGTGATCGCGATTAACACGAATTCAAAAAACAAACAAACAAACCAACAAACAAAAAAAAAACGAAACGTTCAAACAACAACAAACAACAACAACAAAAAAAACTGACGAACCGCAATCGCAAAACCGTAAACTTTTTCAAACTTTCGACGTTGTTTTTTTTTTTTTCTTTTACAGCGACGAACACGATTATTAACGATTAACAGTCACCCAGTAACTAACGTCGTTGCTTTTGTTCTTTCTTTCGACAATTCGTTTGTTTTTCTTTTCTCTCTTTCCCTTATTCAACCTTTATCCGTTCAACATTTATTTATTTATTTTATTATTACGATTTGTTCTGTTGTCTCATTTATGTTTATTCGGAACGTGATTCTTTTGTTTTATATATCGTTATTGAATAACCGGCTGCTCCGACGACACTGACGAAGAATGCGCGACGATGTCTCGTCGACGACGGGGCGCGTACGACGTTTGAACGAAACGAAACGCGACGGCGGTGGTGGCGGCGACGGCTGCGGCGGCGGCGGCAACAGCGATGTGGATGCGGTGATGGAGGTGGTGGAGGTGGTCGTGCCGGCGGCGACGCGAAGACGGCCGATGGGTGACAGGCGGGGGAGGAGGCGCAGAGGGGGGGGGCGGGCGGGCGGTCGGCCGAGCGGGTGGGTGAGGGGTGGTGTTGGTGTTGTGGTTTCGTGGAGGGGGGCTCGCGGGGGAAAAATATAACGGGGGGAGAGGGGGCGGGGAGGAGGAGGAGAGGAGGAACACCGGCGAATTGATGCAGCTTTGCGGCCGTGAGCCGTGTCGCGCGATGCGTTTAAACGTGAGGGGGGGGGTGGTGTGAGGTTAAAGGGTGAGAAAAGGTAAAGAGAGGCGAGCTATGCTGGTTAGGGCGACGGAATAGCAACTGGCTCGGGGTTCTGGGCTGGAGCGAGTGCCTGGTCGCGACAGCGACTGCCCGAGCGACCCCAGCGCCATCGCGCCGTCAACGTAGTTGCCCCTCGCGCGCCGTTCCCCATGGGCGCTGCTGCTGCTGCTGCTGCTGACGCGCGCCGTGCGGGGTTTCGCTTTTTCGCCGTCGCTCCATCGCTATCGCGTTACTCCGACCATTGTGGCAGGGGAGAGAATTTCACGTTGTGACGTGTCTGTGTGTGTGCCCAGCCGTGGGTTGTGTATGCGCGTGGCTACGTAGTTTCCCCCTCTCCGCCGGCCGAGCGGCCCCCCACTCTCGGACCGAAGCCCGCATCTACGTTGTTACGTGGGACGACCTTATGATGGTGTTTGTGCATGCGAGCAACGCAACGCACACACACACACCTTGCGTTTTGAGAGTGTGTGCGCATTTGGCTTCTCCCCACTCCGTTGAACTTTGCGCTCGGAGTTTCCCCTCCCGTGCTGCCCCCACCGCGCTGCTCCGACGGCTCCGAAATCCTTGTGGCCGTGATGCTCGTGCTGCTACTCCGCCGCTGCTGCATGGAGCGTCACCCGTGGCCCCACGAGAGCCGTAACGACGCGAGCGCCGCCCGAACGACGTCGGGCAACATCGGCTATGATTCCGTAAACCGCCGACGCCGCCGCTCGGTCCTGGACGCCCCGCTACGCGGCTCGATAAACGTCGTCTCGCGCATGCGCCGCCGCCCCCGCTGCTCGCCGTTGCCGCCGCCGACACGGAGCGGCGGCGGCAACGACGACGCTCCGAGCCGCCGTAGCCGCCACGCTGTATAACTACACGGGCCCGGACTTCACGACGCGGTTATAATACTTTGCCGCCGTCGAAATACCGGCGCCCGGCTGCTGGGGGAGAGATATATGCTTTCATTCCGTGGCTATGGACTGGGCGATGTGCACGTTGCGCGGGAGAACCGGCAACACGGTTTATACGGGTTCGGACTCGACGAGCTGTCTCTCTCTCGCTCGTGGGTGGGCCGACCGTGCGGCTGTGTGCACCCCTCCTGGGCCCCCGCCATCTCGCTTTTCAGGGCACACGTTACCGGAACAACACAATATCGCTCGCAAGCGCCGAGGTGGCGCGCCCGAGAACTACGATCTGTGTTAAGTAATGTTTCACCATGTAATCTCCTCCCGTTTCGTCGACGTGTTTGAAGAAACGCGGTAACTACGAAAAAAACAACGGAAATAATGAGGTGCAAAGTCGAATTGGAAAGACGGAGAAAAGATACGAATGAAGAAAATAATGAAACGATCGAGAGACTGCTCGAAGTGGGTTGGAGTAAATTTCGATGGAAATAAAAAAATTAAGAAGAGTAAAAAACGTTGATATTTTTGTCGTTGGGACGAAACAATTAATTCGAGCACAATTCGCTCGACCTTCGTTACGCGAAATTCGAAAACCTTTATAATTGCTCGATAATGCGATTTCCAATCGGGGTTGAACGGATAGGTTAGTTTATTTCGGTAAATTGCGAAATTCCAATCGAACCGGTGGAAAACTGCCTATTGCGAGTTGAACTAAACGTGTTGATATTTGCTTTCCGTCTCGTTGATCGTTGATTATGTATCAACGGAGTTAATTCCAGGGGTCATATCAATTGAACATCGACCCCGCTAGTTCGTTGCTATCATTATTTATTATCATTTGTTTGTTTTCTGTTTTTTGTTTTTTTTTTCAAATTCGCTATCACGTATTTGTTTATTTTTCCTCGGTAATTCATTCATGCAAATTATTCTGTTTCAATTTTCCTGTTTACTCCGTCGATTATTTTATTTCATTTTTTCTTTTTCTTTTTTACATTGGTATATTATTACATTGATAATTGCGATGATAACAATGTTGTTATCGTGAAACAAGTCCGTCATTGTTTTGTACATTGAATGTTAATAATCTTTGGTCGTACGTCAAAAGTAATGATGTTTCGTGATTTATTCATATCGATTTAACATCGAACCAAAGTGCGCTTTAACGACGTCCTTGGTGCATATTGGACACCGATAATGCGCGGTACCCCCCCCCCCCTCCTCCTCCCGCGCCTTCGTTGCTTCTCCGGTGCGGCCCAAAAGAGACGACAATGTCTTCGTTACTTTTTTTTTTCTCGACCGCAACGCTCGCCCACTGCGCTCCGATATAAACCGAGAGCCGTTGCAGCAGATCAGCCAGCCCGATAGCCGAGACTCTCTCGCACCGACGACTCCCACAGTCGCGTGTGTTATTTGGCCCCCAGGCGAACGCTGTGTGTGCTGCGCTCGCGACGATGATGAGGTAATGCCTCGACTCGGCAATGTAACTTGTACGGGCCTCCCCCCCCCCTCCCCTCGCCCCCGCCGCCCTCACGTCGGGTGTGGATCTACACACCACGATCATGGGTGCGTACCATTCGTTATTGCGATACCACGCGTTAACCTCGACCTTCAACTTGGTCGCAATATACACCATCGAGATTTTCACGATTATCGCAACGTTTTGCATATTTTTTGTGGGTTTTTCATTGGGATAGTTTGAGGTTGGAAAAAAGGGAACCTCAGATTAATTTTTTTAGTCTATGCATTATTTGCAAAGTCATTTTAGATCGAGCTAAGAATCGTGAAAACGCAGGTTTTGAATTTTTGTTTTGAAATTGAGTTTGTAAAAAAATTGAAATATTTTTCATGGAAGAAAAAAATTTCATGGAAAAACAATAATATCGTCTTATAGAGGATACTTATGAGTCTTTGGAGAAGTGGTTCAATTTTCTGGACGATTTATAATCGACGAGTTAGGAGTATTTAAAGTCAGATGGATTCACTCCAAAAAAAATTATTGAAGCCTTTATGGACCTTCCGTAAAACGAGCAAAAATTTAAAAACAAATCTCGACCTTGAATTTTCATACTACTCAAAAATGACGAATGATAAAAATATTTCAACTCAGGATCTCAAAACTAGAACTTCGAAGCTTCAATTTTCTTTTTCTCACCATCGCTCTGCGACCATTTTTCGCCAAGTTAAAACCTTCTGAAAATCACGCGAAAAATTGCCATCTTCTCCATATTCGTCAATTATTCATGCGCCAAAAATGTTGTTATCAAATATGCGTGGAACCAAGCGATTAAAAATCTCCTCGCTAGACGTTAAACGTCAATCGTAATTCAACGTTATGAAAATGAATGAAAAAAAAAAATTCAAAAAATTCAAAATGTTAGAAAGACAATTCATAAAATGAATTAGTAAAGCAAAATGAAATACAAAAATTGTAATTGTCTTATCCGGGACAAAAGAATGGCGCGACCTGAGCGTGAGACGAGACGATGATTCACTATTTAACACTGCAACACCTCGACCCGCCCCCCTCCCCCCTCACTCGCGCTGCTCCGTAACCACACCTTCGTAAGCTTTTCATCTCGAAACATTGCCACACGTCTATCTATAACCACAACACGTACCATTTTCCGCAAATACGTATACACACAAATGTATAACGTTTGTGTGTGTGTGTGTGTGACGTACATAAGTGCGTGTGGTGAATTTCGTCGCGGCGAAGCGAACTTTTGTTGCTTCTGGCTGAAGTCGGAAACGGAACCTCGCGGTCTCGCGATTTCGCAACCGTTGAAAGCCAAAGATGCAGGAAGCGGCCCCGGCACACACGATAAACCCCACATGGAAGGCGGCGGGGGATGAAGGAAGGGCGGGTGGAGTGGGGGGAGATCGGAGATTGCATGCATTTCTACCGAAGAATGCGCCGGGTTTTTTTGCCACGAAGCGTACGAGAGACAGAGCCGGAACTGTCGATATTCGAATGCGAATTTTTTCGCGCTTTGTGAAGCCTTCTTTCCGCGCGATGCTTCGAGAGCGTCTATCCGTCTCGGGTGTTCCCCCGAGATCCGGCGCATTTCGCGCGCTTTGAATCTATATATCTCGCCGCGACGGCACGGGCCCCCCGGCTTCTTAAACGGATAACCGGGGCGCTCTCGTCGGGTCCCGCACGAGCTCTTTATTGCATCGACGTGAACCAAGTCCGGAATATTCGGAATTTTTTAACGACGCTCAGTCTCAAAGAGTTTTAATAGTCGCGGAATGTATATCTTGCGATTAACACTGCAGTTCTTAATCGGGGTAACTCGTTACCCCAGCGCAGTTTGTTGGTTGTTTTTTTTTCAGCGATTTTTTTGTCGCAGCAAGTGTTTTTTTTTCACGCAGACAGTGGCACAGTTTCCCACGAAAGGACGAGCCGAAACAAAGCTTGAAAAAAAAAAAAAAAAAAAAAAAAATAATAATAATAATAATAATAATAATGAAATTTAAAAAAATTAAAAAATAAAATGAAAATGCTGTCATAACAATCCTCGACGAAAATCAAGCGTGTTCTATAAATGCCTCGAGGTTTCCACAATAGTCCCGATCGACGATAAACTGAAATTATTTGAATAATAATAAATTACACCCGTGGAAAAATAATAGAAAAATAGAAGAAAAAAAATTGGCTCATCAAATTTCTTCGTTAAAAAAATGTCCAACTCGGAGTGAAACACGAGCGAGGACGTAAAAACAAAACAAAGACCGCGCCGCGAGATAAGTCGCACTGGCTGCAGCATTGCATCAATGACAATTATTATCCGTGCCACACCGAATTTCTCAGAGCGAGCCGACGGTGTTCCGTGGTTTTTCCGCGTACCGCGTCGCGTTTTCGAAATAAAAAGAAACGAAAAAATAATTCGCCGTGGCGCGGTGTATAATGAATGTTCTGGAACCCGACGACGATTGCAGACCACCACAGAGTGCATCGCTACAATGTATAAAACGGATTTTCGTCGTTTTATGGGCGTTGTAATGAGACATCCTGCTAGTCATACTAATTCGTTATTCGCATGAAGAAATCGCGGCTTCAACGCGACTATAAAAAAAAAAAACCAAAAAAAAAACATGAGCCAACTCTCGAAAATCTTTTACAATAATTTACTGACGAAATTCGACAGTATTTTTTAAAACATTATTCGACATGGTTTATCGTGAATAAATTAATTCCAATTTTTTTTCTGGACCCACTCATTTTGAAACTCAAGCTCGATAAAAATAATTTAATATGCAGCTTAAAAAAATATACGTCCATCATCGACTGAAATAATTCAATAACATTGTTAAAACATTATTCAATAAAATTTAACGCTGATACACTCATTCCAATTTTATTTTTCCATTCACCTAAATTGACTCCAAACACAATAAAAATAATTCCGTCGCATAAATAATTGAATACACGCAACTTAAAAAAAAAAAAATACGTCAATCATAAACTGAAATAATTCAATAATACTGCCAAAACATTATTCAATACAATTTATCCCAAAATCTTGGAGGAAATCTTATCACAACTTAAAAAACACGTCTTCATGATTCTCTGAATTCTCTGAATCTCTTTCACAATAAGAACCATACTTTTCTCGTTGACCTGATTCAAGGGAATCGATCCTCGAGCCATTTAACACGCGCAGACGAAAGCGACGAGAAAAACATAAAAAAAAACACACGAAAATCCCGAGATGAAGATCAGACAAACCCGTCGAGGGGTCGCTTCGCCCAGACTGCGCGGGGCACGGTTTCACCACCACGATTATCCACATCTATTTTCGTCCCCCCCCCCCCTCCTCCCCCTGGGTCAGCTGGTAAGCTGCACGGAAAATTATCATAATGTACGAGGCTCGCCCCATCACGTGCGCACTCTTGCCCTCTCAGCCCCCGTTCGGACGATCTTTCCTTCTCTTTTGCAGCTCGGGGCCGTGGCTGCAGCCCGCCAAGTGGTTCGGTCACTCCTGCGACACGAAGCTATACACGGCTCCTGCAGAATCCCGTGTCAAGCTGACGAGGAAGCGACGGACCGACTCATGAGTATGCGACGACGTATGAGTAACAAACGTGGCTCACCCCATGCACCAAGTTCTACGAGTCGTTTCGAAGGGTGAAGTTGTGGGGAACGAAGGGGGAGAGAGAGGGTTCAAGAGGGAGGGGGGGGGGGTCGGAAAACCTGCTCGCTAAGACGTTAGCCCAGGGGGGTGACACACCGCGCTATTACGAGGCCGGATGATGACGTCGGCCGCTACGTGGCGCTGGCACAACTGCGACACAGCGCCGGACGGTGGCACTTAAGGTAGTACCTTCCATAAGAGAGTTCCTCGTCAGATTTTCATGAAACTTGGCATACTTGTAGGTATTGATAAGAAAAAGATTCAGTTAAATTTTTATGGCTTTCCGGAGCGCGAGAAAAAAGATATCAACACTTTTATTTTTACACGTTTAACATGGAGCCTTATGGAGGATCACCCTCAATTTGATATTATACAAAAAGTCCTCGTCAGATTTTAATGAAAACACTTAAGCCGTAAGTTGAATATTCGGAGAACATTTTGGGCACTTGACAGTAGAGATCAGGAGACTGTGGTGATAATAATAAGCAAATAAGCATCGGGCAAATACTGTTTAGATGAGGAGTTGGTCGTGATACAGTAGACATGGCAACGTTGCGCGTTTGTATCCCATATCTTCTCTTTCTCTCTCTCTCTCTGATCGACATCATGACACGCGACGTTGCCACATCAAAGTACTACAAACCTCAATCAGGAGATGGTATATCTTAGGCTTGCTTTGACTCTTACAGTCAAATAACTCATAATAACAAATAACAATAACTCGGAAACTATGTGAGATACGACGATAATGCAAACAACCTTTTTTGTAGAAAATTGAATTCTCCACAAAAAATATTGAATAAGATTTTTTCCTTATTGCGAAGTTTTTGAAATATTTGAAAAAATGAAGCGATTCATTTTTTTCACCGTCAGCCTAGAAAGTTATGCTGCACTAACTTGGAGTTAGACTGAGATGCTGCGGAAACATCAACGTTCCCGTCGTTCAACAATGAGATAACATAATCCGAGGTCATGGATAATCGTGACGTTGTCGGATAAACTTTCAACGCATTACGGATGATACTCCAAGGTGTGTATGATGCAGCGCTACCATACGACACGGTACATCCGGTTTCATCAACCACGACTCGACTGTGCCAGCTTGTCCGTGGTCGACCCAAACTCGTGAAAGACACGAGAGAGGGTGATGAAAATGTCGCGAGCTCAATCTCGTGCAATAAAATTTGACAGGCTCTGACCAGAACACGGCGCATGCGCACGCATTCGGTCTCCAGGTTAGCGCCACAGTCTCGTGGTTTGCACGCGTTATTTCCGATGCCGGCTGGGCATGTTCGTGAGAGACGAAGTTCGCGTGTCGAGAAGCTGAGCTCGATCGACTTGCTCATGCACCCCTCGGACCCTCCGGTCGATCCTTAATTGGCACGCGATATATACTTTGGCTCGTGAGTTTAACGATCACCTACGAGATTTTTTTTTTTTTACAACGATGTACTCACGAATGAAGATATTTTTTTTATCTTGTTATTTAATTATCGATTGTACGATAAGTTGGCATTTTTCAATATATATTTTTTCTTATTACTTTTATTTTTGGCAAAATTTTGGGGCTTGTTTTTCTTTATTACTTTTATTTTTTGCTAAATTTTGGGGATTATTATTATTATTATTATAATTATTATTATTATAATTATTATAATTATTATTATTATTATTATTATTATTATTATATATTTTTCATTCACATTGAATCGTGTTATTGATGCGATGAGATAATGGAAATTTGATGATTGATTAATCAACTGGACGTTTGCACTGTGCGCTCTAGTGATGACAAAATATTTGTGATCGAAACGTGTAAAAGTTTTGAACGTCGCGGTCCAGCTGTGTTGAAGCATTTTTGCATGCTGAATTTATCGAGCGTGGAAGGCTTTCACTTTCACCGTTTGCTCGGTCGCGATTCCGCTTCTCGTAATCCCTCCCCCCGCCCCCTTTTCCGTGCAACATCACCGCTGTGGCGACAATTCTCTCTCTCTCTTTCTCGCGTGATGTTCCATATTTTCTTCGGGACTTATTGTGCGGCACAGTCTCGATGACCGGGACAAAACTGCAGTTCGCCTCGGGCTTTTGTGAACCAGTCGCGACGATTGCGCCATTCGAAATGCGCAGTCTCTTTGCCATTGTACTCGGCATCGTCGTCTCCGTTACCGAAAGATCAGAAAGCGAGAAGCTGGCATAGACGAATGGGGAGAATGTGGACTATATATGTATATATGTATATATATATATATATATATATATACACACTATTGCACGTTGCACTTTTCGTTTCAATTTGTACTTTCACTCATTTCTCTGAGTTGCTGCAGCGATGGCTCGTTGACGAGCAAGATTTTTTTTTCCTCATATTTTATAGATTTTTATAGTAGTCGAAGTTTTCAAAGGTGCAAAATAAAAAATGGCTGATATTCAGTAATTCAACGATATGTTTGTGCACCGTGCCTCTTTGGGAACAAAAGAATATTTCAGATAAAATAGCTCTTGAGAACTTAAGGGGTAACGCCGCTGCTGAGAATTAAAAAAAAAAAGTGTTTTTGTTCTAGGTCAAAAATTGGAGGAAAGGGTTTTACGGCCCCTGGGACCCTGCAGACGGAATAAGGTGACTTTGGCTGAGTTCTGGCATCGCCATTTTCTGGAGAATAATTTTTTAAAAGATTGTAACTGTCTTTAAAATGTATACAATAATGATCTTGAAACAGATTTTATATTAAATGTACTATAGATTGGTATAAATAATCTTCAAAAATAATATGATCTTTTATCTCTCGAGTGGCGTAGAGTCACTCCTCGGGTAGTACAGCACAATAAATTTTCAATAGATTACTAAAAAATGTGATGAAACATAAAATACAACCCCTAAGGAGTATTTCAGCATTTTTAAAAAAATTTCAGATGCTTTTTACACGAGAGAAAATATGAAAGGTAATTATTGGTAGATAGATAAAGGTAGATGAATCATGATTCATTCACCTAAAATATTTATTATTCATACATTATTTATAAAATATTAATGTTTATCTAAAATATTATTCATTCATTCATCTGAAATATTTATTTCCGCGAGAAATTTTAGATAAATTCAATATCCGAATGTAGAACAGAGTTGTGAGGAATGCGAATAAAAATATTTTCAACATTTTCGATGTTCCGTCGTATCGTGATAAAATTATTATCTCAAACGTGATGGATTTACGAACGAGGCTGTTGCACGAATGTCAATCGTTGCCTCGCGCGAGAGAAGCGTCGATCTTCGTAGTCTCCGGCTTGTGAGTGTGTGTGTGTGTGTGTGTGTGTGGGTGCGCGCGTGTGTGCATAGGTGCGTGATGTAAGGATAGTTGAGAGTCGACGAACTTACGGCCGAGGAATATATTTTCCACCGATGTTGGAAAATTTTTCCGCGAGCGGTTTGAGCCAGAGCCGACGGGGCTCGTTCATCGTTCTTAGAGTCGTTGCCAGACTGTTCCACGGTCACTAATGCGATCAGCACCGTAGGGATGCGTGGAGAGAATAAATTTGGATGGAAAACGCCGGTTGACTCGCGTGAACACCGACCAACCCGGTCGACCCGTCCATCACCGTCAATCCTGCGTGACATCAGTATCAAATTTTTTTGCAACAACAAGAAAATTTTGAAAAGAATAATTATTAATTATTCATATATTAATAATTTTTATTTGTCATAGAAAAAGCTATGTGACGGTCCAAAAAATGTTTATCGGTTATTTGATGAAAATGTGTTCACGATGTCCCGAAATAATCAGAAATCACATTTGCAGAAAATGTCCTGGTGAATATGTGCGTGTGTGTGTGTGTCTGTATTTAACGACCCTGAAACATTTTAACATACCTGTAATTTGAAAACGAATTTGGCTGCATCGCTCGAATTTTGCACATATGAAAAAAAATAAAATAAAATAAAATAAAAAAAAATACGTCACCACTGGAGAATTCGAAAATGTTGAGTTATCCGTCCAAATAGTCTTTTGCAAATAGAGTTATACTCACAGATGTTTAGTACTGCATTTGAGCCAAATCCACCAGGACGTTTGGATTTTGTGATATTTTCAATATTTCAACAGATAAAGTTAATTAACTTAATCACCATAAATTGGTGATTTTTCGATCCATTCAAAAGTTTTCGAATTTTGAACCTCTACCGATCCAAAAACGTCCAACTTCACGTGCCAAGCATCCTAGATAAGCGCGAATCAGTGCATCAGGATCATTCAATGTGAAATTTGGTAAAAATCCAATCACGCTTTCAAATTCGAGGATACATGAAAATCTTTCAAACCCACTGATCAATATCGAAATATCAAAACAAGCTGCAGCTCGTTTGTAGTAAACGAATGTTTCTCTCTGATCGAGCCATACATTAAAAAAAAAAAAAACGAAACCACGGAAATGCTTCCTCATCGAAAGACTTCGTGCACTATCTACCATTCGACATAAAACAACATTGTAAGTTTCATCTTGCAGCTTTATTTGTTTCCTTCTTCGTCGTTTAATTTTACGTGGGAGTGTGTCGATTATTTCGGAACGTTGAGACGTCGAATAAATTGATAAAAACGAAACGTGCGAAACGAAACAAGTGAGAGGCCGATCGATCGCCAGTTTTTCCTGGCACCGTTGCTCACCCTCCGCGCGGTGTGACTCACGTGTGTCCTCGACTCGGAATATCCATGGCGCTGCCAAGAAACCACGGGTTTCGTATGTATCGTGTGCGGGGCATGAAAAAAAAGTGGGGTGTACGTTGTGTGTGACACGCTCACCGCGTACTGGTATATATATATATGTATCATCGTTTGGAATGCGGCCCCATATAATATACATACAAATATATTTGTGTGTATATATATTATATATATATATATATGGCACGATACAATGCGCGAGCTCGATGACTAATCCCGGAATATCCCTTCCCCCACTCCGTTCGCTATATAGACTGAAACGTGTAGCGGACGATAAAAATGGTTTCGACCCACGCTGAGGGTGAAATCCAACCCCCGCCGAAATTAAGTGCCCGGAATACTAATTGAGTGTATATGAAACCTCCCTGTGCATTGCCATTATTTCGCGTACGAGATGAATGCTGTCATTATGGAATACCGAAGGATCGAATCGGTGATAGTGGCAAAGGAAGGGACAAAATTATCGCGGTCGCTCAATCTACATTTTTTCGGGCAAAAGCCGAGAGGATCTGTTATATATTTTTTGCATTGATTGGAATCTCGAGTTGAGACTTTTGAGCCTTCGTTCACCCTGATTGCTCCCAAATGCCGATATTATTTCAGTAGAGTCAACCATCAGAAGTGCCGAGAGTATGATTTTACCATATGGCAAATATTTAATTTTTTTCACGATTTTTTTTTTTTCGTAAAAAAAGTCAGATTTTGTGAATTATATTTTCTTATAGTGTTTCGACTACTTCAAAATCAAATGGGAGATGACAACTATTAGATTATTTGAAAAATATGTAAAATTGAAGTTTGGCGCGATATTCAAGTCGATACATTGTAAATAACGCAGATGGGTTCGGTTTTTGTGAGTGAGCTTAGCTGGACCCCATATGACCGATATGTTATTGTTTGGAGGTGTGACCTCAACGGGTTGAATATATATATATATATATGGATCAGTGAAAATAAATCAGACAGACCTACTGCCACGCTCTCTGGCGGTTCAGTTCACCATTTTTTCCTCATAAAATTCCGGCCACCATCAGAGAAGTTGGACAGGACTGTTCTGGGCCAATGGAATGCAATAGGTCAAGAAGATTGAACATACGGATCTATAAGTCACCCAGACTCGGCAAATTGCCGGAGGCTAATTCGAGGAGATCGTAGGAAGCTTCGCGCGGAGTCACGGAGGTTGAAAACGTCGTACCGTTGCGAGCAATGGTCGAGACTGTCCAAGTGGATTATCTTCGTCGTGGACCAAAGTTAAATCCGGCGTTTGCATCCACAAGCTCGAAGGATTTCGGAATCAGGGAGGCTGAAAGAAGTTTGAATATTTCAACCCGGCCTCTCAATCAATTTATTTTTTTTTTTTCATTTCAAATAAATAAAGCATCGTTGACAACCATCGGAGTGACGCATGTGCGATGAGGTGTGACGTGGATTGGCCAGGCCGAGGGTGGGTTTTTATAAAACGACGGATTAAGGAATAAGACGACGTTCGCGTCGTTTTGGTGAGTCTTTGGAAAAAGAAATCGAGGATACGACCCGTGGCCGGAATGAACTTTCACGTGAGAGCTTTACCATCGTAAATCGAAAGGACGTTGTCGTTTACCGTTCGGGCCGGTCACGTTTCTGCTTCTCCGGGTCTTCTCCTCGTCCAGCGGAAAAGAGCCCCGAACACACACCGTCCTCCTTGACGTCTCACATTTTTTTTTCTTCTTCCTCTTGTTTTTTTTTTTTTTTCGTTTCTTTTCTCGTCCAGCGTGCGCTCCGCGTCTTCCCCAATTTCGTTTCGTCCTCTGTCTGCCCGGCTTCACGACAGTGTCGTTTCGCTTCTTCCTCTCTTGCCGTCCCTTCTTCTCTCATACGTTTTCACGAACCACGGGCTGGTCTTTTCCCGTGCCACGGGGTCGGTGTACGTCGTCTCGGCCCTCCTCGCCCGTCGCGCTTTTCCGAACGACGAAGGACGGCCAGTTGCGCGAAACGCGAGAACCCGACGGAGACGTCGTGACACACACGGGTGAAACGTGAACTACTCTCCGGGCCGAATAATCTTGGGTGCTTTGGAGTTTTACGATCGAACGGAGAGTGACGCGACCGAAGAGAACGGAAAAGAGACACCCCCCCCCTCTCGCCCCCACCCGCGGATGTCTTTGGTGAAGCCTCGAACTGTTCTCGCGAGACACCACCCTCCATATATACGTAACGCAATAGGGTATTACGATTTCACGCGCTTTTCCGTACGACCCTGGGTGTGTTCGGGGATCGACCGATGGCGAAAATAAATGTAAAAGATTAGCAGTCGCGGGGGATACGAACATCCGTAAAAAAATAAAAAATAAATAAATTGGGTTTTTTTCTGAGACACCCGTGTGATCCGTCTTTTTGTTTTGTGTCTCATTTTTATCACATTTTTCGGAGAAAATGGTTGAAACTTTTTTTTTTAGGGAATTCGATTTTCTGTAACATTAATAGAATAGTTTTTTTTTTGACATCTGCAGATTTTATTAGTATCATTAGGTATTCCCAAGAAAATGCAATAAAAAAAAAACTGCTTGTCTTTAAAATTGACTTCGATTATGATTAAGCGCCTGATTTTGTTATTATTTTTTTTTTTTGCAAAATAAAAAAATTATCGTTTGCTTTCATCACTAACAAACTTTCTATGGGCGGACGCAGAAGATTTTTTTTAACGACTACTTTATCATATGTCGATGCAATAAACAAACATTCAACATGTCGTTATCGTCGGTTTTCCATGATTTTCGGTTTTAAAAAAGTTGTTCACTTTCATCCTAAATTATAAAACAAGAAATAACCCCCTTTAAAGTGACCTTGATACTATTCGCATTGACTCTCCATCCCCGGAATTTGTTTTTTACCGAATAAATAAATAGTAACTGGGAAAAAAAAGTTTTCGTGTAAATCAAAACCAAAACCAAAATCTGTGAAAGCGGAACCTCTAAATGAGATTCGATTGGGTTCAATTTTTATCAGATGTCTCCTCAAAAGGTATCCTACGTCGAATGTAGGAGTCGCCATGAGAATCGAAAAATCCTTGCTTTTTTTCAACACACTCGAATAGATATACATACTCCAGTTTATTCTCCTAGGTCTATCTTTTACACTTCTCAGCTATCTCGTTTGCTATTCCAGTCCATTTTCGTCTCGCTCGTTTTCTTTTTTCTTTCTCTTTATTTATTTTCATTCTTTTTTCACCGCTCGTTTGGTCCAAACTTCGTCGGGGATAAAAAAAAACCCTGACCAGTCTCAACGTTGATTGTACGAGCCGGTTTCACGGGAAGCTCGGACGGTGAGTATGTAGCCTGTACAGCCACACAGACGATATAGGTGCGCTCTCTGGCATTCGACCTTCGTCCCTGCACCGTGCACAACCGGCCACTCTCGTTTTTCTTTGGCTCGTCTAGCACACACACACACACACACACACACGCACACACACGTTGTGCTAGACCATGTGCTTGAACACGGTGGCGGTCGATCTCGATGGTCTAGGGTATGAAAGGGCTCGATACCTGTTTTCATCCAGTTTCACGTGCACAGGTCCTTCGAAATTAATTCCATCGAAGCCACGAGGCTCGGTCCATTGATTCATATAGTTTTGCAGCAGGCTGAGAAAGAGTTTACTTCCTGTTTGTGTACTTAAGGTGACACATTTTTTTCTTCCGCCAGCAATTCGATCGCAGATGTTTTTTTTTTTTTGTTTTCATATTTCAATGAACGCTGCTCCATGCGTTTGTTGACACGCAAATTGTCATTTTTTTTCGGTGTTTTAACCTGAAAAGTTTTTTTTTTTTAATCTCACGATTGAAAAACGGGTGGTCGAATAGATTCTTGGTTTGAAAATCTAGTGAATATAGTTCGAAAAATTTCAGAATGTTTACGCATTGTTGCCAAGCCTTTTGATTTATGATAAAAATTGTGAAGGATGATATTTATGAATTTTATGAAAATACATTTTAACAATAATTGAAAGAATTGGGAGAAAAAATGATTTGATAAAAAGAATGATTCATAATTTCAGGAAAACATGATGAAATTGGATGAACCAAACTGAAGCTTGGAAGTGTGACTTTCAAGTGAAAAAATATTGCTGTGTAATTAAACAAAATGAAAATCATAATTTTTCAATTTGAAAATATGTTTTTTTTTTCGAGAGTTCGTCGTATACGTTTTTAGAAACTAAATGCATGTATTATTAATTGAAAAACAATTTATACATACGTATTACACGTTAAAAAAATAAAATAGATAATTATTCATTGACACAGACCGGAAACGTAGTGATGGTGAAATTGTGAGCCTTCGAAACATTGAAGATTGGAAATTTCGAGACGCGCCCTCTCCGAAACGACGAATTTGGTTGTACAGCGGTTCGCGAGTAAGGCAGTTTGTGTGAAACAGAACTGTGAGTATAACCTGCAAGCCGTAACGAAGCCGAGAAAGCAGGAGCGAATAGTCGGAGATCCGATACCGGACGTATTCGAGCTGTTCCGGGCTGGAAGCCAGAGAGGTTAAGCGATTAGGTAATGGCTTGCTTCCAGAAAGGAGCCAGGTGCCTCCGAACCACGAAAACACCCTCGCTATCCGGTCCTCGTGTAACGCCACCGGGTTGGCTTCTTCCCTACTCCGCGTTCCTTCCCTCGTTCGCGATAATTCGCCCCCGGACCTCCCGCTCTAGCGACTGAAATTTCACTTGGCCCGGATTTAACGGGATTTTGCAAACTCGTTTTACATATTTTTACGGCGATGCTGCGTTTGTACACGCGGATCGGTCGATTAATTTAACGTCGAATTGAAATTACTTTGATTCGTAATTCACGAAGAGAACCCGTTTCATAGGGGCGAGATTACACTGGCTTACACGAAAAATGAACGTCGAGCAGAAAGAGCTTTTTAGCCTAATTTGGGGTTGATAAAAATGAAAATGACTCGCATTTATTTTCCCATGGAAGCGTTATTGAGAAATTAATAATGAAATCATAATAATAATCAAATAACCTTCCACCTGTAATAATCGTAACTTGCAAAAAAAAAAAATTGTTCAACTCCAAAGAGAGAATTAACATGTGTCATTTTCAAAAAAGCTTGATAAATCCACTTTTTTTTTATTCCAGCAACTGTAATTCAAAGAATACCATCTCGTTTGGCACAAAGAGTATTTTTTCATGCAGGGAGAGAACATAACTTCCAATCAATATACATTTCAGGCGCGTTCGATACATCGCTGTCGAGATTCCTGTCGACAACTAAAAAAAAGGCTGAAAAAATGTTTTTTTTTCTAAGACCTCGGATAACGCTTCTTCGGAAAAATTATTAAGTGTCATTATTTTTTTTACCCAGCGGCCCCAAAGTAGTCTATATAACCAGGGATGAGTATTCATTCAATAAAATGATATTTCAAATACTTTTCGGACCAAATGATAATGAATTTTACCGAATTTATAAAATATTTCAATTGATTGTAAGATAATAATTTACGTAATTTCGTTATAAATATTATAGGATTATGAAAATATCGATTCTTGCATAATAATTGATCATATTTATTTGTTCGAAAAAGTATTTGAAATACATTTCCATCGAATGAATGCCCATCCCTGTATATAACACGTTTTTATTAAGTTCTCGCAGAAAAGAAAAAAAAATGGTTAACTAGTGTTATCACAATTTTTCACGCACGCGGTATTTGACCGTCATCGTTGTCATTATCATTATCATCATCATCGTCGTCGTCGTCGTCATCGTCATAATCGTCATGCGTAATGCAACACAACCAGCTCCACAGTAACGGTCCATCACGATGCGCAAGAGCCACGCGATAGTCCGAGAACACGACGAGCTCGTTCGTTCATATGGCTCCGTCTCACTCGCACTTAAACGCGTTGAGAAGGATGTGCGAGTTAAGTTTGACCGTACGCGTTGGATTAACGACGATGAGATCATGAAGCATCGTTCGGCTTCGCTGTGTTCCAACGACGAATCCGACGAGATTTCGTTCGTACGGTTTTTTTTCTCTTTTTTCTCTCCTCGTCGTAATTTCTCATTTATAATCAACAGACTTACGACTGTCCATTCGAATGATGTAAAACCGTAGAGAATCCGTCGGTTTAATAAGAAATATGCATTGAGACTGTCATTACGTCGTTGCTTCTTTTTTTTTTATCATTATTGACCCGAGAATATGAATTAACGGAGCTCTCGGTCCGAAGAACGTGGCATAATGGCGTCGATATCGTAGAAACGAAAAGGCGAGATGTACATTTTTTAATTAAAACAAATAATTGAACATTGTGAGACCGACGAAATATGTATTATTTTCCTTGCAAACAAGATGCAACAAAATTTTGACGGGTTGTGACGAGATTGAGTTATGATAAGTGCAGAAGTACAGTTGACATAATACATTTTATAACAAATTTGAAGGTTATACATAAAAAACGAACTAAAGAGACAGACATTTTTCAATGGATACCTTTGAAAACAAGTTAATACTTTACAATTTTTTTTCGGGATTCAACGTTTTATCGCTCACTCAGAATGGCTCAATGGTAATAAGTTTGGAAAAAAGCATGACTGTTACATGTATTTTCAATGGCAAAACTTCCCCAGACTAATCAGAGCACTTGAAATCAATATTAAGAGCTAACATTTTTGGAAAATTCTTTTTTTTAATATGCACCAAGAAATTTCGATATGTCATAAAAAAAAAAAATGTTGCCATGAAACAGAGCACCTCAATACACTTACTTACATTTGAACTGCACTGAAAATCTTCGAGACACATTATAAGTGTCTGTAGTTATGAAAACTCCATTTTGCAAAAAAGTTTAATAATATTCAAATAAATTTTGATCTCTTTCAGTTTGATCGATGAATTTTCGGCACTCTCGAAAATGGCAGAAATTAGCTCAAGTCCAAATTGGTTTTCACCCTTCTTTCAGCCTCCCAGAACCTCGAAACTTTTTGGCATGCTGATGGAGACGCTGGCTCAACCTTCCGTCCACCACAAAGATAACCTACTTGAAGAGTCAACCATTACTCACGCTCTATAGACTCTCGGTACTCCGTGTTCAACCTCCGTGACTCCGCCTGAGGCCTCTTACAACCTCCTCCAGCTACCCCCCGACAATCTGCTCAGCCAGTACACCGTACAGACCCTGCATTCAACCTCCTTAATCCGGCAAATTCCATTGTTTCAAGTCCCTGTTAACCTACATGACCCTCCCTCGACTCCGATTGTTCACTTTCTCCAGTTTTAAAGTAAAGACAAAGTCAAATTCGCATAAAATTACAACGTGTGACACTCTCCACACTCCGGGTTGACTCTGCAAAAAAAAAAAAAAAAAATTATCAGCAATTCGGAGCAGCCAGGGTGAAAGGAGGCTCAAAAATTTCGACTCGGTACATGTCGAAGTCGAATCTGGACTGAAAATCGTCGTGGGTTCGTCGTCTGTAGGGAGTGAAATGCAGAATTGCAATATTTCAAACGTTCGCGAAAGTCGTACGTCGGATACTTTGTCGCAGTTTAAACGTTATAACGGTTAAACCTCGTGTCACGAATAAAGAGACAAGATAGTGTAATATGTCGTGAGACAGCGTAGTTCGTTCTCGCGATGCACTACTGAGTCACGAACATTGCTCGGATTACGTTGTTATATACATATATATAGCGGTCACGAAAGTACACCGCCGACCAAACGGGGAGACTTTGCGGCGCTCTTTCGAGCGTCGCCGTCGCGACGCCCCCGTTTACGATACACACCCCGTGGTTCGTGTACCCACATGCGTACTTGGAATCGAACTCAAAATAAACGAAACCACCGATTACACTCCATTATCACGCTCAATCGATTCAAAACCGACGAAATTAATCGATTTATCGAAATTTCATCATTTTTCATTCATTTATCTTTCGTCGATTATTTCATTTTATTCATTGTGGAAATTTGTTCCGTTATCTTACTTTTCGTCTATTCTCATTCTCTTTTACGCTCTTACACATTTTCTCGAAGATTCCATATATCCCATAAAAACGAATACAGAATTTATCTTCGTAACAACATTTTTTTCCCCGAAGTTTCGGTACGTAACGAAACTTTTCGGTACACAGATAAATACTTAAAACTTTCATTGTACACTCCTTCACTTGGGTCCTGCTAACATTCTTCGGAATATCGTGGATTATTTTGTCGTAATTTTTTTTCGTTTCATATTCTTCTTTCAATTCACACTCGCCCCGCCCCTCTCTACCTTCTATTCGTGACGCAAGTGAAAAAATTATGTGTAAACTATATTTGGGATTGGGCATATATCTTTATAGTCTATAGTTAGACTATATATAGCATATATATGCTCAGTCCCTTATATTATATAGTATATAGATTATTCTTTTACTAAAAAATTAAATATAATTTACACATGGGATATGGCATATATGTATATAGTCTATAGAGTCTATTATATAGTCTATACATAGATTATATATAGCCCATAAGCTCCCAATCTAATACATAACCCACACACCATTTTTTTTAAATATGGGTACCGATCCTTCAAGAAGTCCCGAATCTCGAAAAAAAATCATTTGCAATAAACCGTTAAGTCGATGAGCCGCAGCGAGAATGATGCACTTCGCGTTCGACGTTTTAAAATGAAAAATAAACAGACGAAGAACGATCGAACGAAAAAGGAAGAAGCAAAAAAAAATATAGATGCACAACAATAATTGAAAAAAAAAAGAAACATGGATGGAAATCGCAGACCTCGTTCGAGAACTGGCCTCCACAGGGTGTGGGGGGGGGGGGGTGATACTTTTCCGGGGTTGTGCCGATATGAACCATGACTAACGAGGTGTGTTGCACCACGTTCCACGTCGCAGCTTCGCCTATCCCGGTCATCGTTGACCGGTCGCGGATCCGTACGACCATTGGGGGTAATTATTGTTGCTGGCTGAGAATAAGGTCTCACGCTCTCACACCCCTTTCTCGCTCTCTCGGACGTTCCGTACCGTTCGTTCCGATGTGATCGGAGCCTCCGGCAGTCAGCAGTTTATCTTTTTCCTTTTCACGGTCTCTCTTTGCCGCCTCGTTCTTCTCGTCCCTGCGTTCTCGTTCCTACATACATACGTCTACATACGTCCCTCCCCCCTCCCCGACTTACCCCCTGCCGCTACCGCCACTTCACCGAGGCTCGAGCTTGTGACCGGAGAGACCCGGAGAATACGGGAGAAACAGAAAGAGAAAGACGCGAGACGATGGAACGAGAAAGGGGCGAGGGGCAAGGAGCAGGGGGGAGGGGAAAGGGGGGTCGCACGGACCGGTCACTTTTCTGCAGCGATCGTGCTCTCTGCAGAATCTCGTCGAGAGTCTCACCCTTCTCGTGCCAATGCACACCGAACCACCGCCAGTCCATGGGGGTATATATACACGTGCACTCTGGAATACACACGTCGGCCACCACTCTCTCTTACTTCTCTCCATTTACCCCCTTTCGGTCCATGAGACTTTGTTCGCAAACGAGAGAGCGCGATAGATCCCACACACACACGCACACACACACACACGGAGACATTTACGTGGACCGTATAGTCGTCGTGGATGCTGCCATGACCCCTCCGAGCTATCGTCCGGCAGCACCGGCACTATATAGATATATGTTTATTGGGGTGTGTTGAAAAATGGCTAAGTTTGTCGATTCTTCCGGCAGTTTCTGCATTCGAGGTGGGTACTGTCGGAAGACGTGTGTCAAAATTAAATCCCAATTGGACAATATTCAGAGCTTCCGCTTTCACGAATTCAATTTTGCTTTAAATTAACACGTGAACATTTTTGTTTTTATTATTTCAGTTGCGATTGAATTTTCGGGTGAACGAAATATTTTGGGGATGGAAAGTAAGTGCGATACATGGGATAGGATCGTTTTGAATGGGGGGGATGTCTTTGGTTTTACAATTTGGGAAAAAAGTTAACGACTTTGTTTTTAACAAAAATCATTGAAAAATGACGAAACAAAATTGGATATGACTTGAAACTTTCATATTGTAAAGAAAAAAATATAAACTTCAATACTATATATTGTGCCTCCTTTCCATTCCCGGAATTTTCTATTTACCAGAAAAATAAATTCTAACTGAAGAAAAAAAAAGTCTGCGTGTTAATCAAAGACGAAATCGAATTCGTGAAAGCGGAACCTCTATATATAGTTCGATTGAGCTCAAATTTTCATGCATGTCTCCTAATAGTATCGGCTTCAAATGTAAAAACTGCCAGAAGAATCGGAAAAGTTTGCCTTTTTTTAACACACGCTTATATATATATAGCCATTTTCGCAAACCCACACTTGGAATTCACCAATACCGTTGGATCGTACCGGAGCTTTAGACGGGGTTCGAATGCAGTTTCGATATAGTATATATGCAGTAATGGCAGACTGGTATAGCCGTGAACGGGGTCAATTGTGAAAGCCCCGAGAGGCACCACCACCACCACCACAACCGTCGATTCGACAATGTGGAACCTTCGAATTGGCGGGGGTACACAGTGTGGCGTTTGGTGTTGGTCCGTTTTAGAGCGCGCGACATCGGCCGCGGCCGATCGATTTTTTTTTCTTTTTTTTTTTGTCCCCGGATTCCGGAGGTGCGATGTATCGCGCGAGATCGCCGGGAAAAAACCGGAAGCTCGTCCGATCGTACGGTGTCCCGCGTGTGGTCCGCCCCGACGACAATCCGTCTGGCAAACAGAGCTCGTACAACCCGACGTTTCGGTACGAAATGTATATAATTTTAGGGTGGCTCGAAAAAAAAAAAAAAAAATAACATTGCTCCGATTTTCGCGGCTCTCATCGACTTCGAAGTATCTCGCATCCGTAGAATCCTGCAGAAAATTGAGCCCGATCGAACCAGTTTTAGGGGTGGTTCCGATTTTTCAAAGTTTTCACATTCAAATAACGTGACGCAATAATGTTTTTTTTTTAAATCGGATGATCGTGAATCGTGAATTATCATTTGAGTAAAAAAAAAAGATCATTCATAAGATCATTAAAATTTATAATGTTCGTCTGTGATGAAATGTTTGTTAATTTGGTCCTCTTTTATGATGATTTTAATTTTCGTGACTTCGAGTGACCCTGATAACGATGAAATTGGGTCACCCCCGAAATTGGTCGCATCGGGCTTGTCGTTCTTGAGGATTCTACGGATGCAAGACACTTTGGAGTGTACGGGGGCCGTGAAAGTTGGCCGAGAAATTTTTTTTTTCTTCGAGCCACCCTAACATTTATATTATATATGTATCCACGTTCGGATCGTTTGGAAATCTTGAAAGCATGGTTTTGTCAGCTCGTGAGCTTCGCTGTGCTTGGTCGGAGTTACTCACACAGTCGTGCCACGATTTGAATGTCGGCAACACGCATCGTTCAAGGTCATGAAACGAAATTACGACAATGATATTATTTTATTTCACTGTTTTGTTTTCTTATTAATTTTCTAATACATTTGTTTTTTTTCGTCGGAGGAAAGTTTGAGATGGAAACATTGCTTCCAGTAGAAAACGACTTTGCGCGTGGACGATAATGTTTCTGCCGAGGTTCATTAAATCAAGATTTTTGTGTATGACATTTTTAATCGCGATATATGTTTTTTTTCTTTCATTGTTGATCGAATTTTTTCCGAACATATTATTCATTACCATTTTGTTTCTTCTTTTTTTTTGACGATGAGAGTCCAAAGTTCTTCGATATTCTTGTTTTTAAAAAATTTCTTTTTTTTTTTTTTCTTCGTCACTCTGTCGCACCTTGTGGCACATAAATGACCGCGCAGAAGAATCGTAGGCTTGGCGCAGCACGGGTGGCAGAAGCAAAGCCCGTGTAGCGAAAGCTCGACCAACTTGTGCTACCTCCCCACCCACTTTTTCCTTACACACACACACACACACACACACACACGGACACGGACACGTTTATCGCATCTACACCGTTCCGACACTCTGTTTCACTGCCGAACTGCGGGTGAAACTTTTCGTTTCGTTTGCCAAAAGTTTCTCGTGTCGCACCCAATCAGCGCGACCCGTCGGAGATCGTGTGGGCTGGACGAGTGCAGCAACGAGGATGTCGTAGTGCAAGAGAGGTATAACACGAAACGGCGTTTGGTGCATCGCTTGTCGGTCGTCGTATTACACGGAAAAAAGCGTGATAGCGAGACCCGAAGGGCAGAAAGCCGATGGGAAATTACGATAAGATGGCCGTTACCCGCTATCTAGAAGTAATTTTCTCGTATCAACCGTCTGCAACGTTTTGCACCTCCTTCGACTGAAAAAAAAAAATAATTGTCGAACAAGTGCGAGTACGTCTCGCGCCCTTGAGGGTCTCGTAATGTTATATTATCGTGCATTATAATTGAATAATAATTCTGTTGAGCTATTGACAATTTGACAATGGAAAAAAAAATTAATAATCGGAAATGATTAGGTTGCGTGGACAATGGATCCGATTGGATGGATGTCCGATGGACGAGAAAACATTTTTTTAGCGTGATTTTAATGATTTTTAATTTTTAAACTACCGTATTAGTTTCGCCATTTTGTTTTTTGGGGATTCAACAATTTTTAGATTTCACATGAAATTCCCCGTATATTTATTCCGAACTCGTTAGATCTACGAGCGGATTTTATATGAAAACAAGGATGCAAAGTAGAACCTTGCACATTGCTGCCTTATCATTTTGTACTGTCCTTTAATTGTTGAGATTTAATGTAGAACCTTGCTCATGGCTTTCTCATCATTCCACACATTTGCAAAAGTTTCCTATACGAGGAAGCCAAAATTGATATCGACACATAGTTTCTCATAGAGGAATCTTTGGCAAATGTGCAAAATGATGAAAAAGCAAGGTTCTACTTTACATCTGAATAATTTAAAAACGGTACAAATGATGAGGCAGCAATGTGCAATGTTCTACTTCACATCGTTCATCACATTTCATATAATTTTTTTTAAGTACGCACGTTTCTGATGAAGAATGCATATTGGACAAATCTTTCTTTCGTTGATATTTTATCTATAATAAACGAACCCAATAAACCTTCAATATTATTCACATGCAACAAATTTTTATTCCCTAGACACTTTCTCATGTTGAGATAAGTTAGGGGTGATTACGGGAACATTTGAAAAAAATAATCAACTAACCTATGTGAGGGGTGTTAAGATTGAAGTTCGAAAATGACCATCATAAGGACCACTTTGGTGGACTCCAAATGTGAGAAACCACAAAATTAAGTTTTAATAATTCTGCATAAAATTAGAAATCTATAATCTACAGATTTTTTCTATTACTTGTACTATGAGACCTTCGTCTCGAAAAATTGTACTATTCTAGGTCAACGAAAAATACCCTATAGGTTTTCATGATGAAGAATATAAGTGTTCACGGACGGACACCAAAGTGATCATACAACGATCCCATTTTCACAATTCCAGAAACCCTATGCAATTTTTTTTTTTAAATCATTCGTCACGTCCACATAATGTACCTTTTCCGACTTCCTTTGTTCACGATAATCATCAGCAATTAAACCCAACTCGTCGACGAATAAATCCGACAATTTTCGACGATCAGTCGAGAAACACCTAAAAGCACTTGAAGGTGTATGACGAGCAAGGTGAATGATGTACGGGGTGTACCGTGAATCAGCGAACGATACAAAGCATTGCGAGAAGTGTTCAACGGGAACGATGAAAGAGGGCATTGCGAACAATGAAAGGGAATGAAGAAACTAAAAATAAAAAACAACGAAAACAAAAAAAAAAAGAAAGAAAGAAAGAAAGAAACGAGAGAGTGGTCGTTACTGAATGACGAGTACCTGACTTGGGGTGCACGCGACGGTGGCTGCGGGGCCCCTGGCAGACTACGGCAGAGCCAGAAGTTAAAGCGCAGACCTGCGCAGGGAGGGGGAAAGAAAATAATACACGTGGAAGTGTAGTTGAAGAAAAATAAAACGAAAAAAAAAACGTGGCTGCGTACGAAGTCTTCCAAGATTGTGCCGGGACAATCCGAGAAAGTGACGGCATCTACTGCCTCATCCTGATAGTGGCGTGGGGCCTACCGCCCTTGTAGTCCGCAGTCTCCTATTCACCCCCACCCCCGGCCTTTTTTTTGTTCCAAACTTTTTTCTCTTTTTATTCACTTTTTGTTGCATTCTATTTTTTTTTTTTCGTTCTTTCTTCCATTCTCTCCGTCTTCATCTTGGCTGGTACGACTTGCGCACACTCATTCGAAACGCTGTGATGTTTCTTTCGTCGTTCGACTACTTTCTGAGAGAGTCCGTGCAACGACTTTGTCTTGTTCCATTCGACCGTTTCTACCGGGTGCTCGGATGCTCGTGGGGGGGGGGGGGAGGTCGCTTTGTTCAACGCCTGCAGAAACGCACACGAGATTGGACAGGTGCGCGGGCGTTGCGTTGTTGAGCTATCCGGATGACAAAATTCGAGGTTAATTTACACTCGAGACAGCAGTATCATGGCGAGTGGGTTTGGCAAATTTTTTTAGAGAACTGAGACGACGGAAAAATTTTGTCTGAAATAGTGACTCCTGTGAGTTTAGATCCAACGTAACATTTGTGTCAATTATCAACACAAATGTTAATTTTCACTTGTGAATTTTCGAATGACTATTCTCTTGTGAATTTTCGAATGACTATTTTTCAATGGGAATTTGGCATTCAGTTCTATGTTGGAAGATCTTCGAGGGACGTAAGTTTCATTCCAATCCGGAGAAAAAAAATTGAACCCTGAAGACACCCTTCAAATTTTCTCGAAACCGTTTTCGTTATTCACTGTGAAACAATTACGATGCGTTAATAAATCGATATTATTATTATTATTATTATTATTATTATTATTATTATTATTATTATTATTATTATTATTATTATTTCATCTTTCTATTTTTGTTCGAACATCAATCGTCGTAGGATTGAGAAAGAAATAAAAAAACTTTCGGGTAATTCGATCCCAAGTAAATTTTCGATCGAATATCAGAATTTCATGTTCATCCAGCAAATTGTCAGTGTCTTTTCCACGCCGGGATTTCTCGTCAACCGACGAGTTTCCGCTCATGTTCGCGTGTTCTCTCGGCCACGTCTATTTCGCGCTAACACATACACACACAGACACCCCCGTGAAAATCGCTATTCATAGGCGTGAGTAACGGACGGGCTCGGCGAACTGATGAGAAGAACGAGTGAGACGGAAAATATAGCGTTCGAGTTATTTCACTCTCGGGCGGGATAAATGCGAGGCGCGCGAAAGTGCATCGTCAAACGTCAACCGGACGTGTGTAGCCTCGGGGTCGGGACGAGATGATGCCCCGTGGTCCGCGTCCGGACCGAGTGCCGCGGAGATGAACGAGTTCGGGGATCATCGTCGAGCGGAAAAGACCGTGAAGCGGTCGTGTGAGTTCCTCGTTCGGCCTCGAAGGAATTCGGACGGGGGACTGTCGTGGCAAATGTTGAAATCGATCGCATCGCTTCGTGTTGATGCACTTTTGCTTCGGAATTTCCGCAAGTCGTAGCCTCGTACTCCAAGTCGAAATTTTCACCTTACAATTCAACTTATTATACTTCACATGTCCAAATTGAAGAGTAAAGTGAGTTTGAAATTATATTTCCTTTGATCTTCGTTTCAACCTCAATATAGTCCCGAATTCATTTTTTCCCTTTGTTTCGATTTGCGAGTGATTGTGAAATTTTTTCCATCGTTATTTCACCTTCGTTTCACCTTCCAAACTTGAAAACCAAGGAACAACTGCAAGTTTTTATGGTGAAATGGAGTCAAAACGCACATAAGAATTGCTTTCAGGTTCATCCTACTTTAAACCTTTTTCGCCCCGAAAAGTTATGTTGAAACGAGTTGAAATAAAGGTGAAAATTTCGACCGGGGATGAGCGGCGGTCGGTGAGCGATGAGGCAGAGCGGCGAGTTGGCGATTGTCCAGGGTCGGAGCGGAGGCGTCTCTCGTCGTCGTCGTCGTCGTCGTCGAGAGGGAAACGGATCGGGCGAGCTCGAATTTTAGGGTTTCCGGGGACGCGAGTCGGCCGAAAAACGACCAATGCCGGGTTTAAGCAACGGCCACGGGATACTCTCGTGAGAGCTTCGCCATTCCGGCTCGTACTTTATTAGCGGACGGGTCATTTTCGGGGCGAGCAGACGTCGATGAGGAAGTGGCTCTGGCGATAATCGGCTCGAGCACTATGCCCGGTGCGACGTGATTCACTCGTAGCCGCTAACGTTTTTTTTTTGCAATTTGTGAGATTACACACGCGCGTGCGCGCGCACATTCGTATTGCAGAATTCGGTTGAATTAGGAATAAAAATTAAATTAGCTTACAAATGAGGTACTCGATTTATACAAGAGGCGTTATTTTTAAACTTACCGAACTTTGAAAGTCATATTTTTTTTACTGGCTTAAGATTTGCAGGATTTGTTTGTTCATTGGTTTATTCGATAAAAAGTTGCCCGACAAATTTTAGACCTCTGAGATATAATATAATTCACCAGTGATACGTATCGAGTTTTGCGGAGATCGGCAAAACGGATCGGATTTTAGATCGATTCAAATTTTTTTCAATTTTGAACCTCTGCCGAATCAAACATATTTGACTTGCCGTGCTCAATCTCCTGAATGCATATGAACCATGAATCAAAGTTGTTTGATGTGAAAACTTATGAAAATCCAATCGTGACTTCAAATTTGAGGAGATGACCTTGAAATGTTATAAAATATAAAAAATACCAATCTAGCTACAGGTTGAAAGTTGCAATTTTTTCTTCTCTGGATCAATCATCGATCGTCAGTGAACGAAGATTCTTCTGTAACAAGACAAGGATTTCCAAAAAGAAAAATTGGAGCTTTCATCTTGCAGCTTTTTTTTTTCGTTGAATTAATTCGACAATTCCAGTTGGAAAAATTGAGCGACTATGATTTTTATCCGAGTGCCGTCGGGTAACGTGTAATTTTTTTTTTTTATTCCGACGAAAGGGTCGTCGAATAAAAGAAAATGGTCTGGTTGTTGGAGAAAGGAACGAGAGGAGACGTCGAGAGCGAGAGACAGAGAGGATTATTCGCGGGGACTTTGGTGAAGAGCGGTGAAGCCAGTTTGGAGGCTGCTCGCTGGAAGATTGGCAGCTCGGTATCAAACGAGCCAGGAGGCTCGCGCATTCGCGACTCATGCTGTGTGCCATCTCTCGGTTGTTCGTAAGAGAAGAAAAAAATACAAAAAAAAAAAAAATAAAAAATAAAAAAAGGGTCGAGTTCTTGAAAAGCCGAGTCGGGTTTGCCGCTCGTTTTCAGGTTATGCATACATATATTCACCGGGATCTATATTCCACTGTGCTTTTTTCTTCGCTGGTAACTGCGAGCGAAGCATTTTCTCGAGAATTTTCTCTATTTTTCATGTTAGCCTTCGTTTCACGTCTTTCTTCGCAAGTTTCTCATCTTCCCAAATCGCGCATTATTCGCGAAAGAACCGCATTCGTCGTCGCGATAATGCTTGTTGGCCGGGACGATCCAACCTCCTCACGTCTTTGTCTTGTTCGTCCGTACAATGTAATAACCGATACCCGGTCCTGATGATTGATAAGAAGTACGGTGAACGTATAAAAAAATCTTTATTCGACAAAACTGAGGTCGATATTTTTTGACAGTTGATTGATTGAAGAAGAAAAATTTAATTTCTTCAACGATAAATGTGAAACGATTTTTTTTATTTCTAATAAAAAATAATTGCCAGTTTAGTGATCACAGTTGTTTCAATCAATTGCGATAATTTTTACCGGATTTAATAATAATGAAGGCAAAATCGCATATTTTTGTCTATTCTTGAAAAAATTAAATCCGATGAACTCGATAAATAGTCCCAAGTAAAAAATATATATCTAAACTGTATCCGAGCTAAATATAATTTCGATATGAAGTTTGCCATATATATTCGGTATACACATTGCACATAGAGTTTATACAATTCATAGAAAATACAAACAGATTAAATCCAAACATATTCAATATATATAGACTGTTTACAGTTGATATATAGACTTTATATAAACTGCAAATAGTTTATATACCTATTGCATACAGTCTATATGCATTCTATATCACTGATGAATATTAAATACCGTTGAATTTGAAATCTTCGAATTGTCTATAAATTATAAATAGGCAACCCCACTCCATGAATATAATTATTCACTTGTGATAAAAATAATGGAAAAAAATCGATATCGGGGAAGTTACGATTGATTATCAAAAAGCAAGAGTAGCTTACATTACATATCGAACCTAGTACAATCGAGCTATTACAGTCCCCGGGATTCAGGTGATGTGCTATACCGAGCGGGTCGAGTGCGAGAGAGACAGCGCCATTGGACTTCACTGAAGAGTGAGAGAGAACGGGCGAACCATGTACCACATCGTCTTGAAAACCGGCAACTAAATATTTCTCTAGTCTCGGGTAGCGACCTATATGTACTATTCCAGTCCGACAGGATGAAAGGCGAAAAGGAAGGCAAGCAAGAAAAGGGAGAACAACGAAAGAGGCAGGTGCCTGGAATCTAAATATCCGGTCGGATAAACGCTGCGACTCGTTCTGACCGAACGTATGCTACCATACGTTACGACATATCATACACGTGTGCGTGCTCGCGCACGCATGTGCGTTACGCGAAATTCGTACGTGCGTGCACAAAGAAGCGTGAAACAATATGGGCGTACAGTGGAGCATTTTCCGGGGACTGTATATATACGCGCGGAAAGCTTTTCACGTCGGTTGCCGATCGAGTCTTCGTTCGTTTACTCTCGTGCCGATCGGGGACCGGAGTCGTCGGCGTTCTGACGATTCGTAAACGTGGTTAATGGCGCCAGTCTCAGTCTAGTTCACCCTCGCGGGCTATTTTCGCATTGGCATCAATGGCCCGGCAAGACAATGAGCTCGGAGAACGCTTTAGCGGCGGGTTAGTTCCTTGCTTTTCCGCGCGAGTCCATCCCAAGTGAAAAATCATTATATATAATCGATGCACGAGACATATATAGTAGGGTGGTCCTTAATAAGAGTGTTGGAGAATTCCGACGATGAACGATGATAAGTCGTTATCATCGTTCATCGGTTCGTCGTTATCGATGATATACAGGGGTGAGGTCTAGTATAGAATAGGTACGAGTAGTTATACCCATTAACGATAGATTTATGTGAATAAAGAAATTTTTTGCGTGCTTGGGGACAACTGGAAATAATAATTACTGAATAAGTGTGAAAATCCCATGTTATTCAAATGGGAAACAAAACGAGCTTACAGCCACGTTTTCTCGTTCCACGTCTTCAAGTGAGCTCGACACTATGTGTGACACTCAATTTCGTTCCCTATAATTTTCTGCTTATCGGAAAGAGTTCAATTGCCACTGATCGCGACAAAGAAACGTTTCAGGTGTCAATCAAATGGAAAATCGAACTGAAATCCAAAGTAAAACCTCTCCAAATGCATCATTTGAGCTCAAATTTTCCCAGAAGTTTCCTGAGAGCATAGAATTCAAATGTCAGACCCACCATAACAGACGAAACAAAATGTTTTCTTTTTTTGACACAATCTCACCTAAGAATCGGAAAAAAAATACAAACAATTGACAGGTTACATATAGATATGTGGGCATATGTTTTTCATATGCAAACTATACATAATATGCATAAAAAAACCATACGAAAATTTATTTATTTTTGTACGTAAAAAAATAAATATATAAAACATACAAAAACCATATGCCCACTTCTATAAATAATCTGTCAATTGTTTGTATATTTTTTTTCCACTCAGTTTAGATTGCGTCAAATAAAGGAAACTGTTTTTCTCGACTGCAATGGTATGTCTTTCTCACTTGGAAATACTCACCCACACACGCGCATGCGTGTTAGAACGATGCGAGGTTGTGCGCGATCGAAATAATGAGTCTGTGCGTCGAAAACGATTCGCCACAATGAGATATACGCGTTAACGGTGTTCCAAGGGTTCTTGTGGCGACCTCACTTGCGCCATGCGCAATAACAACCAATGTACAAACACCAACGAGTGGGAAGAGTCCCGAAAGAAACTGAACATTCGTTTTTTTTTTGGTTATGTTTTTTTGTTCCCGCGGATTCGGGGGAAAAGGGGAATCGCGATATCGCATCATTTGAATTATTCACGATTATTGCCAGGCGCGCGCGGAGGGGTTGAGAGGGTTTTGCTGTTACTGTTGATGCCCGTGTTGCCGCATCTGCTTCTGCCGTGTGCTCGAGTGTGTGTGTGTGTGTGTGTGTGTGTGTGTGTGGGGTAGCGAGGCTATGACAGTCGCATACGTGGCCGGATAATGAACGCCGTCGCGATTTTCTCTCGCGTGTCCTCCGGCTAGTCAACCCCACACTAAAATCGGTCCGTATGTACTCGTCCAGCCGTGTGTGTGTGTGCCGTGTGCGAAAACCGCAAAAATATGGCTGCGTGAAGCGTCTCTCATCTTTCACTCGCTCACTCACGATGCAAGCTCATTCCTCCCTCGCGCCCTCACTCTCTCTCGCTCTCTCTTTCACGCGTTCTTCCACGCGTTGAGCTTGGTCTCTTCTCCCCCACACCCCCCGTTCAACGTTTCCCATCGTCCGTTTCTTCGTTGGAACGTCGAGAATGCGAGTGACAGTTCCACGCGACGCGATGGCCAGGAACGTAGGAAGCGAATGTCTGTCTCATTCTCTTTAATGTTTATTTTTTTGTTTTGTTTTGTTTCAATTTTTTTTTATTTCCATCGCTCAGTTCTCATCTTTCCGTCCCTTTTCCTGTCTCCGTCGCTCTTTCTTTCTCTCTCGGCTGCCTCGTCAGAGAGTACGCCGTTAATGCGTATAAGCATATGTGTGGGTATGTATATGTGTATATATATATATATATGTCATTCTTCGCTGATGCGCCGCAGAGAGCTGTGGAATGGAACGACGACGAGCGAGGAATGCTCAAGCTATAGTGCGATAATAAACGAGGTGGACGTTAGGCATATACGCACGTGCCGATGTCTTATTTTACCGAGTCCGGTTCACCACAATCGCGCAACCATAACAGCATTATACCAACCACCCGTCGACCGTGCGAGGACGCCAGGGACCGAAAGACAAACGAGGAAAAAACAAAACAAGAAAAAGGGGAAAAAAATGACACGACCCACTCGAGTCGAAATTTCATCGGGCCTCCGTTCACCCTGTCCAAGTAAAAAAAAAATATATATACATAATCGATATATAAACTATATATGAGCCTGGGCATAAATAGTCTGTACACAGATTATATATAGACTATAAAGTTTAAGTAAAGTCTATATTTAATCGATACGAAGACTAAATATGGCCAGTCCAGTATACATGTAGTTTATAAATCATTTTTTTACTTCGGTGGATATTCCCGAATGTCAGTACTTTTATTTTTTTTTGCGAAGTCAGTGAGGAGTTAGGAGAGAATCACGAGTTTTGAATTATTTACGAATTAATGTCTTTGTCCTTACTTCTGAAATAGCAGAAAGTGAACAATCAGAGTGTGGGGAGGGTCATGCAGGTTGACGGAGATCTTTAGACAATGGAAATGAAAAGGTTGAGAAGGTCGATAACGGGGTCTACACGTCGTACAGGCTGAGTAGATTATAGTAGGGTAGTTCGAGGAGGTCGTAGGAGGGTTTGCGCGGAGTCACGGAGGTTGAACACGGCATATAGAGAGTCTATACAAACCGTCGTAAACAATGATCGACCCTTCAAAAAGAACTGGCATCGGTATTCGGATGCTCGAAGCATTTGGGAGTCAGGGAGGCTGAGAGCAGGGTGAACATGTTCTTCGAACGTTCAAGGACGTTATAAGCAAGACCGGAAACAAGCGTGGACTACGTTGGCCGGGTTCTGGACCGTGTAGTCCCGAAACTGGTTGTGGAAAGACAGCGTCCGATATTCCATGGAAAAACTAAGATGAGAACGAATAAAAATGGTGGAAGGACAGATGGAGAGGGAAAATGGTCGATGCCCATGGGTCCCGCGAGAAGACTTCAAATGCATTAGCTTCGAGAAACAAACGGTCTTGAGAAAGGTGGAGGATCCGTGTGTGTGTGTGTGTGTGTGTGTGTGTGTGTGTGTGTGTGTGTGTGTGTGTGTGTGTGTGTGTGTGTGTGTGTGTGTGTGTGTGTGTGTGTGTTAGTGTGTGTAGGTTAGGTGTGAGAAGGTGCACGAGGGCGCGAAGAGATGAATACCGAACGAGAAATTCAGCAGTCCCGATCGTATTTCGCGTTGGAAATACCGGGTCGTGCGTCTCGTCGGGTGTGTGTTTCGCGCATCTCTGACTTTATATACATATATACAGATTAGGATGGTCCTTATTCTGTTTTTGTTTGTTTAGGCGCTCCCGGAGGTTAATATGGTTCGAAATGAATTTAAAAAAATACTCTCAAAATTTGAGGCCCTTACCTCAATTCTCCATTCTGCCGCCAGCCTCTCAAAGTTTCCCATTTGAATAACATAGTGTTTTTCATATTCCAGAATTTTCTTTTATTATGACTGAAGTTCTCCACTGTAAATAATACTTCGGATTATTAACAATTATTTATTTCCACACATTTTGCATCAGAAATAGGTTTTTTTGCTATTGTGACTAACGCGAAAGTAATGATTGTTCACTACCTATAACGAATTCACGGTATTGCTACTATAGTTATGGTACAAATGTTACGAAGTTTGACATTGTTTGGTGAAGTGCTCCAGTCATAATAAAGTAAAATTCCGAAATATGGAAAACATTGGTCGTGACTGAAGTACTGCACCAAAGAATTTCAAACTTCGTAAGCTTTTCACCAACTAAAGTAGCAATAACGAGAATTCGTTATAAATACGGAACGAATATTTTTCCACGTCAGTCCAAATAGAAAAAAACCGATTATTAATGTCGAATAACTCGGACGAAATTATTGTTCATAGTCTGCAGTATTCTCTAGCAGTGCATAACTTCAGTCACGATGAAAAACAATTCGAAAATATGAAAAGCACCATGTCATTTAAATAGCAAACTTCGGGAGGCTGGCGGCATGGTTAAGAATTCAGTTAGGGACCTTAATTTTTGAGGATTTAAAAAAAATGTATTTCGAAACATATCATCGTCTAGGAGCGCCAGAATTGAAAAAAATTCAAAATAAGGACCACCCTAATGCAGATATATGTTTGTACATTAATATATCTATATACCTTTATGCTAGGTCCATGTATAGGAAGTCACACACTACAGCCTTGAATATAGCGTATGCCGAGGATACTGCACGCTCAGAAACGCCTCGTGCATCCCAGTTGGGTTTTTATGTCGCAGCTGCACCTCCCCCACGTTCTCGCTTCAACCCTTGTACCTCTTCCTCGATTCTCAGCTCGACTCTCTTCTTCAGATCCAGATCTACCGTTCCATTCGTCTCACCCGCTCGACCTTCTGCCTTCCTTCCGCCCTCCCGGTACTCCTTCCCTAACGGGTTTTTGTTTCCCACCCGGTACGCCAGTATCGCTATCGAGCTTATACTCTTTGCCATCGTCCGCTTGCGCTTACAGCTATCGCTCGGAGACAAAGACCGACACGATCGAATAAATCTTTCCGCATTAAAGCTGGCGTAACAGCCCCCCCCCTTCCACGGTCCCTCCTTCCTCCGATTCTCTCAACGGCAACTGCGCGGAACTCCACTGTTCAAGGTCGATAAATTCGTGAACGCGACCTCGATCTTAATACCCAACGGTACTTGTACGAACGCGAATCGTACGACGCGATGAATCGTTCTCGAACGTCCCTTACGTGTAGTTTGGGCATAATTGTCGGAAATAACGAATTCGAATGATAGAGTCTTGGAAATTGTTATGATACATCGTTTAGGGGTGTCAATACGACGATTGAATTGAAAGAATTAAAGGTTCAACTTAAAGATTGTAATTTGTTTCGGCTGAATCTTAGATAGTGCAGGAAGTCTTCATGTGGGAAAGCCTTTTCATTTTTACAAAGCTTTGACTTCTTTGTAGAGGGATCATCGTTCACTGACTGTAATACAGAGGAAAAAAATCGCAATTTTTAACTTGCAGCTTGTTTTGATTCTTTAATATTGATCAGTTGGTGTATTTCAATGTCACCTTAAATTTGAACGCTTTTGAGTGGATTTTCAGGAAAATTTTCTACCGAATAACCTTGATCGTTGGGCGGCGAGACAAATATTTTCAAATCGGCGGAGGTTCGAGGTTGGAAAACTGTAATTGATCTGAAATCCGATCGGTTGATACGTATTACAGATGAATGATATTGTATATTTGTGGAGAGTCGTGATTAAATCGGTTGAGGTTGACGGAAGTTATAGGGATGAAGTTGATTTTTCAAAAAATGCAAAATATCACAAAATTCGAACCTCTCGATGGATTCGAACTTCTCGATGGATTAATATTATTCGTGAAGAACTACGTGGACTAATATCTCAACATTTCTGGACGATAGAATGATAACCGACATTTTTTTTTTTTTGGAAATTTGAAATCGTGAAATATTGCAAGAATCACAGCTGACACGAAGATCATAAGGCACCACATGCCAGCAAAAGTTGGACGCTGCAGCTTGATCCACTCTCGAGTGATCGATGGTTGAAGTTTGCCAGTTCGTTGCATACACATACGTACACACACACACACGTACGTTTGGAAATTTTCTGCAAACACCATTTCTGAATGTCCAGGGAGATTTTAAACAAGTAGACATTAATAGTCTTCACCATGAGGAAGGATTGAATCCAAAAATGTCCGTTTTTTTCGAAAACCGAAAAAAGTTGAAAAAAGCTTCGAATTTCAAAGCATCCAGGATCATGATGTTGGGTCGTGAAAAAATTGGTTCATCTGCAGATTTCCACCAATTACTCTCACCCGCTAGAACACCAACTCCTTTGGCGTTTTTAATTTCGTCGTTTCCAATAAATTTTCATTATTCTATATACATCTAAATTTTCATTATAGTTTCCGGCACCCTTCCTCCAGCCTGACCAAAAACCAAAATGACGCCCTCGCTGTCACAACTCGGGTCCCGGTTGGACAACGAATTCACGTACGACGATAAATTTCACAGGTGCATCGACTGCTTAAGAATTCAAACCGCTGCACGTAACAAAAGCACGATGCAGGGTTGCGAAACAAATCGAGTGTACCTACTTGGATTCTGGGGCAACCGAACGCGAGAATGAAAAGAAAAGGAAGAAAAAAGAAACAAGAAAGCAAAAAAGAAAGAACAACGGGGGGAAAAAGAAACAAACATAATATGCCGAATTTTATCGTCAACTGGAGAACCACAGAGAGAAGAGAATTTTCTCAATCTGTTCGAGTTCGATGGTGGAGAGGGGAGGTTGCGGGGGGTCGAATGCCGATGCAGTAACCTTGCGTATATGAAGCATTTCGATGCAACACACGACTCGGGAGCGAACGATTTTTCGTGACCCAGCTGGAACGGGATTAAGAAGTCCCGGAGGTCCAGGGTCTGCCAATGTTTCGAGCTGAAAGAGAAAATAGCTTTCCTGCGCGAGTTTGATATCGCAGCGCTTCGCCCGATGGCCGAGAGATGGATACGAAGGGAACTACCAAGGCTATGTATGGTGAGTGTATGAATATATAGGGCATTCCAAGTGAAATCGTGAAGCCATTCCTCTCCATGTTATCAGATCATTGCATTTATTTGTTTCGCTTTTTTTTCGACTTCAAACAGACCCTGATTTTTTTTAGAATCTTCCTGCTGCTCCTGAGGGTGACGTGTAAATAAGAGGAAATCAATTGAAGCACCTTTTTTTCGAATTTCGATTCTTATCCACATAGTCTGGGTAAAAAAAGGTAATTTTTCAATTTTTTACTTGGAAGTGGGATTCATGTTACTTGCAATTGAATTTTTGCTTCCATATCTCAAAAAATCACAAAAATGTTGAATTATAATCATCATTCTTCATATGTAAAAAAATAAAATAAAAGATATTTTAAAGATATCTTCTATTCTTTTTTTTACATGTACAATGATTATCAAGTTAAAAAAAAAATAACCTGATTATGATACAGAATCTGTAGTCCCGAAAATAAAAAATTCCTTTACAGTTCTCTCCATTGGTTTTCTCTCTCTTACAGAAAACTGATTCCTGAGCTACCCTTAGAAGTATCGAGAAAAATTCTAAACAAAAAAATCAGGGTCTATTTGATGCAGATAAAAAGCTGACAAAAATGTATGCAATGATCTGATAACACGAGGGAAATGACTCGACGATTTCACTTGTAATGCCCCATATACATCTATGAAAAAAAATATATATATACATACACATAGAAAAAAAAACAGCAGGGCGAAGTGCGAAAATGGAGGTGAACGGGGCGAGTAGCTGTCTCTGGAAGACCTGCACCAGCGAGAGCTCTCGATAAGCTCCTAGGATTTCTCGTCGGGGTGTTCGGGGTAAAGTAGTTTCCGGCGCTTTCCGTTCCGATACCAGGCTGAATATTTCATCTCCGCGAATACGGTTGGATCGTTGAAGTACTGGGAAGTGCCGTAGACGGTGGAAACGCGGGGGGGGGGCGCAAGTAGGGTCGTCAGGTCCAAAGGGGTGTGAGAGAAAAGTATCTCCACACACAGCCAAACATCAGCAGTCGGCTGGTTATTATCGGGCAGACGAACGCTCGTGAAAGAATCGGCGTAAAAGGGCGACAGGGCCACGAGACAAGGACATCGTCGCGACTCGCGAGTGCGAGAGTAAACGAAGGAGGCGAGCGAGGGGGCGAACGTCGGAGTGTAGGTTCACGGAGGCGCTGGAATAGCGATATAGTCGAGGGAAGTGTGAGAGCGAGAGAGAGAGAGAGAGAGAGCGAAAAGGAAAACGAATAAGCGAGGAAGAGCTTGCTCGTGGATATAAATCAAGTGAGCAGCCTGGCGCTTGCTCTACGGCCTATGAATAACTTTGTTATTCCGACCCGTAAAATTGCTCTGTCCTCTCCTACCCACCCAACCGTTATAACAGCAGCGGCAGAAGTACGTCGGTGGATTCGCCAGCAGCCGCAGCACCAGCACCAGCACCACCAGCTCGCTCGGGACTTCGTGAGCTGGCAAAAAAGGGCGCGCGGAGTAGCAGCTCGAGTGTGGCATACGGGGTTGACGGAAGATACCGAGTTTCGTCTGCATTTATATGTGTATATGTATTTGCGAATATATCTGCAATCTTAGGGTAGTCCTTATCTATATATGGGGTTTGGATGAGTTTTGACCTTTCCGTCCCCCCCCCCCCCATCGCCCTCTGAGATTGGTGCCAAATAATTAAAAAAACAAGTGCCCTAGAAATGTCAGCCCTCTATCTTTAGAATTGGCCCTTATCAGGAGGGGTTGGTTTTTTCCACTTAAAAATATATGGACTTTATTTCATGTTTTCAGATATGGTTTTTGGTTGTCTTGGAATCTTTGTCAAAATACAAAAAATACTTCTTAATGAGTTGGTGGTACTTATAATGATGAAAAAAAAAATTCTGGTTTCGATTTGAAATTTCTATGGGTCATTTTATCCTGATATGTATATATATACTATGTTTAGTTCGATATGAAATTCAATATTGAAAATGCCAATCCTGAAGATACATAATATTGACCTTGAAATAGATATCGGTCATTCCAGGTAAATTTTTATTTTCATGTTCTTTCTTTTTTTCGTATAATTTTACGGGTTTTTGCTTATCACCAGTGGAACGACCCATATATATTTCAGAGTCAAGCTAGAAATTTTGTTACTATTCCTTCGATAAAAATACCACGAACTCATTCGAAAATATTTTGTATTTTCGAAAAGTTTTCGAGACACTCAAACGAGCGTATCTTGAAAAAATCAACTCCTCCTGATAATGGCAAGTTTTGAAATCTCGAAGGTCGGGAGGGAGGGGGGGTGACCTGGTCACAATTTATCCAAGCCTCAGACATGGACGACTCTCACATATCTATATACACACCGTCGGATCCGCAGGATCACTAAGAGCTGCCGGATTTCGAAGATGAGATCTCGTAAGCCCGGACGATGGAAGCGCGTGCATATACAACACACGTACACGGTTAACGCGAACGCAACGAAACGCCTCTCGAGACTCTCTCGGCGAACCAAGCCACCAAGTGCAACTGTTGTGAATAGTTTACATACTTTGAACGTTAATCTCCGTGTGCGAGAATATCTCGAGGCTGTAACTTTTCCGTCGAAATGAGAGGCTGCTTGGTCTGAAAAAGTAACGACGGGGGCCAAAGATTCGAGGCGGGCTATCAAAGCAGGCCACCCGGAAAAGTTTACATCGATGCTGAAGCTGCTCCTGCTGCTGTGTCGACTGCACATTATTTTTTGCAAACTCGCGAAGCGTTATGACGATGACAATCATTATTACCACCAATGAAACAACGCTTGTCACGATGAAAAGTTAAAATTAATCCGATTAGGAAAATAAACGTAAATAATTAACGTAATATTGTTAAATTTAGTCGATTACATTTCAACATATTAATATCGACTATCGATATAATATGTTGATGATATATTATATTGATATCGGCCGCTTAATCTTTTGAAATAAATAAATAATTAACACAAAAATAATGAGCCAAAATAACGGTTCGCAGACGAGGGAAATAAATGCACACCGAAAACAGAAACGTTTCGTACATTCATCCAAACTGTATATATGGCCATAGTTTCTATATGGAATTTGCCATGAATGTTCCACACACAGAATGTTTCTAGACTTAGGTGTGGCAAAAAAGTCAGGTTTTTTTCAATTCTTATGGGAACTCCTGGATTTGAAATAGATATTATCAGGAGACAACTATCAAACTTTGATCCCAATGGGACTATGTTCAGAGGTTCTGCTCTCAAAATAGGTTTTATATAATTTATAAATAAATTTTATGCAGGTTCTAAATCATTTATACCCAAGTAAAAAAATTATATATAAACTATATACAACACATATAGTCTATATATAGGCGACATATAGTCTGTACATGCCCAATCCCAAACGTAGTTTATACATAGACTATATATAATCTTTTTACTAGGCTATATAAGCCGTTTGCAGACCCCATATAGTTCATATACAGATCACATGCAGTCTATATACATCAAAAATCACCGACTAACATTACACACAAATTGTCAAATTGAATACGTTCGCATTTCCCATAGTATTGCTGAAATCTCGATACGGAAAATACCCCACGTAAAAAAATTATATATATAGTCTATATATAATTTAAATTTATATATATAACTTTTTTACTTAGGACATGACAAATTCCGTATAGAATCTACACACCACACGTAAAAAAAATTATACATAGTCAATATACAAACTACGTACAGACTATATATAGCCTGTATATGCCCAATCCGATATATAGTTTATATATAATTTTTTGACTTGGTTATACACAGTTTATATATATTTTTTCACTTAGGACGTTAATCCCAAGTGAGTAAAGAAGCTCGAGTAGTGCAAGCAAGAACACACAGACACGAAACACCATGTACGTACGTATTTCACACACACACACACACACACACACACACACACACACACACACACACACACACACACACGTTTGTTCATCACCGTATATACGTGTGATACGCGCGACACGCGCGTATAGAATAAATTTGTATATTGTCGCCGGGCAAGTTGGATTTTCCACTGGGCGTCCCACGGGAAAAGCTGCGAGGTATGAAAGGCTCGTGGGGGGATGGAGGGGATGAGGAAAGGGACGAGGGTGGAGTCTTCGTGGACGGACGGGCGGGAAGATGAGGCGAATACGACGAGAAATAAAGCAAGAGGATGAGAAGGGGTGCAGACACGATCGTCTATCTCTCGTCGTCTTTGAGTTGCTTACCCCGCGCGTTACCATCTGAATCTGTAATGGTGAGGCAACAGCCAAGGCAGCACGATCACCAGAGCACCAACAGCAGCAGCAGCAGCAGCAACAGCAGCACAAGCAAAAGTCTCGGTGTTGGTGACATTCAGGAGGGACAGAGAGATATATAGCGACGATAAAGGTGGAGAAGCAAGGATGAGAAGCCAGGAGGTTTCTCCTATACAGATGGACCGAGGGGGTTGGTGCTGCTGGGGCCGAAGCGTGCGAACGAGTTTGCTCGAGATGGTTCTGGGATAGGTGCTAGGTGTCGTATAGATGTAGGTGCGAGGGGGGGTGGGGGGCGATGCGGGGGAGGAAAAGGCGCTGATTCGAAGTTAATCTGGTATTCCACTTGTATACGAAGACGTCGAGGACCAAAACGACGACGACGAAGAAGAAGAACTGCGTCGTCTGCTGGATATATATCTATATATGTTTAGGTGTATAGGTGTTGACGAGTGTGTCTCTAGCGTTACAGCTCGTGGAAAACCGAGTCTCGGATGCCTTTACGTACCAACTGGAATACACGGCGAGATATAGCTAGGTTGACGGATGACACGCCCGAAGAAAGAAGAAAGAAGAAAGAGGGAAGAAGGTGGAAGATGAAAAAAAAAAAAAAAAACAAAAACCATCTCCGACAGAAACGTGGAAAATAATGTATGAGGTGGTAGTCGAGAGGTAGAGGTTTGATTGCTCGACGGAACTTCCTGGTCCAGGAACGACGAAGGATGTCTCGAGGGATTTGGATACGACGGTGACAATCTTGCCGGACTGTTGCGCATCGTCAAACAGCCAGGCGAGAGAAGACACGGTGGAGGATGGGGGGATAAAAGAATTGACCTCTTTCAGGATGCCAGCGGCAGCCAGATGGCAATCGTAACGTCAAAAAACATACACATACGATTCACATAAAAATTCATGAATACGAAAAATATGAAGAAAGTGGTCAAGTTGCGAGTTCGACTGGAGGGTGGAGGGTTTGGTGATGTTATTTTGTTGTCTTATATCGCATCGAGCAGGATATATAGCCACCTATTGGATGTTTGTCGTATTGTCAAAGTCGATGGGAAATTGCATGATCAGTTTGCAATAATTAATTTCTAGAAATATATATAACTTTCGTTATGAGTTTCTGGTGAACTTCCAGTAAGGCTTTATATTCCTGGATTACTTTTTTTTTTAATTCTTCGGTCCAGTAGTTTAGGAAATGAGAGACATATTTTTTAAATTATCTTTTCAGGTATGCTATTTGAATTTTGGAAAAAAATATCCTTCTATTTTACACAATACTACCTTTTTCAATGATAACCCACGTGATATATAAGATTAGAAAAAAAAACACACTTCGAGTACCCAATTCGTTCTCTCTTCAATTGCTACATAAATATTTTCAAATGTTTAGCGAGTGCAAGATATGTGAATACTTAATAACCTAAAAATTGTCGAACAAACGTGATTGGTAACTCCATCCTGGGAAAATGTCCGCCTGTGTCCATCGGCCAGCATTTCACGAATTTACTTTATTGCGATTATCGTTTTTTTTTTTTTTTGCTGTTATTATTTTGTTTTTCTCGTTTTTTCGAACTCTCGAACTATATTAATTCGAAATATTTCAACAACAACGCGTGGAAAACAAACTGCCACGGGAAAATGCAGGGTGGCAAAGCTTTGGGGGAGGTGCCGTTCGTGTAAACGCACGTTGGTCGGAGAATTGAGTCACGTGTAATCGTGAGTGACGAGTGCGACGCATAGGGGGTCGGTGAGGGGGGTGGGGGGGAGGTCTGGCTCCCGTGCGTTTTCCGGTCTCTGTCATTTGACGATCGATGAGCACACGGCGAGTGTACCCCACTCGTCACCGCGTGATTTTCAACGGATTTCGCATCCCCTCGCGCCCCGCGAAACAACGGACGGCCACCGGCTCGTAACGGCGGAGAGGGGTGGGGGGAGGGGAGCGGGGGAGACCCGCGTTGTACAGCGACACTGCGCCTCTGTAACATAATCGCCTTTTACGCTTGCGATGGATCGGGATTGGGAGCATGACTGACGGAGCGGCGAAAACAAAATAATGGGAACAGCGATGAGGGAAGGGGTGTCGTTGAGGACCTGTATTTCGACTCGGGGAAAGGCAGGTCCGACAGTTTAACGACAAGATATTGAGAGGAAGACAATGTGGAAGTCTACGACGAACCGAGAGAGTTAGATAGAGAGAGAAGACGGGGGAGGGGGGTGCCAAAAACGATGAACGCGCATTGCGAAAATTTATCAAGCAAAATCGATATTGAGTGCTTTGTATTGCGCATTGTTTTTACACATCAAATTTAAATGCCAATCAGAACGCCTGGAAAAAAAAATGTATGTAGGTTTGTGCATCTCAGTGTACGTGATATCAATGAAACTCCGTGTCCAGTCGCTGTATACGAAAAATAATCTTGAAAAAGAGAATTTTTCATTTCTAATAATTAATTTTTCGAATTTCTTTTTTTTTTCGAATCGTTGTTCGGAGCCCCGGCTAACAGGGCGTGGGTAGGACTCGTGCCCTGAGAGATCCGCAATGTTAAATCATCGTAAATGATAATAGAATAATAAATATATTGTTATGGACTATACTATATTATTACTAAGCTATCGATTATTAGACAATTGAAAAAAGTTAATTGTCGACGATAGTTCGTTCCGTACACGATGGACGCGATTTCTAAGGCGTTTTTTCGTGTAGACGGCTCTACGTAGACGCTGTACAAACAAAATCGCAATATTAAGTTTGTTACGTTGTAATTCTCCAAAGAATACAAAAAGTATGATCTTTATACATTTTTCCTTTACTTGTGCTATAAGACTTTCGTTCGTGCCAACTTATGAGATTCTGGGTCAACGGTAAGTGACCTGTATGTTTTGATGATCAGTGAGTTGACGGACGGACAAAAAAGTCATCATATAAGGTTTTCTTTTTTTTTCATTTAGAGGTACGGAACCTTGAAGAAATAAAAAGTGACGTCTGAATGAAAGACGACACCGTTATTGCCTTCTTTCTCATAGTTTTCTGAACTTTTCCAAAGTTGAAAAAGATTTTGTATTTTTATACAATTGTCGAATGACAAATTGTTTCATCAATACATGAAACGAAATAATAATAATAATAATAATAATAATAATAATAATAATAATAATAATAATAATAATAATAATAATAATAATAATAATAATAATAATAACAATAACAACAACAACAACAACAACAACAACAACAACAACAATCAATAGAATTATAAATAATCTGTTTATCGTGTTGTGTCAAATGACCCGGGTCTTGTGTCTAAAAGTGATAACTATGAACTGAGATAAAATATTAGAGTGAAATAGCGATGAAGAGACAAAGAGAGAACGATAATGAGATAAATGTACAGTCGTATACAATACGATGACCCAGGACTAGGTTTGAAGAGAAGAGTGGTTGTGAGAAGGTCCTACGAGGGCTCACACGTTCAGTGTCATTATCACAAACAACCTTGCCATCTTTTATTTATATCATTAGACAGACGGGAGTAACGGCAATAGTCGAGAGAGCCTAGGACTCGACTCGTTTATTCGGTGGCCTCGCAGGACTCGTAAGGGAGCAAAACCAGCCGAGGAGCCACACCGCAGAAACGTTTCACAGTCGTGAGCCAAGGCTTTTCGTCATTTACACAGCGAAAGGGAAGACGAAGAAAAACCGTTCGGGCGGGCAGAAACGAGTCTAGCGGGGCGAATTAATCCGTCGGGCATTTTATCTCGCTCCTCGCATCTCTGTTATTCGCACCGGATATCGTGGACCTCAATCCCTCCCCTCCCCTCGCTCTTCCCTCTTTTGCTGCTTTATAGAGGAAATTATGTGACGGTCCGAAAAATTGTTATCGGGATCTTGATGTCAACATGTTCAAAATGACCTGAAACATCCGGAAATAATATTTGGAGGAAATTTCCGGATGTGTGTGTGTGTGTATGACCTTCCGGTATTCAAACGTCTATAACTCTAGAACTCTTTGAGCTACAACCCTCAAATTTTGCTCACATATGCATGACAATATCTATGTAATTGTCGTTTCGGATTTTACAAGAACTTTCATGATTCAAATCAAATTTTTTTTCAGTTTGCAAACGTTCCACGATAAGTTCTAAAATATTACGTCCGAATAATATTAATTTTAAGGGGTATCAGGTACAAATTTGATGTTTATTGATCATCGCGTTTGAATTTAAAGAAATATTCAAACTTTTACGTAGTATCGAGTAACTTTTCAAGGCGTAAGTAGGTACATTTCATCGAAGACAACATATGATAAAATCTAAAAAAAAAAAACCTGCAAGTTTGCATTTTTCAGATGATTTTTGAAATCCAAATGATTTTGCAAGTTTGCAAATAAGATTTGCAATTTCCTTTCTCCAAATCCTACATAATGAACGAGTATTTCTCCATGAGGAAGCCAACGATTGAAAAGAATGAAAATATTTTACCATGATAAAAACTTCGTACATTATGTAGAATTCAGAGAACGCAAATTATCAGTTTAAACTTTTTCAAATAAAACATATAATCGCATGATTATTTGTCACGTTACGATGGTCGAGGGTGAGACTCAATGGGGTTCGTACGAAAATGAGGGACGGAAAAATTGATGAGTCAACTCAAAGTGCAGTTGGTGATCGAATCAGGCTGAGGTCTACGGATTTTCGAGGGAGCAAGGGAGGGACGGGGGGGGGAGGATTGCGTCGAGGGAATCACGAAACGATTGTGGGCCGAGTCGCTGCACGACGCTTGCTATATCCACGACTATACTGCCGTTGTTATACAACTGCATTCGCGAAACGTCCACTCGGCCTCCGTCCCTCGGGGGCTACTTTAAAATACCCCGGTAAACCTCGAATAGTGGGACTTGTACGGTTTCGTCGACTCGGCTCTTTACATTCTTGTCTAGTTTTTTTATTTTATTTGCTTTTTTTCCTTTTTTCCTTTTACTTCCGACCTTGCAACTTTGACGCCGAAACAATTTTGCTCGTATACGACAGGATGCAGGAGACTTACTTAACATTTTTTTTTCTGCAACACATACGTCGTGTGGGTGTCATAATTTTAACGAACAAAATATTTTTTTTACCACAAGAATGATTACAACATTTTTCTACGACGATTTGTCATTGTTTCAAATACGTATGTGCAATTTGCATGTACATTTAAAAAAAATTTTTTTTAGACAATTGCATTTCCTACAAAATTGCTATTTTAACTTTTGTTGCAAGATCAGCAGGTTTAATGTTATTTCCATAAGAAAACTGAATTTTCAGATAAAAAAAAATCTGGAAGCTGTTCATAAAAACAAACTCAAGTTATAGAATTTTTTCAATAAATACTTATGAAGGCACGAATAACATGCTGAAAAGTTTTTCTGGATTCAAAGTTCTATGGCTAAAAATGACCGCATTGTAATTAGTATTACTTTTTTTCAAAATATAATCATCAAAAGTATTTTAGATGCGAAAACTTTAAAAGCAGAGGTGGAGCTCCAAATTGTTATGTAAAAATCTGAAATTTCCAGAGAATTATTTTTTTTATATGAACCACAAAATTTCGCTACGAGATGGACGAAAAAATAATGTTGAATCAAATCGAAGCACTCTGATATATATAGGTACACGTCTCTCTGGTAATTAACGCGATTCATCGATGGACAGCCGTTGTTGATTAGTCCAATGGTTGGAACGAAGGCTCTCCCGCCACTAGCCAACAGTCCCTCGGCCAGCTCCATGACGTATGACGTGCTCGACAACACAGTATCGCGATTAATTGAAATATGGTTCCGCCGGAGTGGTTACACGCCACTACACGAATGCACAATCGAATTTCCAATTTTTTTACTTCTTTCTTCTTCGTCTTCTCCTCAAATTTGAACAAAGGAATTGTACGTGGAATGATGCACAAGATTTATCGAGACTTATATGGTGCAACAAGCATTTATGACTATAAACCTCGGGAATCTCGGATAACACTGCGATCAATACAAACACATAAATACATAAATATACATTCCATTAGTGTCAATGTGTACTGAATACATATATATGAATACTAGGGTGCACCTTAATGGAGGTGTTTACGAATTTCGACAAGTGCGGCCCCCAGATAGGTTCGAAATGGATAAATAAAAATATGTGCGAAATCCCAGCACTGTAGTCCAATGAAAAGACGTAGCTGTAAGCTCGTTTTGTTTCCCCATTTGAACAACGTGGGATTTTCAGACTAATTCAGTAATTATTTTTTCGAGTTGTCCCTAAGCACGCAAAAAATTGTTTATTCACATGAATCTATTGTTAATGGGTATAACTACTCGTACATTTTTTTACAAGACCTCACCTGTATATTATGGATAACGGCGAGCCGTTATGGTCGTAGTTGTTATCATCGTTCATCGCTTCGTCGTTATCGATAATATACAGGTGAGGTCCTGTTAAAAAATTGTACGAGTAGTTTTACCTATTAAAAATATATTTATGTGAATAAAGAATTTTTTGCGTGCTTAGGGACAACTCGAAAAAAATAATTACTGAATTAATCTAAAAATCCCATGTTATTCAAATGGGTAACAAAACGAGCTTACAGCCACGTCTTCTCATTGGACTGCAGTGCTGGGGTTTCGCACGTATTTTTATTTATTTATTCCAAACCTACCGGGGGGGTGCACTTGTCAAAATTCGTCAACACCCCCATTGAGAAACCACCCTAAGGTGGTTAATACACATTTTCAAAATTCGAATAATCGGACTCACAGGACGAACAAAATATATGTATACATAGATACATGCGTGTGTGTGTGTGTGTGGTATGTGTATATATACGACATCGAGGACAGCACAGTGACTCCGGTCCGGGCGCGTCAACCGTCGATAATCGAACATCAATCATCCTTAGAATTATGCTGAATTAATTATTATTGAGCGGTGAGCGCCTGGTGGCGCCCACGTGTATGTGTATCGACGGATATGCCTAGCTCGACATACGTGCCAGACTCGTTGCGTGTATGTGTATCGCGAATGCGAAATATTCACACACGGAGACGTGTAACGTGTCGACGAGCAAGTACAAACGCACTCTGCACTGGCTTGTCGTCGTTCCAACATTCGAACGACCGATATCAAGCACTTGCCGATTGGCAGCCTGATTCCCCCAACGCTACGATGATATATGTATATATCTGAATATATATAGATTGTATATGAGGGTGGCTCCTATTTGGGCGACTGTCGAATTTTTACGAATGCACTCCTTAAACTATTTCTAAATAATTAATAGAAAATCGTCCCATAAGTACTAGGGTCTATCCTAATAGTAAACTGAGCCACAAGTGTCCTACTTTTGTTTCCATTTGATTAACCTGGGATTTTTATTGACTTCCTTTCATAATTGTATAATGCTGTCAATAAACATGTGAAAGATGTGAACCTAGTGAGGTTATCTCAGAGGAATCCACGTACTTATTTAGCAAATTTTTATTTTTGGGAAATTTTAAACGAGGGATCTGATTGGGCGGCATAAAAAATAGAAATTCATGAACTTAGCACAAGATTGCAAAAACACTGGTTGTATATGGGTTTCTTGGGTCGCTGCGGTAAAATTTTGTATCGAAAGTATACAATTAAATATAGCGGCCAAAAACCTAAAATTGTCCAAATTTGATTATTTTTTAGTTTATATACCGTCTATATATACAGGTTATGCATAGACTATGTATTATTAATCCCATTTATATTTTATTTATAATTTTTTTATTCGGGTATGGGTCCCACTGTGGTTTCGCACCCTCGGCAACGACGTTGTCCTACGTCCATGCGTACGCAGATCTGTGAGCGATCTATTTTAATCACGGAACGGGCGTTACGACGACGTCGACGGACGATGTCGACGTCCGTGGCATATTCGCGTGTCTGTGTGTATGATGCCGCCAACGAAAACCGACGCGTTTAAAGTAGTCCTCATCGAATTTTCGTTATCACCACGATTAAAATTTTTTTTTTTGCTTTCTCATGGAGGAAGTCATATAGTAGCGGATACGATATCATTCTGCCGTGATACCTATCAAGTTTTGCGATAATCGGCAAAACGGATCGGATTTTAAATCATTTCAAATTTAAAGGAATGAAATAACAAACAAAAAGAATCGAGTAACTAATTTGTCCTCCCATTCATTCTCGTGTAAATATTTCTAAGTTTTAACTAGTTCGAAGTATAGTCAAAATCGTGTGAAATTTCAAGTTTTTACGTCACATATTTTTTTTTTTAGAAACCGAGATCAGAATTTCATTTTTTTCTCTCTGGATGTACAGAACCTTAAAAAATTAAAATACTTTCTTATCCAATCAAAGGACTGTGTACTAACTACCATTACTGCGACTACCTATATACGATTCAGAGGAAGCAAATTACAAAATTTTACATGCAGCATATTTTTTTTTTCTTCATTCTTCATTGTACGTGACAATTATTAATTACCGAATGACAGTCAAACGGAACTTTGTACGGGTGAGAAAAAGAAAAAAAATGCAAATGCCAAGTTACGTAACGACAGTCGAACGACGAGAAATGGCGGTCCTCTCGGTATATCTGAACTCACGGGCGACCTTTTACGCGCTCTCAATAACGAAGACACACGGACACGGCCGGCGGCTAATCAATTGTCCGTTCCATACGCTTACGTGGGCACACGATAGCTTCGACATTCCCCGAGTAAGATTATGAACTTCGTTGTCCGGTACTATTGGGTCATGACGTAATACTCTCGATTAGTTATGCGAGCTGTGATACACACGGCCATTACAGGGACAACGAGTACATAGATATTTATATATTGGAGTGGTCCTTGGCAGGGATCATTTTTTAATTAAAATTTGCCTCCTCCCCCCTCCCCCCCCACATAGGTTGCACACAACTTTTTTCAAATGTTCCCGAAGTCCCCCTAACCTATCTCAATATTTACCCGTGTCTATGGAATTTCAATTTTTTGAATTTATGAACAATAAAATGTTTATCGAGTTAATTTATGATAGCTAAAATATCAACGTAAGAAAAAATTCAGTTCAATATGCTTTTTTCATTAGAAACGTTCGTATCTTACTTTTAAAATATGCTTATTCCCGGAAACAAAATGACGGGACGGTCGCCATCTTGTTTTTATCATTATTAAAGTAAAGCACGAATCTTTCTGATGAAGAAAACATGTTGAGCAAATTTTATTTTACGTCGATATTTTAGCTATGATAAATAAACTCGATAATCATTTCATGGTATTCAATTTCAAAAAATTGAATACCATAAAATGATAAATACCATGAAAAATTATTTGGAACCTAGGTGGGAGCTTACGCGATTTTAATTAAAAAATGACCCTCGCTAAGGACCACTTCAATATATATGTACCTATTATAAATGTACATGTATGTTGCACGCAGCTTTTTTTCGCGTTTGAACCTACCTACGTAATATAATCCACGATGGTGCGAAATACATGCGCTCGAGAGGCTCGCGATGAGTTGAATGCGGTCCGCGCCCACGCGTTTATCACAGCCTCGTTCGAGATGATATTTTATTGTGCAATCAAGGTTACAACGGCTCGAATATCTCGTTGCGCGTATGCTGACCAAGTGGAAAAAATATATGTATAATATATCTTGGTGGTCCTTATTTTAGTTTTTTTAGTTTTTTTTTACCTTTCGCGCTCTCAGAATATGTTTCGAAGTAAATAAATAAAAACATTCTCAAAATTTAAGATCCCTATCTCAATTCTTAACCCTGCTGCCAACCCCCCCTGAAGTTTAAAGATTCTCGTTTATTTCTATCACATTATATTTATTAAAATCGACTCACTAAATGTCCGCCCTTACGATTTTTTTTCTTCGGTTCTTAATCATTTTCTAAATTTCTCGAATTTCTAGAAGGGTAGAAACAAGAATCTTGAGTATCTCTCTGGCGACAATGGAAAAACAAAATATTTACGATTTTACGGCGATTTTCAAAGTTTGTTGAAAAATTGGAAATTTCGAAATGCATTTTTCGTCGGTAATAGCGAAGTAGCGATCGGAAATATTTTACCGATCGCGTGGCTATTCGTGTAATTAACTAATTGCATTTCGTCGGAAAATTCTATGTGACTCGGCAACTCTCCGTTGAAACTTTTGTTGGAAATGTTTGTGACCGTGCGCGGTGAGAGAGAAAGAGAGAGAGAGAGAGAGAGAGGAAAATTGTAGAAAAAAGGTAAAACGAGAGCGAGAGTCGGAGTCGCGCGGAGAAATGTCTGCGGCCGCCGATGTGCGCAAACGCGAGCGAGTGAGTACACGAGCTATATCCTCGTGGATTCGCGCTGCGGAATTCATGAGGCGCGGGGGAGCGAGGGATGGTTTGGGCCGGCAGGGGGACGGGGGGAGGAAGGGTAGCGCGGAGTAAAAGTTTGCGTGTCGGTAAAGCACTAGGGCGAGCTGTGTATATACAGAATGGGGTAGTTAATATCACGGCCGAGTCACCCATCCACCCCTCGTTCTTCCGAAACGCGCGGGACACAATTTACAGCTGGAATTTGCCCACACCGATGGAAGAGCAAAAAAAACCAACGACGCCGTTGAAGCGCGCGTGCGCAACAAACGTGTCTGCACAATTCTGGGTAACGTTTTTGTTTTTGTTTTTGTTTTTTTAATAAAAAAAATGTGTATAACTATTTATCATTGTTATTATCTCTTTTTTCTCTAGTTTTTTAACGTTTTACGCAACAAAAAACGAAATAATAATGAATGCATATTTTTCGAGAAACGAAATTAAATTATAATGGAATTGGTGATGAAATATTCGATGATGCGGTTCGCTTGACGAAATATTAAATAAATAAAAAGGAATGAATAATAATGATAGTTCTTCATCGACGATACGAACAAAGTTTTGGTGATTGAGCGGTACGTCACTTTTAATTTTGTCACTGGTCGGCTCGGGTGGATTGCTAATGGGTATTTGAACCCGCGTTTCGCATGAAAAAAAATTCTGGTCGTTGGAATTCCGGAATTCAAACTCGTAATTTGTTGAACAAAAAATGTATCCTTCAAGTTGAAAAATCTAAAGTTGACCTCACTGAAAGGTGATCCTCCAAGTTTTAACTCGCTTACTTAATATTGAGGGGTGTCGATAATGTTTTTAATTCAGTAATCGAATTTTAATCATTTTTAGATTTATATTCTTAGGGTTCTTTATGACGATTGAGAAAGTGATTTTGGACTACTGACTTATTTCTGGGTTAAATCTCGTTGACGCCATTTTAATAGTCCATCATCAGGATCCTAAAATGTTGGAGTAAAAATGATCTCCGATATCTACTCGATTTATTTAAATGTTATTAGTTTTTTTTTATCGTCATAAAAACCCTCAGAATGAAAATCTAAAAATAATTAAAATCTTATTAATATTCAAAATAAAAATTCGCTGGCACCCCTTTGGTAAGATACAGAGCTTAAATTTATAGATTTTTCTATTTTTGCGGTCAACTTCAGATTTTTCAACTTGGAGAATAAATGGTTTTTTTTTTCAACGGTCACCCTAATATACAAGTATGAGATGCTGGCTAGAGAATGACGACGAGGCACTAGTCTCTCATCACCTACGACGGAACGCAACTCGTATACAGTCTGGGCGACACTCTCATTTATTGTCTCCCTCCGGTCGTGCGTTTTCGCGGTTTCCATGTGCCAATGTCTTTCTCTCTCACCGCTCTTCATCTCTCCCACTTTTTCCACATTCTCCGTATCTCTTTCTCTGTCTTACACACACCCACACACACGCACACACGTTGTCACACCTCGATCACTGGTAGGCGCATCGTCTCTCTCGGTTTAGCCCCGCGGGGCTTTCCGTTTCACTCGTGCGACTTGTTTCGCACTTTCGCCATGAAAACCGTCGAGAGTTACGACGAGAGTAAGAGAGCAAAAGAGGATCCAAAAAAAAACGAGATGGATGTATCGAAGCTAGTGCAGAAAAAAAAAATGGCTACGCATTAGAAAAATATATTTTGGAGTACTAATTTTTAGAATTTCGAAGCCAGCTAGGAACCCTTGTGGTTTCAGTCTGTCCATCTGTCCGTCCGTCTGTCTATCTGTGTATCGCAGCCTTATCTCATTATCCATTATCTCATTTTTATAACATTATCTCATATACCTGTGGAATTGAAATATGGTTCACGAATGTAGATTGATGACCCAAAACCAGAAAAGATGAGATTTTTTTGAAAAAATTGATGATTTTAGACTCCCCTGCCGAATATTGGAAAGTGTACTAAACGTTATTTTTCACTTGACCGATTGAGTGGGATGTCTTTGAATAAATCTCCCAAAATGCAATGAATAATGTTATAGGAATTTAGCCCTTTTGATTTTAACCCTTCCGTCACGAGATATTTGTCTTCAAAGGCATTATCAGAGCATCCCCCATCCCTCCACCAATTTCTAAACTATCGACGCAACAGAATCGGAAAAAAAATCCATAATGTATCTCTCAATTGGTAGTTTCAATAAAAATTATCACCATCATTGTAACAAAAATAGTTTATGAAAAAATCATAAATAAAGCTTATTTTATTTATAAATCGTCAGACGAACGCGTATACTTCTATGGAGATTACATCTTTCGTCGACCCGAAATGGCTCTTGATGCGTATGATGAAAAGCTGAAGAGAATATTAACTAGAGTGGCTACGAAACTCAATATCACTCGGTGTGCGTGCCCAACACACTCTTGACCAACTTTTTTTGTCCATCGTCGTTGCTAACCGTCCCATCGGCGATGCTTTGGAAATTTTCGCGAAAATATCTGCGCAGTCAAAATATTAGATCCGGAGCAATGGAATTTCCATCGAGCTAAATTTTGGCTCCGAGTGAATCTAAATTAATTTCAACGTCATTCTTTGACTTTTTGTGACATCCCAAGTAAAAAAATTATTCATAAACTATACTCGGGATTAAGCACATTTAGTCTGTATATATATATTATATATAGTCTATACATATTTTGTGTCAACATATAGTTCATATAAAATATACATATATATATATAGACTTTATATGCTGAGTCCCATATCTATAAAAAAAATATATATATATAGTATATACATATATTTTTTTTATGTGGGGTTTTTGGAATGCACGGAATTATATATACCAACGGCGACGGATGAACGAAAGTGCCGACCAATATATATACACATATATATATATAATATATATCGTACGAAGATTCTCGCCAACACAGTTATAGGTTCAAGCGTTGAAAACATAGTTGCTGTTGAAGCGTCGATCGCTTATAACGGAGGGAATAGTCTTTGAAGGAGGCCTTTGTGGCTCCGATACGACGTAATAACAGTTGAGTCAGTCGTCGATGGATGAAACAGACGGCGGATAGAAGAGAAACAAATTTTGCAAAAAAAAAAAAAAATCAAACAATAACTCGTAAGTAATTGGCTGCCACGATTCTCTTGATGTTAACATTTCTCGTGACGCTCTCATCGCCGCGAATATCGTGGCTTCGATGCACGATAATTTTTCTTTTTTTTTGTTTTTTTCTGGTTTCCTTCTTTTGCTACTAATATTACTTTGGATATCGGCAACCGTCATCGTAAGTTTCACAATGCAACGACGTGGAGAGCGAAGCACAGAAGGATTCGAGAGCCAGACTAGCGGCGTGAGCATCGAGAGAGGCGCATCGGCGTCGTTAATCTCCGGCGGGGAATGAATATAATACGTGCGCCGATGCGGCGCCCACGTTTGTGCCGATCGTCGATGGACGAGCCACGAATTGCATCCCGATCAATCCGCGAACGTTGCGAGGATCGATTTTTTTTTCACCCTTTACAGGAAAAAAAAATAAAGAAAAAGAAAAAAAAATATCGAGAAGGGGGATTAAATCGATGAATTTTTATATTCGAGAATCATTTAATCTTTTTTTGCAGAATTTATTTAGTCCTTGTGTAAGAAAAAAAACGAGAAAGAGGATTAAATCGATAAATTTTTATATTTGAGGAGTGTCGCTGTTTTTGCAGAATTTATTTGCTATTAGGAAAGATGAAGGAACAGAAGGGGGATTAAATCGATGAATTTTTATACTTGAGATTTTTTTATTTAAAAAAAAATAATTTATACATTATTAGAGAAAAATGAACAGGAAATCGATGAATATTCATATTTGAGAATCAATTTCTCATTTTTGCAGAATTTATTTAGTTTCAGTGAAGAAAAAAAAAGAAGAAAAAAATTAAATCGATGATTTTTTACATTTGAGAATTTGTTTTTTTTTTGTGAAAAATTTAATTATTATAAAAAAAAACAAAAAGGGGGATCGGATCGATGAATTTTTATATCTGAGAATTTTTCATTTTTTTAAAGAATTCACTTACCATTAGAAAAAAACAAAAAGGGTGATTGAATCGATGAATTTTTATATTTGAGAATTTTTTAAAGTTCTTTTCGCAATTTATTATTATTTTTGGTAGAATTATTGTGGCTCGTTTTGTTATCGTTATGGCGGGGAAGGGGGGAGGGAGCATATGGAGGATGCGGTGTGACTTGACGAATTTGCTCGTTCGGAGAGGCGCAGCAGGCGGCGGTGGAAGCTGAGGGGGAATGAAAGAGGTGGTGGGTGGAAGAGCTTGTTGATCGGACGTGTGCCTGTGTGAGACAAGCCACGCTGGCTCGTGGGTTTGCTCGTTCACGTCGAGCCGAAAAAAAAAAATTTGCCGTCGGGACTGCGTCACAGAGCACATTGTACATATGATCCTTATTTTATGATTGTGTTGGTGAAAAAACGAAAAAAAAAAAAAATCTCCGTCGTGCAGGCTGTTCTCCAGTCTGCCTCGAACTTTACGACTATGTTACGTGATGATAATTCACTCGATCCTCCTCTCCGTGATTATTTGGAGAAAAAAAAATCCACTGACATTTTATACACCCACTGATCAATATTAGAATGTCGAAATAAGCTGAGCGATGGAACTTGCAATTTGCTGCGTTTGAATCGTGGGTAGTGCTCGAAGGTCTTAAATGAGGAAGCATTTTCATTTTTTTTTATTTTGAAAGCTTTGACTTCCTCTTAGAGGATCATCGTTCAATATCTTCGGTACAAAGAGAGAAAATTGCAAGTTTCAACTTGCAGCTTGCTTTGATATTTTCATATTGATCAGTGAGCGAATGAAATTTTAAAGTGTTCTGAAAATTAAAGGTGTGAGTGGATTTTTACAATTTTTTTTACTCAATAACTTTGATTGTTAATTGATGTGTATCCACGAGCACGACATGTCAAATGTTTTGAGATCGGTGAAGTTTCGAAATTGAAAAAGAAAACTGGAATCGATCTAAAATTTGATCCGTTTTGCCGATCACCGCAAAACTTGATGCATATTACGGATGTATGGTATTGTATCCTTATAGAAATTGGGGGTTCAATCGGTCAAGGTTGACAGGAGTTGATTTTCCGAAAAATTCGCAATACCATAAAAATCCAAACTTCTCAATCAATTCGTTTCAAATGCAATTCCAAACATTCGTAGTGATAACTCTATTCGTAAGAAAAAAACAGCTCGGACAAATATCTCAAGATTTGCGGACGCCGAAGTGGTAACGGAATTTTCTGGAAATTTTGCAAACGCTGTCAAATCCAAGCGGTTCTGTCGATTCTTGCAAAAATTACAGATAGCCTAGAGGTCCCAAGGAAGCACATGTGCGCAAAATTTGGACGATGTAGCTTCAACCGTTCTCGAGTTATAGACGTTTGAATTTTTCAAGGTCGTCACAAACGCACACACACACACACACACACATTTTTGAACATTTTGAATCCATTGACATCAAAATCCCGATTTAAAAAAATTTCAGAGCATCACATAGCTTCCTCTATGACAACGCAAATATGAAAATCAAATCGTCCATGACATTCCCCAACGCAACGAGCGATTAACCATCCATCAACTATCATTCGTTCTTCGGATGCTGCATCGTCGATTATTCGTTCAGTCGGATTCTCTGCCGCGACTTAACAATCAAACGGACTCTCGCGCGTTGTGCTCGCGACCGCGACCACTTGTTGTAACTCGAGATTCGACGCGAAGGTCGACCTCGCTCGCCTCGGCAAACTCCGTCCATCCTCCTTCATCTCCTCGTCATCTCCGCGCGGTTTTCTCGTCTCTCGTCGTGATGTTCGCGCGAACGAGACCACCCCGCCCCAAGTTCCGACGTACGAGAGAGGCGCAACAATACTCGACATGACGACCATCTTTCGCACTCACTTCCTTTCTCTCTCTAACTCTTGAACGCTCTTCCGTCTCGTTCTCGAAGTCGTCGCCAGTCGTCTCGCGACTGGATGCCGGCAGCATCGACGACGACGACGAAACTCTCGTCGTGGATAAACAAGACGAGCTGTTCGTGTCGTTTCAGGAACAGCGCTACACGCCACTCGGTATAATTACGTAAGAGCTTGCGGAAACGTGAGCGCGCCCGCGCTCCATCTCCAAACACACGTACCCGAGACATATTTACGACGTATGCGTGTGATTTCGTTGGATTTCAGGATTTTATATCCCAGTCGGGGACGTTCATCGTTCCTGGGTCTATATTTCACGGCTTCGTTCGGGGGTTGGACCAGTTTTCCCGAGCACTTATTTACTCAACGATTAGGAGACGATGATACAAAACCGAATGAGTTAACCGCTTCGAGAGCCAATCCAATAAGGCCACGACCGAATGCTCACTCTCCCTTCCATCGTTCGCGTAGAGTGGGGGGAAGGTCACGCTGGCACTACATTGAAATAAGCGTTCCATCGTCTCACCGATTGTACAAACAATTCCATGTCATACACATGACCCGTGTGTGTGTGTGTGTATGTCGTACAAATTGTCCGGAATTTCCGTCCGAAAATCTTATTTTCACAGGACACACAATTCGCTTGAGAGTGGCGTGTGTGTGGAAAGCACGGCATTTACGAGAACGCCATTACGCCCGCGGGTTATCGTCTACCAGGTCCTTATATCAGCGGTATGGGAGTGACGACGCTGTGAGTCGTTCGATGTATCCATATAATTGTATCTATATATCACACGAGTGTGTACCACAGAGTCGTTCGGACGATGGCTGTGCTGGCCCCCGCGCGCTCGCGCGCGCGCAAGTGCGGTCGTTAACGAAGTCGTTAAGCTTTGTGGGCAACTTCATCGCAATCAGCGTCGACGCGGCACGGCGCGCGCGGCCTCGGAGAGTAGTCTCGTGTTTATTTCATTATGAGAGAGGAGTAAGAATGATTGGAGAAAGCGAGTCTCAGCACCCCCTCCTCCCCTCGGCTCAACCCTGTATCCACGTTTTATCCCGGCTTGTCCCTGACTCCGCGCCTCGCTAACTCTTCTCGATACTTCGTCTCTCTTCTTTGCTTTTTTTTTTCTTTTTTTTTCTACCTTTCGGTTTCCACCGGTCCGGAACTCGCGTTTGTTGTTTTTTTCTTTTTTTTTTTCGCCCTCTTTCCTCTACGGTCTAATTTGCCTCGCAGCGGGGAAGTCGAAAGGCGCGAAGGATTCACGCTGTTACGTCGCGTTTACGAAGAAGCTTTCGAGAGATGTTTTTGCAAGCCCGGTGTGAAAGCTAAGACCGTCGGATGAACTCGTCGTTGGTATTCCGTGCGTTAGAAATGCGATTAGCTCTTTTTTTTTTCTCTATCTCGCCGGGTTTGACAGCGGGGGAGCGGAATTAACGTCCTAACGGGCTTTTATCGTGCCACGTGCATCAACGTCCGATCGAAAGCTTCGCGACTGGGTTTTTGCACGAGGTTACCGTGTTGAACGAACGCTCACCCGAAAAATCTACCAACGACGGAAATTACGAGATAGCCCTGTTGGACGTGACTGACGAAAGGCAGGATACGAGTTGATGAAATTAATGATTGAGTATGGGGGATATTTTGATGTGCTAGTCGTTGGGGGAAAGGGTGGGGCGTGGAAATTGAGACCGATCAATTTAGTTCGGAACGTGCAATGATTCGAATGACAATACTTCGAAGTGTCAGAATTTAGAAAATGTATGTAAGCCATTTCATATCAACTCAGACCGCCCAAGCTCTGACTGTTGCCGATTCAGTTCATGATTTTTCGTTGGCTTTCATTTGACATCAAGGAGTGACGCTGATTTCGTGTAGAATTCTTGAATCCACCTGGAACCCCTAAATAAATTAGAAGCTACCCTCAGGTAAGCAATAGCACAACAGTATAGGTAGGTACTTGGACATTATTAAAACAAAATAATGTTATTCCAGTACGTGAATAAATAAAGTTTGTCAACATTTTGAGGTGGTATCTTCACAATAACTGGTTATTTTTTATGTTTCAGTACAAAAAAAATTTTTTCTGGAAAAAATCAGGTGTGGTTTTGGAGTAGAATTAAAGTCAGAAAATCATGAACTGAATCGGCCGGGACCAGAGTTGTGACCGTCTGATGAAAAATAGTTGCAATAAGGATCCCAATTTGAAATCCCATCAAACTTTATTTTCAGACTCACTCAAATCACAAATAAAGATTCAAATTTTTCCATTACGTTCAAGTACGTGATTCTTCATTTGGGAACAGTTTGTAATGGCTTTAATGGTTACAACGACGTACGAATTTCAAAGGTCTGCCACCCTTTGAATTCTCGCAAGAAAAAGAAGGTAATAAATCAATGAATTTGTATCTTCCCGTCAGAACGCTGGCTGTGGGAAACCGCGCGACTCAGTATTTTGTTTATGCAAAAAACAAAATACTGAACTTTACGTTCTATTTTATGGAAAAAAAAACAACTACAAACGGAAATCTTAAAGATAAGAAAACAAAAATAATTCATTTTATTCGAGTCGGGTGCCAGGTTCACATTGGTCGCGACTGGTAATCGTTTTTTTGCCCTCGATAAATTAGCGTTCGAATCAACGCGTATTCTAAATTCCTGGTCGTTCTGAATTTCGACGCCCCAGGGCGACCGAAATACACAGTGCGGTCGAAAAACCCCTAAAAAATTCGATTGTAACGAAAAGTGAGACGATATAATATGAGATAGGAGCGGAAGCGAGCTTGGGAAATTAAATAGCTCGGGCCTGCAGGTGAATTTGAGTTTTCGAACGTAGTTGGACGGTCGAACTTTTGAGCTTGAGGCGGTCGCTGCGCGCGTTCGCGCGAGCGCGCACCATCGTCCACCTACCCGGAAAGTAGGATTGTCAATTTGCGTTGATTACCTCAGTTTAATCCACTCAGAGCAGCTGGGCCGCTCACCTTGCCGCTGGCAAGCCCTTTCCAGCTCCAACGCTGCTCGACGCTGCTCGCTCTTTTGCGACTGCCGCAGCTTCTCTGTGCTACACACCGCAGCGTGTACCCGTTATACCCATCTGAACGACATACCCGGACTCGGTCCACACACATACACACCCGTTGGTTCAGCCATCATCGGTACGGACACAGCTATGCGCCCTTTTCATTCGATTACTTTTATATTAATTAACTGGGGTGTCTCACTGCCAAATGAACAAATTAAATTATGCTCATTCTTTCGAATCCATTGAGATAGAAAAAAAAAAAAAAGAAACCCCAGGCGCACCCTCGACGCTCGCTTCCGCACCCTTCGATATATTGCGGTCGATGCACGTACGTTTCGGTCTCCCGGATATCTCGAGGGTTAGCAAATAGCTCCGGAGGATTCTGTGTGTGCTTTTTTTTTCTTTCCTCTTTTTGTTTTTTTTTTCTTTTTCTTTCCCGCCATTGCACACACAGCGCGAGGGAGATGAAAAGAGGGACCAAAGACCAACGGTTCTTATTCATCAACTGATCGATAATTTCCTCGACTTTGGGATACATTTACCAATCGTTTCACATCGTTTTTTTTTTTTACTTCTTTCTTTTTTTTTCACGAATACCGAATGTTCGCGGTGGAATCTTCGTCCGGGGATGCAAATTCATTTGCCAAAAGGTTTCTCGATCGACTCACCAGTCGAATTTTCATTAAATTAAATTAATTATCGAATTTCAAAAAAAAGAAATTTCGCTGGTGAGATACGAATTTTTTAATTTCGCAAATTATCGTGGAAAAAAATTATTGTTCCTTACAATTGTTTCTTTGTTTTTTTTTTGTTTCGTTGTGAAACAAAATTGGCTATCAACTGTGTCTATGGAATTTCGTGATTCGACAAAAAAAAAGGAAAAAAGAGAGAAACTACAGCCTCAAGGACGTTCGATGAAAATAAATTGCACGATAAATGGAGGAAGTAAAGTGGCGATATTGCGACAAGTGGAGGTCCCACGGATTGTTCTCGTCAGAATCGAAACGTTTCGTCCGAACTGTTGATATATATATATATATACTCATATATATATATATATATATGAGCGGTAGGTAACCTGGTCATCTGGCCGCGTGGGGTGTGAGAAATTGACGGGGGAGAGAAAGAGCGGGTAACCTTTCGCATGCGCGTTTCCCCGAACGAACATCGCTTTGCACTTACTCCACACCGATCGAGGAATGCGAGTGAGAGGCTTTCGATTAAAGTCGTTGAAACGTCGAGCGACGTCGAGCTCGGGCCCGATCAACTCTCTATCTCACATACCCTTGCATACCTCCATATCCTCATCCTCATCCTCACATTCGTTTTTTCCATTTTTATTTCTTTCTCTTTCGTTTTTTCAATTTAATTTTTATTTTTATTTCACTCTATATTATTTTTCGATGAATCGCGTCGTGACGTCGGTCGAATCCGTTTTCGATTCAGAACGTTCATCGAGAGTCCTCGGTTCGGGGGTGGGTGGGGGGGGGGTTCGTCTGCACGAATTTCATCTGAATTATTTGCTTGCTCAATTGAGAACTCGAGCTGAGGAGATTTGCATACAAAGCACCGACCGTTGACTCATATCGTAACAGTGTTGTGTATACACCGTTTGGTTACGATTCGATGGCAACGAGAGAGGTTTTGTGAATTGTCTGGTTGGATAACGGTACCAGCCTGTCGTTTGGGACTGAGGGGAGGTTATGACATGGCTGGTATTAAATAGCATTGCGATATTGCTGTGTCGGTGATCGAAAGAAAAATCGAGGGTAGCTGTCCCCCCAATATATGTATATATATGAATCTATAAATTGTATGTAGACGACTTCGTTTCTAGGAATTTTCCTCATATATGCTGTATGTAGGCTCCATATAGACTGTCTACTATTTATAGAACGTTAATACACATTCAATTCAACCGTATTCAATATTCATAGTTGATATCCAATATATATATATAGAATTTATATTATTTATATGTAAAATATATATAGACTATACATAATTTCTATATGGAATTTGCCATCTCCATTCTGTATATCTACAGACTGCATATTAGGGCGTGTTGAAAGGTTACTAGTTTGTTCGATTCTTATGGCGTCTCCTACATTTGATGTAGATACTATTAGAAGATATCTGTCAAAATTCCAGCCTAATCCCAAGTAAAAAAATTATATATAGTCTATGTATAAAGTATTTATGGGATTGGCCATACATGGTTTATATATTGAATATATGTAGACTATATATAAACTATATATGCCCAATCCCGTATGTAGTATATATATATATATATTTTTTTTTTTACTTGGCATCGAGCTATTTAATGGTAATATTTTTTGCCTTTCAATATAAAAAAAGTTAACCATGTTTTTTTCGTCAGTTTCGAATGATTTCTGTTTTCAATAAAGCTGTCAACTTTTTTTCCAAATTATGAAGCAAAAAATACCCCCACTTTGAGTGACCTTATTACTATGTCTTGCACTTATCTACTTTCCATCCCCGACATTTTTTCATTTACCGTAAACATAAATTGCAAATGAAATAAAAAAATGTTCACGTGTTAATCAAAGGTAAAATTCAATTCGTAAATGCGGAACCTCCAAACACAGTCCGATTGGGCTCGAATTTTGACAAATGTGTCCCGACAGTATCTACCTCAAATCCAGGATCAGCCATGAGAATCGAACAACCCTGTCTTTATTCAACACACCTTTATATAATCTGTATACATTATGTATATAGCAAATTCACTATGAAAACTATAGACACTCTATAAACAGTTGATATCTACTTCTTTCACTCTGGCATTCACGGCGAACGATGGATCGATTCGTTCGATGGCACTTCCTCCCCCCACCCTCCCCCTCAGCGCGACTGATAGCAGTCTTTCCTCTGGCACGCAGTTCTATCGTGCTAAACTCTTCTGACCACGCAACGTCTGTCGTCGTTTCGAAAACGATTCTCCCACATTCGAATCGAATCGAATATCCCACATTCGGAATCGCCCCTGTCGTGCTCATCCGTGCACGGAGTTTGAAACAAAGAAGACGCGCGGGAAAAGAACGAGTGAGGAAAAAAAACAAACAAAAAAAGTAAAAAAAAAATTTTTTTTTAAACTAAGAGAATGGCGAGAAAGAGGTATGAAAGTAGAAATAATGAAGATAACGATCAGGGGTCGGGATCGGAGAGTCTCGTGTGGGCTTCGAAACGTTGCCGTGTGCCGGACGAGCGTGAATACGAACGGGCAAAGTGCACACGGAGCGCAAAAGATAGGAAAGGACGAACGTACGTATATATGTATATATATACGGTGCGAGATACTCGCGAGATACCAATTCCGCACGGAAATCCCCGAGGGCCCCGGGGCGTCGCGTCGACGAGTTCGAATCGTAATCCAATGGTGTGCGAAATCGAGGTGGCGCATTGTCTCTACCGCGCGAAACTCTCTTCTACGTCTGTGACGCGATTTCCCCTTCTCGTCCTGCCCCTCCCCCCTCGTTTTACTCATTCCGCGGCTCTTCCTTTTGCTTATACCGTCGGATAATGTTTCGTACGTCGTTCCACGGACGTACGTTTTGCGCCACACGGAATTCGGGAAACCTCTACGTCCAACTTCGCTCGACCGTCGCGTTTTCAGCATTCCCTTCTCGACCCCTCAATCTTGTATCGAATTTATGGCAGAAATAACAGATTGGCTAATTTCATTTTTGTCCAACTCCCTTTCTCTTACTCCTTCGTTGAAAACGGCGCAAAGTGACCGATTTCAGTTCAGAGGCAGGATTTTGCACATACGCACTTCACCAGAGCAACTTTATCCGTTGCCATGGATGATCTTTGCGCGTTGCTACGCTTGCATATATGAAATTAGCGTTTTCGGGGGAAGCGGACCATAAATATGGCTTATATCGTGGGCAGAAGGCTTGTGGGGATGGTGGCAGTCTGTCCAGTGGCGGATTTACACATTTCCCAAGCGTAGGCCGTAACATTTTTGCCGCTAAAGTCTTGCACAAATCTTTTTGATTTCAGTAAAACGGCTAGAAAAAGATTCAGTCCCCAAATTTGGCGCCCCTAAAATCTGCTGCTCTAGGCCCAGGCCTACTCAGCCTGCTGGTAAATCCGCCACTGATAATGAGTCTGCCTTCGGGCAGCCCTATCTTTTGCGAGTTCTACCTTTTCGGGTCTAAATTGCCGTTGGTTGATTCGTCGATTGATTTATTTCGTGCTGGCTCGGGTGAATTAACCAACTGACCAATAAACAGCGAGTTAGACTGGGAAAAGTGAGACTGAAGAAAGTAGGACTGCCCAAGTCAGACTGCCACCATCCCGGCTCCTGCGACTGTATGACTGACTCCCTTTTTCGCTCGCTCATATCCACCCTTAATACACAATGTACTGTTCATCACCCGAGACTTCGAGACTCGGAAAGTTTTGACAGGTTTTCATCGTCAGCATGATTCGGATGGTGCTTGATACACTTGTATCCTTATTATTGAGGATTTGCCTCTGCGTTATATTGCTGCAGTTGCGTGTCAGGGTTTGACATTTCTTTTCTATATTATGTGAGGTATCTATGATTAAACATTGTTCGTGACGTAAAATATAAAAACATTTTTTCCACAATTTTCAAAATTGCATGTTTGAAAAGAAATTCTCAAAAAATATGTGAAAATAAACCCCCCTCCCTATTTCATTTTCAAAACTACTGGGCCTGAAATTAAAAAAAAATTGTGGAATATCTACAACTCGTTACTTGTTTACCGAAAAAATTATGACGAAAGTCCCAGATCTTATAGATTTCTAGAAATTTCGCAAAATTGACCAATTTTTCCTGACCATTTCTTTCCTACGATCGCGGTTTTCGATACTGAAAAAAAAAAATCTTCATTTCCGATATCACCAAACTCCGTCATCACATATTCCATCGACTGTTGCATCGAAATCGCGGAAGCGACGTGTGATATACGAAGGGCGCATGAATAATTCGACGAGTGCACGAAGCGCGAGGGAAAGGAAGTAAGAAAATTGGTGAAGGATTCATTGTTGTCTGGGACCTCGAGGGGATCTATATACCCTATTCGTCACGCTCCGCGATCCGTGACTTCATTGCCCCATCGAATGTGTATCTCGTGTCCGCGAATTTCATGGCCCACAATTATTACCGCTTTGTTAACCGTCGACGCATCGAAATAATTAATTCGAACGGTCACAACGAGACGAGGCTTCCGGGTTTGGGCTCGTGAGAAATGAACTAGCGTGAAATAAAGCCGTTGGCAGTGCTGAAGCTTTTTATTTTTTTTTGGCTTCGGATCTGGTGATCCGTAATCTTCGAGATCTGTATTGACCGAACGAACTTTGTTCGAACGACCGAACGTTTTGATCAACACTTTGGCACGGGAAAGATTCTTCGTGTTGGTGAACTCCACAAAACCAGTGGGCGTTTGGCGTAAAATGTGTGAGCTTAATACTCGTCGATGGCGATAACTCATATCACGTATGATAGCTACGTGGTGGAAAAGATAATGCGGACGAAGGGGGGTGGGGGGGAGAGGGCAGAGCTAGCTACGGTTTGGGTGGCAAAGCTAGATTAATGACGAAGCACAGTGCGGAGACTCAGTCGTTGCCAAAACCGCATTTACAGATGGGAATACGTTTCTCGAAAAGCATTCGCAGGGATGGCTGCGTCTCAAGGGGTTGGAGAAGGATTGTATGTATATAAACTCCGAGAAGTTTGAAAGCGCAAATGCGCGACTTAAAGTTTCGACGATGAAATGTTTGCACGAAGAAAACAAGATGGTGCATTTTTGCCGAAATATTTCAACCGGTTTTTGTTTGTTTGTGTTTGTGTTTTTTTTTTTCATTGTTCGCACCAGCGATATATCACATTTTGTTCCGACATTCATATTTTATTTCGTTTCACTTTTTGATGTTCGTAAGCACATGCTGCACTAGCGTAGACGCGTACCGATATAACCGAGCAAACGAAATATATGTGGAAGTGTTTATAGATATTTTTTTTATCGACTGTATAATATACATGTATTATTTTATGAGTTTTATAGACTATAGACTGTGTATATAGAATATATTGATTATCTATAGACGATATATAGTCTATTTCTGTGACCCGGATACCGATTATGGAGTCGCATTTTGACAAACGATTTTTTTTTTTCGACAAAATAAATCTTGAAAACATGCAACAATTTTTAGTTTATGACGCGGATTCAGACGTCGTATTTTGAACGACAATTTTTTCTCCACAAAATAAATCGTTGAAACATGCAAAATTTCCACTCCAAAGCCACTATAAAGGGAAGGGGATATCATTTTTTGTTGTTCAAATAAATGTTAGTATGAACTTCAAAGCATTCGTGACCGATTCTGAAATAGGAAATCAACGAAGAAAAAAAATGCACAATGGGGTTAGAAAACATGAAAAATTTTACTCCGATGTCACCTAAAACGAAGTAAAATAATTATTCTTCGAAGAAAATGTTGACAGGAACTCTAAATTTCGCCTGTAGCACAGAAACCAATTTTTGAAATAAAAAATATCTCAAAAAAATATATTTCTACAAAAAATTTTTTTTTCTTCCGTTGAAAACTCAAAAACCGTGGTGAAATTTTCTCTGGATATTTTTTTCGAGCCTTCAAGCCTTCGAAAGACCTTTCAATATGGTCCTAATTGGACTTTAAAAACCTTCATAACAGTGTATTCCGAGTACAGTTATATATTTTGTTCTATATTCATACATACAGTTTATATATTATGTTCTATACTCGGGTCATCTCGTTAGTGTTTCGAAATTACTTTTCGCTTGAAATCGTATTCGAATCGTTGATTGGTTTCAGAAAAGAAAAACACAAAATTGACGTTCGGTTAGTGAGGCGGTAGTTGTTGAACGACTTGGGGTTGGTTCGTTTGTCCGAGTTGCAACGTCGATTACGTCGAAACGGAAATTATCACGGAAGGCGAATGGCGAAGGAAGAGTCAATGGGGAAGAAGACGATGAGCGAGAATGGGATCGGAGCGAGTTGGGACTGTCGACAAGTTAGAGAGAGAGAGAGATAGAGAGAGAAAGATAGAGAGAAGATGAGGAGAAACGTCTGAGGCTTTCACGGAAATGGCTCGACACGCCAGACAATCCGTCTGGTGCGCGTTTCTGGGTGCCCACGTTGGGTGCGAGACGAGACACACACACAGGACGCGCGAGAACCGAGCGAAACGAGACGACTGCAACACGTGGTTCTTGTTCAAAGTTACACCTACCACTTATCCATCGGAACTCGCGGCTCGGCTACCTCGGTAGTTACCAGATGAGAAGCCTCGTAGCTCGCTTCACTTCTAGCAACGCGATCCTTACGATTCACTTGCAAGCCCATGGACTGTAACGCGAAGGGAGGGCAGGGGAGGGGAGGGGAGAGGGGGGTGTCTCTTCCGAACAATTTCTTCAACTTTCGCGACGGGTGAGAATCTCAATGAGTCCGGGGTTAGTGGACGAGCGAGAAGACTTTGCAAGAGTTGTGACATTTGGATTAATTTCTGGGCAAAGTTTTCCGATAGGCCAGGCCGAATACTTTATTGACATAGAGATTGAAGAAATCAGAATTTTTTTTTCATCGAGTGGGCATGAAGTACTGAGAACTTATTTTTTCAAAGCGTAGCTATATTATAATAGTTATGTGTATATGTAATGTAGTTAGTTGAATTGTTTTAAGGCAAAAAAATCTATGCAGCCTATGTATGGGAATGGGCATAAATGTAGTCTATCCATGGACTATTTATGGCTAATCTGATATGTAGCTTGTTATATAATTTTTTTACTTGAGAAGCTACCAACCCAGAAGCGGGCAGAAAAAACTCGAGATTATCTCGAAATGGTGCAGAACATAATTGTAAACATTCCAGTATTGATTGATCAAGGATCGATGACAGATGGTAAGGAACAAATTAATTTATGAAAAATGGAAACTAATATAGCCTCGAGAACCATTCGGACGATTTCCTTCAAATTTACGGAGGATATGTGGAAAAGGGCTTTGTAGTGGATGACAGCACGGTTTTTCGTTAAACGAACATCTTTCTCTTCTTATTGCAAAAAAAAAAAAAATAACAACAAATCGTGAAAAAAAAACACAAGAAATATTTTCAAATCCTTCGCACTTGCACAAAAACAAACAAGAAAAATCATTTCCTCTCGTCATATCTACACTAGATTTCCTTTTCCGAAACGCTTATCAACGACCTTCTTTTTTTTCAGATCGATACTTCCGGAAATCTGATATTTCTATCGCCGGACACGTGCTAAAAATACCGTTCCGGACAAATTTACACAACCTCGTCATTTTTGTTTTATTTCGTGTTAAAAAAAATATAAAGTGAAGTTGAATAAATAATTTAATCGATAGAAAAGAAAATTGGTATTCATATCTTCATCAATCTAGCATAATTCATTTTTTTTTGTTTTTTGCTTTTCAGATGTGTGGGCCCCTCTGAAAACGTGACTGCAGAAGTGGCTCAAGCCTCTTGTGACACACGGTCCGACGACTTATCAACACGAGCGACTATTGTCGTGAGTGGAAATTAGCGTGATAATACGGGGAGAGGGTATGAGCTTGAGTAAATGGCAAACGAAGTCCGGATCCCGCGGGTTGGCCCCGTACCAAAGATCCCGACCGCCAGTCACACGACCAATTATCCCCCCGGCCAGTGCGGCACACACGTGGACCCGCGTATGTAACTCAGCTAGGCCGCGGACGAAGCGACGCCCGAGGTCGCCGAGGTCGCGGAAAGCTCCCACTTGGCAGTCAGCCGGGCTTGCGGAGACTCTGTCATTGCACGATTTCACGTTTCACGGGCGCACACACGAGATGTATGGAACGAATCAACTTCTGACCCATCCCTACCTCTCAGCCGAGTGCATAACCCTTCCGAAAGATTCGGCAAAGACCGGCGAACCTCGCTAAGCACTTCGGAATCCTAAATTCATTGCCGGTTTACATATTTATCGATCCGAGATCGTTCGTGATTTCACCTCATTCCATTTCATCCGTCGTGAACCAACGTGTGCAGCAACGAAAAAAGGTTTTATTACCACGAACGATCAAGATATTTGCGTAACTTATGGGCCGTGGAATATACCCCAACAGCTTTTGTATTGCCCTCTGACACATTTGATATAGATGTGTTCATTCGGGTGGTCCTTGTTTGACTTTTTTTTAATCTCGCGGTGCCGGAAGATAATATGGTTTGAAATGAATTTGAACGAATATCCTGAAAATTTGAAGTCCTTATTCCAATTCTTAACCCTGCCGCCAGGCTCCCAAAGTTTGACGTTTGAGTAACACCGATTTTTTTTTTTCAAATTTCAGAATTTTCTTTTATTATGATTAAAGTTCTGCACTGTAGATAATATTGTGGATTATAAAAAATTATTTCTTGCGATTCATTTTACATTAAAAATACGTTTCTTCCATCTCGCCTGACGCAAAAAAAAAATAGTTGTTCTGTATGTATAACGAATCCTCGGTATTGCTACTACAGTTGGTATAAAGCTCACGAAGTTTGCATTTTTTTGTTGCGGTACTTCCGTCATGATAAAAAAAGCTGCTGAAATATGAAAAATGTAATTTAAATGACACTTCGTGAGGCTGGCGGCAGGGTTAAAAATTGATATAGGGACCTCAATCCGTGAGGATATTTTTGAAAATCTATCTCGAACCATATTATCCTCCGGTAGCGCAAAACTAAAATAAAAAAATTCTAAATGAGGACCACCCTAACATACAACACATGCATATTTATTTATATACCGCAAGCTATTCGTAGAAACCGCGAGAGCAAACATGACGTAGAGTCTATAGAGCGAACGGAGTCCTCGGGTACCTCGGAAATAACGGGATTCGCGAGATGCTTCCCCCAGTCAGCGGCGTAACGTCGAGAGCACATCGCACTTGGCATCGAGCCCACCCGACACGCTCGGATGTAAAACTTTTCGTAACCCCCGCGGCACACCCCCTTCGTACCCCGTTTTCCACCAACATCCCTCGTTCCCGGTTCTTTCTTCTCTCTCACTCTTTCACCCCCTCTCTTCCTCTCTCTCTCTCTCTCTCTCTCTCTCTCTCTCTCTCTCTCTCTTCATCCCTCTTGCTCTTTGAGTTCACCGATGAAAATGTCGACTAACGTCCCAGCCCATATACCTCGAGCATTTCCGTATATCGTGAAAGTGGCGCCGAGAACCACGAATTCTGTCCCGTAGTGTACAAACGCTTTCTCAGTTTCAAACCCCCGATTCACGAATGACGTTTTCGGTTGCCGGTCCGTTTGGGTTCTGCACCTAATGACGATCCTCTGGACCGTCCGCGACTCGCGCGAGACGCGAACCAGCCGTGGAGGAGAACATTTCGACGGACAAGGATATCCGGATGCTGGGGGTTTCGTTACGACCCACCGACGAATTAGAGACAAACGTGCTTTGGCTACCCCAAAGTACCTCGGACGAAATTGTTGCAACTGCCAATCGCAACTGCCACTGCTATGCAAATTTTCCGCATTCGTTTCACTTGACCCTAACTCTCCTCTCCCCCTTCTCTCGTCACGCTGTTTCCCGGATCCACATTTTCATCTAGCTGCGGAGAGTCACTCGATGAAAGTCTGGAGAATGGTATAACGAAACGGAATTTGTCTCTAAACACCGAGGAGCTTCGAGCTCTCACACCTTCTCAGTTTGTGACCTCTAAGCCCACCCTAGTTTTGAGAGGCTATATATCTACATATACTTGTAGAGAGAAAAATTGAAAAAAGTGTAAATTTGAGAGAAAATATTTTTTCCTTCTGCGCGATGGATGAAAATATCGATGCAGTTATTTTTACTGTTTTGATTATCGATTGAACTTTCTTTCATGTATTTTGAATGAGGGGAAAAATGGAAATAATTGCGATGGTACGTCATTTTTTCTGAAACGGTATTTTCGACACGGAGTCCGGTGGTAGATATGTCGAGTCTCCGGGAATATCGATCTGGAAATGAGGAGAAAAGAATCATCGTTGATAAACGTTTCAGAAGAGAAAATCTAGTATTCGTCGAGGAGGAAATATGTTTCTTGTTGATGTTCATGCAAATGGGAATATACTTCGAAATGTTTTGTCTATTTATTTCACAGGTTGTCATTAGTGTTTTTTTTTCGAAAAGGAGAGACGATTGTCTTTTTTAAAGAAAAAACCATTTTTTCACAGTCTCTATACAGACTGTAGTTAAATTTGTTTACTTGGGTTCTTTTTGCCCCTTTTGGCTGCGTAGTTTGCCCTCATCAATACGCGAACAGTCACAAAATTGGCTATGACTCAACAAATGTTCCAAATTTCTCAATGACAATTCAATTATACTTCCTTTCGTACGGTTACTCCTTCAAACAAATAAACAAAAAAAAAAAAACTCGCCCATTTTTAAGTGTATACGCCCCCTTAAGCTCAATACGACGAGTAATCGACTTGACAATGTATCTCTCTGGCAGATGAAAAAAAAAAACCATTCACGATACTTACATTTTTTCGCACATTTTGAAGAATGCAACCAACTCGAAGAACCTTGTGCTGCCAAGCGATCTCGCAGATTCTACTTACTCGCTCGATATCTCTTACCCTTACCTTTATTTTATTTTATTTTATTTTATTTTATTTTATTTTATTTCTTTTTTTTTGTCCCAATACTCGTCAATACCCATATCGCGAAGATCGAGAAATCGTCGAGACTCCGTTCGACTCCCGAGAGAAAACGCGAAAGCCTGGGAGAGAGCACACACGTTTCGTTTTGCTTACTTCGCGTTTCAATGGATTCAACGTGTGCCTCTCCGGCTCACCGTGTACCGATACGTATTGCACACGTACATTGTGTGTCGGGAAATAAAGATTAATGACAGCGACGCGTTAACGTATTCAACCGGATCCCATAGGAACGCCGTGGTGGCAGTAAGACCCGAGAAAAAGTGCGAGATATACACTCTCGCGTTTTTTTTTTTTTTTCCCGAAAACCCAAGACGTGAAAATCGTATCGAGTCATCGTGGAAACCTTACCGAGTCGATGTCGTTGCATGAGATAGCCCAGGCAAGACGTAAATGCGATGCTCTTGTTCCATACCAATGGCTCTTGGTTGCCGTCGATTTTGCCACGGTCCGTCCGTTTTAGTATACAACCGTGGTCGAAAACGACGTCCGGTCGAGACTGCCGTTCAAGTCGTTATCGTGCATTTTCGAATCTTCATTGCTTTTTGTGATAAAACATAGCGTTGATAAAAAAAAATATACGTGCTCAAATGGACAAAAAATATAAAACATAAAGTTTCTATACAAGCTATGTATTTTTCATATATAATTTGTGTATACAGTGAGTGGCCAAATTATTAGGGATATTACGTAATTCATTGTAATTTTTCAGATCGAATTATTTTCGCGAGCAAGTAAATTGGTTCTAATTCATCTATCTTTCGATTTCGTAAAGTGGCAAAAAGTTTGTCTTATAAGTCGAGAAAGTGAGATTATTTCGTATTCGATGGGAAATTGGTGAAAAGTGTTAAAGGTGTAAGTTATAATTTCAGTTATAATTCTCTATATTTTTTTATAATTTTTATAATTTTATCAACTTATTTCATAATTTCTTCGCACTATTACCTGCAAGTTTTCCCAGTCCAAGACTTTGAGAATGCAAGTATTTCGGAAATCTGAAACTGAATCTTTATGAAATTATCACTTTTATCAGTTATCTCTTTTTATATAAGAAAAATAGACATGATTAAGTAATTATGTTGGTTTCATATTCGTAATAGAGAAGTTAAATGAAAAGAAAATAACTACAAGGTCGAAAGCCAATTATATTTACTCATTAGATTAATTCAAACTTGAAAATCACACGAAATTAGGACTGTCCTTGAAAACTTGTCCACCCACTGTAATTTTGATACAATCCATATAAGTTATATATGAGGTCTCTATACACAATTTACATACCTAGATATACATATTCTTCAATGAAATCTTTGCTTCGTCGAAAAATGCAAGGTCTATAAAAAATAATGATAATAACAATAACAATAATAATAATACTATAACAATAACAATAATAATAATATTCGTGGCAACGGCTCGTAGTCCGATATTTGCTACTCGCGTTCCGGTTATTAACATTCCCGCGAAAATAGTCTTCGAGCTTTGGCACCGTCTTCCCAAACTTGCTCACCAAGTTAGCCCAAGACAAGCAGTTAGCGCAATGATAGGACCGCCGAGCGAATCGGCTCGAATATTCGCGACTCTGCGATGGCCATTTTGATATCTTCGTGCGCAGGAAACGTCTTCGGTGATGGTCCTTGCCGCGCGTTCACGATGCCCGGATCCTCGCCGGGTGCCTAGCTCGGGACCTCAGCCAGAGGCGAGTCAGATAGGCAAATGCGCCTATTAAAACCAGCGTAGCGGCGTGTATATCCGGTTCTGGCGATGCGACAGTTCACGAAACTGTTTACCTACACGGCTAACGCTCTGTTGTTGTTGCGTATGTGCTATTTTGCAAAAAAAAAAAGAAAAATGCACAACGATGTACGTTGTAACACCGTTTTAGAGGCGTTGTAACACTGTTGTAGAGGCCACCACTGTGCGGAACGCTGCGCACCTACGTGCACAAACGTAGCTCGTTACAAATTGCATTGCAGTGTGGCGCATACAGGACGATTCCATTTGTGTTCATGTGTGTGTGTAATGCATGGATGTGAATCGGTGTTTCGTACACCGATTCAGTGTCTCCCCGGCGGAGAGCTCGACATCAACGATACAACTAAAGCGGAGATCTGCAGAGACGAGTAACAGTCGCTGGGTCTGCAACACTGTAAACTCTGTGTGTGTGTGTGTGTGTCTGGGTGGATGTGTTGGGTGAATGTGTGTGTGTGAGAGGATGGAGGTGGGGTGGTGTGGGTGTGTGTCTGAGCGGCGTGCGCGGCATTGGGCTTGAACACCGGGACGGTAATCAGGTCCGCTTGGCAACCAGGTCCTCTCCCACGCCACTTTATTTTACCCGTGGCGTTATTTATTGTATCCTAGGCTCTGCTTCTGCCTCACGCTTGTGCCCCTGACTGTATAACGCTGTTCCAAAGCGACGTTTCACGTTTTGTTCAACTGTGTATGTGTGTACTCCCGCGGTTTTAGACACACGCGTGGGCGTACATACTGTATGTATAATTGTATACATTGGAGTGGTCCTCAAAGAGGGTCATTTTTTTTAATTTTTGATGTTAGCGAGCCCGCAACGCAGGTTTCAAATAATGATTGAAAAAGGTTTGCCAGGTGCTCCCAACTTGTCATAATATTGACACGTTCCTGCGGAATTTCAATTGTTTGCAATCAAATGGGATGTCTATTGAGTTCATTGATTGTAGCTGGAATATCGAAAGACGAAAAATTTGTCCAATATGCTTTTTTTTTCGTTAGAAAGATGTTTGCTTTTTAGAAAAACTGTTTGATTCCGAGAAACGGAATAGCGGGACTAAAATGGCGACTTGAAAATTGATGATTATTGAAATTACGCTAAAAAGTTATTTTTCGCTCTTTTTCCGGATCAATTGACATAAATTTGGGACTCAAAATACAATTTAAACGGGAGTGAAACTATAACGACATAAAATACAAAAACTTATATAAAATTATAAATTAAGAGTTTACAAGTTTATAACATAATGAATTCAAAGCTTACACAAAAAATTAACATAAAAAACCATAGATAAAAATCATTGAAGTAAATGTACAAAGTTTCTGCATTTTGTCTCGTCATACAAGTTTTACTTTCGTGTATTTTGCATTCCAATGATTTTCAATTATCAAGCCACCACATAAGATCCGCCATTTTATTGTTCGGAATTGAACTTTATTATTCAAACTACGGGTCTTTCTGAAGAAGAAAGCATGTCGGACAATTTTTTTTCTCTGTTCATACTTCATCCGTAGTAAATGAAATCGATGGACATCCCATGGTATTTAATTGAAATGAAATAAAAATTGTCCAGGCACGTGTTAGTATCGAGATAGGCTGAGGGGATTTCGCGTGCATTTCCCAAAAATTATTTGAAATCTATTCGACGGGCGCCAATATTAAAATTCAAAAATGTCCCTTCCCAAAGACCACTCAATTACACACACTGGCACCTACACTTACACACACACACATATATGAATTAATGTGTGTTTGTGTGTAGGTGCCAATGGTCCTCGGGAACGCGAGCGCCGTGGCAGGTCGCATCGAGTAGATCGTCCGACAATCTCCGTCTCTTTTCGTCACGTGTCATTCACGTGTTTCTCGCTTCACACTTTCGCTCGTGTGCGCCAAAACGTTCATAACAATGCTCGAGGGTATTTCACGTCGGTTTAAATATACGGTACGCATATGTACAATTCACGACTAGAGAGAAGGAGAAAGCGAGACAGAGAAAGAGAGAGAGAGAGGCCGCATCGATAACGAAGCGCCCGATTGAAGTATAACGAAGCTTCTGTTGGCACCGCACGTCGGTCCAGCTTGAGAATCGTCGATGGAGGCGCGAGGGTGTGCCGTCAAAGCGGCACTCCGAATCAGTTTGTGGGACGACCGGAAATCTAAATGCCGCGTTGGGGAGAGAACCGGGCGTTGCGGTGGTGCACGAATAAATAAAATAAAAAAAAGAAATAAACGATAGCCGTTGATACTCGAACATACCGCTCGTGAAACATGAAAAAAATGTTATTTTGCAGCACCTTAATTTTTCCAGCATCGACTACGAAATCGTGGCTCAGCGATGGTAAGCACAGTGACTTACCCTCACGCCGAGCCCTAAGAACCTCTCGGAGAAACAAGTTTCGGGCTACGACGTATCTCGAGCATTATATACTCAAGTAGGAAGTATAATGTACGGTTGTTTGTGGTTGCGGCACACAGCTCGGCCGAGTCGTGACTTAATCTTGGTCTGAGTGCCGCGGGAAGAGGAATCTGGATCTGTTTTGCGCCAAGTACGTTACAACCCCCCCTGCCCCCTCCCTCTCGTCGTGTGTAGCGCGCCACGCGCTTGAAAGCACATCGCTCAGGGGAGAAGAGACACGACTCCACCCCCCCCCCCGTCTTTCTTCCCACGACCCGGGAGCGCGAATTTCGAAGAGGCCACTGGTTCGTGTTGCATACACGTCGGTAGTTGAAAAGTTGGTTTCGCACTTTCGTCGAGTTACGAGACACATGTATTTTCGTGTGAAACGGTGAAAACGTAGGAAACCCGGGAAAGGACCAAGTTCGGAGTGTAGTCAAAGTTAAAGATTCGACAAACAACATTTCACAGTTGCGCGTTGAAGGTGCAGGTGTAACGTATGGGACGCGTGATGCAAACTCGTTGAATATCTACATCTTAGGTGGGATGCGATTTGGGGGTGGAATATTCGCAGGATCCCGGAGACGGGATATGACGGTGACGTTGGAACGTGATTGTGCGAACGAATAGATCATCGATGGAATCGTTTTCGGCCCATCGGTCGTCGGGGAAACAGAATCGTGCGGTTCGAAAGCTCATGAAAATTTTACGACTATTAAGGTCGCGGTGTGGAGCGTTTCCTCGCAATTTTCGCGAATAAATACGAGCTGGGCGGTGGGGGGTGGACCCCGGAGTGGGGTGAAGCACGGTGGAGAGGCGACTAATAAACGTAGTCTCGTCGCGTAGTCGGGCAGTGAATTTTCTCGTTTGGCAATTGGACGTGAACGAGGGCGACGAGAAGAGCGAAGCGCGAGTGAGAGTGAGGACAGAGAAGGACAGAGAGAGAAACTGTGAGAGGGTGGAGAGCGAGAGGCCAAGTTAAAACGGCGTTATCAGCCGTGGGCACCGGCACGCCCGTTGTACACTCACACCGTTTGCGATACACGTTGCACATCTGTGTGTGTGTGTGTGTATTCTCACACTGGCACCGTGCAAAAATGCTTTGCACATGTACACGATAGGAGGTGCGCACGTCGCCCCCCTCACCAACGAAGGAGAAACCCAGAACCTCGTAATTTTCCATATTACAACGTTCGTTATTTATTTAGCAACAATATTTCAACCAAACGACTCTCACACGCGTTGCTCCACTGCCTCTCTCGGATTCCGTGGGTCTCGCCGACCCACGCCTCGGCAGCGGGTACCGCTGGTGGCGCTACACGAAGGGGCGAGGGGCGAGGGTGGAGGGAGGAAGGTACTGTAACAGGCATAACATTGCGAAAACGCCGGGCGGGCGGACTCGAGGCAACGTCTTCGTATTTGCATCTTGCCTTGGGAGGGGGGCAGGGGAGAGGAGGGGGGGGGGAGGGCTAGGAGCTGGCCAGGGGTGCGCACCCGCGTTTCGCAAGAAACTCCGGGGTCGGTGGGTGGCGACGGTCGACCGAGGCGAACGGGAAACGAGAGCGAAGGTAACTCCTGTGCATGGGAAACGAGTCTGCGTTGGAAGGGCCATGCGATGGGAGCAAAGGGAAGGAGGACGCGAGACGGCAGAGCCGCGTGAGAGGGACAGCTCGAGGGGTTGATTTAGTGGCATTTTCCCGTGGAATACCGACGCGATAATTCAGGAGGACGCGCCGCGAATACTTACCACCTTCCACACCCACCCGAGGACCACCCTATCCAGCATCACCGTGCACCACTGTGACTCGCGTGGCTGTGAATGTAACGGCTCCGCGTTTTATTCTACTTATAGCTGGTTTTCTGGTACGGGTGGTACAGCAATGCTATCGAGATCCTTTGCTTCGTACGGTTTTTCGATCTACATGGGCGTTGAGGACACACCTCGTTGCCTGTGTGGGAATAAACTCGTCTTCAAAAGGGTTGTTATCTTGTGAAAGAAAAATACGTTATTGCCGAAAAATTATCGTTTCAGAGGGGTTAGGATTTGTTTGCAACTAGTTTTATGTTGTTCATTGGGGTAGTTTTTGAGTTACTGCGATTGAAACATCTGTTTGGTGATTTTAGATAAATATGGATAATTACTCAAACATTTTTTGTCCACGAATCGAACACTCGGCTCCTCAGCCCCTGTCTTCCGCTGTCCTTGAATCAGCATTCCCTCAGCTCACAATCAGTTGGCGGACCATCGTTCCCGCGTTTTCCGTACAAACACAGCTTTGCCAGTGCACATGCGCAATGTCAAGAGCGTCGGAGGTGAAATTGGTTCGCGATGAGGGTAGACAAGCGGGGAAGAGGTCAGCAGGCGGATTCGTTTCTTTGATGGCTCCCGTCTGCGAGGCCAGTAGCGTTACCCCATTCGGCCACTATACACGACTCTACGGCACACGGGGGCGGGGGGGAGGGGGTGGAGGGGGTTTACGAGAACCACAGAGTAATCCTCTTAGAAACGTAGAGCCGTGGCGGTGGACCGCGAGCACCACACGGGCCCAGACCAAGCAGGTTCTCTCGCGCGCTTTATTCGTCTCCTCGTTGCAGTTCAGCCGGAGGACCAACAAGCCAACGGCGAACCTTCGTGCGCCATCACCGGCAGTTCGGGGTTATAGGGGCCCCACCAACGGAGAAGGTCGTAATATATATGAATACGTAGATATATATATTTATATATATATATGTATATTATGTATATATATATTCATGCCACTTACCCGTAGCGACCGTGCAAGCTGCGTCATTGTACTCGACATTGGCGAACACAATCCCGCACCTTGGTTCACCGTCTATCGTGTTACTTTCTTCGTCGTGACGCTTTGAATTTTGTTCGTCCGCGGTGAAAGATTACCGGTATGGGTTTGAAAAGGTCCAGCGTTTTTCAAGTCACATTTTTTTTCGGAGAACCGCGGTGAGCGGCTTGGCCGTGACTGCAGTCGTATTTAAGATAAGTACCCCGAGTCGAAATTTCCGACTCTATGTTCGCCTAAATGCTTGTGTTTTTTGTTTTATATGGAGTCAGCGAGGAGTGTGGAGAGTATGAAGCGTTAGATCATGCACCATAAAACCATCCAAGCTCAGAGAGTGGACATTTTTTCGAGAAGTTTAATTCTCTCCAACATTATTCGTGTCAACTTTTAATCTATACAGCGTTGTTCAGCCAGCTTTCAGACGGTAAGCTAAAAATTCATTGATTTCTCAAACATTAAAAATTTTACTTGCAACAATTTCTAAATTGCTTGCACCTTTTAAATTGTTTCAAGTAAAATTGGAAATTTTTAAGAAGTCAATTAATTTTCAGCTTACCGTCTGATCGCTGGCTCAACAACGCTGTATAGATTAAAAGTTAACATGAACAATGTTGAAGAGAATTAAATTTCCAACAAATAAGTCCGCGATGGAATATATTTGATATTAGTAGCTCACGCGTGGGAAAGCTCGAAATTCAGGCAATCAGGTCACACAGGCCGAACAGATTGTTGGAGAGTAGTTGGGGAAGGTCTCAGAAGGTTTTATGCTCACGCAGATGCGTTGGTCCAAATTTTCTTTCCACACACATTGCCTTGTTTTTTAATAAAATTAAAATCTTGATTTGTTAAATACTTACCGAGTGCAATGTAAAGAAAAATAATTATTCGTAGACATAATTACCATGACGTTTTTCAAAATGTCAGATCGACTACAAGGAAGTAAACAAACAAAGTGAAATGTCTGTCGTATACCGACGCATTGTTATTTCGTCACGCCCATCAGCGGGTCACGGGTGTGCGTAGGCCACGTGACACGACGCGAAGTCTGAACACATGAGACCGTATCCACTGATGCTCGTCTTGATCTCGGAGTTCTCACTACCGGGAAAGAAAGTGAGAAAGAGAGAAACAGAGAGATAGAGAGAGAAAGAGAAGCGAGCGTGTGTTCTTGGCGCGTATGGCATTCCGGGGTCGGGACCTCAGACGGTCCAAAGGTTCGCATTGTCAACCCGCGAAGCCAGCCACGGATCACACGGGTTACATACTCGCCACGACGACACGCCGCACACGGCCCGACCGGTATCGCCCGAGCCTCTCTCACCAATACAAACGCAATGGCAACGATACATTTCTGTGTTCCCCACACACGTGCACTAATACCCTCGAACAAATGAAACGACTTGTTGATCCGTGCACGACCAAAGTTTCGGCCGATATTGTGTCTGCCAACATTTTTTACTCACAAAACTTTGCCACGACCTTCGATCGACGCATCGTTATGTGAGAATTCATTTGGCTTTATGTTTGCTGTATCGTAATTGGGAGGCTTTTTTTGTTAGTCGTTTTGAAATTATTAGCTCACCTCGTTCCTGAAAAAAGGGGTCAGATTGATATTGTATTTTTGAAAACTCCATAGCAGATATATAGTAATTACAGTTATTATTTAATATATTTATTGAACATCTGAATAAAATCTATTTGAGTTATGATTAAACCTTCTACTTGATGACGAAATTATAAAGTACGATATTCATTGATAAACTTTAATAATAAATAAAGAAAGTCGTGAAAAAAGTTTATTTGAAAAAAAAAAAATGCGCAACTCAGCGACAAAATCAATAAAATTTGATGAATCAAACATTAGATTCAAGCTTACGAGTGTGGTATGCAAGAATAAAATACTGCAGTGTATTTTTTTTATTTCTCAAATGGCTGATAGTTGAAATTTTGGAATGGATCTAATCGACCCGCCGCCCTTTTTTTTTTTAACTCGAGATAATGGCAATCATTGATAAATGGAGATTATTCAAATTTGATAATGAGGAAATGATGACGAAGCGATGAAGCAAGTTTACATTTATCCAAAACTTTTCTTGTGGACGATTTTCCACCGTCTGTGAATTTTATTTCGTAACGTTGGTCCCATCAGCATCAATGGTTTTGCAATTTACACATGTGCAAAGCCATATACGATTAATGGGCAAATGGTGTAGTTATATGTAGATGCGATGAGGCACGGGCGATTGCGCAACTCGGCCGCGAGCACATCCGCGGCCAGACGGATCGAGAAACGAGTCGTATCCCCTTGACAAACACGAATTACACGTATATATATGTGTGTATATATATACATATATATATAGTCATCACAGGTTTATCCATATGTAGATTTGTATAACGCGAATAAATTTACATAAGCGTGTTTGGTCGCGTGACGAGCAACGAACCCGAAAATCGACTGTTTGCCACGCATTGTTGTGATTTCTACATCCGTTTGTTCAATGTTTGTCGAGATTTTAAGGAAAAAAAAAAAGCGTAACGTCGACCAAGGCTATTATGAAACGGCCTTAGATCCTCATATCTAGAATAGTAATTATGTGATATTTGATTCGGCGGTAGGTCAAAACGTAGCATGAAATGTTCTGAGCAGAGGGGCTTAAATATTATTAGTGGGTGATCCATGCGAACGAAGAACCAAGATCGAAAAAATTTGAGTGCTCGAAAAAATCCGACTCGACAAATTATCGGGCAAGAAAAATTGTGAAAAACTGACAGACCATGGAACACGTAGAACCACAGTTAATCCACCTGATGATGGCGATAGGCAACGTGTCATTGAGCCGTAAAAAATAATTAGAAAGGGTTATTTTATCGTCAATTTCATTCCTGATGTAATGTTAAACAAGAATGAAGAAGAAATTGTCCGAAACAAATCTTTTTGTCGTAAATTAAATTTCGAAAACGAAATCAATCAGGTTTTGCTTTCTTCTTTTATTCGCCATTTCCACAAAAATTAGTATCTTCGAATGATTTTTCCTTTCAAATTTACTCCAGTGTATCCACACAAAGATATCCATATGATGAAGGACACAAAAAAAATAATTTTTCGAATTCTTACCAACGAACACAAAAGTTGTTTTATAAAAGCTGTAAATGCATGGCACAAACTGTAAGTCTTCATCCAATTCCGACTGACACTATTTTTTTCTCCATAAAACTTATCAGACACCTTCAGGAGGATGTTCGCAAGATGCCTGAATAGTTCGAAAAAACGTCTACTTTAAATTCTCATTTCAGATAAATCCCGAAAGAAAGAAAATGCCGGTTTTGTTCCATAATAGCCCCGGTCGACGCCATGTATGCACATATAATATATACATATATGTGTATGGATGTATGTATATATATATATTTCTATGAAGCGGAAAATAAAATGGAAAAAACGTAAAAGTCGAGCTTGCGAGACGATTGCAATTTTCTAGGCTGACGATATCCGTCGGCGAATGGGCATCGGGGAGTTGGTTCGTGCCCGACGGTCCCATCGCGCACGTGCCATATGGCACACGGCCAAGTAGTATCGAATTTCGGATTCAGACACGAATTCACATTCGGATTTGACTTTATTCCGCGGTCTCTGTCTCTCGAAGAACCGAGAATCTCGGTTTCACCGGGTGTACACTCTCGTGTGTATATGCACCAGGTTCTGCCATCGAGACAACGACGGAAACTTGCGCCAGAGTTATTAGAAATTGTGTATTCCTAATTTAATCGTATATTACGTCGTCGAGTGTCCTCCATGCCAGACCCATAAATTCAATAAACACGGCGATATTATATTAAATAACGAGTACCTATTATTATTTTTACTGGAGAATAATGTATAATAATAACAATAATAATAATGTACGAAGAATTCTTCAATAATTATAATAATTATAATAAATAATTTTATTTTGGCTTACGGCCCGTAAAATTGTTAAACTGTATATTGTTCCATTTAATGAGGAACAAATAATAATAATAATAATAATAATAATAATGAAAATAATAATAATAATAATAATAATAAATTATTTTTATAGGATTATTATAATAATGTGATGTCGCACAGGCAAGAGGCCATATAATACGCTTATAATGTACTTCTTTTTGCAGGGTGGGTACTACGTCAAGACGTTCTCGACGACGGCAACGACGACGAGAACGACGACGACGGGGTTGCTGCAACACGACCCTGCACGAACCGAGCCGGTGAAACCGCGCGACAGTTTTTCCGCATAATAAACCCGAAACAGACAATTTTCCGAAGCGTTTTATAATGCCGTGGCATATTTCCCGGGTAAGCGCGTTCGCGTTACTTCGTTTCGCTCGAATTTTTTTTTTTTCGCTTTCTCTCTCTCCCTCTCTCTCTCGATTATTCGTCACTCGTTTATCTCGCTCGCAAGCCGCGCGCCTCTTGTGAGATTTACAGCGGGAGTGAGGAAGTACCGGGAGTTTAGGGAAGGCGGGGAGGGACGAGGGAGTGCGTGCCCTCAGGAACCGAGGCCGAGTCGCGAGTCCCGCGCGCCCTCTTTGTTCCGGGTTTTCCTCTCATCGCGTCTTTGTCTCTTATCCCGCATAAGGCTGGGAACCCGGCCAAGTGGGTTGCACACGAACCAACACCGACAACGACACTCCCCCCCCCCCCACCCCTTCCGAACAATTTCATATTATTTCCGAGGACGCGTGTATTTCACGTACATGTATGTACATTGGGGTCTGCTGGAAGCAGGCTTAGCTTTTCTATTCCCATGGCGACTTTAGTATTTGAAGCAGATACTATCAGGAGACAACTGTGAAAATTTGAACCCAAACGAACTATATTAAGAGGTTCCGTTTTCACGAATTTAATTTTGTCGTTTGGTTATAAAGGGTTAAGCCTAATTGTTTGCGGGAAAGTCAAGGAATTTCCAGGGTTTTTTTTCCAGATATTTCAACATAATTTGATTGGAATGTACTTTACATTATCAATTACAACATCCATTGAGGTACTTGTATGCATACTTTCATTAAAATTCTTTCAATTTTCGGGAACTATTGCCGTTGTCGTGAAACATCTTTTTTCGAAGATCACTTGCGGTGAGCATGACATCTCTGGAACGGCTCATCTGAAAAAAAAAAAAAAAAAACAGAAAGATTTCGTTGGTACAATGATAAATGCAGTCAGTGAACGAAAGGGTTAGGGCATTTTTTTTTTAAATAACGTCGATTTTTCCTAATTTTCTGAATCTCGAAAAAGGAACTTTTTGGAAAATCAGTCTACGCATAATCTATGTACATAGGCTACAGATAATTTTTTTTTCAGTCGGGCATCCCTACAAATGCAATCTTCTTGCAGATGCGAAAATTTTGCCTTTATACCAACCAATTGTTCATATTTTCCCAAATTTTTCTAACCACTTCATCCGCCCACAATAAAATGAAAAAAAAAAAGAAAAAAAAAGAAAAATTAAAACAACAAAAATAACGAAATTCACCGAGTCACCGTATGCGCGATAAATCTCGAATGTTATAATTAAGGCTTGCAAGGATGACTCTTTTTTTCGTCGAGACCAATGGGAATAACGAAAAGTGATTTTCATTAGTCAGTTAGTCCATAAAACACTCGGAGCTGGAGTTTATAAGACAACACGTTGAATAAAGCCGTGATGGGGAGAGGCGAGGGTGGGGGGTGGGGGTGAGGTGGTCGAGGGTGTGGGCAGAGTGCGAGGTAGGGCGACCCGGAGCTAGGAGCACAGTCACTCGAATTCCAACCGGGAATACCATTCAGTGAGCACGAGAGCGAAATTAAGTGAATTCCCGTGGGCGCACGGGGTTCTATCTTGCTTCGTACGTTATACCCACCACGTACGTATTACCCCACTACAGATGCCCCATGGACACGTTGCTGCTGCTCTGTTCCACGACCGCTCTATATCTTCGCTGTTGGTTAGCTTTTCTTTAACCCAACCTGACTCAGCGAGCTCAGCATTTCGTGAACTTCCACGATGGCGGCTTCGCCGATGCTCCCAGTCGTTTTGACGCTCGGTCTTACGGGTCTCGAATACACTGTCTCTTTCTACTGCGATACGGCGTGAAAATTCCTGTGAATTCCAACGATAGCCCCCCCCCCCTCCTCACCCCTCCCGAGTGTGCGTCCGTGAAATGCGTTCTGGCAGTTAAATTCCGAATTCGAAAGCCAGTTACGGAGAACCTCTGCCTCAGAGGCGAGAAAAAGAGTGTGTGTGTGTGTGTGTGTGCTAGCGTGAAAGAGAGAGAAGGAGAGTGAGGATGAGAATTCAAGAAGACAAGGATTTGTGCGAAAGTGAAGGCCATCGGTGCAGGAAACCGTTTCGTCTGTAGATATCGACGAATCGTCGTGCTCTTCGAGTTTTTCTTTGTCCTCTCCGTGTACAGTCGTATGCACTGACGTCCCAAGTAAAAACATAGTATATCTATGTATGTATCAGGGTGGCCTTTGTTTAGTCTATTTTTTAATTTTGGCGCTCTCATAGGATAATATGGATCGAAATGAATTTGAAAAAATATCCTGAAAATGCGCGGTCCCTATCTCAATTCTTAACCCTGCCGCCAGCCTCTCGAAGTTTGCCATTCAATCGGCAGGTTTAAGAATTATTGAGATAAGGATAAATATATCCTCAACTTTGAGAATATTTTTCGTCATTCATTTTCAACCATATAGTCCTCTAGGAACGCCAAAATAAAAAAAAAGAGAAAATAAGGACCACCCTAATGTATATAGACCAAATATAGTTTCTATATGGAATTTACGATAATAATTCTGTGTACGGAATGTGTAATTTTAATCTTTCTGAATTTCGATCCCAACCCAATACGACTTTAATGCCGTATTTCTCTTTTCAGATTTACGATTTCTGATAAAAAAACTCCTGCAAGATTCAAGAAAAATCAGTCGCCCACAACGAGTAAACCTATAACTTTCACGATCGATGTATTTACTGCGAATATTATACGTCACGATTATCAAACATATGGTTGGGATTCGGATATTCATCGACGTGAATACAAGAAACGTTCAAGCATATATATATATATATATATATATATATATCTCGATTTTCTTGGGTTTGCACGGTGATCGAAAATCCCGGATTATCGCCACATCATGGTGGTCGGATCGGGGTAATTTCCGAAGAGTCTATTGTTAGTCAATGGTCGAGCAAACAATACTGTCGGTTGGAAATTCACGGAGAGGCGGACAAAACCTCGTTGGATCGTTGGTCGAAGTCTTGGCAGCCCATGGCAATCGAGATGCAACCGAGTACGAGATGCTAATGGAGGCCCCGCGCAGAAACGCGAAAGGAAAGTTCGAGTCATCGTGGACGTATTAATTATGAGGTATTCTGCACTCGGCTTCGGCAGCACGGGGAAGGGGAGAGGGGGGGGGGATGGGGAGAATGGAAACGTTTCAACATTCTGGCTTAGTCTCGCATCTACCCACGCTCGTTTTCATCTTGGTCTTCATCGTATTTAGGTATAGATCGTCGAAGAACAGCTCGAAAAGAAAGCCAGTTACTTCATGAATGATGTTCGTGCCGAATTCCACAAGATAAATCGTCGTTACCAACTCCAGCCCCATACTCCTGGCCACGTTGAATTGCCTTCGGGGTTTACGTTTCGAAACCTTTCGCGGATGACGTGAAGTCGAAAGGTTTTCGGAAAACGAATGATTTAGGGCTGCTCGCTCACGAACATGATAACGATGATAATTTACGTTTGTATTGGACCAGATGGTTATCTTTGAATCGGGTTCGAGACTGATTAATTCACACGCACGTTTCGTCGATGCTGCTCAACGACTCGTCACATGCATCATTGTGGGAAGTAAAAATTGTCGGGACTGACAATGAGCAATGGATGGCAGGGTTGATGATCGTGAAAGGCTATTTTGTCGTCGAAGTTCGATATCTTATATAATGTTGATCGAAGGGTATGAAAAGAATTGCCTAAGATAAATTAATATGTCATAACTTGAATTTAGAACAAATTGAAACGTTTTGCTTTCCTCTTTTATTCACCATTCTCACAAAAATTAGTATTTTTGAACGAATGTTTTTTTTTCTAAGATTACTCAAAGACACTTACACAAAAATATGGGTATGGTACAAGACGAAAAAAAATTATTTGCTAATTTTGTATCAACGAATACAAAACTTGTTCCATAAAAGCCCCAATTGCTATTATGGAACAAATTCTAGGTCTCCAAAATACCGACAACATTTTTTTCTCTCAACGAAAATTATCACACACCTACAAGAGGATGCTCACAAGATGACTGAATGGTTCAAAAAATATCGAATTCGAACTTCAATTTTAGCCAAAGCGCGAAAAGAATAAATCGACAGTCCTGTTTCATAAAAGCCCCGGTCGACGGTGCACTTTTTGTTCGGGTCCGTATTCCCAATGTACCTTTTTTTTTTCAACTCGAGACTGAACGCAAATGCACGTACGCGAAATTCACTCGTAAAACGATATAAAGTTGTTAGCCCGGTTGCATTCCTCGAAAACCTTTGTGTTTCCCAAACAAAACAATGAGCGTCCGAGGCGCGTTGCAGCAACGTACCAGCGGTGAACGAAAAAAAAAAGAAAGAAGGGTAAAAAATAAAAAAAAGAAGAAGACAAAAAAAACAACAAAGATGCGAAAGAGAGGTTATAAACGTAGGAACGAGATAAAACAAGAAAACAAAACATTTGCGAGAGTGCGTAATTAAAGCAATTAAGCCGAAGTTAACACTGGTCGCTGGAGGCAGTGGTGTTTGTATATACAGCAAGAGACCTCTCGCGGCTCACGCCACCCGAGTAAAATAAAGATTCGCGCGGGTCATGCAAAACGTGGAAGACGAAAAGATTAAAAAAAGGAAGAGAGAGAGAGAGAGAGAGAGAGAGAGAGAGAGAGAGAGAGAAGGTACACGAAGGTCGGTGGATAGGGCAAAGAAGGACAAAGTCGAGAAAGCTGAGACAACACGTTGGACTCGCAAAGAGTCGTGGTGGGGAGGGTTGGTGTAGGGGTCGTGGAAATTCGAAGGTACACCATGGATACGTGCGGGGACCGTGCTGAGATATAAATTCCCTAAACGAGGTTGAAGTTTGGTAGTTACCGAACTTTTTTATTGCACGAAATACTATTTAGAAAAATAATGTCGAAAAGTTCTGGGGTTCTCGGTGTATGGCTCTGTGGGAAATTTATCACTGGGCCGGATTACAAAAAAAAAAGGGGTTGGGGTGTAAGATGTCCAAGGACAAACTCGCGTGAGATTGTCGCCAACTCGAACGACATGTAGCGTTTATTTGTGCGACGAAATCTACGGGATTTATTGAAACCCGATTGATCGGTCGATTTTGGGTCGATACGCGTGTTTGCACGATTAAAACAAAATGTTTACTCGATCACAATTTATTGGTTGGAGTGTATGTCCTGTCGATAACTTCCGAAGAAGCGTAACCGAGTTGCTGAAAGCAATTCCAGTTGAAGCCTTCCAGCATCGCTACGAAGACTGGAAGGAACGCCTCTGCCAAATTGTAGCTGCCTAAGATACGCAACTTTGAAGAGGATAACATTGATGTATAAAAATCGAATTAAACAGTTCCACATAAAAAAAATCAGTCTCATTACTTTTCTACCACACTTAGTGTCATTACATGGCAAATTCCACCCGGAAACTTTATATACAGTGTATATACATAGCTACAGTTCATATGCATTTCACACGATTTATTTTTTCACTTGGTTCCCAGGAGGTGGCAGGATTCTCAGAAGATCGTTCGGGCAAATGCATTTCTACACCATGAATACGTGCAATTGTATACGTTTCTCCATGGCCTTCTTACCGAATACTCAATAGCCGTGTGGTGTGTGGCTCTCTCGATCACACGTCGATCTTGATAACACTTCCAGTGGTGTTGCTGAATCAGCTTAAATTCGCCGTAGCCATTGCCCCGAGGATTTTACGAGCCGCTGGCTCTCGACAGGGCAGCACTAGCGACGGTCGACGAAAGGGACGATGGTGAGGGGGGGTTGGCGTCGGCAGAGCTCGAATTAAGCACACGATCGGCACGAAAATTTGTTCGCGTTAAACGAATCTAAATCTCTGCGGCAACGTTGGATCGTTGAAACACGAATGCCAGAACGAAATCGATGGTCGGGGAAAACGAATGCGCGGTAGAGAGTGTGAGAGCGAACGACGGGGAAATCCCGAGGAAAGGAATAAAAGATAAATCATATCGCGTGTACGTTGTGATATACGTGGGTGTATGCGGCTAAAAATTACTTCGATCCGTTAAACTTTTACGGCAAACCCACCTGCAATAGGGGGACGTGGAAGGGGCGGGTGAGGGCGAAAGGGGTGAGAGGGGGGGGGGGGGCACGGGAGGAAGCAAGACGAGTGATTACGAAAACCGCGTTCGCGAGATCCGTGGACTAGCGAACTTTTAATCGACTCGCGCACGACGTGACCCCCCCGTTATACGTTACATTTCTCGCGTTTTCTCATCTCATCCTCATTCAACGTGAACAAAAATTATTGTCAAGTAAAAGAAAAATGAAAAAAAAAAAACGCTGCAGTCTCAATCGCTGTCATCGTGAATTTTCGACTGTCCCCAAACGAAGAAGAAACGCTCGGGTAGTCGACGAATAAAAAATAAAAATGTAAAAAAAAGTAAAAAAAAAAAAAAAAAAAAATAACATCGTCTCTTACGCGACACGCGATTCTTTATTCGCGGTGTACCCAACCGGCAGTCGAGATAGAGCGAGAAAAATTTACACCGGCGCCAACATTAATCACCGTGCAACCGACGCGGGGATCGAATAATTTGGGTTAGAGAGTGTGACGGGAAATCGCGAAGAAATAATGGGATTTTTCTTTTCTCCTCCCCCGCGTGCCCAAAACGGGTGGGGCCCTCTCTATTTCTGTCTGTCTCTCTCTCTCTGGTCCGCGAATTCTCTTTTGCTCGCACACTCGACGTCTTCGACTTCAACGACGAATCGAAAACGTTCCGGTTTATCGGGAAAACGAAGGACCCGGTCGTGGCTTCGACGTTGGCGATTGCAGTCGCTGTCTCTCGATTTCATTCTCGGTTGGTTGTTCTTTTTTTTTTTCATTCTCGTCTCTTTCTCTCTTTTTTTTCATTTTACTTTCTTCTTTTTTCGCGTCTCGGTAGAGAGCTTTTTTCTCAGTTATTTCGCAACCCACCCCCCCCCCCCGTTTCTTGCCGAGCCACCACAGGCGATCGCCTTTTTTCGCGAAGCCGCGAAGGAACGGAGCCTCTGCGGTCGCCCTACTCCAACCATCCGGCCCCTTCTTCCCTTCTTACCGCCATTCGCCTCTCGCGGTTTAGACTTTGCCTCTCGGCAACGGGGGCCCCCTCACGGCTCGGGCGAAACCCCGAGGTACACACTCTATCGCTTCACCTACACGCCTCGTGGTCTCTCTCGTAACCTCCCGGCCCCGGGGCGGTTAACGAGCTACCCGGGATTTATTTAAAAAGTAAATTAGCTCCGGCGTGCCGCTCGATAATACAACTCGGCCGCGAGATCACCCCGTTTCTCTCTCCATTTCCCATTCTACACGCCCGCGCTTGCCCGTTTTCTTCGGCTCTCGCTCGCTCGACGTAAAATCCTCGAACGAAAATCATCCGAAGTCACCGCGTTGCTTCATTTAATTTATTTTCACTCCCTTCAGAAATTGGATTATCCTGAATCTGTTCTCTACCCCCCCCCCCCACCCCCGCTCTCCAAGCTCCGAGTAATGTTTTATGCGGTACACGAGAACCATGATCCGTTATTTTTTTTGTCTCGCAATTTACAAACGCCAGTGTCAATAGGGCATTTTATGATTTGACGGTAGGGAAGGCCTCATTAGGCTTCTCGGTTTCAAACTTGTAATGTAGGTAATTTTTTGACCTCATCCGAAACTGATTGCCCGAACGTGCTGCCGATGTTCCACCCATGGAAAATGATGTTCATTATTTTCAATAATTTAATTAATTCGCAGACATACAGAACCTTCATTAATCAAGCAACGTTAAATATATTTTAATGCACGATTTGCAGCGAAAAGATATCGTTCGGTCAATGATCAATTATTTGAATTATCAGATTAATACCTAACCGACCAATATTTTATAACAAGGGACTCACGAATCACTAGATGTCTAGAACGGCTATAAATGGAGATTTATAAAATGATTGATTGAGTTTTGGGTCATACAGTCGGTGCTCACTAGAAAAGGAAAGAACTTCAAAATTAATTGATCGGAAGTGAATGAAATACTTTTTTTTATACGGGAGCGACGACTAACTAATTGCTAGTGGAAAATTGCTCATGTGTGCCGATTACTTCGTTTCAGCAAATCATTCACGAATATTCATCGTTGGCTGAACCTTACATCCTTCATCTTTTCCATGGATGCGTCTATTTATCATGTAATTCCATAGATTCGAATGAAATCTTTCAACGTTTATCCACCTGCGTAGACACCGTAAGACGTATTATCAGACGAAATATTAGTCGGTTCATGACTGTACAGGATGAAAACAAAGAGAAAGAGAGAGAGAGCGAGAGAAAGAGAGAGAAACAGACAGAGATATAACTCGGGAACGAGATAACGATGAAAGCTCGCCTGGGTAAAGTCTTTGCTGGCACAGTTGTAACCGGAATGAGAAGATCGCAAAGGTCCGTTTGCGGCAAAGGACGAGGACACACGAGAGAGTGAGAACAACGATGGAAAAGGTTGAGTGGCGCGGTGTACCCGCGAGGGGTAGCGACTGACGGGTGGGGGAGGGTCGGGGAGAGATGAGGGAGCGACGCGGACGAGAGAAATGTTAGGCGCTCATCGTCGTTGGAATCCCAACTCGAAGTTGACTCGAGCGTAATGAACAAGTTGCAACCACCTCGTCGCGAAGCCAAAGCCACGACGCAGGTCCTGGTTGGGTGGGTGGTTGTTGAGGGGAGGCCAGGGGGGGGGGGAGGGGGTCGTATAACCCATAGTCGCGTCGACTATGGTGGCTCCTTCTGCCCGTTATAATAATTGTGTGTCCCGGCATGTCTCCTCGCGAGTCCGTGGCTGTTAGCGCAATATATTATATCCGTCCTTGTTTCCCGTGTGCTATCCCGTCTCTCACGCTCGCCAACATCTTCTCGTCTTCCTTGAGATCACTAGGCGGGGCAGGGGGACCGTGCGAGCGTCTTCCTTCGCGTTCCACACGGCGGGCTTAACTACTCGAGCCCATATTTATATATATATATATATATATGTATATATGTATCTACATGAACGAGAGAAGAGGATGTGGATGGAAGGTGAAGTGCGGTGAATCCGTCTGGCGCATCATCGTTCTCGTTCCCGTCACGATGTTACCTCCCCGGTTCACGAAGCAGCTCGGCTCATGCTCCTTCTTCCTCCTGCTGCTGCTGCTGCTACTACTGCTGGCTAAGGTGCTTTCGTACTTTGCAGCTTTAACCGTACTATTGACACGAAGTCGAGAGTTGCTCTCACCGTCTTCGTCCGAGGCCTCGGGCTCCTTTCTTCCCTATCCTTATCTCCATCTCTCTCTCTCTCTCTCTTTCTCACTTTCTCGCTATCTCGACCTCGCGACTTCCCCCTCCACCACGCTAACCACCCTCGTTTTCTCTCTGTCTACCAAACTCTTCGACTTGCTCTTCGGTAAACACGAGTGTTCAATTTCCTCCATACAACACTGAGTTTCCAGTGGCAAATCGCTCTTAAACCAACACAAACACACATATAGATACATGTGTTTACATGTAAATGTCATTCGATGTTCTTCAGGATTATAACTATGCTCACTTTTTTAATAATTTCTTTTTTCAATCGTTGGGATCTTTATGCAAGTACTGGGTTTCATTGATTTTTCGCCTTCTTCCAGTCCGCATAGGTAATCCGGCATACTAGATAGGGGAATTATAATGCTATTACACAAAGTACCTGTAACTCGAGTACCTGCTTTGCAGATTTTTTTTTTTGTTTGTCTTTCTTTTTTTCAAGATTTTCTTGTGTCCGTTGTCTTTTGTGTCACGTGATTTCGAGATTGAAGATATTCGTCCGTGTGGGACCAACTACGACGAAGTGTCACGACCCATCAAGACTCCCCGTCGTAACGCACGGACCAAACGTATTTCAGGAATATAAGAGCCAATTGCATTCGGATGGTTGTGGTTGTGGATAGGCGTGTTTCACTCGGTCCATACGTTATCTCGCTCGAGCTTACGGCTCGCACCGGCTACGGCATGGGCAACTTCGCCAACGGGAAGAGCTCCAGCTATCTCACTCGCTAGTCTCTCTCTCTCTCTCTTTCTCTGTCTCTCTCCTCTCTCTCTCGCTCCAGCCGCACACCCTACTCTGGGACACACACGCGTGCGCTTGCGCTCACAAACACACGCATACACACACACACACACACTCGCAATGTTACCGCGGGGCGTACCGGCGAAAGGGTGAGGAAGGCCGTAACGTTGGGGAGGGTGAGTCGTGCAAATAGTGTAGATTACCTTGATTAGTTTGCGCTACCCGTACTCCAACGTACCCTTTGTCCGAGCAAGAGAGACGCCCACCAGTCTCACCGAGGATAGTAGAACAGTGTGTGTGTGTGTGTGTGTGTGTGTGTGAGGGAGAGAGTGGAAGAGAGATGAAGGAATACAGTATAGAACTACGAGGACGATATAGATATAGTCGATGTTAGGACGAGGGGTGGGATAGAGCTGGTGAGCGTGCAGAGTTGCGGCCCCTGAATGAGGGAGGCAGAGGAAACGAAAGCAGGGTTCTGGACCAACTACGAGATTGGATGTTTACGGAAGATTTTTCCACGAAATTCGTCGACGACGAGAGTTTCCACTTTCAGTCTTGCACAGATTTCGGATCTACGGGTACGTCTCCCCCCCTGCTTCGGGAAACGTACTACTCTCTCGGTACTTGTATATATATATATGTATATGTATGAAATCCTGAACAGATAAGTAATCTTGTATATAAAAAAAAAATTGCTTCAATTAGGAAGCTACATATGTGACGGTCTAAATGAATTTTATTAGGACTTTGGCGTCACATCATTTTCAAAATGTCCGAAAACATCCAAAAATCACATTCGCGAAAAATCTCCAGATGAATGTATAAGTGTATGTATGTCACGACCCTGAAAAATCTAAATGCCTATAACTCGAGAACGGTTAGAGCTACAGCGCTCAAATCTTGCACACATGTGTTGTCTTACAATGTATGTGTCATGTGTATTTTTTGCAATAATTGACGCAGCTACTCAGATTTGACAGCGTTTTCAACTTAAAAAAAAAACGTCGATTACCACTTCAGCGTCGGCAAATTCTGAGATATTCGTCCAAATAATTCTTATATGAAATGAAATATGAAATTTTTCGAGAAATCCACTTTCTACACTATAACTCCCGTCAACTTTGACCAATTGAACCCTGACTTTCCACAATATCATTCAGCCTTAATACGTATCAAGTTTTGCGAAAATCAGCAAAATGGATCGGATTTTATATCGATTCAAGTTCTTCAATTATTGTGAACCTCTGCCAAAAGAAAAAAAAACAAATTCAACTTGCCATGCTCAATATTCCGGATAAACGTGATCAACGATCACGATTATTCGGTACAACAATTAAGTGAAAATCCACTACCGCGTTCGAATTAGACGAGACATTGAAATTTCTCCTACGTGAACGTCAAATTCTTTTTCCATTCGAGCAAATGGACTTTTATAGAATTTGTTTTTCAACAACGTGAGAGACAATTGAGTGACGATTGTTCAAATTTTTCATCCGATAATCGTTCGTTCAAAATTGTTTTTTTTTTCTTTTTTTAATGAAACGTTGATTTCTGTCCAATATCAGACCAGTGACGTATCCACTTACCCACACGAGAGGGACAGCAGTGGTAACGGTCGAACGTGGTCAGACCAAGTCGCTGGGGGATCTTGGTCGACTGTGCGGACGAACGATCTTCTCCGCACGGGGAGAGGTAAGGGCAGGGGGGCGGAGGGGGGTTTCGCGGTTCCGGAACCTCGTTAGAAACTGGAAGGGCGCACATACGCAAGGCGAACGCGGTTAGGAACGTCCGAAGGACGAAGATACTGCGGTGCGCATCGAGCCCGGTCGCTCGTGGTCCCGATTCTCGCGCGTTTTCCACCACGAGCGAGTCGTACACATCCACCGTCCCCTCGGTACCACATAAGTTCGTTAAGGCCACCCCGTTCTCTCCCCAATTTTCACTTCAGCAAAATTTACGATACCCTAAAAGCCCACGTCAGTCGTAGCTTACGCGCGCCCTCCCAAGTCGTTTCGGCTATCGCAATCCCCGTCCCGGTATTATTCTCTTGTTTTTTCTTTCTTTGCTTTTTATTTGTATTTTTCTTTCTCGCTTTTTTACGGCACTTCTTCGTTTCACGTCGGGGGCGTCTCGATGCCTTCTGGGGTTCTCGAGAAGACAACGAAAAATATATTTTTTTCAATTCGGCAGAATGCGAATAACTTTTTCATGAAATAGACCCTCCGACGAGCGAATCGGAATATATAATCCTGTTTGATAATATTTTCATTGAAACAAAAAGTTTTTTCGAGGTAGAGCGAAATAAATAATGCAGTATGTTTTTTTTTCTTCGGGTGTTGAAAAAAAGTTAAATGAGCTCGACAAAATGGAGGAAAAGAATTGGAAAACTGTTAATAGATCGAATGAGCAGTCCTTTTTTTGTTAGTAGAAGATGACGAATCGTTGTCGTAACAAATGTCATTTGCTTCCAAAACAAATCAGCTGTGACAAATAATTTTCCGGTTTCTCTAATCAAAACGTTTTGCCATCACTGTATTAAGGTAGTATCCCACAAACTTCATAGTTTTAACTTCATAGTCGTAAGATTCAAAGCAAGCATGAAGATATACCATCTCCTGATTGAGATACGTAGTACTTTGATGTGGCAACGTCGCGTGTGATGATGTCGATCAGAGAGAGAGAGAGAAGATGGGAAACAAACGCGCAACGTTACCATGTCTACTGGATCACGACCAACTCCTGATATAAACTGTATTTTCCCGATGTTTATTTGCTTATTATTATCATCACAATCTCCTGATCTCTACTGTCAAATGCCCAAAATGTTCTCCGAATATTCAACTTGCAGCTTAAGTGTTTTCATTAAAATCTGACGAGGACTTTTTGTATTATATCAAATTGAGCGTGATTCTCCATAAGGGTCCATGTTAAACGTGTGAAAATAAAAGTGTTGATATCTTTTTCCTCGCACTCCGGAAAGCCATGAAAATTTAACTGAAACTTTTTCTTATCAATACCTATAAGTATGCCAAGTTTCATGGAAATCTGACGAGGAACTCTCTTATGAAGGGTACTTAACCTAAAAAATGTGCTACAGTAAATTATGCTACGGCTATTGTAACGCAATAAATTTATTTTTCTGCAAACAAGATTCTGTCTCATGGATGATATCATCGAGCACTTTGAAAATCTGCGAAGGGGCTGCGGATATCTCGATAGTTGCCGTCTACATGGACATTCATGTATAGATCCTCGGTGATTACATCAACACTATGCCCACAAACTGGCTAGGCAAGCAGGTTTATCGACTGTTATAGATCGATCGAAGAACCCTCGCCATTCGGACGCCACGATCCAAACCCTGTTGTTCGTATACGACAGACTTCGATCCGCAACAGTACGTAACCCCGTGTTCCCGGTGTTTGTCGAGTAATTTATACACGCGTGGAAGCACGATGGGAGGCCGATGGCGAATTCGCGATATACACACGGACAATAACGTTCGTGTGGACGATCGACGTACGTATGCCCAACGTTGCCACTGTGTTTGGGCACTGTATTAGCGGTATCGGCGATGCAAATATCGGAAATCGGATGGAAACGCCCGGATAGGTCTTACGGCGTTCTGCAACGTCAAGAGCCTTGTACTTCAGTGAAGGTTGCAGAGAGAACGGGGACGCCCGAACATCGAGACAGAGATAGAGAGAGAGAGAGAGAGAGAGAGAGAGAGACGGTGAAACGTGGAAGTGCGCGTTCCGGAGGTCGGAGTGACCATTGGACTATCCTGATAACTCCCGGTAATCCCGGCACGGCGACGATACATTGGCACGGCGTAAACCCCCTCGGGATCTCTTGTCCCGGTAGCGTGCCCGAGGCTCGAGCCATCGAATGCCACATTCAGCACGGCAACACGCTACACGCTCAACCACCGGGCAGCAAGCAGCAGCAGCAGCAGCAGCAGCGGCAGCAGTTGCATCACCGGTACCAACCCTGCGAGTAGTGCGCTGACAAAATGTTGTCATTCGCGGCTTATCTCGACACTGCGCTCGGGGATTCCGCAGGCTCGATTCGTACCTCTATTTCTGATGGCCTGTTCACTGTCCTCGAGGCTCAGCCCCCTCCCCGTATATATGTGTGTATATATTAGGGTCGTCCTTGTGGGCGGTTTCAATGAATTTTGAAGGTTTACCCTTAGATTGCCTCCAAATAATAAAAAAATGAGTGGCCTTAAAATTTCAGCCCTCTATCTTAAAAATTGACCATTATCAGGATGGGTTGGTTTTTACCCTTTGAAATACACAGACCGAATGTATTTGGAATCAGGCACGTTCTGCACTTCAAGTCACAGAATCTCACGGGGACGAAATATGTTGTTTTTCAGAGAAAAAAATAGGTGACACGTATTTTGCCGATTCGTGAATATAATTTTATTCACGGAGTTATGAGCATTGCAATTTTAGGCGTGATTTACGAAATAACTTTTCTCAGATTTTCCGGTGGATTTCGGAAAGAGATACGAAATCACATCAGAATCAGAAGTGAAAATCAAAATTTCTTGATTATTGATAAAATATAGGTATTTAAAAAAAAAAATTTTTATAGATTTTTTTATAGATCACCTCTGAGATTGAAATGCTCATAACTCGATGAAAAAAATTATATTCACGAATCGGCAAAATACCTGTGACCTATTTGTCTGTAAAATACAACATATTCCGTCCCCGAAAGATACTGAGACTTGAAGCGTAGAACCTGCCGGATTCAAAATGAAATCCGTCCACAGGTTCTTATACACATATAAAAATAACCTTGATGCTTACATATGCGATAAAATGTCTGATGCGGAATCAGCGAGACGTTCGGTACGTTCGGGTCCGGCAAGTAACATTTTTCACCGTTGCAACGCAGTGCGGTTAAGTGATCGATCGGTCATATTCGACCTATTGCCGATATGGTCGTAGCGCATTGTCTCCCGATAACTTTGCGATAAAATCGTAACCAGCCCCCCGTTGTAACTCGATCGACGATAAATTTTGCTGCACGAATGCCGAAGGACCAAAACCGAGTCTATCGATCTTCATACGATAACGTCATACACGTTGACGTCATCGCGTATGAATTATCGAGTAAATAAAATGTAGACAAATCGAAGAGTCTCGGCTATTGGTAGGCGAGTTTCTCGACTGTGTGCAAACCCGATAGATCGGTCGAACGCTGTAACCCTACTTACGTTTCACATACGACATTGTTCCGATACGATGAGTATAACCTAACTTATGGAACATTCATCGGGACACGAAGGAATGACGGAGATCGAATGAGAGAGAATCGAACGGGAAAGAAGATCACGAAAACATAGAAACGCGAATTGTCGCGTAGAGACGCAAATGGCATAAGCTCGCTTGGGTTATGGTTACACTTTTGCGTGCCATCTGTTTCCTACGTCGCCATTGTCGGCAGGAGGCACACCCGGACCCGTTTCACCTCCCACTCTCTCATTCATTCTTCTTCTCTTTTACTTTTTATTATTTCCTACCCCGATGACCCTGCGCTCTTGGAGATAGGGATAATTCAGGATCCTCGAGCCGCGAACGACCGGAGAAAGAGCGAGAAACCGCGAAGATACCGGGCGAGAAAGCGAATAAGGTCGGAGACGGACCAACGGTCCTCGGGTTGGATGAAACGAGAAGCCCGCGAGAGATCGTTCGCACACGGTCTTTCTGTAGTAGCGTAAGTGCAGCATGGAACCAGGGGACTCAACGAGAAGTATACGACTACGACGACTGTAATGTTCTGCCTTGCTTCACCCGGGGAAAACGTCGTTTATCATCCCGAGAGAATGGGATGTGGCCCACCCTACCGGCCTCGCGAGGAAGGATGAGTAACGATGGATCGAAACTGTTGCTCTCTTCTGGAGGGCCGCCTCGTGGTTGCCGGCCAACGTTATCCTTCTGTACCTTCTATATGGTCCTCGTACACCGTCCTCAACCTTCGGACCTTGGGAGTACATTACGTCGCATTCCGAAGATTCGTCTTTCAGTGGCTTCGGCCACATGTGAAATCATTTGAAGATCATGGTTTTTTTCGTTGTTATTCTGTAATTTTCGAAAAAGTGACTGTATCGAAGTATGTATGTTCAACAAGTTGTCAACATGTTGACAATGAGAAGTTTTAAAGGTAAACTGGGTTATAGCTAATTTTGTGATTCGGCACGAGCATTGCTGATTCCGAACAACGCTTTCCATTTGTATAAAAACAACAAAACAAAAATGTATTACACCTCGTTATTCTCTAGATTTACTCTTTAGAAATCTTTATCAACGACTTTTTTTTCAGATCGATGTTTCTGGATATCTACCGCCGGACATCATTATAAAAATACCGTTTCCGAATGATTAAGTAGTGTCACCGTTTCTAAATTTTTTTTCCTTATTTAGAAAATATGCGAAAAAGTTGAATAGACGATTGACAGCGTTAAAAAATGTCATTGATATCTCAATTCATCTGGCCAACAAAAATGTTTGACTTTATACTTTTTTTTTTACACCTTAGTCCATTTGCTTTCTCAAGTTTTTCTTCAATTGGTTCAAATTGCGAGGATGCGTCAATGGACAATTTACGCTGAGATCTTTGTTGCCTATGAAATCAATCTACCTCACGAGTATCTCGGCACGGGGGGGTGTCTTATATTTACGATCGTTTGCATGACGTGCTTTCTTCGGCGCTGACAGGATAATACGCCCACTTCAGTATCGCCGGAGCCGTAAGCTCTCTCGACTAGTCGCGACGACGATGTCGCGAACGAGTTCTCTCGTTGAAGAGCACGAGAAACGGTTTTTTTTCATTTATTTTTTTTTTTTTCAACACCAAGTACGTACTGCAGAGTTACCGGGCATACTGTTTATGGAAGTGTTTGCAAGAGTACAGTCGGAGAGATACGTAAGCGACTATTGGCATTAAGAAGGAGACGGAGACACGCGGAGAAGAGCTCTCGTCGCTTTTGGTGGGCGGTAGGCTTCGACGTCGGAGCCGGGTAACTGAGTCTGAAGGCGATTATCTTGGGCTTAGCGAAGTGACTCGATCGACTCTCCGGATCTCTCCGGTATCAGGATACCCGGTTGCCGGAACCCAGCCCATGTTGTTACGTGCTTTGAGGCGAAAGCTTTTTCACCAAGTGGGATAACGAATGGAGAGAAAAACGTCGATCTTCGCCAAACAGAAAAATCCCGGGATACGTATGTATAGCTCCTGTATCAACGTTGACGTTGATGTGGAGTCGGTGAAGTTATACGACGAGCCAAGCAAAACCGATATCACGACGAATCGGAAATTCGTGCATTGGGATGTTGCGCTGAATTATTTCACTCGTGGCGATGAAAGGAATGACGCTCTTGACATTTCGTGATCCCATCAAAACGAATATCATGTAATTGAACCCCAGGCTACTTGTTGAGAATGGAAGAGAAAACAAATAAAAAAATGGTGTTGCCGGAAAATGTTGAATAGCGACGTAAAGTAGTAGCACACTGGATCTCAGCGACGCGCGAGGAGTGAAAGAAATAAGAAAAAAATAAGTGTCGGGTCTTGATATAAATATATATATATATATATATATATAATAAAAAATTTATTCGGACAAGTTGGATAGCGAGAAATACATGGACGTGCGTGAGTGAAAGCGAGAGAGCTTTCCAACGCCGCGTGGCGAAATTGCGAGTAGCACGAGAAGAGTCTACCTGACGAGCTCCGAGACCCTCGGCGAAGTTGCCACTGCGCCGCGGAAGTGGTCGGGGCGGAATTTGAATTAATTACGGGGGTTGGGGATGGTGAGGGGGCGGCGGGGGGGGAGAAGTGAACAAGCCAAGAACGGGGCCGCGGATCGCAGCGGTGGCAGCGGCAGCGCACCGTCAGAGCTGAGGGCGGATACGAGGAGGAAAATAGAGGCGAGGGAGTACCGGGGGAGGACGGCAGAGTGAGAGAGGAAGAAGAAGAAGAAGAGGCTGCGACGGTGAGGGATAAACGCATAGGAAAGCAGAGAAAGCGAGCATGATGGAGTCGGGGAGAAGGTTTCACTGGAGAAGTAAGAGTCCGTGAGAGGCTGAGAGAGCGACGAAACGGAGGGTTGAACGAAGATGAGAAAGATGCGAAGTGGATGAAACGTAGACGTGGTAACGGGGTGAGGTGGGGGGAGGTGAGCGAGCGAGAAAGCCGAAACGACGGGGGCGGATGTTGTGAAATTGTTCTTCCGTTACTAAGTTAGACGCCTCCAACTTCACACCTCAAGTACCTTGAGGTGAGCACGGAACTAATTCGGAATTCCGGCCTGAGTGGCTCCTTATTTCGCGGCCGAGTCGTGTTTATGGGCAAATCTTATACGGGCCCGAGACTTGGTTGGGCGTTAGACAGAGGAACGGTCGGTTTGGTTTGGTTTTGTTAATTCCGTTCTTCGCAGAGTTCGCACCACTCAGGATTGACGCGTCGAAGGGAATACGCACGCAGAGGGATCATACAACTGTCGAGTCACATAGCGTCTAGCTAGGGGCAGGACTGAATCAATGTGATTCGATGCTGCGCGATTTTTCCCGAAAAAATGGCAAACGTTTCCCGTGGATCATGAAGAGGATCATCAGGACCGGAGGAGATGCCGAAACGACTGGGTACGCGCTTACCGCCGACGTAACCAGGTATCATATATAATCGTGAAACCGAAGGCAGAGGGGAGCAACAACGGCCAGCAAGCTCTACAACAACTTCTATTAGCATAAAGTCTGGGGAAGCTCCAGACGCGACAACTACTCGCCGCTTTGGCCCGTACCACCCTTTTCCGACTCGGCCCATCCAACTAAACTATCAACTTTATTGATACGGCTCGGAACCTCTCGTATAGTCGGTACACACCCCCTACGCCGGGGTTTCACCCGTCCGAAAATGCGAGGTGGCGGAGACCCGTTTGCATGCTTGTTTCCACTCGCGCACAGTACACTATACACGGTCGTGAACGTCTCCCCCTCACCCGTTGGCCCTCATCGCCGGGCCATCTCTAAACACTCAACGACTTTCCGGTGGAAAACCCGGGTGCCGTAACATTTAAGCCCGTGGAGGAGCAGTCTTCGAACGGCCGAAACAAGTGAATGTGGAACGGTTGTAAGGTCGAATGTAAGTACCAATAGCCCATCCCCGGGTGGATGAGAAAAGTACTGGGAGATGCGAAGAAACTAGGAGTAAGAAGAAGAAGAAGAAGAAGAAGAAGATTGTCGAAAATAAAAATCGAGGTTCTCAGACGCAAAACCAGAGAAACCGAGAGGGAAAGAATACAGAAATGAGCGCCAACATCCCGTGAGAGTGTGGTCTGTTCTACGTAGAAGTGTGGAAAAGCGAGCGAGGAAAGCTTGCGGAGCGGAGAAAGCTGTGAGGCCGCAACCTGCCTCGTTCCCTACGCTCGTCCGCCGCGACCCAAGAACTCGGGAGGTAGTTTCGCGATCTGGTATATAGGTCCGGTGGTGTGCTATAGGGTCCGGTGGTTTGCTATAGCCAAAGCTCTTGGCTGGAAGCTTCACCAATGGGTATACATATATACAGACGCAGGACGAAAGGGACAAAGAAGGAGATAGGAAAGGGGAAAGAGAGAGAAAGAGAGAGAGATAGATAGAGCTGGGAAAAGGATCTCGACCGGGCTGGCAGTTGGTGCACTTACCGGCATATTACCGTGCCTTCCATCCTTTCAACCCCTTTCCTCGCCCTCTCTTTATACCTCTGTACCGCTCTCTAGCTCTTGGCCCGCGGAACACCGACAGCGCTATACCCACGCAACATCGTATAAACTATAACTATACCCAAACCCTACTGCTGTAGCATTTCGTATACGACCTACGTACCGTTATACAGTGTACCGAGGTGCCGGTCCCACAGCCAACCCCCCTTCCAGCCGGGGGCAGGAGGTCGAGGGTTCGGGGGTATTTACCGCCGCCAAAACTAACCTCCCGGCAAGTGTGTGCCCAGGTATGGGCGACGAGCCGTGAGACTGGGTGCGGGGATCGGTAAGTTGGGGAGTCTCGTGACAGACACATACGTGCGAACGGGGGGAGGGGGGGGGGTAAAAGCGCACAATTTCGAGATCCCGGAGTCTCGGTCTCCACGGTGAATACACCGTGTGTCCAAAATTGGGGACGTTCTCCCCCCATCTCTGTCCGTCTCTGTTTCGCCCTCACGGGGTCGCGTTTGCTCGCTTGTTATGCGATACCGTCAACTATGGGTAGACGAGAACTGCGTTATTAGTACGTGTGGACGTTATACCGTTTCGGAATTCTCTTCCGGGGATTCTGCTTCCGTTGTGTCCTACCTTCCTCGACCTCTCAACTTGCTCAGAACGACCCTATCAGCAACCAACGGTATCCACCCCAGTCGAGCGTTTCACCCCACATCGACACACGTACAACGTGCATTAACACTCTGCGATTACACTCCGCGAATGGAAGAAAGTCTCGAGCGAGAGTTGGGCCAACGTTCGAATTGGTGGGAAAGAGAATTTTCCGAAGTGCTGGAAAACCGAGTACGTTTTGCACAACGTACGTTGTGCGACAGCAACGACGGAGGAAAATCTTCTACGGCCCTTGACTGGTACAAGCTCACGATAACACGATGTCCCCGAAAACATTATCCTGGTGCTCTCTTTGCCCGGGACCATAAAACGGTCGACGTTTTGGCCCTTTACCTAGCCTCAGGTTTCGCAGAGCCTGGCCTCGGGCTTTTTGCGAAATCAATTTCTCGACTGTCGTGTCGCAGGTCGTCTGGCCAGTCGGATCGGTAGTTAAGTTTTGTTGGTTCAGTCTTCTCGACTTTTAATGTGAGAACAACCGAGCCAATTTGGCACTGGCGGGTACGAGTTAAAACTCAGAACGATCAATGTTTAGAACGTGAAATGCCTCAAAGGTACAGAATTCCGAACGCCTAACAGTCGCGCGGTTTCTGTGATTGCTCGACTTTCGACCTTTTCCACGGGTAACCTATTGACGTTGGATGTATGCCGTTGGGGACTTTTTTCTAGGAAATTCAATTCTCTACAACATTGTTCATCTTAACTTTCGATTTATACATCGTTGTTTAGCCAGCGTTTGGACGTGAACATAAAAGTGCATAGATGTTCTATTATTTTCATTTTTTCCTGTAACAATTCAATGGGTTGCACGTCCTTAAAATTTGTGTGGTGTTATCAACTCCATTCGAAAGATTTTCGCTCATTGAAAACTATTTTCTGTTAATTTGGTTAAAAGAATGCCACTGAGTAACCGACCATATCTTGAAGTTGAAACAAATGAATTTTTATGGCAACAATTAACACTTACAATATAAACATTTGTTGTTTTCGCGATTGCATAAAAATGTGAGTATTTCTCATGGCAATATAACTCTTGCCGTCTACCGATAAGTATAGAATTCTTACGGACCACCAGCGGTGATATTGAGAAACAGTGAGAAAACCACTTTGCTACGTGAAAGTTTTTCCATCGCGAAGATTCAGTGAGCTGCAAAGGCTAATAACGGACTTGTATCGACGTTACCTCGAGCGCGCTTACACATTTTCATTTCGTCCGACCTTAACGCATTGGAGTTCAGAAATCGACCCGCCACCTGGCGCGCACTCGATGCCAATGCGTCCGAGCTCGCGTCGACGGTGTGGTGAAAAAAGATTGACATAAAATCGGCAATTCGAAACTACTACAACGGTACCCTCCACTATACGTGTCGGGCAATGATAAATTTCGTTATTCTTCGAATTCAATCGAGCAATCCAGTTCGACGTATTTACGGGAAAAATCCGGATGAGCGATGAACTCCTAGACAAAATGGTTGGGGCTTGAAATTGACATCGGTAAACGTTCGGAACGACCAAAATTAAGAACGATCGATGTTCACAACGACCGAAATTCCGAACATTAATCGGTCTGGATTTTTCGACTCCCACACGAAAGAACGAACAATCCGTTTGGAAAAAATCTCACAAGCTGAATATCACGATTTTCGTGGAAACACACGACGATATATTGCAAAAGCGAAAGAAGAAGAATAAGCGGAAAAAACGGATAATCCGAATTCATAAATTATTCGGGGTTTGTGATAATAATTTTATCAGAGTACGACCAGTAGTGGCAGCCCGACGGATATTCCGGGTACTCTTAATAGTGGCGACGACGTGGCTCGTCCGAGGAGTAACCTTCGGCGCGCCAAACGTTATCAGGACGGTAGTTCTGGCTGCTATTCGGCCCTCGGTTATGTCCCTCCCACCACCCCCACCCCCCATATTAATCATATTATAATACGCCGTATGTCCCCGGGCTCTGGGTTGGAAACCGTATCTCGGTCGTCGTCTTCGTCCGTTGTGCTCCGCGTGCTGATTCTTCGAGCCCGAAGAATCTTATTCCCGGTTATATTCCTCGTTCGAATTCAGGCTCGCTCGGTGATTCCGAATTCCTTTATTTCGCGGTGGATTTTCGTGAGTCTCGCGTGGTTCGGGACGCTACGATGGGGGGGACCGGTCTTTCCCTGTTGGCGGCGGGATTAAAGGGCTATTAATGTTATACCAGCTAAGAGGGAAAGAGAGAGAAAGAAAGAGAGGACCAAGAAGCTTCGACTAACACAGCACAGCAGAACCGGACGCCCAAACCGGTTCGACCAGCGATTTACTTTCGTTACCAGGCGAATTTTGTTTTTTAATTTGAAAACTTTTTTTTGATTGTTTTATTGTTTTATTTCGTTATGTTTTTAAATCCACGTTCTTATCGAATACTTTCGCGAGTTCTCGTTAAAAATGTTGTTAATGCATCGGTAATCTTGGGGATGGGGAAAAAAAGAACGACAAAAATTTTGGCAAACAAGCCGAGAAAATATGTTTGAAAAGAGAAAGGTTAAAAATCGTCCGGTGTATGTTCGTTATATTGGTCAAACCACGTGATGCAGATAACCCGTGTCGTCGATACGAATGTGTCTACACGGTGGCACACAGTATTCTCGTTATCTCGTGTTACGACTTTATGAGGTTCTCCGATCGCACTTCATTCACGTAAACTTCTTCTCGGCACCCTCCGGGACTGGATTATCGATGATTTGCGCGGGGGGGTCACACAAAGATGTGTCTTACGACGGTGGATCTACTTCGTTCTGTGTATACGATACCGTGTAGACGGATGCACGATAAGGCACGAGGGTTCGTACATAGTCTCGGCTCTTTTGTCGGGTCCATAATTCCCGATTGTCGTTTCCAAGGGCTAGCCACGACGGCTTTTCAGGAAGCATGGAAAAGACCTGCTTTGGACCCTAAGACCACAAAGTCAGATACACAACTCGTTTACGATTACGATTTATCGTTTCGAATTATTGCGAGTAGAGAAAAGAAGAAGGAGAAAAAAATATTAGCGTTTATTTATCAACAACTGTGTCCGATCGCTCATGTCTTGATGTTGAACCGTTTATTTGTTTGTTCATTCAAGAAATGTACTATTATGCTATTCTAGGATCGTAATTTTTGCATGTTTCGTTCGTGGGGAGAAAAAACTTGTAAGTCAACCGGAAAGCGTGTCAAAAAATTAAAGTGCTGAAAAAATCTGACCATCGATGTATGCGAAACATTCAAGGTTAGTGCAGACAAATAAGTGGGGATAATATACACGCGTTGGACTAATTTTTTTAACAATTACTATCGGACAAAAGTGTGAAAGACTGGAAGACTTAAAGGTAATAGGCAACGTTATTATGCTTCCAAAATAAGGGAAACAGGCTATTTTGTCGTTAAAGTCCCATTGTCGATATAGTGTTAATTGAAGGTATGAAAAAAAAACATCGCCTAAGATAAATCTTTTTGTCACAAGCTGAATTTCGGAAAAAAACGCATCGTTTTGCTTTCCTCTTCCATTCACCGTTCCCACAAGAACTAATATTTTTGAATGATTCTCTTTCTGAATTTTCAATTTTTCTCGAGGACGCATACACAAAAATATTCATATGGTATGGAACGAAAAAAAAATTATCAACTCATTTTTATCAACGAACACAAAACTTGTTCCACGATAACCCCAAATCCAAGGCCATCATGGAATAAATTCCAAGTTCACCTAAACCCGACAAAATAAAAATTGTCATCAAAACTCAATCAAACACATTCAGAATGATGTTTGCAAGACCCCCAAATAATTCGACTTTAAACATTCATCCAAGACGAACCGGAAGAGAAAAAGAAAAGTGCTAGTTTCCGTCCCACAATAGTTAGTGGTACACGTGGTAATGCAGAAAACAAGGAACAAGTCAAATTAAAATTGGTCAACCGTCGCGTTCGGTGTATTTCTGCAGTTCGTGTACTTTTCCCGAGTTTGCGCATTAAAAAAAATGCGAAAAAAAAAAAAAAATAATGTTACTCTCTCATACGTGTTCACTATTGCCCTCTTTCGCTCTCATCCTCTTTGGCTCGTCCACCGGCTTTGTTACCAGTGAGGACCCCCATGCGCTCGGTGTCGTCCGACCCTCCTCCCCGGTCTCACTCCACCCCGACCGACCCTCCGCTTTCGCTCCTCACTCTCGCTTTTCCCATGACGGCAGCCCAATCTCCCGGCGGCAGGACTGCCGGACCAGGAGGGTGGGCGATCTCCTGCCACTGCTCGTGATGGTCATGGTGGTCGTGATGGTGATGGTGGTGGTGCTGCCGCTGCTGCCAGTCCTTCGCGATACACACGAACGCGTACGCCCGGTAATATGTCATTCGGCCCGTTTGTCCCGTTCAAGCTCAAGCGGACTGTTCATTACACGAGCCGCCGCTTCGTCAGCCAGCACCGAGAGAGCACCGGAGCACAGGCGCGAGCACAACGCGCACGGTCCACGTAACGAATAAAAGGTGCGATGGTGGAAAGTACGAGTGGAGACTATTAAAACACCGATCTCGAATGCCGGTAACGACCGAAGGGACGAGCGGGGTTGGGGGTGGGGGCCAGGGGGACGGGGGCAAAGGGAAAGGGGGGCTAGGTAGTCCACGATTCCCGCACACGAATCTCATTGATCACCAGCTACAGCAGAACGTGAATTTAACGCCCGTGTTATGCAATCCACATGTATGGACAAGTAAAAAAAATATTATATAAACTGTATAAAGACTTTATATAGTAACTGTATGAATTTTTTTTATATATATATATTCTGGGTACAGACTGTACATGGACTGGATGTGAGCTATAAAAAATTCAAACGTATTGAGCTCAACGGTATTTAGTATTCATCGGTGATATCCAGTTCATGTAGACTCTATTCAATTTGTATATAAATTGTATGTAGACTGTGTATAATATGTATGTATATGAATCATGTGCAGTCTATATAAAGTTCATATATGATTTATATAATGTGCATACAGGGTGGTCTATGCAGTTTATACACCTGTATAACTTGCAAAGTATGCAACGTATGAAAAAATGTTGGATGTAAAATTTTTACGGTTTTAAAGGACGCGTTATGCGATGCATAATTTTCGTTTGTTGGGAAAAACGTTTGTAAATGAAATGCTTCATTTTTCCTACCAAATTGTGAAAGATCGTGAAATTTTGAGTGAAAAAGTACTGACCTGTAATTAGAGGTCGATTTAATCACTAACAAATAATTTCACTTTGATTCTTCGTATAATATTGGAAATCACCGATGAAAGTTAAACACCGTTTGATTCAATGTGTTTCAATACTCTATAGATTGTATACGGTCTGTATACGATATATAAATAAAAAGTTTCACATCAAAACTAAATACAGTCTGCATACAATATATTTGTGTGTATATAAAAATGTATTTCTTTTTTTGCTTGGGTATGTACTGCCCTCTATCATACATTTTTCCGTGTACGTTGGTACCCGCGATTCTACAGTTTTATTACAGGCGCTATATTTATCGTTACCTCACGTACCTCTCATATTCACTCTTGATATTCCAATTATTATTATTATTTTCATTTCCGGTAGACAACTGTGATTAATGACTGATATCTGTTTTTCGCTTCCTCGTACGAGTCTGTTACATTCTCATATCAGTATATCCCGCTTTCAACGAGCAAACGTCAAGCTGTATGTGTGTGTGTGTATGTGTTTGTGTGTGTTAGTTTTTCTCGCTTTATTCAATTTTTCGTCGAGCGAAGGGATAAGTCGCGAGAGCCAGGTGAGGATCGAGGACCCGGGGTACGGGGTGAACCGGGGACGTCTCGTGGCCATTCTTTTTAGCGGATTTAATACTTGGCGACCGTAAGTCGCGGCGCAATGTGCCGTAGCGGCACACAGTGGGAACCTAGTCGGGTATCGCGAGCCAACGACCGTCGGACACGCGAGCCACACCGTCGCTGTGCGCCGTTCCTTCGGCGGGGCCGGGGGAGGGGTGGAGGGTTAGGGGGTGGAAGGATCGCGTAATCCCGGACAATCGTCCCCAGGGATATTTTACAGGGTGTTCGCCCGCCTACCGCTACTGTCCGCCACTTTGTCAAGTCGGCTCCGTGTATACACACACACACACACACACACACACTTACAGTCGGGAAAAACACAATGTGTGTATGTGTGTACAGTACGCTTTGCCCCGTGCCCATTCCATTCGCATTTCACGTGTCGCGTAGACTCGAAAGTTGCGAGCAGCTTTCATTCGCAGACGGAGATTTGCCGTTCCATATATATGTATATATGTTATAGGGTGTGTCGACAGTGGGCGAAATTTTTCGGTTCTTACAAGGACCCCTACATTCCAGGTAGATACTATCAGGACACATCTGTCCAAATTTGGGCCCAATTAAACTAATTTCGGAGGTTTCGCTTTCACGAATTCGATTTTGCCTCTGATTGACACGAACTTTCAACACAAAACTTGTTTCGTAACAGCTCCAATGTCGATGCAATTATGGAACAAACTTTAATTATACTCAACTTCGACGAACAATGTTGTTTCTCATTGAAACTCATCGGACACCTTCGGAAGAATATCTTCCCGAGACGCCTGAACGGTTCGACAAAATTCCAGCTTAAGGTAGTACCCTCCATAAGAGAGTTCCTGGTCAGATTTTCATAAAACTTGGCATACTTATGGGTATTGATAAGAAAAATGTTCAGTTAAATTTTTATGGCTTTCCGGAGCGCGAGAAAAAAGATATCAAAACTTTTATTTTCACATGTTTAACATGGAGCCTTATGGAGAATCACGCTCAATTTGATATAATACAAAAAGTCCTCGTCAGGTTTTAATGAAAACACTTAAACTGCAAGTTGAATATTCGGAAAACATTTTGGGCACTTGACAGTAGAGATCAGGAGATTGTGATGATAATAATAAGCAAATAAGCATCGGGAAAATACAGTTTATATCAGGAGTTGGTCATGATCCAGTAGATATGGCAACGTTGCGCGTTTGTTTCCCATCTCTCTCTCTCTCTCTCACTAATCGACATCATAACACGCGACGTTGTCACATCAAAGTACTTCGTACCTCAATCAGGAGATGGTATATATTTAGCGGCAATGAAGAAAACGAGAGGACAGTTGAAATTGGAGAACTGTCACAGGTTCTGGATGGTGTATCCAGACGGCCAATCAGTCGTTCATCTTTTTTTCCCGCTTCAATTATGATTCGTGCTTGCGCGTGCGAGCACACACATTGTAAATGTGTAGGTCCATATAATTTTCCGTGCAATGTGATAAAACGAGAATCGGATTGGCGAGAGAGTACGATAGCGGGGACTTCGATCGGTCGCGCGATCCAACGGTAAGCGAGAGGGCCGGCTCGCGCTGTCCCCGGAGGGTCGAACGACGCACGGGGATGTGCCTCCGGTAGTTGTTATACGTGTGTATCCATATATCTATATACACACAAAGATGCAATGTGTGTATCCCATTGACGTGGTATACACACACAGACCGTTGTGCCCGGAGGGTTTGTGGGGAGGGTTTCCCACTGAAGAAAAGAGCGAAAGACCAAAAGCGATAAACCACAATAAGCCGAGTTATATTGGACGGTGTAATGCGCTGCTGTCTGCCCGTTCGCCCGGCTGCTGCTTCCTCGCTCGCTTGCCCGTTCGCCTCCGAAGGCTGAACCTGGCAAAGTGCTCTAATAACTTCCTCCCGCTGCCTCCCAGACGGTATGCCGCCGCTCATTCTCCCTCTCTCGCCTTCACCCCTTTATTCTCTTTATCTTATTCTATTCCCACCCCAGCCCCACCCCTCTTTCGATCTTCTCTGTCTCGTCTCCGTGTTTTCACGTCTTCGGTGTCTCTCTCACTCGATGCCTTCACAACCTCCTCGCACTCCATTCCCTCTCCCGTGGGATCGGCGAGGGAAGAAGGGGGGGGGGGGGTCGTACTATCGCGCTGCCGTTACGCCTTTGTTTCTTTCGATGCCCCCACCCAGCCATATTTCCGCCCCTTTATCGCGCTTAAACGTCTCGCCTGCTCGTCGGACTCCAAGGCGAATCGTATATCGGACGGATTTCTGTCCGTTTGTCTCTGAGTTGGTTCAAGTCCGAAACATTATCAGTCGAACGAGGAGCGTCGTGATAATCAAGGGCTGCTGCTGCTCAGGGTCATTTTGCTTGCAACGCGAAGTTTGACATACTTGTTGGGCTGCTTAATTCTCGTGGGGATCATTGAACCCTATTTATGTTGATGATTTGGGTGATGGTGGAAATTCAGAAAGATCGATGTTGGCAAGTCAGAACGATCAAGATTCCGAACGCAAAATGCTTCGAACGCCGATTGCCAACATTGCCCGAATTTCGAGCTTTCCCACGCGTGAACTATTGATGTTGGATAATTGCCGCTTCAGGATTTTTTGGAGAAAATTGAATTGTCTACAATATTGTTTATGTAAGCTTTTGGTCTGTATCACGTAGTTTAGCCAGCGTTTTGCTGGGAAGATAAAAATGCATTGAGCTCTTGTCCTTTTAATTTTTCTTGCAACAATTCAAGGGGTAACATTCCTTCGAAATTTGTATGGTGTTATCAACCCATGTATATGTCATACCAATATATCAGGGCGGTGGTTAAGAATTAAATCTTCAGCGTCCGCCCGTAAAAAGTTTGTTTCTGGTTAAAGAATATAAGAACTTCCTTATTCCTGCAAAAAAAAAAAGATGCGAACAGAAGCCGCATCATGATCGCAGTAAACTTTTTGCGATAAAATTGCAATTTTTCGGAAATATTCAATTTTTATTCGGTCCCTTCCAAGCATTGGCCTTCGACGCATTGCCCGTTCCGAATTTCCAACCCAACCCGACGACATCACCGTCGAGCTTCGACAACCGTTACATGTGATCACCGCAATGTCGTTCGTCGCGAGGTCACACGCGCGGCCGCGAACGAAAAAAAAAAAAACGAAAACCCTGAAAGAGGGGAACGGACGTGGACCGTACGTATGTTAGAAATGTTCTCAATAGAAAATTCACGCTTGGAGAATTGAATTCCTTCGTCCCCCAATCCTCCTGCTTGTCGTTACCCCGAAGCCATAGGGCGAAGGTAAACGATCGCGCACTAGCTTTTCAAGACGCGAAATGCGGACGCGGATCCAGCGTGCTCGAGGCTGCACCCCGTATGGCCGCATAAAAAATATATGATATATATGTTCGCAGGGAAAAGACCGCATAAAAGTGACATTCGGGTCGAAGAGAAGATGGCTGAGATGGGGTCTTTGTTGCGTCGGTGACGCTACTACACATCAGCTCGTGGTTTTTCTCTTTTGCCGCTTCGACTCGGCGATGTTTACGTGTTTTACTTCTTCGGCTTACTAAAGCCGCGCGTGCACACACACACACACAAGGTACGACAGCACGTGTATGCGTAAACGAGTTTGTGTGTCGGACTTGTAGGTGCGACGCGCGGAGTATATTCAACGCGCGGAGGGGTCGTGGCGGTCGTACGAGGGACACACCATTGCTCGCGCACGGGGCGAGCTTACGCTCCCTCGGTACCATTACCCGGCCCTGTCGCATAAAAATAAAGTCTGAGAAGCGGGGGCGGAGGGTGAAAGGAGATCGAAGCAATGGCGCCACGACGAGGGGAAATGGAGAAGCACGAAAGTGGCAAAGAGAAGTCGGAGACGTCTAATTTGGGGGATAAGGCGTCGAGTTATTGGTCGTTTGGTCTAGGCCCCGCCGTGTGCTTCGAGGGTGGACTACAGGACGTAAATGGACGAAGGAATAAAGGACGATGAGATATCGCGCAGTACATTCGCGGCCGAGGAAAAACCTCTGTCCGTTCCCTTTTATGTTATTTTTTTTTTGTATATATTTTTTTTTATTTTCGTGGAAGCAACACCCTGCCTCGTGCGCCACGAGTGGCCCCTTTCCCCCTTCTCTTAATTTTCTTGGGTTTCGCGTCATTTTCCACGGTCGCAAGCTTTTCCTCGGTACTCACGTCGGTAATGGGGTACCGACGATACGCGTGTCGTAGAAAATTTTTTATATGAAACAATACGGCGTGAGGGTAGTTAGACGTGGGACAGTGGGATGGAAAAATGATTTTACGCGACGTTGGTGAGTGGAATGAAATTGGAATGCGGAGAAAAAAGTGGTCGAGAATGGAGACAGAAATTTTGCTGATGAGATCGAAACTGGTTCGTAAGACGATTTCGAGGGTTTCACCGTCGCGGTGTAGCTGCGATTAGGGGTTGGAATTCAGAACGGTCCGGGTTCGGAACGAATGAAATTAAGAACGCGCAATACTTCGATAGCCTAGCAATCCCGCGGTTTTCGCACATTGTCCGACTTTCGAGCTTTTTCACGCGTAAACTATCGATGTTGGATGTATGCCGCCGTGAACTTTTTTGTTGTAAATTTAATTCTCTACAACATTGTTTATGTGAACTTTTGGTCTATATAGCGTTGGTCAACCAACGATCGAACTGGAAGATAAATATGCATAGATTTTTTGTTGTTTACATCTTTTTCTTGCAACGATTCAACGAGTTTCTCGTAACAAGTCAACAAAAAATCCACGAATCCAAAAATTTTATCAGCTTTCCGAAAAACATATTGAAAAAAATTCCAAAATTTGGTCAACGGCCGAAAAATAGCTTTTCAAGTTTTAAAATTGATTTTAATAAATTTACGCGAGTCCGAGTAAAAAACTGATATCTGTTATTTTCGAAAAGCTGAGACAATTTCACGTCAAATACAGATTTTCAATATATTTCTTTATCACGGCAAGTATGTGAAAAAAACTCGAAAAAAAAATGAGAAACACCTTGATTGACAGTTGATAAAATAATAGACAAAAAAATCTGAAAAAGAAATCAGGAATCGGTTCGTCAACATGCACTTCAAGCGGCGTGAATATCATCAAGATCCCAGATAAGTAAGCCCAAAGTTGTCCGATAATTGGAATTTTGGCTCAAGTAGCCGTCGTGAATTCATCGTTCATCGATCGTTCTGAATCATGGTCGTTCTAAACATGGATCGTTCTGAATTTCAACCCCCATCAGTATCCTCACGTTCCTAAGATGGCGATCTTCCGTCTGACCTGAGTCCGAGTTGTCCTGAAGCGGTTTTTCCGTCTGGACGTGTCAAACGGGCCGACCGATGGACCCAGCGAAACCACGACGTGGATACTGAAAAACGGATTGATTTCACTCGTGCGGTCCACGTGACGCGCCGAAACCACGTTTTCCTGTTCGAAATAACATCGACGACGATGGAATGTCGTCGCCCCGAGAAATCTCGGTGACTCGTCGACTCGCCCGAACCCGCACCAAGGCGTTAAAAAGGATTTTGCACGACGATACACCGTCCGCAAAAACGTTACCGCGTGTCGCACATCGCGAATGTCTCTTCTCCATTTCCGTCTTGTCTCCTCGCGAACGAAACGAGACACGTCCATCCTCCGGTAGATTATTTCCCCGCATTCGATGCCTCACCATGGACAAGAAAAAAAAACCAATAACATTTTAACGATCGTGAATGGTAAAATGAACATAAAAAATGAAGAAATGGATGTTGATGTTTTATGTTATTTCAATTTATTTTATTTTGTGGATCGATACGTATTTCGTTACTCGTATTAGTTTGGGACGACCGCCTTCGTGCTGTAAATGAATAATATAGACCGAAGATCGTAACTCCGTCGCGTCAGTCTCTCTCAAATTGGTCACATTTCATCCTCCCGTATTTTTTCTTGTCTTTTTTTTTCTTCAAGGCTGTCACAGCGACGAAGTATATATATGAACCGATATATCCATCGACGGTTACCGGGTACTTCAACACGGCCAAACTCACATCTCGCTCATACATTTGCATGATCCGCTCTTGAGGGACGTAGACTTTGCGTGCTCGTGGAATCGTTAAATTTATGTACGTTCGTTTTTTTCTACGTTTTTTTTTATTCTCTCCGGTCCTCCTTGGCCCTTTTTCTTATCCCAGTTCGCTGCCACACCTCAGGTAGTTTAAGCACACCGCCCGCCCACCCCTCTTCACCCCGCCCCCTCCCTCCCGCTCCTATTTTTCTTCGCATGCAGAGAACTCTGTCATATGCATGTGTTTGGGTATATACTGTATTGCCGGAACGACTGACAGAACGAAGAGCAAGGACCGAGGGGGTGCGAGAGAGAAAGTTAACTCGAACAAGCGAGTGAGACTATCGAGAGTGAAAATAAACTAGCGTCCGGGTCGGTCGCTATATATATGTATGTATATGTATATATATATATATATATATGTATATACGCTCGCACCACCCAACGGCACCCACCTTACGAGCTTTTACGACCTATGGCACACTGTTTTTTATTTAGTTTTATTTTTTTTTCTGGTTTTTTTCTTTTTTTCTTTTTATCCAGCTCGAGTAAACTCGTAATGTGCATAACGGAGTGGTGAAAATATATCCCTCGTGCTCGACTCGCGCTCGCCGCTCTCGCCAATCCCAAGAAAAATGAATATGAAAAAAAAAAAACAAATCAACAACAAGCATCTTTTCACACTCTCGAGTGTGAACATTTTTTTCCCGCCTCCACATTCGATATTGTTTTATTATTATGTAATTTGATATTTTTTTAATCATTTATTTTTTTTAATATGTTATCATCAAGACGTCCGAACGAATGCGTTAATAACACGTGATAACGGATTGCCGTTGAGTCGAGCTTTCTGAACCCTGGATCGTTCACGATACGAGAGATACCCTGGCGCGCATCGTCTTTTTTTTTTACTTGCAAAAGCTATTGGCGGAATATTTTCGAAAAAATTAGAGTTTATCCTTTGAAGCTTTTACGAAAATTTCAAGAAGATTCTTAAAATGTAACGTCTTGAGTTGTTCGGCATGTAGGATTCTTCTTTTCCACAAAATGGCGCTGGATTGAAGTTTGAATTCAATTTTAAACCTCAATTTACAATTTTTTTTTGATTGATGAAGAAAAAATAATTAGTTAAAGAAAAAAAATTTTACGTGCCAAACTTCATTACCTATCCGTGCATGTTGTCTCCAAATTTTGAAGAAACCGGTCAATCCGTTATCTAGAAAAAAGTGGGAATCTTGGAAAAAAAGAAAGTGGGTATCGTGAAAAATTTATTTTAGAATAACAGCGCTCCCATTCGCTATACATTCAAACAAAAATTCGACAACATACCACAATGTATATACTTTCCAATAGAACCAACATGAATGCAATCGGACCAATAGTTTTATGCGATAATAATTCCCAAAATTCACCCATTTTTCCGGCAATCTACACAGCGATGTACGCCCTCAACTCGTTTCACGTAAGTACAATACCGCACGTCGACGTGTCTCGACCACATCGCGCGGCCTCGTGGACGTTAGTACGGTCGGGACGAAGGGACAAACGACAAAAGTGACCGGAAAGCCGTATAAACGAAGCTCCGGTACGTAGTCGGGCGGGGGGGGGGGGGGGGTTCTCGGTTTCGCGTAAGGCGTAAGCGTAAATTCTTCACCGTTCGTCCTTGGCGCGGGGTCGAGCGGTAGCGCAACGCTGCCGCGGTACATGACCGGACGCGGCGGCGATAAAGCTGCATTATTTAGCGGTCGACGGGTCTCTCTACGCCGAGGAGAGCACAACCGCGCGAATGCACGTTGGCCCGAACCCTGGAAAATATACGTAGTCGCGTTTAGAAAAGGAAGACCTTATTCTTCCAGCGTAACGCTCGACGTTACAATTTTTATTTGCACCTCCGCGTGCAACGAGAGTCTCGACAAAAACGTAGGAAAAAAAAAATTAAAAAAAAAAAAACACACATACACAAGAAACAAAAAAGACCGGAAGAACGTGGAGAAAACAGTTGCAAGAGTGTGTGTGTGTGTGTGTGTGTTTAAGAGAAAAAGAGAGAGGGGGGGGAGAGAGAGAGAAAGGGAGGACGCGTTACAACCGAGGCCGCGCCTGCTTCCATTTGCTATGCATTGAATTGAATTCCGTCGGAGCGTACGGGCGTTCCGAGCAGCACCCAACACACACTCACTCTCACACACACACACACTTACGTGCACTAAAACACGGCGACTTTTATACCACCTCACTTCCAGGATTCGATATAGTTATGGCGTCGCGTGGTACGTGCAATACTTGTGCAAAACTCGTGGTAAAAGTACGTACCGACTCGTTTCTCAACTGCTTTGTGTGGGTATATATAACGTTACGACTTGGGAACGTACGTGAACGACAAGGTGTTGGTGGTTATACGAGGAAGTTTCATCTGCCGGACGTATATCCACCCAACAAATTACGAATTAGAGAGTGAAACCGTGGCCGAAACTCGTTTCTGCTTGGTCAGAGATGGGTTTTTTTTTTTTTTTTTCGAGTGGCGGCGATGCGTTTGGAGACTTGCTTGTTTGGACCTCCCCCCCCCTCCCTCCCCCACCCCGCTGTGCTTTGCCGTTGCGGTATCTCGTTTTGCTGATCAGGTGTAGTGCATGCAAAACCGTGACGTCACCCGTCCGAAGAAGTGACGCTACGTGACGTGCAATGAATGTACCGGTAATTATCACATGTCATTACGACAAGGTGTGACACGACACGAAGAAGCGGCGAGAGAGATAGAGGTCGGGAAATCTGTGTGTGTGTGTGTGTGTGTGTGTGTGTGTGTGTGTGTGTGTGTGTGTGTGTGTGTGTGTGTGTGTGTGTGTGTGTGTGTGTGTGTGTGTGTGTGTGTGTGTGTGTGTGTGTGTGTGTGTGTGTGTGTGTGTGTGTGTGTGTGTGTGTGTGTGTGTGTGTATGTGTGTGTGTGTGTGGTTTTTTTTTTCATCGTCAAGCCGGTAGACCCGTATAAAGGCCAACGTCGAGTGGAGAATCGACCGGACGGTCACGCGTGCCTCTGCATTTATCGTGGTATACCTGACACCGATATTTCTCGTCAAATTGTGAGTACAGTAAGTGCCTGAGTAAAAAAAAAATATATATGTATATAATGTAGAAAGTGTACGTAGATTGTATAGCATCTATAGAAAACTGAAACGCGTAAAATCTGAAGGTATTTAATATTCATCGGTGATATATCCAATATACAAGGTGATTTTTAAGTAGATTTAACTCGGAGAGATTTTCATGTCTCTCCGAGTTAAATTGGTGCTGCCCGATCGATTTCAACCTACAACTCATGACTTCATTTTTCTACCTTCAAACGCATGACTGGGGTCCGAAGGCACCCTACGTTTTTGTTGACCGTATGACCGGTCTCATGGTGAGAAAAAGACTTTCTCATACATGGTTTTCTCCGTTTTTTCATAAGAACGTGGATGATTCACGAGAAATGTGATTTCATCAACACTGATTTGATGAAAAATTCATTTGTTTTTCATAAAAAGAATAGCTTGTCACTGTAAATCAGTGAAAAGCTATCTTTTTTTTTACGAAAAAATGTAAGTATGACATTTTTAGAATGCGTGACATCCATACCGATTCTAAAGTCGTATTTTAAAAAAGAAAAAAAAACGAAATTCATTCACAAAATGCATTTTAACATCCTGCGAAATCTCCACTCCGAAGCCTATTTTCACTGAGAAACCATTTAAAAGAAGGATAAGTAACTTTTTTTCAACAAACTGTTGGTATTGTGGGGGTTGGGATGTTGGTATTTTCCGAACCCATGATAGAGATATCAATGCTGAAGTCGTGTTAAAATTAATTTTTTTTTTTTACAAAGTTTCTAATTTTACTAGAATCTAATTGTTGAATAATAAGTCCTGATAATGATTTTTTAATATTTAGAATTTTGTTTTTCTTCAACTTTTGAAGCGAGATGTTAAAAATATTTGAAAATCACCGATGTATTGTTATTTTTTATTTTTACTTGGAACTTATCCGGGGAAAAAAAATGCAAACACCTAAAACATGTTTGATTTGTGTCGGTTGAAACTGGGGCGTCGGCGTATATACACAATGGTAACACGTGTACATTGCATTGTGATGATAATACGTACTGGATGAGTTTCCGATGGTGCTTTTCGATATGAACGGCGGCATAAGCTCCGACAGTGAGAACCAACATTCGTCTCGGAAGCGAGACTCGCGTTACCCCGAACTTCGTCCCGTCCGTATTAAACGGTCTGAACGGGAGCAGCGGTGGCGGCAGCAATGTTGGAACAATTTATCAGCCTTAGGTACGAAGTATGACTAATTAGTCGTCTTTACCGTACCTCGTCGTATATTATTGCACCCCAGGCTGTCGCTATCTCTCTCGCCTTCTCCCCTCTTGCGGTTTTCTCCATTTCCTTCGTTAAGAATTTTGCTTTTCGAGAGGTATTCGCGAAAGTTCAAAATCCGCTCGCAATGCATTGTGCGATGATCGTTTTTTTTTTATTTAGAATTAACATTTTTTTAATTTCAAAATTCTAAATTTTTAAATGTTTAAATTCTAAATTTTTTAATTTTTGATTTTTCAATGGAAAATAAAGAAATTTTAGATTTTTAAATTTCAATTTTTTTTTTTTTTTTTCAACCACGTCAGAATTTTACTGCAGGATTGCCTCGTCGCGGCACGTTCGTGAAGCATTATTCGAACGAACGATGCTAACTTGAATGGAACGGGAACAATAGGTTTGGTAATTGGAAAACAAGAGACTTCTGACAATTGTATTGAGTGTGCTAATTGTGGCACGTTGTGAAATTTTAAAACAGCATGAACGGGATGATAAAGCTCGAAGTATTGAATTTTCGACACGACCGAATAATACCGCAGTGAGGTAAAAGCTGATGATTGCATTTTGAATGTAACTTTCTACAGGAACAATCATGCTGGTTCTGTTTTATTTGTTCACGGAATTTTTGATATCGCAGATTCTAACGAAGCGTATATGTTACAGACTCACATTTTGTTTTCAATGTTAATCAGCGATTAAGGGAAGAGTTGTGTTTTGTTCGGGCATTTACCGGTCTATTGAAGGATATTTTTTTTGAGACAAGTTTTGGGTTTAGTGCAATGATACTGAATGACTGCTTGTATAATTATTACTATTTGATAATCCAGGATTTTTATGGAATGATACTGATCTTATGATCTGATGAACGAAATTTCGGTATACGAGTCCTTTTAGTCTGAACTACAAACGCATATAAATTTTTTTCATCTTACAAAATGATGAAACTATTCTTTTAAATTTTATGTAGTCTACTTTTTTAAGTCGCAGTATTTCCCGTAATTATATAAAATCGTAATTTTCAAATTCGACAATTTTTCCTAGTTTGGACAATAGCAGCGAGATGTGATCTCAATAAGCCATCCAAATTTGGAGTCAATCCGTCCATCGATCGATGAGACATCGTGATGACACAAGATGCAAGAAGGTATTTTCGGGAAAAATGCTATTAATTTTTTCGTGCAATTTCGATAGGGATAATAGTTTATTTCCACAACCTACGCTCAATCGAAATTCCTCCCAAGAATTGACGTTCGAAGTATCACGCGTTCTGAATTTCGGTTGTTCTGAATGTCAAACTCTACGCTATGAATTTCACAAAATTGGAAGAATCCAGTAATCGACGAAAAATTCGGGGAAAAAACAACTACCCCCTCAATCACATGGTAAAATTCATTGAGGGTGGGTCGGCGGGCGGAGGCAGGTCAATTATAATTTAATGGATCTTATCGTCAGGTCGGGCTGCGCAGTATCGATTTTCGTGAGATTGAGGTGACGGGTTATGGTTCCAAGTGGAAGATGAAGATGATACGGGTAATGTTCTGCCAACACGACGATAAAAGTATGTAATACAGTGAAATAGGACGGCGCGACGTCGGACGTGTTGAAAGTCCAAGTGCTGATACTTTTTCCACTCGCAGGCACAAAGTCCATTCGCTTGTACGACGACGCGTAGGCTTACTCACTCGCAAAGTTTACGGTGTTTATCGTGTTTATGGAGGCATAACGCCGTCGTCCGTTAGCTTCTACCCCCAACCCTCCCGCCACCTTTCCTCATGGGAGTTACTCGCTGCCAACAGTCTCCTAAAATTAAGAGACTAAAAGTTCTCGCAAATGTCGGAGCAACGATCCGTTTACCGTCGTTACCGCTACGGGCATGCTAACTTCTAGTGGCTGCGCAAACGTTATAACCGTCGGTTACGGCTTGATGACGTGTTTAGAACAAGAGAAAACGAGTGTCGCACGTAACACGAGACATCCTAATCTCTCGAAAAAACTGCGAAAAAATTCCAGACGCCCACGAAACAGAAGTGGATTGGATTTTAGATCAATTCAAGTTTTTTAACAATTTTCCAACTCTGATATATCAAAAATATTTGACTTGTCGTGCTCAATCTCATTCGGATACTTGGATACAAATAAGATCAACGATCAGGTTTTATTTTCGTATGACATTTTGTGGAAATTCAACCACGAGTTTACATTTAAGAAGACATTTTGTATGCATCCACTGATCAATATTAAATCATTAAAACAAACTGCGAGTTGAAGCTTGTAATTTTCTTTTTCTGAATCGTAGGTAGTAAACAATTTCTCTATGAGGAACCCAAAGATTAAAAAAAAAAGAAATTGCTACCTTATTGAAGGACTTCGTGTGCTATCTACAATTCAGAGGAAACAATGTGCAAGTTGAAACTCGAAGCGTGCATCAATATTTTTCCGTAGCAAAAAAAATCGTATTCATGATTAAAAGGTGTGCGAAAGTGTGATGCGCCAGGGGTTGCTTGTCCCGTCGAAAAACGTCATTGCCGATCGTCAATCCGAACGCAAATTTTCTCCCACGAATTCCCAAGCGCCCACAAAGAAAATGAAACAAAAACGCGAAACGTGTTCTGCCAGAAATTTTTTTTTTTATTTCACCCCTTTTTTTCAACAATCTTTTCTCATTCAAACAATAAAATTCAATTGAATTTACCATCTCGAATACACGAAAAGAAAAAAAAAAAAAACTATTTCATCTGTCGTTTCTCACGTATAGTTTCGAGAAATATCGATAATATCCTCAACGGGATTGGTCATAACTGGACCGATATAAACTGGTCTGCGGGGAGGGGGGGGGGGAGCTGGCGAGGAACGAAGAAACGGCAGACGTTATCCAATGCCGGAAAACTCCGGTGGCAATGGGTTAAAAGTTTCTTTCTTTTTTTTTCCTTTTCTTTTTTTTTCGAGACTGGAAAGAGAGGGTCGAGCGAACGAGCACCCGGCCACGTCGGAGAACCAACTTTTCCGTTTCTCTGACCCGTGGATGCCGTCGTTGTAGGTCCCAAACAGGGCCGACGCGGGGACCGGCTTGCGAGGAAAATATAAGATGAAAAAACAAAACAAAAAAAAACAAAAAAAAAATAAATAACTGAACGCGTTGCCGTCGTGTTGCGCGTCACGATGGGGTGAGTGAGAACGAGGGAAGAAAATTCGTAAACAGAAAATCTAAAAACTGCGGGGTTAGAGCGGGGAGGTGGGTAAGGGGGAGAAGGGTTGGGGGACGAGGCACCATGGAGCCAGTGGCAACTCACCACTCACACCCTCGAGCTTCTTCACGAGGCGAAAACTTTCTTCGGGCTCGAAGGCGAAGCTTGCATGCATGAAAGCGAGGTACACGGAAACTGTCGAGGTTTCGACGTTCACCACTCTGTGACTGGTATATCCGTCCTGCGTTCTCCATGAACCTCACACGTGCCAGCCTCACCAGTCCCCTTACTCACCTCTGCTTTTGCCACCCACTCTTTCTCTCCACTCTTTCTCGTTTTCTCTCTCTCTCTCCATCTCTCTGTCACTCTTTCTATCTGTCTTTCTTAAACTCATCCCTGACAGTACTTGCGTCTTCACTGTGCGCCACTCGGTCCTGTCGCCTCTCTGCGTCGTTCCAGCCAACTTTCCGTACACCGTCAAACACGTAGTACATACGAAAAGCTGCTGAATACTCGAGCTCCAAACAGAGGGGATGCTTGATTGAATTGCAAAATAAATTTACAAGTGGCGAAGAGTGAGTGAGAGAGAGAGAGAGAAGGAGACCGCCTTCCTCATCCTCACCGCCCATCGCGAATTGAATAACTTGAGCGAGTTAACGGGCACCTTCCGTGTTACGGAATCGAGGACCCACCGGACTCCTACGTGCGGCAGACACCGCGCTGCTCATACGCAAGTACATGACTCACGTATTCACGAATAATCCATGTATTTCTTATTTATTTATCTGGGGTTACTCTCGTGTACCCTCATTCGAGGTTTTTTTACGTCTCTTCTTAGGTTTCTCCAGTCTCCTCCTATCCTCATAAAACCTTAACCCTCCTCAGTTACACTTCCAAATAATAATACGACAGTCACACTGGGTCGATTCTATCCAGTGAGTTGAAAAAAAAAAAAACTATTGTGAGGGAACTATCCGTCCGTTGTGGTTAAAAAAATTAAGGAACACGCTTTGAACCTTCTGGATGATGTACGAAATTTTTTTTCACAAGAAACAAAATGGCAACATGTTTAAAAATATTCCTTTGAGAGCCGGGAAATATGAAATATTTACGCCGGGAGTAAATCAACTGAATCGATTCTATTCAGTGTGACTGTGGAGACAACTTAACGAGAAAAACTGTCAAAAGTTTTCAATTTTCTTTTTTTCAATGGATAACCCTTTGAATTTCTGCAAGAAAAGATTGGAGCAATACAATGAAATACATTTTTATCTTACCGTCCGAACGCTGGCCAAACAACGCTATATAGGCTGAAAGTTTACATGAACAATATTGTAGAGGATTGAATTTCCTACAAAAAGTTGAGCACTCATGATCATTCGGAATTCCGACCTCTGCCCGCCCCGACAAATGGTTCGACCCTCCCAACGTCGAGTTTGACAATACTTCGTCGCTCGCGAAATTGTCACAATCATCGAGCCAACGGAAGATTACGATGGGTCTTCGATCACGAAGATACGGATGAACCATGTACAGCAGTAAATTCAACCTTGCTTGGTCATCGATTTTTAACGACTTTGAAAAATCGGAGCATCCACGTGACTCTCATTCCACTCTTTTGTCTCGGATAACATTCGGGTCACGCGAAACGTGCTTCGTTTTTCAACCGTACTACCAGCGATAATTCTGCGACACTGCTGTTCTTCGACGTTCCCCTCCCCAACTGGTACCTAACTTCGTTTGTTTCTGGAAAATTCGTGGAATTTTGCTTCCTCATGGAGGAGAGCTGTGTGACGCTTTCAACATTTTATTCTTTGGGATTCTGATGTCAACATTTTCGTAATGTCCTTAAACATCCTTGAAATCACCTCACCTCGCCATTATAATACGATTATATCGGCAATGCAAATCACCATTTGTAATTTTTTCAATAATTGCCAGAGCTACTTCGATTTGACATCGTGTAATGAAATATTAGATTTAAATTTGAAAAGATACCCGCCGAAAGCGACTCCAGAGCTACCGTCGCGCAACACCAAGATTAGCCGAAATAAATTGATATGGATAGTATAATATCCCGGCCGGGTGTGTGCCTACCGCGATGCGAGACACTCTTCCGTTGACCAGCGACGCGAGCAGACGTGCTCGTTTCGTAGATAATATAGAATAATAATGGCGACACGTGGTCGCCGAGAGATCATTTAATTTGACGACAATTCCGAACGAAGATACTTCTCGCCTCCGACACAAAATAATAAAAGATAAGTAACCTTTGAAAATTGTTATAAGCTTGTCTAAAGAAAATTGAAATCTGAATGTATATTTTATAAATAATAAACGATCGACTTGTGTTAATTAATGTGTACGCTGAAATATAAAAAAATAACGAACATTACAATCGTTTTTAAATTTCCAAAAAATATCGGTTTAGAATCTAGCGTCCGTAAATTTTAAGATATTCGTTCAAATAGTTTTCTACACATAGAGTTATGCCTACGTATGATCAATATTACATTTTAGTCTAACATATCAAGCAGTTCCAATTTTATGATATTTAGACTTTTTCGAAATATTTATAACTATAACTTCCGTCAACTTTGACCGATTTAACGCCGATTCTCCATAAAGATACAATATCAATCAGCCATGATACGTATTAAGCGTCGCAGAGATTACTAAATCTTACCGGATTTCTGATCAATTCAAGCTTTTGAATTTTTAACCCTTGCCGATTTTCAAAATATTTGACTTACCGTGCTCAATCACCCGAATACACATAAATCGACGATCAAGGTTGTTCAGTATAACATTTTGTAAAAATCCACTCGCGCGTTCAAATTTGCCGGGACATTGAAATGTTATTCAGCCACTAATCAATATTGAAATATCGTAACAAACTGTGAGTTGTAACTCGCAATGAAATTCCTCTCAATCATATGAAGTGAACGAACATTAACAAAAATTCCACTATAATAAAGTCAAATATTTATAAAGAAAAACATGAAAATGCTCTCTCATCGAAGATATTCGTGCATTAACTACCATTCAGATTCAGTAAATTCCAAGGTTCAACTCAACTTAGCTTGATCTTCAGTTTCGTCGAGCTTTCCCAACAAATTGCACTTTTATTCTGCAAAAAAGGATGATCAAGCCTCGGGACTGCTCTAACGGAGCGCGTTCTGCACCGAGAAAGTGGGTGTATCGTACGCATATTATACACACACACACACACACATATATATATATATATATATATATATATATACGTTATCGATACTATACGCTCGTAATTATAGATTTTCCATTTTCCTCCTCAATTCCCGATGGGATGTACGAAAGCCGGGAAACACCTGCAACTCACGGCCGCGCGTCTTGGCAACTCGAATAACGTTTCCCGTTGTTCCAGACCGTGTGCTATATATATATATATATATATATATATATATCATGGGTGTGTTAAACGGGGAGTCGAGTGAACGGCTTACACAGTGTAGATAAGTTACGGAGGTGCGTTGTGTGTCGCTATACAGATGTTACAGGCGCTAACATAGAGAGTAGAAGGGCGAAGAGGGTGCACCGAGAAACCCGGAGAAAGTGAAAACCCGGGGGCTGGTCGTGCTCAGGTGGCGAATCGGGCAACGTAAGACGTTAGCCGATCTCCCGGTATTCCACCACGACCAAAAGGGGGCAAAATTGTTTTGCGTCACGCAGAAGAAGAAGAAGAGAAGAGGCTCTTCTTCATCCGTGAGAAGGATGCGTGTATGTCTAACTCGAGCGTCGACCGGGCTACTCCGTATGGCAACGAAAATACGGTTAGGCCCTGGGCGCGAGGATTCGCGGTTGCGTTGGCGGTCGCGGTGGTGTAGAAATACTTGCATGGGGTCCCACAGGGTTCGGGTATACCCGGGGGATGCGAAACGAGAGAATTTCCACGGCGGCGCCGAACGTATAATGGGGTCTAAAGGGCGAACCGAAAACAGAGCGGGAGGAAAAGGGCTCGAAGCCGTTGCGTATAGAACCGACGACGGCATGACGACGTTTCGGGAGAATGGGTGATGGCCGTATAAATCACGAATCGTATTATAATATCTGTAAGACCTTGGGGACACGTGTTACTCCATCGCGACGATTTTGCGGAGAATGAATGACGAAGAATGTTCGTATGAAATGTGTGGAAGAATAAAAAACAATCATCTGGGAACTGTGCGAATCAATATGAAGACAGCGAGTTTTACTATAATTATTGGGATAGTAAGACTGCACTGTCTTTTCATATATAGTGACTGAAAAAAAATTGGTACGAGTTGGAGTCATGATAAACAGTAGAAAGTCATGATGAACAAGACAATGTTGAAGTCGAATGAAGTTACTGAACTCGAAAGGTTAAAACTGTCGATAAATCCACTTCTCAGCAAGACTCAGCCCCTACGCCAAGTTCCCAAGGTCATGCTGAAATGTTTTAAGGAAACGAGAGTTGACCCTTCTGGATTAGCCTGGAAACTCACCAGATCTCAATCCTATCAAGAATCTGTGGGCCACATGCAAATCCAGATTACGAAAAATAGTCCGACAAATACTGAAAAGATAGAAGCCTTGATTCAGATGTGGTACAGGGATAAGGAGATTAAGCAAAGCTGCCTGAAATTTATTGATTCCATGCCGAGACGAGTTCATGCGATCATTGAATTCTACTGACTCTCGGTTAGATGACACATAGAGAGAAATAAAAAAGTTGGTTAACATTAATTCGCCCAGTACTTGTATTCCGTTCATGGGTTTATCATACAGAATGTGAAAAACGACTGTTCTGCCTCGAACGGCCGTTTCACGCGACGTAACACAGACGGATCGGTGAACGAAGTAAACGGATGACGAGAGACGGACAAAGAAGGTCTCCCGAGTTTGTTCGACTGTTACGAAACGATTACCATCGTACGATCGGTTGGCCGACCGACTGGTCGTTAGCTTTCGGCTGACCCGGCGATACTCCGGGCCACAGTTCCATTGTCCGGTCCGCGCTGCTCTCTGTCTTTCCGTTTTCCTTTTCCAACGTACGTGAGCAATTACGAGAGGGATCGACGCTGCCGATTTCGTACGGCACATGGTCGTGTGGATATATACATATATATATATAGGTGTACAGATGTGGGAACACGCGAGATGGGATGGAAAAGTCGATGGGTACTCTGGATTCGATAGTCGAAACTGGCGTAGGAAATTTCCAAGCGTGTCGTATTGCTTGTGCTTGGATCTTAGATCAGCGAGAAGTCGAGTCCGAACCGGGGCGATGGATGGAAAGACATCGTGTGTGAAGGGCGGGGGGGGGGGGCAACGAGAATGTGTAGGAACATCGTTACGACTTTTTTTTCTCCGATTCTCCGGGGGACCATCAACCCGACGATAAATTCGTAGTTGACTCGCGTAGATACTCCACCATGGGGTCCAATTGGAAACACGCTAGCCCGTGTCCCAATGTGACACCAGAAATCGCCTCAACTGTCGATAATGGCGAAGGGGGCGGTCGGGGGGGGGGGCACGACAGATGCGGTGAGACTCCGATCTAATGAGCTTCTTAGCTTTCATTGGGGTGGAGGTCGAAATTCGAAATGATCGAATGTACATAATGATCGAAATTCAGAATTTCAGAACGACTTTCGAGCTCACCCACGCGTCAACCATCGGTGTTAGGTACACGACGTCGGGGACTTTTTTCGTAGAAAATTTGATTCTCTACAATATTGTTCGTGTGAACTTTTGGTCTATATAGCGTTGTTTAGCCGGCGTTAAAATGGAAACATATAAATCCATTGATTTTTTATTGCTTTCATTTTTTCTTGCAACAAATCAAAGGTTTCCGCCCGGTGTTTTTTAGACTGTTTTTCGGACCAGTAAGAGTGCTTTGAAAAATCGGAAAAAATTCATAGAAGTTCTTTTAATCTTCAACTTAAAGTCCCAATTGTAATACTTTGGAAACAATTATTTTTCATGTAGCTTTTTATTAAAATATGAAAGTACGTAACCAAAGGGTCAAACCCTCAGTGGGTTTAAGGGTTAATTTGGTTAAATAACCCACAACTTTGAATAAAGAGTCCCGAGGTACGTAGTCTCGGAGCAGTCCAACGAGATGCGTCACTATAACCTATGTATACGAGTTCTGAATTTTGACCCTTCGAAGTATCGCACTTTTGGAATTTTCGTCGTGCGGAACATCCTTTGTTTTTAAATTTTGAGCCCCACCTTCCGCTTGCACGGGTGCCCAGTAGTCGATGTCGGTGTTACGTCAGCCATCGTAAACGTTCCTGATCCTCTGAGTCAGAAGCCCGTGAATGATTCAAAATTTTCGAGCCAACGATCTTGTTAACGAATACGCTTTGCATCGAAAAATACAGCCACGTTCCAACGATTCACCATCACGACAAACGCTTCTATATACATATATATATATATATACATGATGTGCATGAACCAATACCGTTAAGTCGACTATAGCGCCAACTTTTCAAACTCTTCCGTTCTCTGATATTGCTGAGGTTTCCGTATTGCCCGCTTGGTTCCCGAAAGCGACGCACTTAAGCTCGAGGCACTCGAAGAATGTTCGTTCGTGCTTGGCCCGATCTTTTCCAGGAACGACGGGCGAACGAAGGGTAGTAGCGATAAGGGCGCGAGAACGACGAGGAGCAAGACGATCGAGCTGGAGCTTCCGAAGACCGAAGCTATTTCTTAAACTCGCCCTTCGGCTATTACCAGTACGCTACGAAATACCGCGAGCGAGCAGTTTACTTGTAAAGTGAGTGTGTGTGTGTGTGTGTGTGTGTGTGTGTGTGTGTGGCCTTGGTGTACACGTCGAAACGTGAACCAGTAATGAATATCGTTGAGAAAAATTTCTCGAAAACCCGGCACTCCCGGTCCCATACGCCCCGCCCCCTCAGTTACCCGCGTCTTCGTCATCCTACCCCCCACCCCCTCCTTTTCCCACCCCGCTCTTCCATCGGCGGGGCTACTTATTAGAAAAGTTGCGCGTATCGAGAGGAGAGAAACTTGCAAATTGGAAAGGCTGCCCGAGGTTGCGGCCCGATATATATATATGTACATATATAAGTGCCTGAAGGCACTTTCGATATGCCAAACTCCCTTCGTTCGACCATTATTCTCATTTTCTCGCGATATTTTGAATCTCCCGAAAAACCACGAATATTTGTTGGTATTTATCGAATTTCTTTGTTGGCTCGACGAGACCTTCGATGCTTTTTCTTTTCCAAGGCTCATCGAGCACTCGACGAAACTCGCAATGACGCGATGATATACCGATAAATTTTCATATGAAGGATGGATATAAACGGAGAAATTGATTGTAAAGTATGTAGTTGAATTAACATTGAAAGATTCGGGACAAAATGATCTGACATATAACTTTGGGCATCATGCTACAAATTAATGTTCAAAGTACATTTACGATTCACTATTTACGTCGCCATTTTTCATTCATTCTTCATTCAAAATATATTCAAAATATATAAAGAAAAAGTTCGATGAATAATTGAAACTATATTAAAATATATCAAAAATTGTATAAATATCTTCATGCATCTCGCCAATAAAAAGATTGAATTTCCCCTTTTTTTTTGCTTACTGGGTGTAATGGCCCGCTTAATCGATACTCGAGGTAGAATGAACACAACACACATTGGACCGGAAATACGTAAATTTGTAAAGAACAAAAAAAAAACATACACGAAAAAACAGCAGTCACATAATTATTTTAATTCTGAAATGTTTTTATAGTCATAACTTATTCACAAGCACGAACGAATTCACTCGGCACTTTTATCCGTCGTATTGACAAATGTCGTAAAAGCTCAAAAGTCGTGGTTTCAAGTCGCTCACGAAGTATCAGCGTTCACGTTATATCCTACGAACATACACATATACATCTATGTACATACCTACATATATATATATATATATACGACAAGGATAACCTCGGAGAGGGCATCGCCACCGGTGCGCCGAACGTGGTTGAATTACACGATTGTCCGTCGTGTACCCGCGAGAACGTGGCAAGAGCGAGAGGGTTAATCCGTCGTGCGCCTCCATCCACGGAAATGGTCGGAGAAGGGGGCGTGAGGGGGCGCGAGGTGGGAGAGGGTAGGAACAAAGTTTACGCGAAATAATTGATAAATGTTCGAGGCCCGCGAGACCGTCGCCCGGAACGTGGAGTGAGAGCCCGAAGGGTCGCGCGGAAGATGAGGAGGACGCGTGGAGCTCGGAGGTGAAGCTGCAGAGGGGGAAGAGTGTAGTGCCCGGTGTATATGAGCGGGAGAGCTGCGAGGGGAGGGGGGAAGGGGGTTGGTAGTAGCGGTGCGGGACGCGGGGAGTGATTTACCGCTCACGAGGGAGCGAAAACTGTTGTCACGGTCCGGGAGGGCGAGGAACGAGTGTGAGGGAGATGCACCAGCACGTTTATACTCTCCAGAGTGAGAAGCAAATAGTGCACAAACCGTTTTTCCCAAGCTGCGAACGGAGAAAGAGTAGAGTATGAACGAAAATAAAAAAATATATATATATATATATATATATGGATGTGTATATGGAAAAAAAAGTGAGAGGGAGAGTCATGAGGGAAAGAGGAAGTGGAGAGAAAGATAGCCGAGCGAGAAAACGGATACACTAGCGCTATGTCGCTGCTGTTTGTGTTCGCTCAGCGGTGAGGGAATAAAAATTGTTTTGACCCAACGGAAAAAAAATTGCACGTCGACTACCTGCTGCCACCGTGGCCCCTCCACCCCCCGCCCCCCCCGAGTCACCCGACCTCGACGTCAATTCGCAAACTGTATGCAGTGCGGGCGTTTATACCACACCGGGCCACGTGATCTCCCATCTCCTGCGGGCTTGTCATCAAAAGTACGTAAATACCGTGGAGTATGTATGAGGCATTTCGCATCAGTTCGGACGGTCAGAATCCTGACTCCTGCCTGATTTTTTTTTTTTTTGGTTTTCTTGTTTTGGCTTTCGTTCGACCCCAAAAACATCCTTGATTGTTTTCACAATTTTCGGATCTCTTTACAACCCTCGTAAAAATTATAAACTACCACTCAATGAGGGAAAACATACCAGGACATAAAAAAAATTGCAATCGAGATTCCACGCTGAAATTTTGGCAAACTTTATTTTTTGACCTACTTAAATCGACAAACAAAACATATACATTTTTTATTCTGCCCGAGTACCTTTTTTCTAATTGGGGGTAGTTTTTATTTTTTTTAAAGAGTTGTAGAGCGGTATGAAAGTTTTGGAAAAAATCGGGGCGGTTTTTGGGGTGGAATTGAAGTCAAGAAAAAATTATGAACTGAATTAGCAGGGGTCACGGTTTTCGCCGTCCGAATTGATATGGAATGCTCCATATGTATTCAACCCGTCGTGTCTATAACGTTGGTGCTTGTATGACCAAACGACACGGTGCTTTGCGGTTTTTTTCAAATTTTATTTTGTCTTCAATTTATCGCGTAACGTAGCGACATTGCGCGAGAGCTTATAGAAATGAGAAAACTTTGGGTCCCGGAGTGGAACGGGAAAATTGCACGGCGATACGATACTACGTTGAGCGTATAGGTTATTAGTGTGACATCGTACGTTTGCTGCTAATCAACATGGAGCCCAGACCGGAGAACATCACAACTTTGGACGCGAGAATCGAGGAAAAGAAAAATCCACGACCACCAACAGTTCCCAATAATGCCACGTAGCGGCGCTCTCAGCGTGCTCGGGACTCGAGCGAGCATTGTTTCTGCTGCATGTATATTTTATGATTGACAACTTTGACGGTTGACAGATATTGCAACCTGCTACATTGATACACGATAAAATAACCATGAAAAACATTTGGGTTTGTCATATTCGCTTACTTTACTGTCACAGATTTGTCCCCCGATACCATCTACTCCAAATGTACTAACTGCCAGAAAAATTAACCCGTTGTGATCTCTCGGGGTCCACCGGACCCCAGGCTAACTTAATGGCTTTTATGTCATAAAAATACCATATCCAACATTATTTTATCGATTTGAACGTACCGCTTCTCTCTTTCGACATCGACCAAAAGTCTTGAGTTCAAACTTCGAAATAAAAATATACTTTCTTCGGAGTCCATAAAAGCTCTATTCTTATGTCATAAATATAATATTTTAAGAGTAAAACGGGTTAAGAGTAAACGGCAAAAATTAAATTTTTTGTAACAAAAGCCAGATTTCGTGAATTTTTTTTTCGCTTATGATCTTTTTTTACTACACTAAAATCAAATAGAAGTCAACAACTATTAGATTATTTCTAAAACATGTTAAATAAAAGTTTGGTGCAAGATTTGAGTCGATACATTCAAAGGAACGCAGATGGAACCAGGGGGTCAATTATGATTTGAAAGTCGACCGATCGACTCGATACTCGACCGGTCGACTCGACTGGTCCATTTTTACACGGAATGTTGGGAAATGTCACTTTTGACACAAAAGCAACTCTAGACAGAATGATTCTAAACGTAATCGCTGGTAAATAAGAAGTAATTGCGAAGAATATCGCGTGAAACATTGAAAAATCGCGTTTCCGACCAATCGAGTCGAGTACCGAGTCGACCGGTCGACCTTCAAATCATAATCGACCCCCAGAGTTAGACCTATCCACTTGCGAGCCCAGGCCACCAGCCTCCCGGATCTTCCTCGAATCATCCGATCGTCATTGCAGCGGCCAAAGTGGCCACTCGCCTCGCGGACGAACGCCATTCCATAACGTTGGAAAAGCCGGATAGTAGATACAGCCGCGAAGCTTGGTCGGGTGTTTGCTCGGTCGCGAGGTAACGACGCGACAGACTCGTTAACCAACTACCCGATTACGACGCGGGTACGTGACGTGACTTTGCCAACGCGAAACACCGCGTTTGTATTCCGCAGAGCTTATCCCGCCCCCCCATCCCCCCTCGCGAAACTCGAGTCGACGTTGCACACGAACGAATAGTCCATATCCCGGACATCGCGCACGACGATCGTCCGCAGCAAACGCGGATGACGACGCCATGTTGGATATTTTCCGTACGACGCGGAAAAACGTGTTGATAAAGCGTTTGAACCGTCGATAACCGCTCAACGTAAATGATAACTCGACGGTGTGGCGCGAGAGAGCCTTGTACGATTGTCGCGTGTACGTTTGCGTCGACGTACAAGATTTTAATCGACTCGGAAACACGTTGCGATTGGTCGAGGATTGATATCGATGAATCGTCGGGCTGTTGAACCGTGCACAACCATCGCGATACTCATTCAACACGTTTGAACCACGTCACACGTAGCTGCGAGTGTCGATACGAACACACACACACATGCGCGAAAACCGCGGCCCACGAACCAAACCGTCTGGCCGCACACTGGACTTTTCTACTCGCACCGCATTCACTGCGCGGGGGATCGACGGACGGGCGTGAAGGGGGGGGGGGCACTCTTTGCCGTCGCGGAGTTTTGTGTCGGCCGTGAGGACGGTCCGTCGCTTCGACCACGATCGGTTTTTTTCTCACCGATGGAGAATCTCTCTCTCTCTCTCTGTGTGTGGGTTACTCGCCCGAGTTCTCGTTTTTTCTGATACTACCCCCTTTAATTTTTTTTTTTTGAGAGCGAAAGATCGATCTCTTCACTCGCGACGTTGCGCTCTCAAACGGTTCGATGGGCAGGGGGGAGGGGGATGGTCGATGGAAAAAGATAAAGTTGACGGTGAGGAACAAAAAAAAAATTAGAAAAGACGGAAACTAAAAACAAAAAAAAATACAGCGAAAGACCGAGAAAGAAAGTATCGAGGCTTTGGAGGGCGAGCCCCGAGTAAAAGTATCGGGGATCTCGGGTAAAAATTCTGGTTCGAGTAAAAGTCTCGAGCGGTTTAACCCGAGGCAGGTATATATAGATTAGACTTTATGTGTGGAGTACATGGGAGAAAAGTAGGGGTGGGGGTGGAGGGGGGGGGGTTGTAACCGCGGGTATGGACCGGTTACGCCGATGATCTTCTCGTTTGTCTTTGAAACTTCGGGCATCGTGGGAGCATCCTATAGCGGGCATCGTGGTGGAAAATCCAATGATAAATTATGAGGAAAAAAGAAGTTTTGACGGTAGCACAGTGGCCTCTTCGCGATTCTATCCTGAAACCTGGAGTAGCTTTGCGATTCGCTTCTTCTCGGGACTCTTTCACACTCATTCGGATCAACGACGTGGGCATCGTACGATCGGCCTACGTGCGTATTACGCAGGATGTTTGTACGAGATATCCAGTCCCACTGGGTTTTACGACGCTTCGAGGCGATGTCCAGTTTTAGTTTAGTCTTGTGGGCTGCCGGCTCGTTCGGTCGTATAGATCCCAGAAGTTTTGACGGTAGCACAGTGGCCTCTTCGCGATTCTATCCTGAAACCTGGAGTAGCTTTGCGATTCGCTTCTTCTCGGGACTCTTTCACACTCATTCGGATCAACGACGTGGGCATCGTACGATCGGCCTACGTGCGTATTACGCAGGATGTTTGTACGAGATATCCAGTCCCACTGGGTTTTACGACGCTTCGAGGCGATGTCCAGTTTTAGTTTAGTCTTGTGGGCTGCCGGCTCGTTCGGTCGTATAGATCCCAGATGAGTTATGGAGGACTTACCGACGTGCGGTGGCAATTCCGGGAAAAAGGTACAAGTGCTATACGTCAGGTTAGGGGTCATAATCTCCGGCTTCATTGATTCTTTCCATCGACATGATAATTCAATCGCACATTTGTTTTGCGCGGAAAAAAAAGAAAAATTTGTGTAAAACTTTTCGGTAGCGTGTTTAGGGGACATGTGTACACTTGGAAAGCGAAAAAAAAATGGAAGTGAAAAATGGAAATTTGAAAAATATTTTCCGTAAGAATGAAAACATCGATGGAATTTTTTTCGATTGTTTCAATGATTCAATCGTCTTTTTCCGATATTCTTGATATAAGGACAATAAATGCAATTACGTCATTACTTTCGAAACGGTATGTCAATGTGAGAAAAAAGAAGAAACAAAAATCGTTTGTGAACATTACATACATTTCAGGAGAGTCTGTCGAGTGGATGGAAAATAGGAGGGAAAATAATTTGTTGTTTTTTTTTTATGCAAATGGGGAGCGTTCAAAATTTTTTCCGTGTTTTCTTTTCTCACGAATTGTCATCAGTTTTTTTCTTTCAATGAGGAGAGAAGATTTTTGTTTGCTAATCCCACGAAAGTAAATGATTTTTGTTTCCTATTATTTCAATTGTTTCACCAACTTCGTCCGATATTGTTTGAAACATGGAAAAGATAAAAAATGGCGGCTCTACGTAATCATTTCAGGAACGGTATATCGATATGAGATTAAAAAATTGTTTGTAGACATTTCGAAAGACTCTATTTAGTGAAGACAGGCTGTTTCCACTTGGCGCTCACTCCAGATGAGTATTTGCAATTTAGTACAAGATAAACGATTTGAAAGACGATTTGTACATATCAAATAAAGACTCGACGACGTGATCAAATATAATTGGTACGATACATACATCTATATCGTAACCTCGTGAAGAAGCAATTGATAAAATAAACTGGTTGAATAATATAAGATCAACAACTAAATGCATTGAATCTCATAAATAGAATATCAATAAATAATTCGATGAACACAAAAAAATAAATCTGAGCAATTTATCGTTGAATCTTTGGGGAAAAATTGAGGTTTCGGAGACCCCTGAGTTAGGGTCCTGGATTCAATCTTTCGAAAAAAGAATAAGAATAAAAAAATCGATTTCCATACGCGAGTATCTGAAAAACTTACCACAGGTGCACCGGTTCGTTTCTGGTTCTATACTCAACGACCATTTGTGGTCGTTATATCTAACCCACGGGGTCGAGAACTTGTTACCCGTATGCAACGAGCTCGTTGGTTATCCAGTTTCTCGCGCTATAGAAAACATATGTGCGGCGCCCTGTGTACCTGTACGAACGATGGGGGGGGGGCGGGACGGGGCGGTCGGGAAGGGTAAGGAAGAGGAAAGAGGCGCCGTTGCGTCGGTGCGGTCTCACCGGGTTGATGCGCTATTTTATTGCCCGGCCGCGCCAGTTAGTCTTCGCTCGGGGGTCGGAGTTCGTCCGTAAACGTCTCGCGGTGCCGCGCAGCAGCACCAGCAGCACAGCCCTCGCACAGGTCCGCAGCAGCCACCTCGGGGGAAGAATATGTCGAGTCTACGGGGCCCACCGTAAATCTTGAAGCGAGCCTCTTCAACTAACCCAAGAGCTAGAAGAGCTAGGACCTCGAGCTCGCTGCCTGGGCTGCCTCGTGACTTCTCTCTCTTTCTCTCTCTCTCTCTCTCTCTCTCTCTCTCTCTCTCTCTCTCTCTCTCTCTCTCTCTCTCTCTCTCTCTCTCTCTCTCTCTCTCTCTATCTCTCACCGTCTCTCTTCTATCGCCTCACCTTAGCACATTCGTTGCCTTGCCCCCCCCCCCCCGCTTCCCTCCGCCCCCGCATCACGTTAATCCACAATTCCGGCAACGTTAGTGTAAGGTACGTTAGGGTGGTCCTTTTTGGGTCTTTTCCAAATGTTGATTTTGCCGGAGGCTCAATTGATCCGGAAAAAAATTTCAAAAAATTGAAGCCCGACATGAATCTTCTAGACCAATTCTAATCACCGCCTAAGACCAGGTGAAGTTTCCTATTTGAAATACATGCAATTTTTCTAATACGTCGGTTATTATATCGGCGAGACGATTAATTATTGTTTGAAAAATCGAATACTGTGTGGAGTCAACGAGTATGAAATATACTTTCAGGGGAAAAATAAAATACAGATATGGGTCATCTCATGCTACGTTTACACGCATCGTTACACCGTTCCTGTGATTATTATCGTACACACGTACATGTGGCATGGGACGCGTTATACATGCATTTTATTTTTTTCGAGGAAGAAGGGTTTATACGGGGTTTATAAGGGTTAACTTCCTACGGTATTGAATTTTTTAAGCAATAATCAGTCCCGCCAATATAATAACCGACACGTACAGAAAAAATCAATGTATTTCGAGTGGAAAACTTCACTCGATATTCGGCGGTGATTAGAATTGGAGTGGAAAGTTCACGGTGCGCTAAAATTCTTTAGAACTTTTTTTGGAATCGATTTGGCCTCCGGCAAAATCAACATTTGGACAAGACCCAAATAAGGACCACCCTGAGGTACATATAGCCGACACTTTCGCCGCCATCTCTCGTGCTTTCCCCGCACGTCCGATGTGTGTTTTTCACCCTTTGCCGGCGCCGCTGATGCCCCCGCACCGTGAATTCACACAAGTTTGCGGATCCGGAAACGAGGACACAGGGTCGAAAGTTCGAAGGTGTTAAATACGGGAATCCGGGGATTTACGGAGAAAACAGTCGAAAGCTCGTGGACACGTCGGTCGATTTGCCGTTCGGAAGGGATATCAATTGGAAAAAACTTTTGATTGGCTCGAAGTTTGTGCGACAATGAAATATAATTTTATACAATGATGGCCCAATGTCGTTGGATAGCAAATATATATATTTCTATTTTAATTATTTTCTTTGGAAATAATGTACATTGATTGTACTTTGTTTGATCGTCCTATTGAGAGTTGATGGAACAAAGTACGATCAACGATTTTTATTCTTTAGGATTAATTAAATCATGTAAAAAGAAAAATCAGAGAATATAATGCCTTAGTTGAAGCTTACCGGAAAGCTATAATGAAAGTTCTGGGTCTCCCTAAATTAGTAGAAAAAAATGTTACAATCTTAATTTATTTATTTGCGATTTATTGCAAGCAAAAGAGTCATGCGAGGATATTTCGTATGTTTTTTGTTGATTATTTTGTGCTACATCCGTTTTGAGAAAATTAATTTTAAAAACAATATGGCACGAAAGCCATTGCGCACGAGTCGAATTCTCACTCGACCGACTTTCATTATTATCATTATTTAGAAAAAAAAAAAATCGAACGGTCGACGAGCTAAATGTCGATGTTTTTGACTCCAGATTCTCAACCACTTCGAGCGTAATTAACGTTTATACATGCGGAGCCATCAGTGATGATCGATAGTCACAGTGAGAATATCGTTTTGGGTCTCTATAATGGGAACGCGGATAGTGCGATTATCGCGAACGATACGAAGCTCGGTGTGCCATCGACGTGAGTTCAATTCGATCCTTGCTGATATGTCGTGGCGCCGTTCGCTCTGGTCAGCGGCATTATCGGCTATTCGGTTAGTCGCATATCCGAATACTCCCCGTGGCCCATACGTCGGCCGAATCGTTGAATTTATATGCTCCCTCGTATGACGTCCGGTCCCCGGGTTCGTTCGCGAAGCTTTTGCTAAAGTAAAAAAATAAAAATAAAAAAAATGAAAACGACGAATCTACCGAATAAGATAGATTCGATAGAAAGCGTGGAAATTTCGCGAGTAGTGAAACTCGCACGTTTGACCGTGGTAGTCGGGAGTCGTCTCCGGCTGGGGGTTTATTTGCGGTGCATCCAAAGAGCAGCTTGCGAACGATAACTCAGCCGGTTTGTCTCGTTCGCTCCTTACACACGGTATGCTCGCAACTCGGTTTGTGTGTGTGTGTCTTTTTGTGTTTGTGTTGGGGCTCAGGCGTTCGTGATCTCGCGCATAGCCAGTTCTGATAGTCGGCCAGAGGGTCCGAGAGACCAGCGTCCCGATTTCCGGGATACTGATATTTCGGTCGAATCCGAAAGAGAAAAAGAAAAAGAGAGAGAGAGATAGAGAAATAGAGAGAGAGAGATAGAGAGAGAAAGAGAGAGAGAGGGAGAGATCGCCATCGCGGAACGCACGAAAGACCGAAGAAGATGAAAGGATAGGTGGAACGCGCGATGAGAAAGCGCGTTGCTCGCTGGTTGTTCTGCTCGGTGCATTCACGTGATGTGCATCCGATGCCAAAGATGTTATTTTTCATCGTTCTTCATCGCGGATTGTTGCGAGAGAACATTATTCTCTTCGTCCCAACGTTTTGTTGCTCGTTCGTTTTTTTTTTGTTCTTCGTTCATCGTCGTTTGTTCGTCTGGCTTGGCCAATTCGCATACAATGATCACGTCGCGACATCGGCCAACCACAATGTTAGCACAAGAAGTCGTGAATTATTGCTCGAACACGTTACACGATGTTTCGACGAGGTTTTATAGATTTGTTTATTTTTTCGAATGGATTTGTAAGCAATTTTCGCTGATAATGTTATCGGCGGATTTTTCTTTTCCGAATAATTCTCAATTAATAACGGGACGATAGTGAGCAATCCACTTTTTTTTATTTACCAAAAAACCGTGACATACAAGCTTCAACTCACCGAGTACACATTGGGTCAATTTGACCCTTGCGTCGACTTTGACTGATATACATTTTTTTTAACACGTTTTTTGCTGCATTTATCTTTCCAGTCCATGATAATATTTACACTTTTAAGTTGCATCGTCAAATTCTCAGGCAATGAAAGTTTAACACAGAACTATCTCAGCTCAATTGAACTCATTTATTTGGAATAGCAACCCATCAACTTCAGCAGGATCATTTGGATATTTTTATATTTATCCGAAAAATCGATTTCAATTGATCGAAAAAAAATTTTGTCGTGTGTTAATTAACCCATCGAGTACAAAACGATGGGTCAATTTGACCCATACCTCGACTGTGACCGAATCAAATTTTTGAAAGAAATTTTTTTTTTTAGTAGCATTTATCTTTCAAGTCTATGATAATATTCACACTTCTAAACTACATAATCACATTCTAGAATAGCGCAAGTATATTCTCGAGTTTTCCCACATCAATTGTTTATTAATATATCTGAAGACTAACCAATGTTCATTTCGAAGATTATTCATTATTATTATTATTAACATTTATAATATCTGGCCACTAAATAAATTTCTGTTAGGCCAATTTTATTCTGTGAACCAAATGTATCGGAATTTATTGAAAAAATCATTTCGAGACGTCGAAATTTTCGAGCCACAAGGAGGATCACAGGGTAGTTGACATTGAATTCGTTCGACCTCACGGTGCCCTCGTTACTTATCTTATCATCGTCACGCGTGACGATCATCACTTTTGTTATTACCATTTCCATCACATTTTTTCACCGACTTTGCCGAGTATTATTCGTTCCAACGCCATACCGCCATCTTGGTAGCGCCATACTTTTGGCTCGCGATAACCCCCAAGCGTAAATTTTATTCCCCCCCCCCCCCTCCTCCCTTCCCCGTGCGAGAAAAGAAACGAGAGAGCGGCATCAACGCTGCTGACTGGGCCCCGCGCATAGAGAGCATCACGTATTCCCCGGCGAGTATCCCGAGCTCACGTACCACTCGTCGACGCGAAACCCCGTACTGTTTTTTCGCGTTACAGCTAGAGGAGAATTTATTTCCTCTTTACATAGTACTCACGCGGCTCTGTCTAGCCGAGCCCGGCTCAGCTCCACATGCAGAAAGCGTTGCTCGCTATAACGCGCACCCGCAAACCCGAAGAACCGACGAACGAAGCTTCCGTTTCTTCGTTGGTACGTCTCGTGCGACGTTGGACCGCAGATCGTGAGACTTTGTGAACGTTTTTTTTTTTTTTTTGATGCCGTGGCACTCTTCGTATCGCTCAAAACCGAATTGAGTGGTGAGTCGCCTGTTTTTCCAATTTTTTGAATCGTTTTTTTTTAAATTTTTTAATTTTTATGAAGTTTATGCGTCTTGAGAATAATCTATCGAAAAATGTTGTCCACGAATTCACAAAATTGTCGGAGCTATTAAGGTTTGAAGAAGTACCAGCAATGCCATTGGGACCGCACGAAAAAACTTTGAACGGGTTGTTCTCGAAATTATCTACTTGCAATTTGGGGCAAAGATATATAGGCAGCCGATAAACCTGCCAGGATATATTTTCTAGATTGACTTTAAATCTGGTGGGCCTATTGAGACCACATATCGTTATTGTTTAGACGAAGATATTCTTGCTCAATTGAAAATTACGATTAGTAGAGGAATAATAAGACTTGAAAAAATTCGGAAATATTCGAAATAATTTCACCATTTTGTCGAAACATTTCGTTTTTGATAAGGCACTAGTTCGGACGATAGCGACTTATCGTACGGATGTAAATATATGCCTGGTTTTTGATTTTCGGAATACTAGAATAGCCGCAATATTCGTCCAGATAAAAAAAAAACAACAGTTGTACGACGCAGCTTGCACCACCTAATAATATTGATGAACATATTCACTTAGTTTCGTTGCAATAATAAATGTTTCGTTCCAATAAATGTCTTTAAAAAGAATTTCTAAAAATCCACCTTTTTATTTTATAAAGAAAAGCACTATAACTATCCCCGCGTCGAACACTAAATTCAAGAACTCTTCTCAAATGTTCAACGATTTTTATTTTATCACATCGATATTCCCGAAGATCTAAAATCTACCGCTGGACACCACGTTTAAAATAATGTTTCGAAAACGTTTACGTAGGGTCGCTATTTTAATTTTTTATTTATTAAAAAAATTGGAGCAAAATTTCGTTAAAAAAAAAGAAACATTAGAAAAAACGTGTATTGATATCTTTGTTTATCTCGCAAACATTTTCGTTTTTAAATTTTTACTTTTATGTTGTTCTTTTCAAGATGTCTTTGGGCACATACACACAATCGTGACTCTCGTGGTGGATTGTTCACTCGTGTCACTTTCTTGTACGTGATAATTTAATGAAGAATAAGACTGAAGACAATTGCGTTGAAAAATTGAATTGACGAAAATATATAAATACGAATCACCGAAAGTCAATTCCAATGGTGTATATCAAATAAATCTGTGAACCGTGTGCGATTCACGTACGAATTTTCCGACATCGTGAGACGGTATAATTTTGCTGGTACGCGAAAACTAGCGACGTCACGTATCCGATACTGGGGCTAATACGTGAACAGAGAAGCTCTCGGACCTGCGGACTCGCCCGCGTGTGTGCATTGTTCGGCTCCGAAACCTCGCGGACTTTCCGATAGTTGAGACTCTCGGAAACACCCCTCGAGACTCGATAACGCGAACAACTGGTACCGTGTTGTTGCCACGGCACGACAGCGAACCAATTTGGGTTTTGGTGTACCACGTCGATTATTGCTGATATAGTTATCGTGGAAATTTCATCGAACCAATGGAGACCGGAACTCGAACGAGTTTGCATACGTTGCAGCGTTGTATCTAACGTGAATATGTATTTTTTTTTTTATTCATGTTTTATTGTTTTTCGTGACCCCGTAAAATATTCTGTGGAACTGCACGTATTACAATAATTTAACGAAAATTTCAAAAAAGCTGACACACAAATTTCAACCACAGACATGAAAAAAGTTATATAAATTGACATATTAAAAAAAATAAATAAACTCAAAACCAGGAGCATAACCTAAAAATCTGACAACACGATGAGTTACACTCCTGAAACATCCAAAATCGAATAAACCAGAACAAGAAAAATTCTAAAAATTCTAAAAATTCAATTCTAAAGAGGCCCCAAACTCAAAGATTAGAAGCAGGGTCGAAATGTTTGAGGTCTTCTGTCGCCATAACACTCCGAATACAAAAACCATTCTGCGAATAATTTTATGTCCATTGATATTCTCGCTTGCTTGATTTATCACACAATCGTAGTTTTATCACTCTGCATTTCAAAGCAAGGATTAATCTTGATGTTTTTGTTGATGATTTTTATTTTTATTTTTTTTTTTTTTGTAAATATCGTAATTGGTCGATGGTCTTTCTTTTTTTCCCGGGGAGAGTCTGGTTTACAACTGGGTTCCGGGTCTCTGGACCAGCACGGAGCTTTTCGCGTGTCGCGTGATTTCAGAAGCAGCGATAGCACGGGGCGAGCGTCGAGCAGTCCGGTAGCCGACCGAGTATGTGGTGCAACCCGAAGAACGGGAAGGCACTAAATATTATATGCGTCAAATTACAGTCACGAGTTGACTCATTACCGTCGATAATTCATGAGCCGCCACCCATAAATCCTGATACGCTCCGCTTGGTCGGCCAACATTCTCTCTCTCTCTCTCTCTCTCTCTCTCTCTCTCTCTCTCTCGGTCTCCCCCCCCCTCTCTATCTATCTATCTATCTATCTCTCGCTCTCTTTCTCTCGCCCTTCCCTTGTGCTCTATCTCTCGTTCTCTCTCTCTCTCTCGTCTCTCCCTCTCTTTATCTCTCTCCTTATCTATCCTCCTCTCTCTCTCTCTCTCTCTTCCTTATTCAATCCAGAAGACTCATACAGTATATCGTATATTTATAATCTACGAAAGAGTCTCTCTCACCTGGATTCTACTACATTAACTTCATAGCCCTCATACGAATGCGAATGAATCTTTTATTGAACTAAGAAAAATTATAAAAGTTGGCTGAGTTAGAGCCAATCTTGCGAATGACAATTTGCTCAAGCCTAGCGACGCTTCGATGGCCCAACAAGCATGAAAAAACGATGGAAAAACCACAGACTATCTCGAAATGTTCATTTATGTTCATTCGTAGATTCTCGCGATACAATATTTCCATGACTTCGCGATACTCGAGCCCCGTCAAGAGGGCAGGGGGGGCCTCTCCGCCTTTTCGCTGCGAAAGACTTCGATGATCCATCTTTGACCTCGACTGGCATCGCGTCGATTTAGCCTTCAGTTTTCATGATACGAACGGAGAATTGCCGAAGTATCGGATGGAAAAAGTTAAGGAGAAATAGAGAGAGAGGAGAGGGAGAGAGAAAGAGAGATAAATAGAGAGAGAAAGGACGATCGAAGCATGGCTGCAACTAGTCAAGAGTAAAGTCGAGAGAGGCAGGAATAAGAAGGCCGATGGCTGCGGTAGAGATGCTTCTCAAGCTTGACGCGTAGAATCGAGTGGCGAGAGAGTGCACTGAATATTGTATGTGGCATTCTCGTACATCATTCGCGGTAAAAAAAAAATAAAAAAATAAAAAAAAACAAAAAAAAACAAATAAAAAAATAAAAGTAAAAAGGAATTTGCCGCGGCGCGTTTGCCTGGCGCCCCCAATGTAATACCCCCGTCGCTGTTGGTGTACGGCCGAGTATATAAGCCCGCACCGGCTCTTTGGAGCCCCGCTGTGAAACATTTCTTCGCCGTGTTCGTACTGAATAGTTTCTCTTTCCGTCCTCGTTTTTCCATCCGCTCATCCCCTCCTCGCCCCCCCCCCTCTCCGTCACGCCATTCCCTCCGCGAATGCGCCAACATTTTTATTCGCAATTCTTCGTACCGAATGTCGAAGAAATATAAGCGCTGCGACGAGAATCAGCCAGTCGGAAGATTTTTTTTTTTTATCAATGAACATCGTCTTCGACGAAGGCAACGAAGTTGTCGTTATTAGGGTTACGCGAGGCCGAAGCAACATAAAAAAAGGAACCCTTGTAAGATCACTCTCGCGTGTCTGTCGATCTGTCCGTCTGTCACAGCCGATTTGATCGAAAACCGTGAGACGTGGAAACTTGAAATTTGACATCTCATTAATTCACACATTTTGCAATGGTTAACACTTTGAAATATTACTATGAGAATTTGGGAGGGGGGAGTTTAGGTACTCGACATTGTTTTTTCTCGAATTTTCTATGTAATATGGGGAGCATATTGTGACACAGACCCATACTATTCCTACTTTCTCCCACATTCTTTCCACATTCCATAGATGCATTCCGACACTAGTTTTCCCATCAGCCCACCCGTTGGTGGCCACCTTCACCTGTACCCAAATTTATGGTCATCCGGTCCACCACTCTGTGGTTGACCTCCTTCCCGACTTTCCCACCAATTCCCGACGATCCCTTTCTCTCAAGATTCCCTTCAAGAATGCCTTCGCATTCCACGGTCATTATGACTTTCCCTTAATCAATTCAGGTCATCTCTTCAAGCATACCCGCCTTTTCCCACAGCCTCCTGATTCAACCCCCACCACTCACACCCTTCTGTAGTTATAAGACTCGATGTAACCTAGGCTAGTTAGTTAGTAAGTAACTCTGTAAACCAAGCGAAAGCTCTGTCCGACAGTGGACTGTGAAAATAAACGTCTCTTGTTGTCTAGTTTCGTGTCTACCGCGTCTACTGTCCTACAACCGCGTCTTGAAGCCAGATTGGCACGCCCAGTTCATAGACTTTTCCTCTAATTCGAGTTTGTGACGTAACAAATTGGTGCTAAGTGTGGGGTGGTGCCATTCTTACGTGCTGGAGACTTAGGACCGTTGGACTACACGGAAGGAAACGACAAAGGACACCGCAACAAACTGGATTACCAACAAACGGTGAGTCACTCTTTTACTCATTATCGCACGCCTATATCGATCGCGAGTGACTCCGATACAGACTCTACAACAACAAAAGACATGTCCCTGTCGAGCCTAAACAAAATAATCAAAAACACAGTGAATAAAATGTCCGATCAAACGAACGAAGTGATTGACAATCCGCGAATTGAACCGCCATCGAGAGCCGCGAGTGAAACATCGGATGACACATTCGAGCCATTGCAGCCCAAAGAGGCGATAGAACTTATTAAACCATTCGACGGAAAGAGTATCGGTGTAGAAGCCTTTATTAGTTCAATCGAAAAAGTGCGGGTAGACGTTTCGCGACCAGACTATTTCCGTCGTCTTATTATCGCGAAGAAAATCACTGGCGTTGCCGAACGCGAACTTAATGAATACGATACGGATAGTTATGAACAACTGTACGATGCCCTTCGAATTTTATACGGAAATTTACAGCCGGTTAGTGTTTTTCGGGATAAACGTTCGCGTACGTTTCAAGGAAAGAACGAAAGTGTTTCTCATTTTACGAACCGATATTTAGAAACGCAAAATCAAATGTTATCCGTGCTCGCGAACTCATTGACGGACGAAACAGAGCGAAGATCGATAATAAAATACGAAAGACAACAAGGTCTCGAGCAGTATTTACTAGGGCTTCGAAAAGAAATTTCGACGGAAGTACGGGCGCAAAGACCGGACAACATTCGTGCAGCCATCGCGAAGGCTCAAGCAGCGGAGGCATACGATTATACGAGGGAAATGATGACCCGAAACCTCAACCTCTCCGAGCGCCACCCCGACACGCGCCCTAGGCCACCCAATTCTCAGGCCAGGTCACCGAATACCCCAATATCGAGCCAACGGACCCCGACCAGGTGCAATTACTGCCACAATTTGGGACACCTCGAAGCTGCCTGCCGTAAAAAAATGCACAACGCGCAGCAAAGGTCGGAGACCCCAGGACGGCCTACGGGTTTTCGGGAGCGCCAGCAGGTACCTCGGCCTCCCTTCGTCCCACGTGTCCACCATGTGCCGGAAAAGGTAATAGTCGAACAGCCAGAACAACACGAGGATGCATCCCTCGGATCAATGCCATCGGATCAACCAAACGGGTCGTCAGATTGCCAATGGACGACACTCGCAGACCAGGGAGATTTCTATTAGACACCGGTGCAGCGATCAGCCTGATAAAAAAAGGAATTATCGATGGAAAAGCAAAAGTTAATATGAACATTAACACCGAATTCAAAATGGGTAACGATCTACATAGATCATTATTCATCACACAGCAGGAGTTCGACGGCGAAAAACACGTATTTCACGTCGTCCCCGATGATTTTCCACTCGAAGAAGACGGGCTGATCGGGATTCCCTTCATGGAAAAATACCAAACCTACATTGGCATCGGCAAGAAGAACTTCTTCGAAATTAATGGTAAGCGACTCCAATTCGAGCCCCTTACGGTTACGATCCCGCCACGGGCGATTTATTGGATCACGGTACCGACCAACGTGTCGAATGGACCGGCTGTGACAGCCGAGGAAAACAATCGATCCGTAGTACCCTGTGTTTACGAAGCACGGGATTACGAAGCCCGAGTCCCTCTCATAAACGACTCGGAAGACCCAAGACGGGTTACGGTAAATTTGCTGCGTGGGATCCCAGTCGGGAAACTCACCCCTTCGCTGTCGGAGGAGCGCCAAGACGCACCGCCAGACGCAGTAAGCATTTACCACATCGAGAATCAAAACTCCGCCGAAAGAATTCAGAGACTGAGGGAAAACGTGCGTTTAGAGCACGTGCCGCCCGAACAAGCTGAACAGGTATGGGACATCTTCTCATCCTACCCCGACGTCTTCGCGCTACCTGGAGACCCGTTGCCAGGTACAAGGTCGGTGAAACACCGCATCATTACGAGCGACGACGTCCCAATAAATGTCAGACAATACCGGTACCCTCCAGTGCATAAGGAGGAGATTGACCGGCAGGTGAACGAAATGTTGCAGCAGAAACTCATCGAGCCGAGCGACTCGCCGTACAACGCTCCACTGTGGGTTGTTCCGAAGAAATCCGATGCATCAGGGAAGAAAAAGTGGAGGATCGTCATCGATTTTCGAAAACTCAACGAGAAAACCGCCCACGACGCCTACCCTCTTCCGTGCATCGACGAGATATTGGACCAACTGGGAAGAGCGAAATACTTCTCAGCGTTCGATCTAGCTTCTGGGTTTCACCAAATTCCAATGGACGATCGAGATAAACAAAAGACTGCATTTTCTACGCCGGAAGGCCACTATCACTACAACAGGATGCCATTCGGCCTCAAAAACGCACCTGCGACGTTCCAGCGGATGATGAACAATGCACTACGTGGACTCATCGGCAACACGTGTTTTGTTTATCTCGACGACATCATCATATACGGAAATACGCTCGAAGAACATAATAAGAAACTTGTCGACGTTCTCGAACGGTTGCGCCAGTCCGACCTCAAGCTTCAACCGGACAAATGTGAATTCCTCCGCCCAGAACTGGAATTTCTGGGCCACGTGATATCAGAAGAGGGAGTGAAACCAAATCCGAAGAAAATCGAGGCAGTACGACATTTTCCGACACCGCGCGACCCGAAACAAATAAAACAGTTCCTCGGTCTTGCAGGATACTACCGCAAGTTTATTAAGGACTTTAGCAAAACTGCTAAGCCACTCACCGAACTTTTAAAAAAGGATAATCCGTGGGCATGGACAATAAAACAAGAACAAGCTTTTCAATCGTTACGAATTGCTCTCACAACGGCGCCAGTGCTATTATACCCAGACTTCACACAACCGTTTATACTAACGACCGACGCTAGTAACCATGCGGTTGGTGCAGTATTATCACAGGGACCGATCGGTAAGGACCGGCCGGTCGCCTACGCATCTCGCACCCTCAATAAAGCCGAGCAGCGGTATTCCACCACGGAGAGGGAGATGTTGGCCATAGCATGGGCCACAAAGTATTTCCGGCAATATTTGTACGGTACAAACTTTAAAATAGTCACTGACCACAAACCGCTTATCTGGATCTTAAAGGCAACGGATCCTCCAACGAACAGTCGCCTCATGCGACTTCGAATGAAATTAGAAGAGTACGAGTATGAGCCCATCTATAAAAAAGGTTCACTTAATACTAACGCCGATGCACTATCTCGTATCTATGCGGTGACCACCCGCGGACAGACCGGGCGGCATCAGGATACACCGCAAGACGAAGAGGACCAAGAGGACGAAGAACAAGAAGAACATCGGAACGCCGTAGACTCACCCATTTACATGGAATTCGAGCTTACGGAAGAAGATCCATGCGTCCCGGAAATAAGCGAGCAGGCTCCGCCGAAGAATACAAAAGAATTAAAAATAACGGACCATCCGTCAGACCATGACCATCATTTGCACATCGACTTTTCAGAAGACGAGATAGACTGGTTCAATCGCCTCGCAGTCGCACTAACGAGAGTTGATGAACCAACAAAGATTAATCTGGGTTGCGAGTACTTGAGTATTCACCCGCCTATCAAATCTCGATTGAAGCAAATGATTAATTTCATTTGGTCAAAAAGGGACAACCGGTTGCCGCTATACTTTTACGACAGGGATCTCTACGAGCCAGGTACCGAGGAGGATCGCCAACGGATTATAAAGGAACACCATGGGACCCAAGCTACCGGACACTTCGGCGTAGCTAAAACCCTCGACCGCATTAGGGCTGTCGCTACCTGGACCAACATGCAAAGAGACATCGAAGACTATATCCGTCGATGCGACACCTGTCAAAGGGTCAAGTTGGTCCGTGTTCGCCCACAAGCGGACGCAGTAATCACCGACACACCGGAACGGCCGAACGATAAAATCGCTCTCGATCTCGTAGGACCCATTCCCGAATCGGTTGACGGGTACAAATACATCTTATCGGTGCAAGATCAGTTAACAAAATTCATCACGCTCATCCCGCTTAAAACTCAAGATGCCAGGGCTACAGTCGACGCTCTGGTAGAACATTACATTTATATTCACGGTGCGCCGAAGAAAATATTAACTGATGGAGGTCGCAATTTCATAAGTCAGACCTTCAAACACATGGAAAAGTTATTCAAGATTTCTCACATGACGACAACATCGTTCCATCCTCAAAGCAATGGAAGCCTTGAACGAGCTCATGGACCGATCAAGGAACAAATAAAAGCGCTTATCCATGATCAACGCGACGATTGGGATAAGAAATTAAAATTCGTATCCATGGCATACAATACATCGAAACAAGAAGGTATCGGAATCACACCCTTCGAAATGCAGTTTGGTCGGAAACCAAATATTCCAAACAGCATCCCCATTCACCGTACCAACGCCACCATTGACGAATACTTCGAAGGACTCCGCACAGACCACGATCGAATCCTGAAGAAAGGACGAGACCACCTCATCGCAGCAAAAGAGCGCTCTAAAGTCAGCCAAGACGCTCACATTCGACGCAGTTCGCCAATTTTCAACAAAGGAGATGAGGTTCTCGTGGCTCAAGAACGAGACAAATCCCCGCTTGCTCCAAAGTGGGAAGGGCCAGCCATAATTATCGATAGGGCGTCCGACGTTAATTATGAAATATTATTGCGAAATAGGAAAAAGTTAATTCATGTTAATAAACTGAAACCTTATTATCGGAACTAATCGTTATTTATGTGCAGGGCAAGATGCTGCTCTTTCTATTCCTGCTTGTGTCGAGCTATACAGGGGCCGATATAATCGAGGTCGAGCCAATCACTGGGCCCATTTACATGGAACATCTGGGAGACGTGGTAATGTACCACAAAACCTGGACCGTCGTCAACTACGTCAACTTGGCAGAGATCGACGTGCAACACAACCAACTCTTCAGCATCGTTCACAATTTAGAGACCGTATGTAATATAACAACCGCCCCAACATGTACAGAATTTGTAACCATCAAAACCGTATCAGAACCGACAAGAAATTCACGCAAACCACCGACATTATGCTAAATAAAACTCTTAACACCCCCACACTCGATTACCTTCTAGCCAATCACTCAATAAAGTTAGAAGATTTACAATTAACCACACTAATGAGACCAACTCATATTGACTTAACCCAACTCAAATCCCTCGGACAAACCCTAGACGAAATATCAGAGGAAGCCGAGAAGATTGGAAGCCATAGACGCAATAAAACTTAATTGAAACCGCTCGTGATGGACTCAGGTACTTAGGGTACGCGTGCATTGGAATCGTGATATCTTTGCTAGCTTTTAAGATTGGATTTTGTAACTGCCTTGGCGTTTTAATCAGCAAATGTATGTCTTCTACTTTTTCACCATGTATAAATGTTTACAACAATTGTTTCCATAATAACACCAGCGATCACAACAGTTATGATGTGCGATACCCGCAAGACGAATTGATAGGCCTAGCTAACCTACACCGAAATCAAACCAATTCTTCAATTAGACATAAGACTAGACGTAATCTTAATTATAACAAGGCCTAAGAAAATCCATTATTTTGTTACATGGATTTTCTTGAATAAGGGGGGAGGTGTGACACAGACCCATACTATTCCTACTTTCTCCCACATTCTTTCCACATTCCATAGATGCATTCCGACACTAGTTTTCCCATCAGCCCACCCGTTGGTGGCCACCTTCACCTGTACCCAAATTTATGGTCATCCGGTCCACCACTCTGTGGTTGACCTCCTTCCCGACTTTCCCACCAATTCCCGACGATCCCTTTCTCTCAAGATTCCCTTCAAGAATGCCTTCGCATTCCACGGTCATTATGACTTTCCCTTAATCAATTCAGGTCATCTCTTCAAGCATACCCGCCTTTTCCCACAGCCTCCTGATTCAACCCCCACCACTCACACCCTTCTGTAGTTATAAGACTCGATGTAACCTAGGCTAGTTAGTTAGTAAGTAACTCTGTAAACCAAGCGAAAGCTCTGTCCGACAGTGGACTGTGAAAATAAACGTCTCTTGTTGTCTAGTTTCGTGTCTACCGCGTCTACTGTCCTACAACCGCGTCTTGAAGCCAGATTGGCACGCCCAGTTCATAGACTTTTCCTCTAATTCGAGTTTGTGACGTAACAATATCGTTTAATAGAGCGTATTATGTGAAATACAAACATATTATGTTATGTCACGCTGTCCGTAAAAGTGCGGTTTTACGGACCTTGTGACATAAAAATTCGTACGACACTCGTACGAAAAACGTTTTCTGGACTCGTGTGATTTCAATACTCGCCTTCGGCTCGTTCTGTAAACTCACACTCGTCAGAAAAAATGTTTTCGTATTAGTGTCATGAGCGGTTGGTCCTAAAATTTGAAGAAAAAACATAGAATATATAATCCTGATCGACGGAGTAGTGACTTGGGTGTGGCAACGCCGCGTATTACGATGGAGATTAGAACCAGTGAACACGTACACACGCAGTCTCGCAATGTTGCCATGTCTACTGGATCACGACCAACTTCTGATACAAACAGTATTTTTACGATGTTTGTTTGCTCATTATTATCATCACAATTCCCGAATTTGTACTTTCAAGTGCCCAAAATGTTCTTCGGATATTAACGCACATTTAACCCTTTTTCATCGAAATTTGACCGATCATTATTGTATCATGTAAAATTGAAAGGACAAAACGCGTGATTCTGTGCGAAACTTCATGTTAAACATGTAAAAATGAAAGTGTTGATATATTTATTTTCGCGTTTTCAAAAGCCACAAGAATTTGACTGAATCATTTTCTTATCAATACCTACTGGTATTTCGAGGTTTATAAAATTCTAAACGGTAATTCTTTCAACTGGGATACTTCGTCAAGAGGAGAAGGAGGAGGAGAAGGACTACTTCAAAACCTTTGCAGCTATATCTCTCTCGCACTCGTTGCGAACACCAAACGTTTTTGATCTCCTCAATCTTTCGATATAATCACCCCCCCCCCCCCACCCTCCCAGGCCCTGTCGCCTAAACTGAAGCGTTGGAATACATTTTTTCCAACATTGTCATTACATCGGCAACGTGGGCCTTTCTCCTTCGTGTTCGATCTCCTCGACTCGCCCTACTCGCTTTTCACGTCTTTCGCGCGATCCGGAGCTTAACAAAACTCATTACCCAGCACGCCGCGATTCTGGCTAAATCTACGTTCCGATCGTAAAAGCCGGCCATATTGCGTGCCGTGTGGCTTTTCTCTCAATCTCCGGCGACGAAGAAAGAACAAAACGAAGGAAGTCTTTCGCCTGCGAGGGTGATGCAATTCGCGGGGGCACCCTGATCTTTGCCCCCCCCCCCCTCCCTCCTATCCCACCCCCTCCCCCGCCACGACGCTATCTCGAAAATCGGTTTCCTCAACCTTCGCTGCTGTTCGTCGTTTACTTCGGCATACAGCTTGGGAACGGCATATCGCCGTTTACGAGACCCACGGATTTATATTATAACTTTACGGTTCGACGATGAACGCCTCTTGTCGAACGTGACTAGAGTCGAAGGCTTATCGATTTTATTTCTCGGTTGCTGTGACTCGCCTGTGTGGATTATATCGAACACCCCATACAGGTGACACTTGTCGACGAAAAAATGTCAAATGATTGACAGCGTGATTCGCGAGCTTGAGGATGTTTATTACGACACGTACAATCCCAGCTGAAGGTACGCTGATTCCTGGAAGAAATCCGGATTATAACTGATTTGTGAATGCTAGAGAAATTCACAATCATTAAATATCGGAAAATAGATGTTGTCATATTTTGTATCATGATTTTTTTCACCATTTTTAATCGCTAATATTTGATATTGAATTTTGAAGGTAGCTCGAACTGAATTTTTTTGTCGACGTTTATCAATGTGTAGATATTCCACACACTGGATTTTTTCAATGAGAAAAAATTATGTATATGAGTTTGTAGACCATATTGGCCGTGATGTGCCTATTTCTCATAAGAACGCATGTTTAATCTTATACAGCTATAACTTTGAAAGGAATAATAGGTTAAACGTTTTGACATTTTGCAATTTTTTTTTTTGTATGATAAAATAAAAGCTACCTGTAAGATATTTAGAATTTTCTTGATATTTTTCACATGTGTCATAGATTATTGATTCACGCTTCGAATGAGATCGGCCAATGAATTTTTCGTTTGACAACTTGGCCATTCATGGTCGAAACAATTTGCGTACTGGAAAAACAACTTATAGAGGATACTTTCAACTTTCCATAACCATAGGTCAATTTTATGTACGATTGTTAGCACTCGAGTTATGAGTCATCAACGTCATAAATGTGTTGTTTTAACATCTAAGAACTCACCAACAAATCATCGTGCACAAGTGGATTAACTAGAAAAAAAACTGAAGTTCGTGGACCTTTTGAAAGACAAGCAAATATGGACAATAATGTTGTACCGCTTATTTTTTATAATAACTCAGAAACGGTCAATGGTAAGAATATTTTAACTCAAGATCTTCAAACTATAAACTTAGAGCTCCAATTTGCTTACTTCATCATTGCCCGACAATCATTTTTCGTCAAGCTGCAGCCATCTGAAAATCACCTAAAAATGTACGATGTTATTCATATGATTTAATTGTTGCATCTAGTGTAGTCAAATAATATATTACATAATAAAAAAACTATCAATCCATTGTTATAAACGTTAATGCAACAAATCGTCCTTGTCCAAATTTTTTCTTACTTAGATCGTGAACGTATTCGCGATGGCGTTTATCCAGGCGCGGAGATGTAGCACGTTATATCGTTACTCCGTTACGAAACTTGTATGACCGCGAATCAACGACAATCATCCAATTTCGTCGTACGATATAACTCACCTGCAACGTGGCTTTTCCCGGAGATTGCCGTATCGCACGGTTCAACACTTGTAACGTCGTTGTTACCGTGCAACTACAAAATTCGCACAAACCTCACCCACGATGGCTCCGCGGCCAGAATCGGAAATGATAATCCAACTTTGTTGAATCGCCGGCGGTTAGATTGTGTGTCTTCGTTCGAAGCATGATAACCGAGATCTAGCGATCGGGTCGACACACATATCCGCGCTTGTATGTGCGATCAACCGTGCCGGGCGAATTATCCCGGAAGTGGCGAGTACACGAGTGCAAGCGCGTTGAAGATAGTCCGTTCTCCGTCGCGTCGTGGAGTTTGGATCAGCCACGTACAACACTCGACGCTTGTACCAACTCTCCTCCGCAATGTTACGTCGCCCCGTTGATTTAGTAGAAGCTTCAACGGATTTGCAAGCTCGAGGATTATAACACGTTAGGGTTAGGTGGCGAGGTTAGGTGGCGAGGGCAGGGGGGGGATTCGTTTTGTTCAAACGATTGTAATGCACACCACGTTAGAGACAATGTATTAAAAAAAAGCGGTCAAGTGCGAGTTCGACTCGCTTCCAGAGGGTTCCGTACCATATTTTTTTTCGTTGTGACAAACAGAAGGAGAAAAAAGAGGAAGAGTGACCTGCTGGCTATTTCTCGCACGCGACTGTTCGAGAAAGAGCCAGCAATTTGTTCCATTAATTTCTTTTTCTAATCGTTAGGGAGGGGGGCAGGGCGGCATTGGTAGTTTGAATGCATGGTTTCGAAGGTTTAGTACCGGTGCATCGACCACCATCTTGAATTCGCGCAAAATGTATTTTTGTTAAGTAACTCGCCCACTTTCAACTTTCGGCTCAAAATAGATATGAGAAAAGTTGTGGAAAATGTAATTCTTTACAACTTCGGTCCTGATAGATTTTGTCTACCATCGATATTTCTCGACTTAAATTGGTAAAGATGGAATTGGATTATATTGCATTATCTTGTCTAATCATCCATTTACCTTACAACTTCCTCATACCTCTATCTTTGAAGTTTCATTCCTAATCCCGTGTTTCAAGATTAATACAAATGATTCGATAAAACTTTTTATAATTCACCTTTTTTCTCATTTTATCGAGAATCGATTACGAATGTGAACAGAAGTATAATCTCGAAACGAAAATTTCTTACGGTGATTGCTGGAAAAATTTTGCGACTCGTGGTTCGCCGAAATTCCGGAAGAAACGAATATGAACGGAATGAACAGCACAGAGCACAGTGAGAGGGTCGGAGCTTTGGGAACGTTGCGCACTTCGAGAGAAACCCAAAAGCATGAGGGCGAGGGTGAGAGAGGGGGGCGTAAGGTAAAAGGGCCGTCGGGGCTAAGTTTCCACTGGAATTGAGACAAAGACAGGGGTGTAATGTATTCTACCGCAGTGGAGCAACATCTCCCCCGAGAATACGGCATCCCGGAGTCTCGCTGGTCCGCACGGTGTACAGCAGTAAGCGCACACACATAAAAAGGAAATATCCGATTTTCTCGGATACAATCGATCCTCGAAAAATTACCCACTCGGAGAAATGAATTTCGCCACGCGTTACGCACCAATTATTGGTCGTATCCTATAACCCGATTGCGAAGCTTGGATGTATTCGGCAAGGGGTCTAGTGTAGCTGGAGCATGGAAAATGAAGAAAGCTATTTTTCCCGGATGGTGAATTAAAGAAGCTGAAAACATCTGACAATCGATTTTCTCTTAATTATAATTTTTCGAAAATGCGTCCCATGAAGTATCACAATACACAAGTAAATGGGTACATTCTCATTGGAATATTGTGAAAGTTGCCCGAGTTATAGCCAATTTTTCTAACTGGTAACCAAATATCCAGGGGATATTAAAAAAAAGTTTTGCAGTGTACGCAAAAACGATTAATCGTTAAAAAAAATCTCTTCTTACGTCCAAAAAAAAAAATGATGCACAATCGTAAAAAAGCACCTGAATAAATGCCAACTCTTCCCATTTGCACAACGTCAAGAAACTAATTATATTGCTTCATCGTTCACTAGATTTACTCTTCTAAAATAATAATCAAGGCTATTATTTTAGAGGAGACACCATGATCAAAATAGCATTACAGCGACATTCACATAGCATCGCCAATTTTTTATTTCTTCTTCATTCGTAAAATTTGTAAGAAAGTTTAATCAGTAATTGAAACAATAGAATAAAAATTGCATCGACATCTTCGTTCATCTCCCCAAAAATGATTCTTCTAATTTCCACTTATTTTCCGCTCTCTAGGTGTACATGGCCTCTCAAGGGAGAACCGAAAAAAATAGATATTCGTGGTTCTCCCAGACGAAGCGCCGGTTTTTGCACGTGACCGGGTGGGGGTTGGGGGGTGCGTTGTTACGAACCAGCCAGCGGCCATTCGGCCCGCCGGCAGCCGCTGCAACGCACCGTTAAAACACCCCGCGAAGCTTTACATTTTCGTCGTGTTCCCATAAAAATGCAAACAAATGATTTTAATCTAGGTGGTTTATGCGCGGCGAATTAACGCCATATCCGAGGGTGCGTTGTAGCGCGCGGGCCCCCGTTAGTGGGCGCGGAGAGGCGAGAGGGAAAGGGGGTGCACAGGAGAGTTCGCTCGGCCACTCCGAACCTCGTGCAGCTACAGCGGCACGAACGCCGACGGAATATTCGGTGGCAGAAATATTTTACGGAGACCGGATGGCCAAATGGAGCAAAAGCTGATGGGGTTAACCGCATCCACCAAGCTATATTACAAATACATTCTACCGGGTAGGTTTCCTGCTACTTGCAGTCGGGAAAACCGTGCGCAACTGTACTGTCGTTTATCATAGGCAATGGAATTAGTAATAAGATTGCAACGAGGTGAGTAGCTGTTGGCATGTTTTTACTGTGTGCGCCAGCGATCAGGTAGGGGTCGAAATTCAGAACGATGGGTGTTCAGAAACGACCAAGATTGGGAACGCGGAATGCTTTGAAGGCTCAGAATTCAGAACATGTATGTATAGGGATAGGCAGGGGTTGGAACACATCATCCAATGGTATAGATTTTTCCACCGAATTAACTGACAAACCGAATTAAGTGACCCTTAGAATTGTTTCAAGAAAAGATTTAAACGGTAAAAATCAACGCCTTTTTATCGTCCCGTGTGAACGCTGGCTAAACAACGTTATATATACCAATAAGTCACATTAACAATGTTGTAGACAATTGAATTTCCTAGAAGAAAGCTCCCGGCTGAATATATCTAACATTGATAGTTACCGAGTGGGAAAGCTCGAAAGTCGTGCAGTGTAAAAATACCGCGCGACTGTCAGACGTTCGAAATTCCGTACGTTCCAAAAATTGTCGTTCGAAGCCTAGCGCGTTCCGAATTTCCGTCATTGTGAACATTGATCGATCTGAATTTCGACCCCAACCCAAATGGTCGTGTATCACAAACTTCATGGCTGCATTCCTCTTCGTACACCTAATCGCTTCATGAAGGATTAAAACCGCGTCGAGACTGTTCACAAAGAGACAGATACAAAACGTCACTTGTTAACAAGGTGAACCAACGATTTTCCCATGTCCCGCCATCACGGTTGTACAATTCAGCCGGGAAATAAACGAAACAACAGGTAGACCTATATCGCGTCTGTCGGGTGGGGGCTAATACGTGCGTTCGTGCGAATTCCTAAGTGAGAAATATGCGTCTAGCCGGGACGTATCAGGAAGTACTGTTACAGCCCTGTGTCCTCTCGCAAACCGACTCTGTGCTCTGCACAGGGCATTCCACGTCACCCCATGGCACGCACGTATCCCACACACACACACTCTCCCGTTCTCCATCTTCTATCCTCGGTCTAGCCGTGTGTCTATTCATCTATCCGAAGGCCACACGTGACCCTTCCGTATCCGCCTTTTTTCTCACACTCACGGCAAACATCGTCCTTCGCTTCCGCCACTACTATCGTCACCACTACCACCACTACGCTGGTAATCCAAACGTATTGTCTTCCGGCTCCGAGCGTTCAGCCAATCCGGCACGTTAGGGATGGAGCTCTCCGCGCCCTGACCCTTTCACACTGCAGCTGCATGGACAAGCTGCTGCGCCATGGACGGCGTGTGCGAACACCAACCATCCCTGCGAATCCATGAATCGCTGTTTCTCTCTGTCTCTGTCTCTCCCTCAGTTCCGAACTGCCCTCAGCCACTGGCTACATCCGAAGCCATTTCGTAAAAGCGTTCGTATCGGCCAGAAGCGCGCTCTCAGTCCGTCCGCACACCTCCCAGTCATCTCAATTTGCTCGGTTATGGCACCTTTGCAGCTACACCCTACGCGTACGAAGCAACTAGCCGGATTCTCCACCCGATCCGCAATATCGTCCGTCATACGCCCTACCCGAACTACAGCTGGGTATCGCACATTCCGCTTATGTACTTCATACTCCCGCAACCCTCCATGGTTCCTCTTTGCGTCTGGTTCCGGGTTTTTCGCAACGCAACATTGTCCGGGAACAGGTGGTTATATTCTCTCTCACAGCCAACGCTCAGGTATTAAAGCCCCCCCCCTGGTCACACGTTGGAATAACGAATTTTACGTTTCCCCCAGGGCTGGCGAATTCACCCACGTAATGTACCACGATACCCTCCCACGAGATATTGCTGGAGTCCAACGGATGTCATTTAGATTTATTAGTCGACATTTTGAAAAATTCATGGTGACAATGATAGAACTGAACTAGAATGATACGATCGATTGTTTTTTCTTATCCTGCTGTTTAGCGGTATTAGAATGAAGATTCGATTCTATTTCCAACGGGATCTCCGAATTATTTTCTTGTTTGATAGAAAGCCGAAAAACAAAAAAAAATACAAAGAAATTAGGGACTAATTCCATCTGGTTCCAAAGACTTTTTAACGGCATTACGAGAGACGTTACTTCGCGAATTGTCAGTCCGCAAGGGTTTCGGCAATTGGAGATGGGAAGATGGGGGACAGTTTGGATAACTGAGTTGTGGGGGAAAAAGTTTCGGACGAGACGAGGACACGGGGCACGAACGTGCGCCCCGAAAATGAAGAGAAAGGTCGCGTGCTCGTTCTCGGTTCGTCTCATTGCTTTCGCTTCTTTTCGCGTCGAACTCGTGACGAAAAACGTATATATAACCGTCCTCCCAATTGGCGCCACCGTCAGCAGTAGCATCACCCAACCAATTTCGTTCAAATATTATTCTTTCTTAACGAACTGTCCCTCCCTCACAGTGGTAGGATTACTATCCATGGATATTTCGACTCTACAGGCTCGACGTAAGTCTTTAAAAGCGATGTTTTACGTCCCTCGCTCGTTCTCTCTCGCTCCGCAGCGAGCGCCGTTAGCGCTTTCTCACTCGCACTCACAGCGCAGGTACGACGAACGAAAAAAGTGAAGTATATTATCTTAACGTCGATATTGTAAGGATTGTTGACTCGCAAACTGTCCACAACGTTGTGAAAAAAATCTCACCGAGGTAACGTCGTATTAAAGCACGTTCGTAACGTATAGTACACCCCGCGCCATCGCACACGCAACATCCTAAAGCTTCGCTAGCACGAAAGAAAGCTTGCTCCGCAGCTTTCGCTAGCGCGTATAATCGTCGAGGTTGTAAACCGTGATCACCGTTACAGAAAATTGGAGGTCCGGGTGGGAGGGGAGATCCAACCGGGCAATTGGGCTTTATCGGCCATCTGGGATATTCGATTGAGACGGACGGAGCAACGCATTTACCGAGCCGTAAGCTCTGGCTAATGGCTCTGTTGCTACGACGCTCAAGCGATATTCGCAATGCCGTCGCTGCTTTGGAAATTATCGTGTTACTTACGCATAAGTAAAAAAACGTATATATAGAGACTTATATAATTTATAAATAAATTATATACATTGCATATAATTGAATATCTAAACTTTATATAGAGTGTATGTAGTTTATATACACGTTATATACAGTCTATACATGTTAGGGTTGTCCTTATTTTGTTTTCTTTGTTATCATTTCGGCGCTCCAAGCGGATTCGAGATGACTTGAAAAAATAAGCCCCAAATTTGAATTCCCCAACTCAATTCCTAACCTGACCGTTTATCTCCCATAGATTGCTACTTCAATAACATAGTATTCATAATATTTCCGATTTATTATTTCATTACTACTGAAGCACCATGCCGAGAATTCTTTTATCGATTGAAAAAATTAGTTTTTTGAAGTCATTCTACATTGAAAATAGGTTTTCTTGTATTCAAACTGACTCGAAGAAAAAAAAATGTCAGTCAGAAATTGACAGCAAGGTTAAGAATTGAGATAAGGGGCTCAAATTTAGAGGATATCTTGTTTTAGTCAATTCTGACTATTTAATCCCGTGGGTTAGCCAAATGAAAAATCGAAATAAGGACCACCCTAATATACATATACATTGGATATCACCGATGAACATTAAATATCATTCGTTTTTATATGTTTGAATTTTGAATAGATTCTATACAGTCTAATATATACAATTTCTCCATATTTTTTATCTGCACCGACAAAAACAATAAAATAATTATTACCCGGCACGCCGTTGATAAGACTGTTTCACCGAGCAACCCTGCATTACATTTTCAACTTATATTTACAATTGCGTGTGTACTAATTGAAAAAAAAACCAAAAAAAACACAAAAGCGAACGAAATAGCGTCGAGTTCGAGACGGAACGGGAACGTCGAGGTGGTAAAGACAAGGCGAAGAAAAATAATGCGGGTGAGCGAGAGAGACGATAGTCAAGACAGTGGCGTGTCCTTACCTTTTGTTCGTGGCACCGTTGGTTTTCCCGCTGCAAGTTTCGACGGTGGGTGGTTCTGCTGCTTCGTCGGTTCGCTCGACAAGCCCACCCTTATGGCAGCCGAATAACATTTTGACTCCGGTAGTCCGGACACGTACGACGGCATCTCTATATATGTTTGTGTCGACGGTACGAACGCTCCGGTTCACCCACGCCCGACCACCTCCTCCCCCGTCCCCCACCTACCCCCCAACCCGTCCCCGGGCGTTCGTATAACCCACCCGCGCACGCACACATTCTCGAGGACGGCAAAAACCGAGAGCCCCGAGAAGCCTTCGTGGCGGCGGGTATAAATTTTTCGGTTGTATACGTAAGCGACATACTTGTACGACATTGGGTATTGCCTTCCCAGTTACCCCATCGCGTCTCCCCGCACCCTCTCTCGCCCTCTCACGACCCTCTTTTCCACGTCTTCTTGTGTTCCACCCTCTGCCCATCTCTTCGTCCGCAGCTACGAGAAATTCTTGGACGCTTCGCGTTCGTTTTTGGGAGGGCGAGGGGGGGGGGGTCTCAACCACGACTATACGTAGCTCTGTGCTCTTTCCGTCCTAAAGATGCTCTCTCGCGTTTATGTAGCGAAAGCACGTATGTATTGCATTGCATATACATATGTGTGTGTGTGTGTGTGTACACGTAGAAGAGGGGTAATACTCACGGTTAAGAGTACCGAGTGTGTGGCACGAACGTTTCGAGTGGAATTTTTCGCCGCAAATAGTCGAGATGCTGGGGCGGCAAGGTGGGGCGGGAGGGCGGGAGGTTAAATCCCCATAGAGAAAAACTGTATCTTGCGAAATATATTTCCGTGCTTTATATATATATATATATATATATATATATATATATATATATATATATATATATATATAAAGGACGTATATATATATATATATATATATATATATATACGTCCCTAATTCTGGTTACGAGCGTTACATAAGGCATTTGTGCGGAAGCAACGGAAACCCGCACGGCTAATATTTTCTTCGAGTAATAACCGTGACACAATAATCGCGTATACCCGGTTGGTATACGAATGTCAGTGAACGACGGGAAAAATACGATGCATTTTCGTGTACCGACTTCCGTAATATTCGTAACGTTAGCGGAGATGCTTGTAGACTTCAGACATCGCTGGTCCAAATAGTAACTCAAGTAAAAAAAATAATATATATATTATACATGGGACTGGGCATATATAGTCTATATATATATATATAATTTTTACGTTAAGGCTTCGAAGGGTTACAATTCGGAACATGTCTATCTATAGGTATAGTTATATAGCCTATATCTCGTTCGATTCCTCCGAGACGACGTGATAAAGTTTTCAATTAACGTGAAAATCTTTCAAATGGCGTTGATAACACCATACTAATCCCAAGGGTAGGCAGCCCTATGAATTGTCACGTAAAAAAATGTAATCAATAAAAAATTAATGCATTTTTATATTCCCGTCCGAACGCTTGCTAAACAACGGTATGTAGACGAAAAGTTCACATGAACAATGTTGCAGAGAATTGAATATCCTAAAAAAAAGTTCCTTATGGCATCTTTCCAACATTGATAGATTACGCGTGGGGAAGCTCGAGAATCGGGATATGTGAGAAACCGCACGTATCGGTCGGAATTATGGACGTTCGAAGACGTACGCGTTTTGAATTTTCGTCGTTCTGAATTTCGACCCCTAACCGGAACATGATGAATTTATTCCGGTTAGGGGTCGAGGGCCAGGCAAAGACGTTCGTCCACGTGGCGCGCACCGAGTGACGCGAAAGCGTCACGACGAATGGCGAGTCGGTTGACGAGGGCGCAGAGGGGATGGCAAAAGAGAAACAAATGTGTCGGAAATGGAGTGAGGAATCGAAGTGAGACGAAGTACGGATGGAGAACCGTAACGTACGAGGACGAGTCGAACGTACTTGGGGGTTAGGAAGGGGGGGGGGCGAAAACGACGGCCGCGTATAAAATTGTCGAGTTTATCGGTACTTGGGTGAAACCGAAGTGAATATAAAATTCTACGTCCCCGGGGAGACGATATCCAGGTGGGTGGAGGGTGAAGTATGCACGTAGATGGTTTACCTGGTGGATACGGTTCCCCCACACGTGCGGTTATGTCGACGCGACCGTGCATCTAGACGTTCTTTTTATACGTTCAGTGGGATATATATCGCGAGAAAAGGAGGGAGGTGGACCCGCGTGGCGTGCGACTCTTTTTTATCTTCCGCGAGCGAACACGCGGTACGAAAGGTCCACATCGATGTATCACAACGAAGAGGATCAACTATTTTGCGGGATGATGCGGAACGAGGGCCTATATGCCTCTAACGCACACGTGATACACGTGGTGGTTCGTCGAGGGCCAAAAGAAACGAGAAAATATACGTGACGAATCTACTGACAATCACTTCACTCGACGGTTTGCATGATACAAGTTATACGGTTCAAGTTTTTTTTTTTTGCAATCGTGGAAACGTTATCCGGATTCCGTCCTTGACTTGATTCCTAAAAATCGGAGTCGATTCGATACAAGCCGAAAATTTCCAAGCCAAAAATGGGGTCGAAGAACCCTCAAGCAAATTCAATCTTAATTCAAGACATTAATTCCTCATTTCTCGCTATGAATATCTTTTATGCAACAGCTACTATCAGATTTTTTTCTGAAAGTAGATTTGGTGGAGCGTATCCAGTTCGATTTCTACATTAAAATTATGATAAATTGGGACGTTTTTATTATTTTTTTTGTTATCATCGCCGGTGTTGCGTTTTTTTTCACATTCCATTTTTTTCTGAGTGAATATTCAATTCAAATGAAATAACATATGGCACCAATTGAAGAGAGTATCAAGAAACATATGAGAATTTTTTCAAGTCAGAAAAATTTATTGGTTACTCGCAGCAAATCATATCTTCAGATTAAACAATTAAGGCCTTAATTTTTTCTTGAATAACATTGCATTAGTTTTTTCATAGAAGGTACATTTCTAAGCTTGAATTTGAGCTTCAGTTTATTAAGTTTTATAACTTTTTTGCAAATGTATGAATCATTTTTTTAAGATAGCATTTTTTCGTGCATCTATCTAAGAAATGCTACCATTTATTTATGTAAAATTTGTAAATATCATATCTTATCATCTCATCATAAAGTAGAAGGTTCAAGAATAATCAATACATTTCTTCAGATTTTTTCAACTATACTTACTACATTTTTATAGGGCACGGTTGATTCAAGCCTCCTTTTCATTACTTATGAGATACAAAAAAAAAAAAAAAAAAACGTTTCACGAATCGAGTTGAATAAGTTCTTATACGGGATTTCTAATCCAATCGTCTCTCGTTGTAATATATGGTTCACGTGTACCGTAATATCTTGGCTGGCGCGAACCCGAAGATTCTTGAAATTCCGGAAACGAACCGTCCGAGAATTAGTGCCCCCGCATCCACCCACGCGCAGTACTAACGAAAAAAAAATTGAAAAAAAAATTGCGAGCCGTGGAAAAATGTTCAAATTTCCACATTCGCCAACCGCGCTTCAATTCTCGTAAGTGTAACCACGCGTCGTGAGTTTCGCTGTTGTGGGAGCGTGGTTTGCGCAGGGGCTGCGAAAACCGTGACGGCGAATCCGCGAATAGCCGGAAACCAACCACCCCAACTGAGCAACAATCTTTTAATAAGATCTCTTAATACCCAACCGCCAAATTTCGTTCCTGTATTATCAACTGTATTACACGCCAGTTGTAATTCTCGGTCGTAAAACATTCGGTGAATTAGCGGGTTTTTGGGTCAGGTCACATTACCACGGAGGGCAATAATCCGGACGAAGAAATTACAGAATCTAATCGATGATAATGAAGTTTCCGTTAAAATTTCCGATCGGCGAAAAATCTTAAGAACAGACAGAGTTGCCTGTTTTTTCAAACTTATTTCGATTTTCAATTTTTGCATTTCCATGAAGTTCATAGTTTCGAGAATAATCTTTTCAAAAATGATTAACGTGTTCACAAAATTGTCGGAGTTCTTGACATTTGAAAACCACCTTGAGGATTCATTATTTTATGCCATTGAAATTCCAACATCACCTTATTGCTTAGATAAACGTATTCACTTCGTCTCGTGCCATAAGCCCAAAGAAAATTCTTTCTAAAAAAATCTGCGATGTGAATTCGGGTATGAAATTTTTCGCGCGAGGAATCCTCGAGACACCGTGCATTTTTAAACACGTTTTTTCATGTATACCGGTACACTTGTACCCACATAATACGTGATATAAAGTCTAATGCGTTTCGGACCATCGAACTGAAGTGCAATTCCGTTGGAGCATATACATACCGATGTTATGTACATCCATTGTACGTCCCAAAGAGCCTTAAGAACCCTTTCAGACACACGGGGGGCGGGTTTCGTCTTATTTAAATAAAAGCATCGATCCCCATCCTGCCCGAGCCGTTGGCAGGCTCCTCCGATGCCGACGATCACGCCTGTTCGGCCCTATTCGCTTCGACGATCCTCCGTATCCACGTTCCAGACTGGTATACAGAATGCACATACCAGCGCATTCGCAGCCTCGTCGAATCTCCTGGAAGAACGAGAAAATGGAAAAAAATGAGACAAAGAACGGAACCTTGGTGAGAGGAACGGAGGGGGAAGGGGAAGCGACGAAGATGGAAGGGTAAAGCAGGATTGAGAACCGAAAGAGAGTCAGGAAGGTGCAGACACTCGAATAAAAGGATGCACATCCCCGAGATTTCTTTTATTTTTCATTCAACCGTAGAGATCTTGATGGGAGACTCGCAAGCTCCGCCGCCACGACGACAACAACGACTCCTTAATCTCCATCCCTCGTAGTCCTCGCCTTCTTCTTCTGCTCGTCGATCGTATCCCATCTTGAATTTCGCACCCAGATTTCGTTCGTTCTTTTCGATCTTCCGGGTCATGTGGTCTTGTTGTCTCAGGGTCAACGAGATGCCCTCTGTACGAAATTCAATCGAGCTGTCGACGCCACGGTCACGTTATCGCAGCCCCAAGACGGTCGTTTCTTTGGTAGAACCATCCACTAGCTCTTGCAGTACTTTCGAGATCTTACCAGCGTGGTAACCTCGCCCTGGGCTACCTAGTCGTCTCGCACGGTGGATCCAACACAACCGGACCCTGATTTACCGGACGCCCCGGCGTACTTTTTTGTTCGTCCCGATGTTTCGTAGGAGTTGCACGCTCCGATCCTTGCACGTCGACGATATCCACACCGGACTCCCGGAATCTTCCCATGTCGATGCAAAGTACCGCGGGTGCGCGCGTCCAGTCTGAGCTGCTGCCCGGAGCTTCGTCTTTGTCGGAGCTTCGGTGAATATTCGAAACGGTTCCTCGGGGAACTATTCGTGGATGCGCATGCGCGAGGTAGAGAGAAAATGCTGGAGAACAGTGGGGAAAGAAGAGCAGGTGGATAAAATTATATTCTGACCAGAGAATGAACACAATCGAATTCGAACGAGTTTTTCCACACATTATTCCGATAATTCGAAAATTCTCGGTGGAATATGAACCTGCCATGCGGTATATTTGATTCCCTGCATTACTCTGGCTCACGAAGCTTCTGATATTAAATCTACCGATCAGGATACAAACGTCTTCACTCTTTTACGTCAGTAGTAACGGAACTAATATCTCTCTACATGCGCATATGGAGCATGTAGAGAAAACGGAATCGTGGAGTTATTTCTCTCACGTTATCAGATAATATGATATTGAAGAACAACAAGTCTCGGAATATTGTAATACCGAATTGTTGAAATAGGCAAAATATTAGAGTTGAAAAAAAAGAAGGTGTTTTCGAAGGTTTTGTTATATTTACACAAACCCGATCCTTGTCGAACTTTTAGGCATTCTGGGAAAGTTCAGAAAAACAAATTGGGGTCTACTTGGAGTCGAAACAAAGCAAAAAAAATGATGCAATGATCTAATAACGTGAGGGAAATAAGTCCAACGATTTCCCTTGGAATGCCCCATATACTTCGCCTTATCGTCTGACCTTCGGGTTGCCCGAATTTGACGAGCCACCAACGCGCCAATAGAGACCATATTTCGTAGACACCCAGACCGAAGATTTGTGTCACGGCCAATTACCGCGTCACACGTCCGTGGCTCATGGGAAGAGTTGCGAGCCAATTTCTGAAGAACGACCGACCGCCGAACGAGCCGCCTTAGCTTTCAGTTTTCTTCTCGTTCCCGTGTACCAAACATTTCGTCTTGTTTGACTGGACTGGAAGATGAGTCAGACACGTGCTGCTCAATGTTAGACGCTGAGCGATTCTTCGCTGCTCTCGCTGTATATGGATACGCCCATCGTTTTTCTCCCGCTGACGCCTTATTGGGATGGACGCGGGCGGACGTCGTTATTTCTTCCCGTACTCGTGACTGCATCCTCGGTTGTCTGACTCTGCCTAGCTGCTATCCCACCCCCTTGCGTCTCTTCGATTTCGATAAAACGTAATCGATTCTCTCCCTGCCCACGAATTTCTTGCCGCCCAACCATCCTTACCCTCTACCTAGTCGAGCTATAGCAACGTTTTGAAAACTTTTCTTATCTCTGGCCCATTCCTACTACCTCGCTCTTGCACGCTACTTTCTCTCATTCATTCCTACCCTCGCTTCGTCGTATATAGATATATGTGTGTGTCTGTGTGTGTGTCTATATATCTCAGCTATGAGATCGACCATTCGGCGAGCCCCCGATGCGTCAACCACGGGCAAGCGATACCAACAGATAGCGATATTCGCCTAATGACGTAACTCCTCTTTCATTCGTTTCGATGTATATCTTCATCAATGCTAAATTTGACGATCAGACCCCATCAAGAGCCCCGAGTGGATAAGCTATCTGCTCCGAACACCGAACAACCGGCTCGGATAAAGCTCTCCGAGAGTTAATTAGATCTACAAGCGCAGCTGTCACACGTTTACTCACCGTTAACGAAAAATAACAAAGTGATAGGAATAGGGGAATAGCTGCGCGAGGCGCAATATCATCAGCACCCGAAGTGGATTGGGGGAACTTGCTCGAAGTTTGTTGAGACTGCTAAGCGTAACTATTGTGCCGCGACCACTTTTCGAATCTCACAACTTTCGATCGGAACACACACGTTGAAGGAGCAGGTCGTCGCTGGCGTCTTCAACGTTGGTGCATCGAGGCGAGATTCTTCAGACACTAAGCTCCACTCCGAGTCTGCTTCCAAGTCGCCTGAGGCGATTTACATTTGTTAGCGAATGCGTAATGAAGATTTTTGGTCCTAAGCACGCTCCATCGTAGTTCGCTCGCGTGTCGTCAGTCTTCTGTGAGGCGGGAGGGAAAAGTGTCGCAGCGTTGCACAAATGTTCCGTTCGGGGCGAGGAACCAAAGTCTGGAGCTCAAGCAGGGAGGACGCCAAGGTGGAGGTAAACTGGAAGGTGTGAGTTTGCGGCGGTTGAGAGGAGGGGTGAGAATACCGCTCGTCGAGGAGAAGGCTGGCCTGGAGGTGATAACTCCTGATTTACGCCCTTCCCTACGTTCCACCCTTCCACTTTCAGCGACCTTCTTCTACTCCCGAAAGAGGAGACGCAGACGCCAAGATACCCCCTCTCGCTCGCTCTCTATTCCTCTACCTATCTCTGTCTCTCTGTCTCTCTCTCACTCTCTCTGCCTCGCTCACTGCTCTTCATCCATGCATTTGCGTGTCTTTCTTATTTCATCCCGATCTATGTACGTTGTACTCTGTCCTTTGCTTCCCTTGTGGCCCGACAGAGACCCGGCGCTTTCCCTCTTTTCATCTACCCTTCGCATCCTGATTCTCATTTTCTCACAACCCACCCTGGCCCCCGTGCCTTCCCAGCGCAATGCCATCCTCGAACAGCAGCATCTCGCCCATCCTCGACCCTCCCCCCACTTCTTCTCCCGCTCGCCGATGCCGAGCTTCGCGGAGAGGGCTTCTACTCCAATTAACTTTTAATGGCGCAGATAGGGAAACGTATGCCTGCTGAGGACCTGGTCCGCCTTTTCCCCCCTTTCCCTACCTCTCTCGCCCTGGCCCGCTTTCACGCGAGCTCCAAGCTCTCCCACGATATGTCCCTCGTTTGCCTCACACCCATCTCCTTTCGTCGCTAACGTTTTTGTTCAACCATCTTTCTCCGACTCTCTCGTGGACCGAGGTTTGCTTACCGTTCTGCACTCCGTCCTCCGTATTCTCGTCCACCGTCTCCCTCTATTTCTTCTTCATCTTCTTCTTCTTCTTCTACAGCGTCTTCGGCTTTCAGCGACCAGCCCCCCTTCTACTTCTCCCTTTTTCCCAAGAGATGCTCCTGCCGCCGTCCCTGCCCACTGCTACCGCTGCTTTTCGAGCAGCCAGTGCGACAACTTGTTAAGTAATTAAGTGTCGTTCTAAGTTTCCGTTTAATAATAATTTAGTGACGTTTACGAACTCGGCGAGGAAGTAGAAGGAGGGGGTGGGAAGGTGGGCATCGCATCGCGCGGCGGGAACCTTCCGTCACGCTGCTTTTCGGGCATTAACCGGTGCGGCTCGTTTCACGAAGGCTTCCCTCGCAACGCCCCTCTCGTCTTACAGCCCCCCGAACTACCCTCATTCGCCTGGGCGCACATCCGCGGCAATCCTCGCTCTCTTCGTTCATCCAAGTTTACTAACTGATTTTCGTGTAACTGATTCGTCTACATTTACTCGGCTGTACACACCTATCTCTTTCGCCCGGCACACTGCGATTCATCTTGATTCAGAGTAACACAGAATCTCGCAGTGGATTCGGCAATGAAACGATTTATAATTTCTCGCAAGTTAAACATTGAATATATATATATATATATATATATATATATATATATATATATATATATTGAACGAGAGAATGAGTTCTCTCCTCGGATATCATAAACCGTGTGCCCGTCTCGTCGATCAATGTCATATTTCATGAATTAGTTGTGAATTCCGTTTTTCTCGTGATCTCTACCGTACCCAGCTTTTCAAACTCACAGTCCTTATCTTATTGCTACACAGCGTAGAGCGCAGCGGAGAGCCTTCCCGCGACAGCGACCGACGTATCAACACCACTGGGCAACAAAAAGCTTCCTAAAACTGCCGTTGACCTCTGTGGGGCGAACGGGGTTAGGGGATGGGACTGTCGACGCTCGGAACATTATTCACGGCCCGTCAACCCTCTGGCGAAATTTTCTTGCGGCCATGGAACCAACCCCCCGTTCTCTGAGTGGCCACACTCGACTCCACGGTTATTTCACGTGACCTTCGTCTTCTTCTTCGACGCGTTTTTCCGCGACCCCGTATTAGAATGAAGGAAGAAAAGAAATGGGCAAAAAAACAAAAAAAAAATCGTACGTGAACCCAGCTCCTCGTTCTGCGTGAAAATCATCTTATTATTTTGACCAGACGAGCCGAGAGCCGAAACGAGACAATCTTCTGCGACACGCATTCTTCACGCTCTCATGTACAACAATGACGAGAATGATGGCCGGGCACGCCGCAGCATCGCACCATCATACCGAACGTATTTCGAGCTCTCATTCGCTCGAAACGAATGCGCACGTGATCGGAATGTCCTACGGGAATACGTAATAATAGCTGTTTGTATGTATATTGCCACCCGTCGCAGCGCAGAAGTGTAATTCGAAGTGGAAAAGCGAGAACATTGAGGATGCGAACGATAGGTCGTTGATAAGAAGAAATGAAAAGGAAAAAAATGACGCGAATGGAGCTGGTGAGGATGAAGAAATGTGAGATGGGAAAACCAGTGAAGGACGCGAGTGACTGGTGAGGATGGGAAATGAGCTCGGAGAAAGGAGAACAACTCGACGTTTGTGCCGTGTCGTGTCTCGATGTCGTCGATTCTGCACGCGTGGAGTTTGTTCGTCCCGACGACGCTCGGAGCAAGTGAAAAAGACGATAAAGACGGTGAATGGGATGGAGAACGAAAGAAAGAGAGATGGGAGAGAGGATGAGAGACCACGACGAGGGAGAGATGAAAAAGAAGACGAGAAGGAAGCTGAAGGACCACGACCGGAGTCCCGAAGCCGGAAGTAAGGGGGTTTCCGTAGTGTGGGGAAGTCGATCGTTTGTTAGAGAAATTCAATAATGCGACCGACGGCTGACGGGGCGAAGAGAGAGAGAGGGAAAGCGAGAAGGAGAAAGATAGAGTGAGGGAGTGAGAGCCAACGTAGGACGCACACGTCGAGTCAACCCGTCGAGAATCCGCGGAGAGTCCGGAGGGAACGGCACCAGCCCACTTCGTCATCGTTTATCAATCAATCCGTTATTTTTCACCGTTCAACGCCACTCGACGACGCAGCTCTATCCTGGCCGATGGATGTTGCTGCAAGAGAGAGAAAGAGAGAGAGAGAGAGAGAGAGAGAGAGAGAGAGAGAGAGAGAGAGCCCAATATGGTACACCCAACGCTATTTCATTGCTGTCTACGTTGGCGAAACTCCGAATAATGTTTTTGTGTGTGTGTATGTGTGAATAACAATAGACGGACGTGTATATGGACATAAAAATCTGGTGGATCTCTGTGTGAGAATAAGCTCCGTGTGGTTGCTTCACCGATGCACTCGAGATAGGAACCTGAAGGGAGGCAGATTCACTTTACCTACTATCGCGACTAAACCTCGTCGGTCTGGTCGCCTCCAAACCCCCTCCCCCCTCTGGCTTTCCGGTTCTCCCGCCACGTTTACCGCTCCGCCAAAATGATGTCAAACGGATGCGACGGCCCAAACTCATGCAGTACGCCACAAGGTTACGATGCACCGTAAAGTGAATGACGAAGAACCCGGCTATGTCGTCGACAAAGTTACCCATACAGGAGTTTCGATGATGGAGTCGTATCCTCGACATACTTGACGACGTATACGCGCATCTCGTGGAGGGTATATGTATATAGGCACGAGTTTATCCGTAAAGTATAGGACTACCTCGGTATTATGGATAATGGAAAAAGGCTTGAAAGAGGCCTTCACCCCGTATGCTATACGACAGGAAAATACGAACGATACAGAAATATCCGTTTTCGTGGTGGTTATTTAAGGTTCCGTAGCCAACTAAGAAAACTCATGGTTTCCAGGCTGTATATCTGTACGCCCATTTGTCCGTCTGTCTGAATGCCACAGAATTCTAATTATCCCACTGTTATACATATTGAGATGATATTTTGTACACAGACGTAGATTGATGATCCAAAAACGAAAATGATGAGAATATTGAAAAAAATAATGTTTTTTCGCCGCCCTCTCATAGACTAAGAAGTGTCCTTGATTTTTTCACATAGACCAGTGACTGAGGTGTTTTTAAATAGTCTTTGATAGCTCCCTAAAATGCCACGACCAATGTTTTAGGACCTTTCGATTTTAGACCCTTTCTATTTGGGCCCTTCAGTCACGAGATAATTGCTTGCAAGGTCGTTATCAGAGAACGAAAAATCTAAAAATATATCAGAATATAGCTTCTAATTAGTCCTTTCAGTGAATATTATAACAAACACTGTAGCAAATAAGATATTTTATAAAAAATATAGTAATAACTCTTTTTCGGAAGCAAAAAAATTAGTCAAAACGAAATAGTTCTTTTTACGCATCATAAAAAATTGAAAATAATGTCAGGGAGAATGACTATGGAACCCTATCATGTTCGTGTTCAACTCGTCCTTGGCAGGTTTATTTTTTCCGCCGAAATGATGAGACTTACTGATGAAAACTCAGGGTTTCGGGAATATGTGCGGCGCATTGAAAAATTATGAATGACACAACCGTTTGGTTGTAATTGCAATCGCAATTTCACTTGGACTATCCACAAACTATGCACAACAGTTTGAGTGAAATGTAAACAGGTTAGCCTGGATGATAGGGTCGCCCGTTTTGTCGACACGGTTGTTCGTGCACGCATGGATTGTCACACGCGCAGCTTGCAACAGTTGCATTAGCGTGGAGGATGCGATATAGCACGTGGTGTAAAGCTCCACGTGAATGGGTGAGTGCCAATTGACTTTCACAAGTATCGTATTATGTGTATTGTTGAGCCACGCCAATAACCCCACGACTATCAATTACAAACTAATTAATCGATTGTAATAATTGCTTCGTAAAGTGCATTCTCGGGGTTCATCTCTTTAATCACGTGTCGGTACTCAAACGGCCTGGGCCGCTGTGAAGAGCACTCGTGCTAGATATAATGCACAGTCGCGTTATGAAACGGTTTGAATATTTGCGACGCTTACGTCATCATTAACTTCGGATCACTGCTCGTGGGTATTACGTTTCTGTTTTACCTTGAATTCGCATTATGTAAATTGTATCAATTATATGATTATGGGTAGTCGTTTATTGTCGCTTCTTGCGAAAAGCTCTTTAAGCGAAATGAATGATGAATGTTTTATGACGTAATGAGAATTCGTGAAACACGACGACGTATTAACAAAGTCATTGATTAATTCCGTGGATTTTATTGACTAGATTTTCTTGGACAGGCGACATCAATCGCGACGTTTAAGAGATAAAAATCTCTTTCCTAGAGAGAGAGGAGTTAAGCTAGTATCCTACAAACTGTAAGAGTCAAAGCAAGCTTAAGATATACCATCTCCTGATTGAGGTACGTAGTACTTTGATGTGACAGCGTCGCGTGTTGTGATGTCGATTAGTGAGAGAGGGAGAAAATGGGAAACAAACGCGCAACGTTGCCATGTCCACTGGATCACGACCAACTCCTGATATAAACTGCATTTTTCCGATATTTATTTGCTTATTATTATCATCACAGTCTCCTAATCTCTACTGTCAAGTGCCCAAAATTTTCTCCGAATATTCAACTTGCAGCTTAAGTGTTTTCATTAAAATCTGACGAGGACTTTTTGTATTATATCAAATTAAGCGTGATTCTCCATAAGGCTCCATGTTAAGCGTGTGAAAATAAAAGTGTTGATATCTTTTTTCTCGGGCTCCGGAAAGCCATAAAAATTTGACTGAACATTTTTCTTATCAATACCCATAAGTATGCCAAGTTTCATGAAAATCTGACGAGGAACTCTCGTATGGAGGGTACTTTACCTTGAGGAAACGCGAGAAGAATTTTTAGCTGCGAAGCCTGTTATTGTAATTACAGGGAGCAAGTCGGATTCAGTACAATTCCTAAGTGGAATATAAACATCGACGAGAGAGAGAGAAAGATAGAGAGAGAGAGTAGCGAGAGATTATGTACGAGAGGGTAAGACCGAAATGGTACGAGGAGTCGACGGTTGTGATGGGTTGAGGGACAACGTGAGTGAGAAGCCGAGTCAGTCGTGAAGGGAAAGGGAAAAAAGGAACGAGAGGAGAGAGATGAGGCTGGCTGATACGATGGAAAAGCGAGGAAATGCGCTACCGGCGGCGGGGGGGGGGTGGTAGAGCCGAGCCAGGAATTTCATTAGCGGTTCAAGATGAACCGACGGCCCTCAGCGACTACTGAGCCTGTTTCTCTCGGTCTATCCCTCGTGCCATCCCTTTTATTTTCTCATCCGTGGTACACCCGGGCTTGGCTACTACACCTCGTTCACTCGATCCCAATGCTCTCATTTTACATCCTACGTTTCTTCGTTTCGTTTTCACACCTAACCCATTAAGTTTCCATCTCTCTCTCCCTCGTTCTCACTGTCTGACTTCGTGGTTCTCGTCGCAGAAATCTCTTACACAGTCGTGTCGAAATGTTCAACCCTCTCCCAGTTTTCCGGACTCCCAAATTGTTTCATGTGGATACCAACGCCATTTATACCCTGTTCACTCTTAAGGGAACTTACTTGGAGAGTCAACCATTCCACGTAAAGCCTCCTAGGATCTCCTCGAACTACTCTCCAATAATCTGCTCAGCCTGTATGAAGTATAGACCCGGCGTTCAACCTCCTCAACCCATTCAATTCCATTGTCCAGGGGTCTTCGTTATCTTCTAAAACCTCCCTACGCTCTGATCGTTCATTTTCTGCCATTTTGGAGAGTGAAGCCAGATTGTAATACGCATACAATTCCGAATCTTAACGATTGTCGCAGACTTCCCAGGAAGAATATATCTAAGCGTTAGGGACTAAACAGGGTTAACAGAGGTTTGGAAAGCTCTTTCTACTTGCGCAGCCTTTCAACTCCTTTTCCCTATTTTCTCACACGAACTCTTTAGCCAAGCCGTATCGCAGTCTCGTGCTTCGCGCCATCATTGAGTTTCTTCGTCTCAATTTTCTTATTCTTCTTCTCCGTTTCTACCGCAGCGTCCTCGATCCACGAGATTTCTCGCCCCCAAACCCCTCGTCCGGTTTGGCGCTCGTAGCCAGCGCGTCGCACGCTCGTTAAATCGCCCAACGATCCTACCTCCCACTGCCCTCTTTATAATCGGGTTAAACCCAGGCCGATTCCCCGGGAATATTTAATAAACCCTCTCGGCCCTACCCACCTAGCTCGTTGTTTGATGATACGAACGTCGAGCTTGTAACCGTTGTATCTGCGATATCGCGGATGGAAAACGATAGGACGAGTTTATTCTCGAATACACTTGGACTTCAATTTCGAAGAGGGTGAGTCACGATAAAACGCAACAGAGACGGACTCCGGGAGGTCGATTCGCTTAATTCCAGAAAATGGCAATCGTTGCCAACAACTCGGTTTTCGTGTCCGTGACAATCATACAATACCATTGAGTCACCCAAGAAGATTTGACCTACATATGCTTTGTTTTTGTCGTTCTCTGCTTTATCCTGCGGCTTTTTCGAATTATCCTCGTGCGTATTTTTGCTTCATCACCGAGAAAGCTATTCGACTATCCGAAAAGTTTTTATCAGGATTTTCATGTCAACAAATTAGTTTGCTTCGTCGGAATCGTCGGTAGTGAATGAAGATCACTCCCAGAAGAAGTCAGAGATGGAGAAAAACATAAAAATGCTTGCACATCGAATGACATTTACAAAATGTTATTACACCAATTTATTTAATTGTTTTCAATCAATTATCAGTCACTTTTATCAGTTATCTGTATATTATCAAATTGACAAGTTCATCCATACGGTGAGGTTAAACGGCTTTATTATATTCTGCCATTTATATCCGGTGCACATCGTTGGAATATAATATTGGTATGGCAATCGATCGTTAAAATGCTGTTGTTTTTTTTTTTTCACAGGTTCATCATTCCCAAAGTCTGTATGACAATAAACGACTCCCATTTGAATAAATTCCCGGTGGCAAACGATTCGTGTTAATTCGTATGAATTCCCACCGGAACACAGGTAAACGAAGTGAGCGGTGAGTGCAAGAGCGCGGCTCGGCGTGGTGGGGGGGGGACTGGAATGAAAAAGTGTGAAACAACGAAGTTGCATGGAGCGAGAGAAAGAGAAGAGAGACGCAGATAAAAAGAGATGAAATGAGACCAAGCGAGATAAAAAGTGAGACTGAGGGATGAGTGGAAAAGAGCGAAAATATACATATTCATAATCACGTAATTAAAGCGCATCCGGCACCACGGGTTAATGGAGACGAAAAAAAGGGGGGGAGGGCGGGGGGCAAAAAAACATAGGTCGTGTATATTTGTCGTGTGTCGGGGTGGGATGGGGAATAAACGAAAATGTAATTTGGCCCGACACCGACGGGCCCTTGCAACACGTTTCTCTCGTAAGCCACCACCTGCTCTCTCTCTTTCTCTCTCTATGTTTTCTCTACATTCGGCTTTTATTTGCCGGTTGATTATAAAATATGCTATTCGACAACGTTATACATTTTATGAAATTCGACATGTGACCCGCGACTCCCGTGACAACGTCTGTACCAATGCGACAGTGAATCCCACTGTATTTTTTTTTTCCTGTTTTTTTTTCAAATTCTTTTTAACCGAGCAATCTGTTTGCTCGATAAAAACGCATGAAATTTCCATAACGTCGCGCATGTCGATTCGACAGGAAAAACAAAAACGATAAAAAAAAATAATACAAAATTAAGATGCGACGAGATGGTAGATCGTCGAAGAATTATTCGACGTAAAAAATACGAAGTTCGTGGAACGATTTGGCGAATAAAATGCGTTGTGATTCAGTTAAATGTCATAACCGATTGTCCGATAAGGACTTGAATATATACATACACATATATATATACATATATATAAATATATATGTCGCGCACGATTCGCAATGCTTTCTTGGCACGTTTATTACAGACGCGTATAACGTCCCAGAGAGATGCGGAGATGTGTCCTTTATTGTACGAAGAAGATTGTTAGAGCGGTATATCAATATGTCTATATATATATATATATGTATATATAGAAGCGTGAACGAAAGCAGACTGATATATCATTATTTCACCGCCATTATTTCGCCTGTCCCATAAAGCTTCTCGGAAATAAACGAGAGAGAAAAAGAGAGAGAGAGAGAGAGAGAGAGAGAGAGAGAGAGAGAGAGAGAGAGAGAGAGAGAGAGAGAGAGAGAGAGAGAGAGAGAGAGAGATAGAAAGAGAGAAAAGCGACGTTGCACCCGTGTAACAGTTCTTCGTTGCTCGGTGGGACTTGGGCCGTATCGTTCACGGGTGATTTAAATAGCTCGATTTGGCAGTAAACTCCGACGCTACGTGTGTATCTGTATGTATCTGTATGAACAGAAAGACGGGTGGAAAAAATAAAAGAAAAAAAAAACCCGGAGAAAGAGAGTGGCAGTAGCCCTCGCGGCCTCGCAAGCAAGCCATTCAACGTCGTTTCACAATGCTGACTACGAACGTACTTCCACGCGGCCCATAACCAACTTCAATTTGGCATTGTAACGTCTCCGACTTATCGTCGGCTAACTGTGTATCCGCATCGTCGCAGTAAGTGCAATACCATTTCTTCCCATCTTCAACCCATCCCACGTGTACTTTCATCTTATTCGTCATTATTCACGTTGAAAACGTTGACTCCACCATTTGGCACGACTTATCGGCGTGTACGATTAAACCGACGAATGAAAAAAAAAAAACAGAAGAAAAAAAAATCGTATCTTCTTTGTTACAAGAATTTGTGTTGTTACTCAAAATCCATTTATTGCGTAATTTTTCGAGCTTGTGTTATTTGGCGATTCGCGTTTGGAATCGTTTGGGGGGGATGGAAATAGAGATTGCGGAGTCTTTTGTGATAATTTTGGATCGTGACATGATTACGAGATAATTATTACGATGTGTTGTCTATGACAATCGGGCTCCATTAGGCGGCGTGGAAAGGACGAATGTGGAAAATAGATAGTAGACTAGGGTTGTGCAAGATCGCGCACTTTTTCATCATCCACTAATAAAGCACCATTTCGTGAAATTATTTTTAGTTTTATTCTGTTTATTATTAATCTTTGGTAATCTTGTAACAAGTTGTCACAATCTATGATAATTTTATTCTATCAGATTTTCAGTTAATAACAAAAGATCACATAAAGGTAAATGTGCAATGTTATACACCTCAATCGTTAAGATTGCGCGATCATTCGTGGATGATTAATCAATGTGATTTGGTCAAATTAATGGGATTTGTGCAAGTAATCGGCACCAAGATAAGTAATGATCGAAAACCAAGATAATCAGAACATTTTTCGTGCCACCACTCCTGCCACATGGGACACTCAATCGTATTTTTTTGTATAGGTTCCTGAAAGTCTTCATTACATTCTGTACATCTCCATATTTTATTTTTCTGAGTTGACTTTCGTTTTTTTTTTAGTATTTATCGGCTTTTTCAATATTTGGCTTGTTTTTTTATCTATCATTTCGTTCGTTTCTCTTTTTTTTATCTCAGCTTTATATGATGAGGTACTAATTTACTAAAACTGCGTGCGCAACTTTTACACACCCAAGATGTGCAATCTTTCACACATCGATATTGATGAAAAAATCGCCATACTACTGCTATCCCTTATGAAATAGTGAAACTTCCACATTCGAACTCAAAACTAAAACAAATAACGGCTTGAACAAATTTGAAAAAAATGATTAAAAGTGGAAAAAAACCTCAAAGTCACCGAGACTTCCCGTTTTCAATCCTATTGACTTTCTTATCCGCGCGTACTCATCATCTTTGGTGACAAATAAAACGCGACTGAAGTCAACGAACGAACTTCATTTGGCTATTCTGCCGGTAATTATTTCCAATGACATGGCGAATGGGGATTAACGTAACGGGAGTGGAAAGTGTCTGACATAATGATGGTTGAGTACCTCCGTTGACGACGAGTGATAAAAGATTGAGAAGACATCAGGGACGAGCCGTTGTCGGATGAAGGTGTGGAAATAAAAATAAATATAAAAAGGTGAAAAGAGGAAATAAAGAGAAAAAAAGAGAGATCGACAGTGAGCTGAGGGAAGTACGAGCAAGACGAGGAAGAGGGCAATATTGCGGGACGAACGGGTGGCGGCAAGGAGAGAAAGGGGGGGGGGGATGAGGTGTGTCGGAGAACGGATGAGAACGCGAAGAAAAGTGGTGGGAGAGGCGCGTCTTCGCTTTATCGCGGAGCGTGTTTAATGAATTCAAAAGCATGTTAACGCCACCGCGAAAGAGCCTCGTGAATATGCAGGCCACGCCGTAAACTTTGAGGCGGTTATTTTTTAATTGCAGTTTTTTTGTTTTCTCGCCCGCAGACAGTGGGAGGAAACGTGGGGGCGAGGGTTGGTATCCGCCACCAACGCAGGACGATTTTCGACGCCTCTCGTCCCGACGTTGTCGCAGTCATGTTTTTTTTTTCTTTCTCTCTCTTGCTCATCATCCGACTGTCTCTTTCTCTTTCTCTCGCGCTTTTCATTTTTTCTCTCTCGCGGCTAGACTGGCAGCACGCTCGAACGCGCGAAATATTATCAACGAACGTTACTGCCGTGGTCGAAGAAAATCTCGTCGTAGGGATGAGCCTTGAGGGAGTGAGCTACGCGCGAAGCGGAGTTAATCGTGACGAGGTACGAATACGAGAGTGAAGACCGGCCAGCCATTTCATAAAAAACCATAGCCATTTTATCGAAAAATTCTATAACTAGGCCACTTTAACCCCTTGGACATTACAGCCATGCGCAATAGCCAGATACCCTCTGGTTACCACTAGGGAAAATAAGATACGAGAAAAAAAAGTTATGCCGATGAACATTCGTTAGTCAATTTTCCATAGAAGTGATATCGTTGAAAAAAAATATTTTTTAAAAAATTATTCGATTATAGGTCATTGTGTTCTTTCGATGTCCGTCCACGTTTCTGCTAGGATAGCTGGGACAGGCAATCCCCATTGGCACAAGTAAAAAGGTAGCTCTTCTCCCTCTTCCTCTCTCTCTCTCTCTCTCTCTCTCTCTTTCTCTTCCTCTCCCCCTCGTCCCCACAACCATTTTCTCTCTTTTCCCCCAACCACTCACGCTCCATCTTTTCACCTTCAGTCTACCTCCTCTCTCTCTCTCTCTCTCTCTCTCTCTCTCTCTCTCTCTCGCATCATTCGTATTCGCATATCCGAATGCAAATTTACTCGGGGTCCCAAAGCGATCCTCGACTGCCCGGTATCCTCGCCATCTATGCAACCTACGTACAGACATACACCACGCACGTGGCTGCAATGTTCATGAAACGACGAAACGTTGCAGGAGCGTGGGAGGGGGGGGGAGGCAAGGGAGGGTTGGAGATGAGGCTACGCGAGTACGTTTGTGCTGCCAACGTCCTATACCGGATATTCCGAGTCGTCGTTGCTTCGAGAGGATTGTCGGAGCTCGAGAGGGACCGCGCGAACCCGCGGAGTTTCTCTCGTTCCATTTTGCAACATCCTGACTCTTACATCCCTTACTCTCCCGCTCGCCTCGTCGCGCCATCGCGATATTGAAATACCTTCGACCCCATAAGCGAAGAAAACCTCGTGCTCTCGGTTTGGTTGCCCCCGCCACTGGTGTCGCTATCGCTGTGTGTCTCGAACAACGCGAGAGCCACTCGTACGTTAATACTACACGCGAGTGTGAGCAGAATACATACGTACGTGTAGCTGTGTGCCGGAGCACAAGCGGATGTTGATTCCGAGCGTCGAGGGTGGATTACAACGGAAGGATTGTCGAGGGTCGTCGAGAAGCACGAATGAAAGAGTGAGAGAAAGGGAGAAAAGGGGAGAGAGAGCGTAAAAGAGATTTACCGTTACGTCAGAGAAAAATGAAAAAAGGAAAGAAAAACACGTCCACTCGAACGAGAATGGCTTGCGGTACGTTTCACAAAGGATAAACAAGTGAATGAACTCGAACGGGAAAGTAACCGTTAGGAAGGTAACGAGAGAATTAGGATGCAATTTTGCGTGGAATTAATTAAGATAGAGATTACGTTTTTTTGTCGGGTTGGGAGGTCGAGGGTCATCGACGTATCGTTCAGGGCAATAAGGTCTTTTTGGAATTCGTTTTTGATCACGCGATGCGTCTGGGATATTTCGGTGGTAAACGAATCGAAATGTTTACCCTTCTTTCAATCTTCCGGGTAATCGAGCGCTTTGAAGTTGCGGATGCCGACACCAGTTGAGCTCATCGTTTACCTTGGAAGTAACCTGCTTGGGGAGACAAGTGCGTGTAGATTCGCTGTACTCCGTGTTCAAACTCCGTGACTTCACGCAGAGCCTGCTACGATCCCCTCTAACTTTCCTAGGACAATCTGCTTGCCCTGTATGACGTACAGTATTGTGAGAATTATAATGTGCATATATAGTTTTCCCCTATATTTCATATAAGTGAAAATTAGTTGGACTCAGTCATGAATACGGAGTCGTTCGAGGTTTATTCAGTGATGAATATGTCCTCTCTTGGCTTTGATAACTGCTTGATCTCGTACTTGGCATGGAATCAATTAATTTCTGGCAGTTTTGCTCAATCTTCTCTTTCCTGCATCACAACCGAATCGCAGCTTCTATCATTTTAGTTTTCATCGTGCAGTCATTAATTTATTGTAATTTGACCTTGCATATGGCTCACAGATTGTTCGATAGGATTAAGGTCCGAGGAGTTTCCAGGCCAATCCTAGAGAGTAAACCCCTTAGAATATTTCAGCATAACCTTGGAAAAGTGGCGTGAGGGCTGAGTCTTTCTGAAAAGTGGATCCAATCGACAGCTTGAACCTTTTTCGAGTTCAGTGATTATATTTGACTATCACATTGACTTTTATTGTAAACTCTTCTAATTATGCCTTTAACTGGTACCAATTTTCCAATACCCATACACCAAAGACCGTGCAGTGTTACCATCTCAAGAATCATGAGAAATTCGCTTCACATTGTGTGTTCACGAATCGTATTCACATTGATTCGCACGATACCGTGTCGACCCGCGTTCAACCTTCTCAACTCATTCAATTCCATTGTCTCGGGGTCTCCCTTGATCTACAATTCGATTGTTCACTTTCTGCAGTTTGGTGGGTCGGCGGGGGGGGGGGGGGAAGTAGATTACAATTAGTATATCATTCCAACGCGTGATACTCTGCGAACTAATCACTGACTCCACAAAAATAATACAGGCGTTTGGGAGTCAACCAGGGTAAACGGAGACTTGGGAATTTCGACTCTGGTAATTTTGTGTGAAAGATGTAATTTCGATACGAGCACCGCATCGCGTTTCCACAACCGCGCTCACGTCTCCGTGTATAATCTTGGTCGTCGACTATTTTATATGATTACAGTATCATTGCGCCAAATATACACGATCGCGTTGCGACCGAAATAAGTTACGACAAGCGTGCGTAAGCACACACGCTACACGTTTAACTTGACTACACGGGCTGGGAATCAACGGAGCTGCCGTGTTTCGCGTGTTTCGTGATCCGGCGAAGAGTGTAACGAAAAATAAGAAAAAATAGGAAGAATGAAAAAAAACAAAACAAAAAAAACGATTGCACGAAAAAAAAATTTGCGCTCGCGTGTCTCGAACAAACGGGAACGGAGTACAAACGAGCTTGAGTTCGCCGCAGTATGTACGGTGGAAATGTTCGTCGTTTGTAACGACGCTGCGGTAGTGCATTGTTTTTTTTTTTTCGAAGTGTGCCACGTCGGTGGGATAATGGTCGTTCGAGAAGTCCAATCGGACTCTGGCTATGTCGGCCATTAAAAATCTGTGTCTTCGCTCGAGCTTTACGAACGTACGACCGTCAAAATGCGATGAGGGACTTCAAAAGTTAGATTTATTTACATATGTATATGTATTAATTGAAATACGATTTCAAAGTTATATCTTTATTTTATTTTTGTTCTCAGAGGGCTGAGTTATAGCCAATTTTGTGACTCATTGCTGAAGCCGAGCTACGCACTCAAAAAGCATCAGAAGAGGGCAGATAATATCGCAGACTATCTCGGAATGTTGCGGAACAATCGCAACATTTTGCGTAAACCATGCTAAAAATACCGTTCAAGTAACATAGCATCTTATTACGTAACATCGCCATTTTCTAATTTGTCTTTATTTAGAAAAAAAATATGGGTGTTCACCAAATAATTTAAACGAAACCAAAATATATATATATCAATTTCTTTATTTATCTCGTAAATTTTTTTTTCTTTAATTTACACTTTTGTGTTCTCTACGTGCATACACCACCTTAAATCATACAGTGGTGGAAAAAAATATGGAACAATATTTTTACTGTAAACGTTATCAACTACGAAGCAAGGTTGTCACGTGCTAGCGTGCGACGCAACACGACCAAAACGACTTCGTCCGTACACACCGGTTGGCGCCTGGTCTGACCATTCGGTCCGTAACTACTGATACCTCGCGCATTCCACCGGAGCCCGAGGAGCCCACCCGTTCGCCTCGAGCCAGTCCCGAGCCTCGCGCGTTTCCCTCGCCCCGAGGGTTAATGGGGCTTGGACGGAAAATAGAAGCCGTGTTTTATCTATATTGCATCCCCCACGGACAATTGACTCTGGCTCGGTGAATGGGAAATAATAAATTCCTCGAAGCAAACTTCATCGGTATCACGTGGGTGCCACATCGATGTATATATATATATATATATACACGTATGAACAATCGCACTAAAATATATATATATATATATAGCCACGACTTAGCAGTAGTTCCGATGTCGGTGGATCGTATTATACAGGGTGTCCCAAAATCCGCGCACGTGAAGTATACCACCGGATTCCATGTGAAAATCTGAGAAATGCGTACATCCTCAGTTTTATCCGATAATGCTTAGACTATGGAAAAAAAAAAAAAAATTCGGCACCCGATCCAAAAAAAAAATGTTTTTCTCGTCATTCTTAGAGATTTTGTTGTGTAAACGTTCGTAGTGAACGAATTTTCGTTTGTAGTAAAACCGAAAAAAAGTAATGGAACGTTGAAAAATTTTCGTCCCCCAAATTTGAAGAAACTCGAATCTAACGATTTATTCCCACAGAGATACGTTTGTAGTTGATTGTAGTAACCGAGATTTCGTTTGCCGATCGAAAAAAAAAATTGATTTTTCGACAAAAAAAAAATTTCTGGCCGAGTACGGTGTATAGTTGGACGCGAGAAAAGCGAAGGAGTGAGAGCAGACGCGGCAAGGGTTGCTGATAAATCCCGGTCAGATCTCCCCTAAGATATGGAAAAGAGACACTGTGTCTATTTTTTTTTCTTCATCTGTCTCACGGATACACTCTTCATTCGGTTCTATAACGATTCTGCATCTTGATTATTCTTCCATACCCCATCCCCACTTGATCCACAGTCTCCAACCCGAGTTTATTTTCCCAAATCTCTTCCGTCTCTCAAGCCCCTCCACTCCATTCTCGATCGCCGTATCCCCACCGTTGCGTTTCAACGACGACCCCCCCCCCCCCCAAACCCCCGCGTCTTCGATCACTATCAATTTATTTATCACCCTCGGCCAAGTTTTTCCAACAGCGTGTTTGCTACATCAAAAAAATTAAACCAATCGTCATAAAGAACTGCCATAAAAAGAAATCCAAAAAAAAACAAAAAGAAAAACACACCAGTCGATCGCCACAGATAATCGCGATACCCACGATACGAAAAACTGATAACGGCTAATAAAAATAAAAAAAATTGCACGATTAGTTAGCGGGAGAAGAAATTTTTCTTCCATCGAGGAATCACGTGACTCGAGTGAACAACAGAAATGATTGCAATGGGTTGGGATGAAAAAAAACCTTGAAAAATAAAAAAAATGTAAAAAAAAAAAAAATACCCCGTCGGTATAGCGGTTCGGTCTCGGCGGTGAGGCACCAGCGAGGTCGACCGGTTAGTTGGGTATTATAGCGTGCAAGGCCGACCCCCGTAGTTCAGCTCCTATAACTATTAACACAGCCGGCTGTGCATGCCCGCGCCCATCCCCGTCCGAGCGGTAGAGTCGAGCACCCCCCTCCTCCCCCACACACCCTTCCCACCCCCGCGCCGGTAACCTCCCTCCGCGTTCTATCTCGCGCGCCCCCTCTTCGCTCTTCCTCTCGCTGTACCTCCACCCCCCCCCACCCTCCTTCTCGCCGTTCCCCCCGCGTTATCTCTCTCCGATATTCTCTCGGTTTCACAAACGTTCACCTTGTTCTTTCTCTCCCTCGCACTCGCTTTTCCTCGGTCCGACAGGCTGCCAGCTTGCCAGCCAACCCCCTAATAATTTAATCGCTTTAGCGTCTGTGTTTTCACGCGCAAAGTAGGATTTACTGTAATGGCTCCCCGCTACCCTCTTCCACGCCCGGGCCCTCTCGCGGGCAATCCTCCCCGAGACCCACCCCCCGCCAGCCCCATTTCCACCGAGTTCCTACCATTGCTCACTCCTCACTCTCCATCTCTATCTCTCTCTCTCTCTCTCTCTCTCTCTCTCTCTCTCTCTCTCTCTCTCTCTCTCTCTCTCTCTCTCTCTCTCTCTCTCTCTCTCTCTCTCTCTCTCTCTCTCTCTCTCTCTCTCTCTCTCTCTCTCTCTCTCTCTCTCTCTCTCTCTCTCTCTCTCTCTCTCTCTCTCTCTCTCTCTCGTTCCACTCGCTCTGTTCCGTTATTCCGTACTAACGTTTCTTGCACCCGCGGAAATTCCTTCCGTTACGTTCTTCGTAACAACCCCCCCCCCTCTCTCTCTCTCCCTCTCTTGCCTCATCAACTTTGGTATCTGTAAACCCGCGCGGGCGGGGACGGACTTGGCCAACCTCACCTTCGAGACCATCCAACGACTTATCTCGAGAGGGCCTTGCCCGGCAACGCAATCCGATATTATACACCCATACAGACCAATCCTCTCCGTAAACGCTCTTTCTTCTGAATTGTATATCCTCGCGAGTAGATATATACACAGAGAAGAATTTTGGACGACTTCAAGGCCATACGGATGACGTCATCATGTTCCGGAAGCTTCGATGACGTCAAGGTCACCCCTCTGGCTCTTCCCCTCTGCCATCGCTCCGTGAAATGACGTCGTGGCAGAAGGTGGGCGGAGAGGGGCGACCTTGATTTCATCGAAGCTTTTGAACCATGATGACGTCATCGAGGTGGCCTTGAAGTGGTCCAGAATCCATTTTGTCTATATATCTACTGTCGCAATCTTCCCCCCGTCTGCCCTCCGTGTCATTAATTTTTTAACGTAAAAATGGTCTTACGTAAAATGGGATAGAAATTAAGAGAGGCTTATTTTTGTTTCTTATACAGAACAGATGGGATAGGAAGAGTCAATGCACTTTCTTACTAGGCATCATTGGAGTGCTAAAGCTTAATTTTTCTATCTAGCAAATGGATAGTTTCTCCAGGAAAGTAATATTTGTTGTAGAAGGGTAAAAAATTATAATGTGTATGACTCGTTGAGGTAAACAATGTTTCGTCGGTATAACCTAACTCGTTTGCTAATGAAAAAAAACAGTGATAGAGTGATACAGACTTTTTGTAACAAGCATTTCAACAAAAAGAGCTCATCCAGTACGGCGGTTGACTCATATAATCGGTAGTGTTCGAATCTCGCTGCCGGTAAAAAAAAAATTAATGAAATTCTTAGAAAACGTAACAAATATGATTCGCTGCTGTAACATAATTCCTTGTTGCGTTAGTGAAACATTAAACGTTGCTTTACCAAATTTCGTCTGTTTCAGCAACCGAATTCATTTTTTACGGTAGATGATCAATTGTAACAAATATCATTTGCTTTCAGAACATATCAGCTGTGATATGTTCAGTTACGTTTTCCGGTTACTCAAACCAAAATCCCTTTGCCGTCATTATATTAACGCAAACATTTTATTGCAATAATTTTTGCCGAGTTATCATAACGTAAACTTTTTTTCTTCCCGCGCATATTTACGCTGACATATTATATGACCGCTTGTCGGCGAATTTCGTTCGACAGCGATGATTCGATGGTACCTACAATTCCAAGTGAAAAAAATTATATATAATCGATATAAAAGTGTAAAAAAAGTATATATATATATATATATATATATATATATATATATATATATGTAGTTCACGTGTAGTCTACATATAGGTTACAAATAATCTAGATATAGACTGCACATGCCCAGTCCCAGAAATAGTTTATACATAGGCTATATAATTTTTTTTACTCGGGTTATGATGCGCGTCAACGTACGTGCATAGTTGTATCGTCGATAAACTCGGAATCATCCGATTCCCCGGATGAATCTGTGATTCTCGTATATATATACATACATGCGATTTCGATGAATCATTTGGCAGTCATGCATAACGCTCGGAGCGTTCTATCGTCCATTATGCTCGCTGTCGTGATAAGCATCGATAATTTGAGCTGGACTCGAGTCCCGCGCTTTTCACGGGGTGCGAGGGGACAAGAGAGAGAGAGAGAAAGCTAGAGAGAGAGAGAGAGAGAGAGAGAAAGAGAGAGAGACAGAGAGGAGATGGGACGTGGTTATGGAGAGAGCGCGAAGCTTACTATTGCAGTGTGTACGAACGGGGAAATGCGATTACAGCATTTTCCTGTTGCGCACTGCAGGTCCAACGTTCTGGAATAGAATTCACGAAGCGATACGCGAAATCGCGATTCGAAGGTTCTCTCTTTCTCCCATTATCTATATCCCCCCTCTCTCTCTCTCTCTCTTTGTTCACCCTCTGCTTCTGTCTCCGATGGTTCCACTCTTTCGATCGATCGAATCTCCCTGTCGAGCCTCCGGGCGATCCGGCACGTCGTTTCGAACGTTCCCACACCCTCTCCACCCCTCCCTGTGTATGTGTGTGTATGTGTGTGTGTGTGTGCGTGTGTGTGTGTGTGTGTGTGTGTGTTATTCGCATGTGCGAATAGCCCGCGAGTATCGTCCACATTGTTCGAATTTTTTTTTTTTTTGCTTCCTTCATACAGCCCAGCCCACACACCGCAGAGCATCATTCGTTGCGTCACTCCACGACCGCCAACGCAATTTCAAATTGCTGGAATATTTACGTAATTTACGAACGGGTTATCATTAGAGTGACGGGGGTGCGAATGATAATCTGTGGCAACCGATGGCAATGGGTTTGTGATTATCGTTGGATGGTTAATAAAACCCAACGCGACTCGTAGAGGTCGTCGTGAAACTTTTTGTTTGTTTTGTTTGTTTTTTTTTTTGTTTTATATATCGAATAGTGTTATCAACGCGTGTTGCAACACGCTGATGATATCTTAATTGATATATCGATGTTTTTGCGATAATAGCATTCGATTATTGCTATTATCACCATTATTATTATTATTATTATCATGGATATTATTTTTACGATTCGTAAAAATCGATGTAATGAAATAAAATGAAGGTAACAGACGGTTGAGTGGCATGATGTGTGAATTATCCGGGATAGTGTGTCAATTTGGGGACACGTTATACCCTAACCACGTGTGATTTCGTATTTCGTTTGGTAGCTCCAGGTCGTCGGAGATCAGGGGCCTAGGGGGGGAGGGGGGGAGGGGGAGTCGTCGAAATTCTACGCGATAGCGTGATAATGGTCGGCACTAACCATTACCCGGTTGGTTACATTCGATGGCCAAACGATCACATTCGTAATGTGATCCACGTGGCGTGTGTGTATATATGTGTGAGATGATACATATAGAACGAACGTATGCACGAGAGTATGGTCGTGACAACGTCACAGAGATCATTTGGCAGTTCCTAGCTCTCGTTGCAACGAAAAAAAAAAAACCAAAATGGAAATAAAGTATCGAGTTATGTGTGGGAGCGTGACTGACCCACCCTCGACCTCCCTCCCCCCCTCCCTCACCTTGCTTCCGTCCCTGGCCGGTGTCCCGAACTGCGAACACGAGAAACGAGAAACCCGTCGGTTGTGAAACCATGGGGAATCGGGTGTGATATAAAATCCAACGATGATGCGTGTACCTATGGGGTCGGTAGTCGTGAATTTTATTATCATTTTGCCGAATGTTTGCGGATGGTATAATTTGTAAAATGTACGGTACGAACGATGTCATGTGCAAATTATGATTTGTTATTGCATTATTCATTTTCGAGAACGAATCGTTGGTGTGTGGTTTGGTTTTTTTTTTTTATTCTCATGTTTATTTTTCAATGTCTGTAGGTTTGCAGGAAGTGGATATCAAACATTTCAAACTCCGAAATGATTTTACTGATAATGAATTAAATTTTTTAATGCACAATTTACGAATGAGGCTCTCGTAATTTCCTTATTTGTCTTTTTATTTTTTATTTTCGTTTGCTGTGGGTCAATTCCAAATTGCCTATATTTTGTTTTACACTCGGTGGATTCGCAGTATGAGTATAGATATCGCTTATTTCAACCTTACAAATGATTTGACCAATGATAAATTTAATTTTTACCGCACATTTCACAAATGAGGCGCTTTCATCACTTCTTTACTCTCTTCACTCTCATTATCGTCTACTATTGCAATTCGCAATTGCCCATACTTTTTTTTATGCTCGGTAAAAATTCGCAGGATGTGTATATCGAACATTCTAACCTTCTAAATGACCGTACAGGTAGTAGATAACATTTTAACTGCACATTTTACGAAGGAGGCACTCATTACTTCTAGGCCTTTTCTTTTCTCTCTTTTTTTTTTCAAATCGTCATTTGCTATGGCAATTCACATCTGTCTTTATCCTTTTCATACTCAGCAGAATTGCAAGACATGTATATCGAACATTTCAACGTTCCAAATTATTTTACCGATGATAAATGAAAATTATTACCCCACATTTTACGAATGAGGCTCTCGTCATTCTTGCGTCCTTTCTTTTCTTTCTCCTTTTTTATCAAATTATCGTTCGCAATGGCAATTCGCAACTGCCTATATATAAATATATATATATGTTATATATATATATAATATATATCTTTTTTTTCATTCTCGTCGTTAGGGCGCAGCCACATGACGAGCTTCGCCCATTCGCGTTTCGGGCCATAATGAATCTGCGCGGTCCGTCGACTAATTCGCCACGATGAATAAGCCTGGCTTTACCGTCGTGAAATCGACGACGGTTCATCGAGCCCATTAAAGAGCGCACCGTTTCATCCATCTCCCCCTCCCCCCCCCCCCCCCCCCCGACTTCCGATTTAATCCAACGGATTAATTATGTCGTCGAACGACCGCGGAAAGCAGTGGCACGTTATAGCCTCCGCACGAGAATCATGGCTGCGTTCTGTCACTCGTTGTGGTACGATTTGCGCGGGGGCGTGTATCAATGATCCATGGAAATCCATCGATCGATCAATGGGTAGGTGAAACTTTTGCAATTCATGCGTTCGAACGAGTATTCATAAATGGCAAACGTAAATCCGTGAGCATGCGGGAGCTAGACAGGCTGGAGCCTCAACTTTGGGTCGCCAGAATCGGGGATGGGCATCCATTCAATGAAAATGTATCTTGAGTACTTTTTCAAACAAATAATTATAATTAATTATCATGCGAAAATCAATATTTTCACATTTCTGTAATAATTATGACCAATTTACGTGAATCATTATTTAACGATGGAGTATTTAATCAATCTGGTAATATTGAAATTAAAGTGAAAACCATTCGTTCGAATGGCGTTAATAACACCATACAAATTTCGAGGTTGTGTAAATCTCTAAATTGTGACAAGAAAAAATTGAAACGAAAAATAAATAAATAAATGTTTATCTTCCTGTCCGAACACTAGCTACTGATGAGCGTTTGGAATTCTGTACGTTCGAAACATTGGCGTTCTAAACATTGGCGTTTACATTAGCATCAATCGTTCCGAATTCCGACCCCCATCCGCAATTTTTGCTCACCGAATATTTTCGACTCCGCCGAAAAGGAACAAAAACCCCAACGTCCGGATCACGACGATCCCATGATCGACAAGTTTTTGAGAAATGTTCGTACCTCCCTCGAAACACACTCGCGCAGACACTCGACATTGATAATACAGATTTATCGTGCTTATGTTTGACGACGACACACATTTCGTTATTGAAATTGATTCTCATTCGTGACAAAGTTTCGATGTCAATCGATCAAAGTGACAAGTCGACGACAAACACGTGTACGTTGTGTCGTATGTATGTGTGCGAAAATTCGTCGTCGTGTCGATGCAATCGCTCGTGCCACACGTCGGACGGTGACGAGAATCTGCAATCAGGATAATCACTCGTATCGTCGGTAAAGAGGGGCGTGGGGGGGGGGGGGGGAGGAGGAGATGAACAACGTCACTGTCGGTTAAAGGGGGAAGGACCGATGTTCGACCACGAAGGGGTAAAATTTATTGGACCCATGATCGAAAACTCTCAAGGTCGAAGTGACCCAGTTTAAAATGGCTGGTAAGGCAGCGAAGGTCGTGGAACCAGGTTTGTTCTCGATCAATCTCCCTAAAATTCACGATCCTGCTTTCCCCCTCCCGAGTCAAGTTGTTTCAAGCACATTTCCTCTCGAAATTATTCCAATCGAAAGAAAGCTTGAATCGTGATTATTGTCGAGGCTTGAAAAAGTCAATTGAAATAAGCAAGGTAATCTTTCGTTTCCACAGCCATTAATTTTGCTACCGGTGGGTCGTGATCTACGAATAATTATCATCGAAATTGAACTTGTCATTTTTCCAGGTTCGCTATTATTATTATTATTTTTTTTGTTTTTCAAGAGGCCACAGTGAGCTATTGTAGCCCGACAGGTATGTATATATATATATATATATACGTGACGGTGTCCGGTAACCGTTCGAGTGAGTAAATAAGTAAGTGAGTGAGCTTCGGCACGAACGAAGGGAATGGCTATCAAAGCTATCAGCGAGGTGTCGACCGGCTAGCTCGCAGCTCAGACGACTGGTGCGGATGGCGAGTGGAGAACCGAACCGAGAACTCACTCCATTTCGCTTCTCTTTCCCGGGGTCCATTCCGCCATCGTCTCCAGTCTCTGTCCCTTTCTCTCCAGTCTCTCCCTTTCTCTCTCTCTCTCTCTCTCAGCCGCACTGCATCCATTCCCACTTCGTCAACGTTCTCTCGTCGCGCACTACAACCGTTCACCGTTCCTCTCACCATCTCACTATTCGGTTTGTCCTCCGTTCGTCCTTCCGAAGCATCGGGTTCTTCACTCACCCTTTTGCCTCCGTCTTTCTTTTTTCCCACCACTCCGAACCCCAACGGACATCTCGCTCTCCCGTTCACATCCGTCTCGTTCTTATTCCCGCGTCTCTCTTCGTGGCACACGACTTATCCTTCCTCGCTTTCGTTCTTCGTTCGCGAACTCGTTCTCCTCGAGTCTCGGCAACGTCTCGCGTTCCGTCGGTTCTCCTCTCTCGCTTGTGCTCGGCTCGCTTCCTCCATCCGGCATCCGGGCGTCACGAATCGGAGAGGAATGGGGCGGGGGGCGGGGGGAGGAGAAAAAAATAGAGACGCGAGGCCGATGTGTCTCGAGGCGATCTCCGAGAGAGCGAACGACGAAATGGAACGAGGGAAATAAATAACGTAAGAACGAGAGAGTTTGCCACGAGAGGATGAGTGCAAGAACGGAGGATGGGCGATGGTTTAGGGGGGGGGGGGGGGTGGTAGAAAGAGCCCGGGGCAAAGAGAGACTCGGTTGACGAAACCATGGAACCAAAGGGACCAAAGAGATTTCAAGATGTTCGATTCACGGTTTGGTCCTTTCGTCCGGGCACGTACGTCGCACCGCCAATGTCGATTCTGGACTTTTCTGTCGTACTTTTTTTTTGTTTTTTTTTTTTTTTTTTTTCATCCAACCCTCTCGTTTTATCCAGCTGAGTGACCTAACGGGAGATGTCGTGGAAAGTCGGTGTTGTTCGAAGCTTGTGCCAAAATCGATGTTACCTGATGAACGGTGGAAACGTTGAAATCGTCGGAGCATCGTGGCCATTTTCATATTTGGGACGAATGAAGAGGAGAATGATTCAACTTGACGTGATGAGCGACGGGATAATATTTGAAACGTATGAGAAAGATGAATTTGTGGAAAAATTGAAATTGAACTTTGATTCCTCTCATCCTCGGTTTATCATAATACGAGCGTCCTACTTTACCGACGACCCATCCACACTTCTCTCTTCCGGAATTCTGTGATGCTCGTCGGGTCACTTATTAAGTGACTCGAGTGAATCATATATAAGCGTAAGCATAAACTGTATATAGATAATTTAAACTGTGTATAATGTATAGAAAGTTCAAAGATATTAAATGCATAGATATTTAATAATACTCATCGGTGATATCCAATATATATATATATATACGTACTAGGGGATGATGAAATGAGGCATGGATTTTTAATTCCTATGGCGACTCCTACATTCGAAGTAGTTGCGATCAGGAGACATCGATCAAATTTTCCGTGTATTTAAATCACGATTTTTTTTTTCTGTTGAAATTTATTTTACCAGTAAATAAAAATCTCGGGGATAGAAAGTAAGTGTAATATATATTCTTGAGGTCACTTTGATTAAAAAATATATTTGTAATACAATAGAAAAAAATTAACAATTTTTTTTTATCATTTTTGAATCATTTTTAATATTGTTATATTATACAATTGATGTTGTTATATAACAATAATATCGTTCGATACAATGTGCTTTAATTTTCTGTAGATTGTTGATAGTCTATAAACAGTGTACAGAACATATACCGCCGAATTCCATATAGCCATCATATATCGGCTATATATAGTTCATATATATATATATATATATTTTTTTTTTTACTTGGGGGGTCACGAGACCCTGATGCCACCGGGTCAGCGAGGGAATGGAGCCACTCGCAGGATCCCAAATAATTTCTATTCCGACGGTGAAACGGTCCAAGTAATATCTCATATCTCATCGTGTCGTCACTCATTCGTTCTGTTTGCCACTCTCCCACTATGCCTCGAGGGAGCAAAGCGCGGCAATCCGGTAGTTAATTTACGATACTCCACGCTCGAGAGCCACCAAAGGCACTTATTAACGTGACCCCGAAGTTGATTTAGTTTCGAGCCTCCCGACAATCAAAGAACGACGCTCTCACCGATTTTGCCACATATTTCGCTTGATGAAAATATATCTGTATCACGATGAACTCGCTTAATTTGTCATTGAAAATCGTTGATTTTGCTTTCTCCATTAATCATCAATAAATCAATGAAACCAATTATCATCAATAAATATATGTTAATTCATCAATTTTAATGCTTAATGAATGAATGGAACAAATTGTCATCAATAAATATATATTATATTATCAATTTTAATGCTTAATGAAGAAATGGAACCAAGTATGAACAGCAAATACATAAAGACTTTTAAAAGTCGGTCATGTGCCAAGTAAAATAATTACATATCGTCTGTGTATAAACTATTCATGGGATTTCTATCACTTATGGATAGTCTAAGTATAATTTCTATACAAAAAATACATGCCCAATCCCATATATAATTTGTACACAACTTTTTTACTTGGGGGAATATTCCCTCTCACTCAGATCTCGAATAGAATATGGAATCTTAAGTATGCATCAGTATATATTAAAAAAATAATACGATCGCCATCGTCAAAGCTTCAGAAAAACAGAAAAAAAAAGTTGCTTATTTTTCGTGAAGAGACATATATATGCGATAATCGTTTGGTTCGCGTATTTGAACAATTATAAAACACACGAGCCTCGTGGGCTCTCGAAATCTCTCCGCAATTCTCATCCGTGGGCGGGTGCAGGCGGGTAGGGGGGGGGGGTGGGGGCGGGGGAGGATGAGGCTTGCACTCCGGAGCGACTCGTCCATCGAGAAAATCCGATTGCTCGACGCTGCGCTGGCGACGCGGGCGTGGCTACCACTTCGAAATCACCAAAGTAATTGTACAGAGTGGATGGCCCTCAGTTTTTAATTGTGTTCGTTAGCGAGAGTAGCGTGCAGTAACGTACATCATTATGGACGCACGGACCCAGACCGGAGCAATGCCGGTTGGTGGTGCTACAGCATCGGGTTCGTGGTGCGCTTTTCGAGTGAGCGCGCCCGTTGCCCGTGTCTCATCTCTCTCTCTCTTTCTCTTTATATTTATATATCTACATATATAAATGTATATATATATATAAATACATATATGTATACATCTTTCTCATTCTGTCTCGCTCTCTTTCGAGATGAGAGCAAGTGAAGTGTGCAGCGAGCGAATGCACCTGTGCACGTCGAGGCGAGCCCTCGGCACGAGGACCAGAGGCACGGGTCCAAAATGGACTGCGATGAAGGAGCCGCCGTCGTCTCATTCAACTCGCTCGAAGCTCTCTACCGACCGAATACTATTTCCAGTTAAACGTCGTTTTGCTCTTCCCGTCACGCGTTCACTTGGCATATATATATATACATATATATATACATATATATATATATATGTGTGTGTGTGTGTGTGTATGTACACCCAGCTGCAAGTCGGCAACTCACCTACGAAACAGCAAAGTTGGCAACGACAAAAAGACGAAAAAAAAATGTATACATATCCGATGATTCAACGTTTAAAACTATATTGGAGTTTGACAAGTTTCTGATTTATTGATTCGATCAAGTCATATAGATGTATTGATATGTTTCTCATACGGATTCTGTCGCGATGTGTCAATAAACAAATTTCCAAGCCCCGGGAATGATAAAAATTTGTCAATGTGGCGTCGGACGAGATTGGTAATGTCCCGAGTTTAAAAAGAAAAAATATACACGTATATAAACTGATTGTAGACTGTGTATAGTTTCCATGAGGAATTTGCCATATATAGTCTGCAGAGTTAATATGTCTATTATGGAATATATGGAATACAATCAATGGTAGATTCAAACATATAAATGTATGTAGAGTGTCGAAATAATTTCTAAATAGATTGTATGTACAGTCTCTATAATAAAAAAAAATGTATATATATATATATATATATATATACCTACATATATGTGTGGCAAATTGCATATACAAATTATCTATCTTTTTATACAGTCTATATATACAGCTCATACACGATTCGAGTAAAATATAGCTCGTATAAGATATACAAGTAACTAATCATACATATATGATTATTCACTTGGACTATACCGAAACGACGTAGATGTAGCAATTTTATGGTTCTATTCCCCAGAAAACAGGACGTTCCCCATGTCTCCGGTACCCCACGATTTCCCGAAACACGTCGTCTAATCGCCCTACCCCCAAAAATTGGTAACCTATCGAAAAACAGCCATTCTCATACACCTCAAACTCACCTTACAAACGTATATATCTACCAATATTTCGATGACAATAATCCATCAAGTAGCCGCTACAGAACCCCCGCGAACAATGCATCGATCGTAGATTCGTAAAATTCACGGTTGCGCCGAGCAACCTGCCGATAATACGTTGACTTATATTGTGAGACTACGACGCGGGGCTATGCCCCGGGAGTTGAACACGTTGAACGATGATCAGACGTCGAGACTCGAAACGGGCAGACGATGGAGGCGAGGGCGAGGGCGAGGGCCGGGGGGGGGGGGGTAAAGCTGGTACCGTACTTGGCTGCTGATTCGAGTTTAATCGACTTTTCACGGTTACACTTTGTAACATCTCTCGGTACACGTGGGTCGGTGCCCGAGGAACCAACCATCCAACCGGTTCGCCGATTCCGAGTGATACCGCGCGTACCGTCGGATGTCGGGGAGGTGCGGGGAGGGGGAGGGGGGCGTCGAAGCTGTGCCCCGGGCCCCGTCATAACGGCGAAACGGTTTAATTAGGAAGTTCGAGTGAAATAGCAGCCACCCTTCGCGTTGTAAAGTTTCTTCGGTCTGCCACCCCCGCCTCCTCCTCCCTCCCCTCAACCCCACAACGTGGTTCGCCTGCTTCCACAGTCTTGCTCTTTGCGTTTCTTCGCACTCGTTCCCCCTTACGGTCTCGTTGTTGCAACCAAGAGCCAAGTATTTCATGTTAACCTCGGCGATCGCTCCTTCGTCCCTTTCGCCCTTTCTCTACCGTCTCTCTCTCTCTCTCTCTCTTTCGCTTTCCGGGACTTCCGCCTGACGACGACGACCTCTCGACTCGCTCAGCACAACGTCATGGCACACACCACAGTCGAATGTATCTCTGACGAACGCCACCCGGGCCCATCCGACCGATGAGCCCACCCCCGAAGCGCGGTCTAATAAGCAAAGTTTTAAGGAGGCGGCCCTGAGTGAGAACGCCGCGATATATATGCTTATGCGCGAGCTCGAGAATCCGAGTTTCTACCGTCGTTCATCCTCGCGGATCCTGCCACTCCGAAATTCCCCTCTCGTTGGGTTACCATTTGAGAGCCGGTGGCGCAGCACCGGCAGCTGCAGCTCCAGCAGCTACCGGTGCTGTTCGACCGGGGAACTTTGGGCTCGAAAGGCAACGAATAGACGGGGTCACAATGCTCCACGTCAGGACTATCTCGAATCTTCGCTGTGCCAAAACCTTTGCTAAACGACTCGTCATAATCCCAACCGACATGAAGTTTACAAGCTGTGATAACGACAATTGAGAAACCGAGAGTGGACGCATCTGGGAATCACTCTTATCCCAAGAGTGGGCCATCCGACTCGTGGGTTTCAAGCGTGAAACGTGAGTAATCATGTGACCTCGACCGAACTAAATAGCGAGTGAGCGTGGCAGATGCTGGGCTTGATTTATTTTCACTGATCCAGATCTGTATGTGTGGAATAATTTGAAAAATTTAATTAATCTTCCATTTAACCAAATGGGAAATTGATTTTTGTCCGAACTACCTTGAAAACTCCTTTTTCATGGGAAATTCAATTCTCTACAACATTGTTTATGTAAGCTTTTGGTATATATAGCGTTGTTTATCCAGCGTTTGGACGGGAAGTTAAAAATAATAAGGAAATCAATGCATTTTTATCTTCCCGTCCAAACGCTGGTTAAAGGCTCGTCTTATCTCGTATTTTCTTCTACAACTTATTTGACATCACCACCGATTTTTTTTTTTTTTTTTATCGATTTGACAAATGTAGCAAAAACCTGTTGGACATTCTTGTATGAGCTCTTTCACATACTTTTATTATTACACTGGTCTGTAATTTCTTTTGTCGATAGTAATCTGCAATCTCGTGTCCTTCGACGTGAGAGTTATATTGTATTTTTATTTTCTTCATCTCTCGGCTGGTTATCGTCGCGCACTGGCAACAATGAAAAGAAATAACGACCAGACGCGATACGAGAGCGCACACCACGTTACCGACGTTATTTCTCAAGTGGCGCAACAGCGCAGGCTCGTTGCTCCGAAGTCGCTCCGAAAGATAAAAGACAATGAGCACCGGGCAAGGTTCTTGAGGTATATCGGAGAAGCCCAAGGTCTGATGACGGATTCTTGGAAAACGGAACCGAAATCTCGGAAAAATTAAAAATCGGCCACAAGACCTGCTTATAAAATACTTGCACGTCTACGATAGCGATGTGATTATATCAGACTGTATTCATAGTGAAAGCAGAACAATTCTGGGACGAGTTTGACAATGATGGATTTTTCTTGTTCACACTTCTCTTGTGCGGCGATTGACTCATTTTTTCGCATTAGACGATCGACAAATTTTTTTTAGAGACCCCAAGAGAAGAACTCAAAGAACCCAAGGGAACTACTTTGAAGGTGATAACCTTGATGTACAAAAATCAAATTAAATTTTTATACAAAAAATGTAGTCTCATAACTTTTCTGCCACACGTCGTGTATTATATACGCAGCAAAAATATTGCTCGATAGTGTCCCACGTGTCCCATCAACTAAGGAGCGTCTTTACGTATTGTTATTACCGAACTGTCGCTGGCCCTGAATTTTTTTCCGATTCTGACATCCAAAGAGGTTCCTCCAGTCTAGGCTTTATGGTTACATACAATCCTGACTTCGCGAAAACCCCAAATTAAACCCAAAGTAAGACTGCTTATGAGTTGGTAAGGGTTTTCCGTTTTTTATTTCTTCCTTCGAAGCTGCGCTCGAAAAAAATTGTTTGTCGCGACGGTAACCGACCGGAAAAGTATAATCCGTATTATATACGAGCATCATTACCGTTACCACGTTGCTATATATACATAAATATACATGTATATATATATAACGTATTCGTACAAATGAGTCGACCACCGAAAAATGTGAGTGCTCGCGTACGTTAATTCGCATAAACAAGCCACCTTTGCCGACCGACGTCTAATTGCATATTCCCCGTCTCGCTCTTTCTCCCTCACACCCCAAATTTTCAACCCGCGTTCCATCCATTTCGACCATTCTCGCTCTTCATTCCCGTCCGGTCCCCGTTCTTCCGGGGCTTGCCCTCGGTGTATATTCCAAAACTCGACTGTTGGGTCGTGCGATCCGCTCGGTTACCGCGCTGCACACAAACCTCCCCTCGACCCCCCCCCCTCCCCCTTCGCCCCTAGCCCCTCGCCCCCGCGGCTAGCCGGCTCTCCGTCGTTCTCGCAGTCGCGGCCCCGCGTCTCTCGTGTTCTCTCTGTTATCGGGTTGTCTTCGTCACGCGTCCGGAACGGAATACCCCGGATCGAAGGTACGCGGCGTCCATGCGGCGCCCGTGGTCCGACTTCACGGCGCCTAGCCGCTACCGCGAAGTGGAGTAGCGTGATCGTGCTTCCGTTGCCCTCGACTACTGGTGCTGCCCGCTACTTCTGGCTGGTTGCTACCGCACGTAACTCCCATCGTACTTCACCCAGCCCCCAACCTATATCTCGCTCGACTCGATTTTGCAATCCCCTTTTACTCCGGTCCCATTGGTTCCTCGGCCGAGTTCACCCAAAAGCATTTTCGAAAATTATTTTTCCCCCCGGACATTCACGAACCCGTGGCGTCTCGCTAATCTGGCAAACGATGCGACACCGAAATATCCATTAGACCCCGGCAACGATAACATATGTGAATTAACGTTCTTTATTCATTTTGCCACAAGCTTTTTCAATTATCCCCTATCCCTCTTCCCCCACCTTCAATAACATCCGGACCCCCCCCCCCCCCCGTTGTGTGCTCTCGATTTATTTTTGACATTCTTTGACGCTTGATCTGGCAATAAGCTACTGGCAATGGTGAACGAAATAACTGATCGTTGATTTTCGTTCGAAAAAACATTGTTAATGTCTCTTTAAATTGTAGAAAAAAAAAATATTTGCATATCGAGTGACCTTAATACGATGTATTGCATTTACTTTCTATCCCCAGAATTATTTAATTACCTGAAAAAATTGATTGACTCTGGCAGGAAAAAAACGAGTTAATCAAAGGAAAAGTCGAATTCGTAAAAGCGGAACCTCTAAATATTATCCGATTAGGCTTAAAATCTGACAGATGTCTCCTAATTGTATTTACTTCACATGTAGGAACTGCCAGAAGAATCTAGAAACTTTGATTTTTTTTAACACACCCTAACATATATATATATATACCAAGTGTAAGGAGCTTGCGCGAGTTGAATCTACGATCGTTGCGCATGACTAGTCATTCGCGTTCTATATTCTCATCAGCGTTTCACATCCCGTCTTCATATTTTTCACTCGATAAGAAAAATTGGAGATACAGGGGATGATTGGAAAAGGGCGTAGGACCGAATCCGGGTTTCACTTGGAATTCACGACGCGACAATGGGGCCGTTCCCGGGCTGTGTTGCACTCATCGCGCGGGCTGTTTTCGAGCTTACACAAACCCGATCGGGACAACCTCACGGTCGCTGACCTCGTTGGGTCTTATTCCATAAATTTGCCGTAACGAATTCGATTGAAACGACGGAAGAAGAACGGGAGAACCGATGTGCTCGACGACGATGAGGATCGAATGAGGAACGTATTTACGTCGTGACTCGCGCGAAGCTATTCCCAAGGCAATCTCGGACGGTAATAGGGATACGTAACGGAGTTATCTTTTCCAACGTGCCATCTAGATGCGCGAGTGTCCAACTATATTACACGTTCGGTATGCCGAGCACCGTGTGTCGCTGCTGTCGCTCGGGCTTCTCACTCAGGGCGGTCTATCGGTGGCGCTCTTCGTGCCCATGGAGAATAGACAGAAGACGACCGAACTAACGTTATTGAATCTGAACACATTTTTCGTCGGCATTGAAGTAGTGCACGTAACTTCCCGAGTGAGGCGTTCGCATCAGCGGTCTGAAAGACGGCCGCTAAGGTAACACGTCAATCACTGTGCACATAACCTTATAATCAGGAAGAGAAGTGACACAGGTCCTCACCGAGTCACATCGTTCTCAAGGCACTCACATTCTGTCTAACTTTTTTTTTCATGTGTGTCTTATTACTAGATTCTTGGAAATAAGAAGTCTGTTGTATTTTTCGGAAGATTTTTTTAAATATCTGAACAGTGTGTTGTCGAGAAAGGACTCAAATTTATCCAGTACCTCTCGCTGTTTTCTGTTCTTCACTGTTATGGCATTTGCCCATGACCTTGGGAAAACCGGGATTCGAAAATCCGAGCTAGAACAGAATTTTAATCATTATTACAAATATATATATATATATATATATACACATATATTAAGCGTTTGTATATTCGTTCGTATAAAATAAATCCGCTAATTCAAGTTCTTGTCAAGAAATTCAGTTGATTGGCGCTTCAATAGTTCGATCTAAGTTTTCAAATATCGCAGGGTGGATGACGAATACGTGACGAGCATGCGCTCGATGCAAAAACATTGGACATCTTGGGTTCATGGAGCCACTTACGCAAGCGCCTTCGAGGAGTTCTGATGAGCTAACCGTGTTCATATGACAAAAGTCTTCTCACTTCCAGTGAAGTAGGTCCACGACAGTTTGGTCTTCTTCTGTCGATCCTCTATGAGATCGCTTTTCGTGCTGCCCATGGAAAATACACAAGATAGCGACCGATATAACTTCATCAAATCCGAGCCCTTTCCCGTCGGTAGTGCCATGGTACAGAAGCTTCCCAAATGCTGCGCTAGCATCGGTTCAATGAAAGATGGCCGTTGGGTCAACGTTTCAACCACTGCGCATAACCTCACATACTGCAATAAAAGCGAACAATTATTCCACAACGTTTCGAACAATCATAAAACCGAACGATCAAAATTCTCAAGACAAAGCTTTCAGGACCGTAAGTGGATTCAGTCGTAAGTTTCATATTATTTAGACAAAGTAATTAAGAATACAAAACAATGATGCTTAATAAAATCTCAATGTTGATTCACGCCTCAAGCAGAAAAATGTGATAATTCCAACGATATTAACATAATCGGTAGACTTTTTTTTTGCTGCAAGAATGCTAGTGCCCGGATAAACCATTTACTTTAATTTCAGGTTATCAAGGTTATGCACAGTAGTCGACGCATCACCCAGCAGCCATCCTTCAACGCACGTATGCGAGCGCCCCCCGAGAAGTTCTGTGAACTAACCATGTGCTTCCAACAAAAATCTCGACAATTTTCGGCGAAATTCGTCCATAACAGTTTGATGTTCTCGTATCTATATGTCGTCCATGATGCTGCCCAATACTCGCCACGTCCTTCACTCGCGTTTTTTCTCTATTTTTCCTTGTGTATCTTTGATAGAATCGCAAAGCAAATTCGATCAATTCACCGAGATTCCCCGTGAGATTGGCTCTCGCCACGTTTGCCCGGTGAAATCCATCACGGGGAGCTTTGTTGCGGTGTGTGGGACGAGTGTGCAAAATTGATGACGGCAAGAGGGGGCCGGGGGGTGGCGAGGGGGAGGAAAAAATGTAATCCGGGTCAGGTAGGGGTCAGTAAAAGCGCTGGTAAAAGTGACGTCGTATCCGATGAAATAATAAGACCTAGAAGAATCTTTTCTCACTGCCCTCGGGCCACGGACTCCGAGAAAATTCGCTCGAGTGTAATAACAGTAAACTATGTTGTATTACCGGGGATGATCTCGTGCGGGCTATTAAAATGAAGCAACCACGCCGGGGAATCAAAGATAAAGACGAATCACGAGACGGGTCGAGAACGGCGAGGGGTCGTAAACTTGGAAAATTGCTCAGAGTCCATAACAAAACAATATTCGGTGGTTAGTGCACTTCGGGGTCCACCACCCCCCATCTATTTCTCATTCTTTTATTCTTCACTTTTGGCTTTGGTGAGGTGCTCTTGACGTTGTTGGTGTTTTTTTTTTGTCGTATATTTTTTTCTTTCTTCTCGTTCAGGTTTTACGACCGCGTATCGCATGTTACGCGCAACGCCTCTTCGTACTTTGCGCAGTCCCTCTGTCTCTCTCTCTCTCCCCCGCTCGCGTACTACGCTCGAGTCCCATGGAACCCATGAAAACACCCCAACCTATCCGCGCCACCCGGTTTTACCAATGATGACATAGGGAGGCCGCTGGCATGCTCGCGCGAAAAGATTCAAGAACGGTGACTCACAAGAAAATTTCGAGGAAACGATGAGGGGTTGCCCCTTCGTCGTATTACTCGCGTATTAAACATTTATTATTAAGTAATTCTCGGAAATCGAATGGTTTGCATAATTTACTCTCTGAGGGTGAAATAAGTAAATTATGTTTCTCAACTCGCGATCAAACAGTTCATCGTTATTATTTTTCTAACGCACTGAAATATTCTCACGACAATATGGTTATATATTTTTATTGATTTTTCTCAACCTACAATTTGGCCTTTGAAGCTAGTTGTCCACCTAGCCAATTGTCGCTCACGATAACGAAAAACTGGGCGAGGTTTGTCATTCCATAATAAATTACCTTGTGCCTAGTCAATTCTGTTTCTTCAATTTTCATCGCAAAACCAAGTTTCTCATTCGTGTTACGTGCACGACGAAAACGTTTATTATTTCTTTTTTTCGTTTCCCTTGCGCACGGGTCAAAGAAAGAAATCTCATAAAATTAGCGAACTAGAAGGTTATCGTCTGTGCGGAGCAGACAGAGGGATGCTCGTTGAGAGCTTGTGCCAGGGAGAGGGGGGCGGGGGGGTCTTTGCCAATATTCGGTCTCGCGAAGCGTGGATAAATGAACGATGGGAATAGACAAGTAAGATAGTGAACATATTAGAAAGCACGAGGATGATGAAGAAGACGGAGAAGAAGACCGAGAATTGAGAGAGGAGAAAAAGCGAGGTTACGCAGTCACGGGAGGGTAGGAACCGATAACCGAGAAGCTCCGACGTAGTCATCGACCTCGTCGTCGTTGTGATTGAACAGACAAGATGAGCGTGTAGACCAAGCACATACTACATACAACCCACCCCCATCCACCCCCTCCCAACGTAGTTATTTCAAAACGAGATGGAGGCAGAAGAAGAAGAAGAAGAAGACAAACAAAAAAAAACGAACCGCATATTCATATGATAATGTCGAAGAAAATGCCAGCCGAATAAATTTGCCCGGTCTACTTTATCGGGAATGGCTGTAATAAAGAAGCTTGCGGCAGTCATTTCAACGTTTCACGGTATAACCATGTGCGCGTCGAGCGATTCTCGACAATCACTTTCTCATACATACATATCTATAAATATATTACCAAGTCAGACTTTTTCGACAATCGTTATATCAACCTTACAACAACGGAGCTTGTGCGAATTTGTTTTCTAAAAAATCTAGCGCAAGCTCCCTGGATAAAACGTGTATAAACGAATTATCTTTCTATGCGACGAACCTACAATGAACCTGTAGTCATAAGCTGCGAACTAATTCCACATTCGATTAACTATCAAAATCCTCCTGGGACTCCCCCCCCCCCAGGCTTCCCTGCGATCGGTTGGAATAATTACAATCGACGGCTGACGCGCGCGACTAGAATCAAATATTCATCATTGGAGCACGAAGGCCAATTAACTCATCCCGCTTGGGCCGGCCGCGGATCGTTGCTTCCGTCCGTGGTTTTTCTTTGATACGGAGCGACACAATGAAACGCCTGTTTATCGTTGAACCGCCGTTCGATGCCAATCGTAACGATCGAAACCCCGGAGGGTTCGTATGCCGAGCGGCGAACCGCGTCCAAGGGTTTTCGGTGGGCAAGGCCGGGGGAAGTCAGCCCGTTATGCGGTCGCGGTATCCTGCCGTTGAAAGCCCGAAAACCCACGGCGATTTCGTCCATCCGGGAGTCGCGACGAATTTGGAAACTCGTGTTCTCGGTAGTTGTATACTTCCCCTCGACGACGACGACCCCGGGGGCCCAAGATGCGACCATTCAACGGCCCTATCGGAACCAAGATTTTCCCTTATCGCTCGCTTCGTCCTAATGTCACCCAAGAAACTCAACTGTCTTATTCGTGGATACCCGTTTCCGCCTGGACTGGAATAGCCGTTTGTCCGCCAAGTCCCGTTTAACAATATAACGGCTTTGTTCGCTGTGTTTAAACGGTGATACGTTTGGTTTAATGCGCGTTCTTCGAGTTTGCTGGAAGGGCTTTTCCAAACCCTCGGACGATCCAATGAAAACCGCATGGAATCCCGCAGCTCGTTAGAGCTTTTTTGAAGCGACGTTTTTTTTTTACATCTTCTTTTATCGATGACACACATACTTGTTTCATTGATAGCACGGCTTGCCGTTCTATGTCGACCGTTCGAGTATATTCTTTTTCATCGCCGAGCATATTTGTGATTATTGTTTCGCAATAGTTTCCATCAAAATCATCATGTTGAACTAAGAATCATTGTTTCGTTGGAAGCTGGTTGAATCATTGAACTAATCTGGAGAAGGCAGAATCTGACCCTCTGTGATGTCAATTGGGGCACTATCACCGAGCGTTCCAGAACCTTTACGCTGACTGAATTTCGCTTCGCAAAGCGATTAACAGCCTGGAGGTAATCTCCGGCTGCCTTGATAGTACTGCGCAGGATGAACCGAACTGAAGTTACTCACGGCAAGCGCGCAATAACGTTGGGAGTATCGCGCTTTGCTTGCCGCAAAATTCATCAAGGTTTTACAGCGGGTGAAGAATGAGGAAAAGGATCGGACCGAAGTTGTGGTTGGTACACAGTAGGTAAGGTATATAGCGGGCGTAGTTGGTTCAGCGGTATCGACTATCTATAAGGACAAACCCGAACACACACGCTCTCTCTCTCTCTCACGCTCTCTCTCTCTCTCTCTCTCTCTCTCTCTCTCTAACACACTTCGTTCTCTTTTGGCGGTACACGAGTTTGCGGTATAAAGGTAAGTGAGCACACGGGAGAATGAAGGAGAGATCAGTCCGGGGCCTCCACGTGCTCTCTTTCCCGTCATAAAACTACCCTTGCCGGCACACCGGGCCACGACCCTCGTTTCGTTACGTTCACCTCAGGTCACCGCAGGTTAGTGTCGTTTATATATAAGTATACATATGTACATATATATTAGGGTGTGTTTGACAATGGAAAAGTTTTCCGATTCTCCTGGCAGTTTCAACATTTCAAGTAGATACTTTTGAGAGACATGTATCAAAATTTGAGCCCGATCGGACAATATTGAGAGGTTCCGCTTTGACGGATTCGATTTTGCCTTTGATTTACACGTAAAAAAAAAGTTTTTTTTCCTATTGCAATTTATTTTTAACGTGAACGAAAAATGTCGGCAATAAACAGTAAGTAAAATACATAGTATCAACATCACTTGCAATGGGGATATTTTTTGTTTTCCAATTTGAACTAAATTTATCAATTTTTTTTGACAAAAATCATTGAAAATTGTCTTGAAGAAATTGTGACTTTTTGTTTATTGTAAAATACAACATATTTTAATTTTAAACCACTCCGATACTGTGTATTACACATACTTTCCATCCCAGGAACGTTTTATTTGCCGAAAAAATTGATTGTAGCTGAAAAAAAAAATGTTTCACGTGGTTTAATCGAAGGTAAAATCGAATTCGTAAAAGCGGAACCTCTGAATATTGTCCGATTGGGCCCAAGTTTTGACAGGTGTCTCCTGAAAGCATCTACTTCGAATGTAGGAACGACCAAAAGAATTGAAAAAATTTGCCTTTTTTCAACACACCCTAATATATATAGATGGATATATAGGCAGTAGTGGCATGCACTGTACATCCTTTCCTGAAAACTGTAGCAGCAAAAGGTAAGAGCGAGAGGGAGAAAGATCCGTGGTTCCGGTAATTCACCCCGGAGGCGAGAAAGCAGAGGGAGTTCCTTCCAAGGTCGTGCTCCCTAGCCGCCACAATCCTGACCGCCCCTGTGACCCCCGTGCGAGCCAAAGCTCACGACGATCCGTTCCCACAAGCTAGCCCAGCAACGTGGGATTCTTCGTGGAGCTTCGGTTCACTCGGCCTCGAAGGTGATACCACTCCCCCGACTCTTTATCCTGCCACTGTGTTTTTTTTTTTTCGTTGTTTTTTTTCATCTCCATCTAAACTTGGTTAATCCATTTTTTTTCGTCTTTAATTTCAATATTATCGTGACTGTAGGTTGTGACGACCAAACGGTAAGTCGGATGCCCTTTGCCCCGTCGCGTATTTCCAAGAAACGTTGAATCGATATCGTGAGTGAATGCACTCGCGATCGGGCTTGTTGAAGATGTGGGATATGACAACGAAAAAAGTACATAAAATGGGATTGCGCGGGAATAGCTTTGGCATAGCAGTCAGGGGGCATATATATAAATATGATAATCGCTTCTCGTTCCCGTTTTCTCAAAAGTGTAACTATAATCTAAATAAAAGTTCTGTAGTGGATAATCAATCGATATGGTTTTCCATTTAAAAAAAAGTTTTTCTCTTTACTATTATTTATTGCAGAAAAAAACTAATGAAAAACAGAAAATTTTTCAAACGTTTCCCTTTTTCATGATAACAAAAACAAATTATTTCCCCGCATCATCGTCTAAATAAAGACTCTCCTGAAATGTTTTAAGCGATTGTTGTTTTTTTAGATCAAACTGACACCATGCGAGAAATAGCGTCTCAGGACTATTTACGTATCGTTGCAATTTTCCATTTTTTTCTTCATTAAAAAAATATAACAGAAAGTTCAATAACCAATGAAACCAATAAGAAGAATCTACATTGATATCTTCATTCATTTAGTACAAAATGATTTTCTTTCAATTAAACTTTATTTTTTAAATAAAAATTGTTATGTTATTTCTCGGTGTATATGTCTCCCCAAGATACAACGATTCCCAAACGAAATTACCAATCGTTAGCCCCCATCCCCGACGCGCCGGGACGGCTTATCGTGACGCAGTTCGAAGCCAAACAGATGGAAGTCTCTCTCGTTCCCGTCTTGCGTACACCGTGACGCACATACCAATCATCCGTATCGTTCGTCTCGTCCATCCTGTAATCGTCCACGTAACCAGCCGTTGAATATCCACTTCTTCATCGCAGAAGAAACTCACAAAAAAAAAAAACAAAAAAAAATATTCTTTTATAAATAGAAAGCACACAGACGTATCTTTGCATCTAGTGTTAAAGTCGGGGTTTCAGTTTAGACGTCTGACGTTGTGGTTGGCGTCGTCATTGGTGCGGTGCCCGAGCGACGGGGTAGGCTCAATGGCGTCTCACGCGACTCGCCAGACACCTCGGCGCCGCAGCGCTTCCGCATTGCCTCGTTTCGTCCTCCCAAGCCCGGATCGACCTCGGTCGATGAATCCTGAACTACTTACCATACACCCCGGAGCGAGGCAGCCATCGGTTGTGACGGCTTGTAACGCGGATGCTTCCATGTGCGACAGTGCTAGTCACCTCTGAATCAGTGAACGTTGACAAGGGGGAGGGAAGGAAGGGCGAGGGGCAAGGCTATTCTGTAGGTTAAATTCGACGAACTCTTGGGTAATATCCGGCTGGTGATACTCCTTTCACCAACGACTGTGCCAACGAGGTGGGAAGCTAGTCGAGGGGGGGAGGGGTGGGGAGGATTGCGGTGAGGAAATCAACCCTTTGCCCTGTGCACGACTCGACGAAAGCTAGCCCAAGGGCTGTGTGGAAAAAGGACAAGGGTAGACAGAAGTTGCAGTACCGCAGTGCCAGTGTTAAAATGGATACCGAGCTTTCCGTTAATCAACCTCACTACTCACGGATAAACACACACCCACACACACACACATGCAGGACAGCTTCGTTGACTGCGAATGTCGCATTGTCACGCTCATTCCTTTTTTCAATTTAATCTCGCCATCGCGTTATTCAACGGTGACGCACACTTTGGACTCAAGACTGTGTGACTCGAGACTGTGTGACATTCGGTGAGGCAACTGGTGAAAGCTCCACAGCGATAATTGTAATACAATGAATAGCGTATTGCAGCTACTGTTACGTGTGTGTGTGTGTGTGTGTGTGTCTGTGTATGATGTGTGTATGCATGCAAACGACTATCGAAATGTTTCGGTGCGTGTGGCAAACGTCCAGGAAGGAGCGTCTTGACTTCCGGCTAGGATCTGAGCGTATGCGTGATGTATGGGACGTGGTGTGGTGTTGGTCGGTGAGTGACGAGCCGACCTCGAAATTCATATGATCGTGGAGATGCGAAAATGTGTCAAACTACTTGTGGACGGGCAGGGGTCGAAATTTGGAACGATCAGTATTCATAACGATGAAAATTCGGAACGCGCAGAATTTTCAACGCCTACCTGTCGCACAGTTTCACACATTGACCGGTTTCCGAGCTTTTCCATGTTTAAACTATCAATGTTAGATATATCTATATAGAAATAGCATAGACTGTTGAAAACCAGTCAAATTTGATTTTGAAATATTCAAAATTAAAAAAAAAAAAAATAGAACGCCGAGGCTGCTCATCATTAAACTTACAGATAATACGTTAAATTGGGTGTAATTTAACACATGAATTATCCAGAAAAATGAAATGGGACGTAGTTTTCAAAAAAATTGTAAAACTGAAAAAATGTAAAAATTGTGGACAAAAACAGTTTTCACAATTCTCGAGTATTATTTTTTTATTAATTTGAAAAAAATCAACATTCCTTACAAAGAAACATTGAATTCAAACCATTATTCCGTAAGTTACGATCATTTTTTGAAAAATGTAAGATTTGAAAAAAAATTTCTTAACTCTTGAACCTTTCGAAAAAGAAAAAATTGAAAAAAATCATGAATACTCCTTACGATTAGTGAAAAACAATATCAAAACATTAGCCGAATATAAAAAAGCTGTCGAAACCTGCTTAATTCGGTATGGAACGGCTCACCTATATATATATAGATGCTCTGAATTCTGATTCTTCGATGCATTTGCGTCCGAAGCATTGCCCGTTCTGAATTTCGGCCTCTACCCATCGGTACAAAGGCAAATATTGGAAAAGCGGGGGAGGGGGGAGGAGGGCACGGGGGACGGATACACCGGTCGTCATTCGATCGCGAGGACCCGAGTCTATATGGCGCAAGGAGCTCTCGCTATCGTTCTCGATATACGTGTATACCGCGAGCCCGGACGATCCTCGGCACTTCGAAGGGGCTGGGTCAACCCCCGAAACGATCGAGACACGCTGAACGTGGAGGCTGAGCACAGGCCGCGAGGACGAGTCTCGCGAGGACCCAGACGGGATAAAATATTCAGCAAGAACAATTTTGTTTTAGTACATTGGAAAAGATGCGGTCTCTCTCTATTTCTCTCTCTCTCCCCCTCTCTCGCATTTCTTGCCGACCGCGCCATCCACTTCTCATATTGGCCGTGCAGAGACGTTGCGGAAGGGTGGTCGGTCGGGACTCGAGGAGGGAGGGAAGGGGGGGGGGGGGGGTAAGGGGACCGTTGGATAGGAAACATTTCGATTTCGAGGGTGAAAAAAAGGAGAAGAAAAAAAAATTGCGAACGGCCATCGGAAAAGTGTGGAAGTTGTATGAAAGAAGAAACTCGAGGATGAAATAACTTTTCTGTGTATCGAAAAAAGAAAAAAAAAAATCTTTCATATTGTATTTCTTTTGTTCTGTCATTGTTTTTTTTTTTTCTTTGTTTTCTTTTCGATTGTATTATTATATTTTCGGAACGTCCGAGTAATATTTTCATCACCATCGGGGAAACTCTGGTTCACGTCGTGAAAATTAATTAACGAAAGTCCTCGAAGAGTGAAATGGGACGATGGGCGCAAACATAATGAAATATGTGCTCCACAGTGGAATTAGTCGTTCGGAGGATCCTCATGTCGTGCGAGGGGGGGGGGGCGATATACGAGGTCGGTTGTTGAGAATTCCTCTGTCGTCCGAATGCCATTCCCGGTAACGTCATACTGGCTCCGTGGGTGCATCGTAAAATGGTGCATCGGGGTCATCCGACGATCTACATACATACATCATCCGACCCGCGACCGGTTGGCTCTCGGTTGCGATCCACGGGGACCATCACACGCGCCAACCGGGTCGCGGCTCGAGGATAACCTCCTCGTCGATTTCTTCGTGACGTATATTTCTCCCACGCACGCACAACCCTCGTCGTCCCTTTTACGAGGGATCGCGGAAAATATCCAACGACTCCAATTGCCATTGATGCAACGTCGAATTTTGATCTGTCGACGTCGCAGTATTGCAATTGACAGAGCGTATGTATCAGAAAACAGAAAAAAAAGTCAAAATACGAAACAAACATTTTTTTGCGAAATGAATGAGAATATCAATCCTTTCTTAATTTTTTTTTACGATTTCTAGGTGTTCCCTTAAGTCGATGTACCACAATGACGCGTCGTTATGAGTGCGAGAGAAATAGTGGCATTGACGTTTCCTGAGATGCGAGAGAAAAGAATCAAAATATGTTGCAAATAAACTTGAGGGAATTGAGTCACCTAAAAATTGGAATTTTTTTTTTCGTGACATGATCAATCCAAATTTAAAATCGATTATATTCTTGTAAAATACCTATACTCAGCTATTATTTCAAATTTTCTTATAGCCACATGAAACATCTGAACGCTGTAAGATTTATCACAAAATGTTTTACTTGTCGTAGCTTTTGGACCATACGGCTCAACGGATTTTTAATCTGACGACTCATTTTCGTTTATAACAGACGACATTCCTAAATAAGTGTGAGAATTTGAAATGCGAGGTGAAACGAATTTATGGTAACCTATTGTTCAACTGTTTATTCAAAAACTTGTTGTTTATTGACGTTTACATGTTGTCACAATGTCCAGAGAACATAGAAAAAAAATCCCACATTCGTCTGAGAATGAGCTCTCTGTTACGAACAAAATGAGACGTCAGAATTGAACATCTGTTGAGTCGTGTGATTCAAAAGCTAGGACGACTGAATAATGTTGTGATAAATCTTAAAGCGTTCAGATGCTTCATATGGGTATGAAAGAAATTGAAATAATAGCTGAGTACCTTTTTCAGGTGACTCAAATGAAATGCCCCCTTAAATGAAAATGTTAAAAATGAACCGATAAATTAATCGTACGATACTCTTAACTATTTTCGGATTGCAGAAAAATTGCAATTATTTGCACGATTAATCTGAGCTGTCGACACGCAGATGATAACTTGCGATAAGCAATCACTGCATTACTCAGAAATAAAGAAATTTATCAGTTTGTCGGTTAACAGTGCATCGCTGTCACAATCATTGGGATAAAAAAAAAGCTTTAAGATAAAAAAAATAAAGAGCTAAGGGAAAAATGTTTGAACAACAGTCACGTCGGCTGTTCACAGGCAGTATGCACTTGTTCGATGGACAAACACATTTATCTCGTTCGAGTGCGATGATTGACAATGGAAAGAAATCATTGCGGCAAAACGGTATATTAGTCGAGGTGAATTACGTGGCGCACGACACAAGCGTGCGAATCTTCGATCCCGCGACGTCAAACGCGATTGAGTTTCTGCCTCGAGCTGACCATCACAAATTTTGGTCACTGCAACATGGACTTGCGACCCATAGTCCGGATTCTCGCGGTCGTTCTGCTGTTCGACGTTGCGACGAGTTTGCAACCGGCCAAGACTTGTCTTCCGACCATCTGCAAGCTTCCAAAATGCAAGTGCAGCACGGTCGATAGCGAAAGTGGAATACCGGTATCGAAAATTCCTCAGGTACGCGGATTTTGAGAAGAGAGCTATGAGGAAGCGTTTTTTTTTTTTTTAATTCTTCGGAATAATCATAAAAGAATTTTTGTCCACTGCTTACGATTTGAAGAAAGCAAATTTGCACGTTTTAACTTGTTTTGATATTTATATATTCATCAGTTGGTGTATAAGATTTGAATGTCTCTGTGAATTTAAACGTGTGACTGGAATTTCTACTAAAGCAGCCCTAAACGTTGATTATTTTATTTAATTAATTTATGTCAGAGGCTCAAAGTTTGACTTGAATTTTTCTCAAATTCGAGCCATTCAGCCGATCTTCGCCAAATTTGATACGTATCATGACTGAATGGTGTTCTATACTTTTCGAAAGTTGTGGTTCAATCGGTCGAAGTCGACGAGAGTTAATGTTAATGAATTTGTTTTTAATTTTTGTCTAAAAATTAAAAAAATCACAAAATTCGAACTTAAAAACAAGGATCAAAAATGATTCATGAAGAACTTTGTGAACGAATATTTCCAAATTTGCGATCGCAATAGGGTAAGCGACTTTATTTGGTAATTTGAAAACGACATTCGAGCCCCACAGCTCAAATCATGATGAAAATTGTAGTCAATAAAGGGATTATAGCGCTGAACATGTCTTCACAATTTGGGGGCTGTAGCTGAAACCGTTCTCGAGTTATGCACGTTTCAAATTTGGCACATTCTGAACATGATGACATGAACATATAAAAAAAAACATTCCCACCATAACACAGCTTTCTCGATTTTCAACCAAAAACAAACAAAAAAAAAAATACAAAAAAACAAGCCAACAAATGAAAAATAATAATAATAATAATCACGATTTGAAACTATGAATTTTTCAGATCGTCATGTCATCGTTCGACGATGCGGTTACACCCGTGACTTACAATCTATTCGCCAAATCCCTTTTCAACCGAACAAATCCGGACGGATGTCCCATTGGTGTGACGCACTTTCTGTCCCACGAATACACCGATTACAGCCTGGTTCACGATCTTTGGAAGAGAGGCCACGAGATCGCACTTCACTCCGTAACGTACGTAATCAAACAGGAGGGAAAAAAAAAATTCGCATGATTTTTTTATTCCATCTGAAAAGCATCTTTGTCAGATCCCCCCTCCCCCCTTTTTTAATCTTATATGCACGTCGACAAATTGTCCATTTTGATACCAGGCACAACGCGGACGTGGAAGATTATTGGCGCAACATCACTCTGTCCAAATTCAAATCCGAATTCGGCGATATGCGAACAATGGCGTCGAACTTCGGGTTAATACCGTCGAGTGAGATTCGCGGTATGCGTTTGCCATTTTTGCAACCGTCGGAAAACGTGAGTTTTCAGGGTCTTCAGGAGCTCGGACTGTCTTACGACAGTTCATTGCCCACTCAACGTTATCGCGATCCGCCATTGTGGCCGTACACGTTGGAATACGCTAGTCATGCCGATTGCGCTATCGAACCTTGTCCAACGGCGAGTTTTCCGAACGTTTGGGAAGTACCGATGGTCATGTGGCACGACGAGAGAAACATTGCTTGCAGCATGGTCGACGCTTGCGTCTATATGTGAGTACCAGTGATTGACCAACGGCTTCACCGGCGTCCCATTCCGTCCTGTCGTGTCCCGTCGTGTCCCATCCCGTCCCACGGCTCCCGTATAAAGAAAAATTAAACCCACTTCCGGTTGGTAAATTTTGAGATCCTTTCTTCGTGAGCACCTACTATGTGACTATAACCTCAATGCAAAAGTGTCAAAATTTTTATCTGTGGACATTTCCGAGGTACAATAACAATGGTTACAAACGCCCACATCCCATTCCACCCCCGAGGGGGTTGAATTTCGAAAAATCCTTTCCTAGTGCATCGCTACATCCTCCAAGGGACATATCTTTCAAATTTAATTTTTTTCATCTTCAGTGGTTTAGGCTGTGCGTTGTCAGTCAGTCAGTTAGTCGGTATGTCAATCAGTAATTCACCGAACGGTTTTATTCATGGGCGGGACGGCCTAAGTAGCCTAGTCGACGATGTTTTTCGTATCTTTTGAATCCTATGACATAACTAATATTTTTATAGATTTTTTCGACCTCTCCTTATCCTTCCTTAACCATTTATTTTTTCTTAATCGAGAGGTAACTACCAATCTCCCCTTTTTCAATTGGATGACATTCTTTTCCAGGTACTTTATCAATATTGAGGAACTTTTTCATAAAATTCGATGATGGTTTCCTTGCTAGAAAAAAATGAAATCTCGTGCGAAAAATCGATCTTATGATTATTTTCGATAGAAAATCGATATTTCATTGTTTTGTATGATTTCTTGATTATCATTTATGGTAAAATAATTGATTTTCTATCGAAAATAATCGGAATATCGATTTTTTGCGAGAAACATTTAATTTTTATTTATTTATAGATAGAAAACCTTTATATTATCTTTATTTACATTTCGGAAGAAATTCATTTTTTTGAAATATTCGGAATAAAAAGTGTATTAGGGATATAATTCCCACTCTAATTTTATATAAACAAGTTCCTTAATTTTGATAAAGTATCTGGAAAAAAAATGCATCCAATTAAAAATGGTCAAAATAGCAGTTACCTCGTTATTAAAAGCAAAGAGAAGGGCGGATAAGGGGAAGAGGAGGGGGGATCTAAAAAATCTAAAAAACAAAATTAGTGATATCGTAGGATTCAAAAGTTACTAGAAAAAAATCGTCGACCCCATCGGGTTACAATCGGAGCAATGGGTGGGGGGGGGGGTGGGGGCTAATTCCCTCAATTCACCTGACAAATCTATCGAAGGAGATCATCTACTTTCGTTAATTGGTCATCAGAATGGAAAAAAAATTGTTAAAATTGCTGTCACTGCCTGTTTCCAACGCAACGTAATTGTTTTTTGGAGCTTTCAATCCAATTTCGATAATCCGTCAACAGCGTTTCCGCAGCCTAGGGCCAGAGGCACGGAGGGCCCGGGGTAGGATTTGCAATTGATGGGAATGCAATCATCCCATCTCCCGATGTAATACCGAATTGGGCTGAGGATTTGTTGTTCGGTATATAAAAATTGTACTAAATTGTTTCGTTACGTTCGACAGACCCAAAGACGCTCCTTCGATCACCAAATGGATAATCAAGGAGTTCGATCGGCACTACAAGGGCAATCGCGCGCCCTTCCCCATCTTCATGCACGCAGCTTGGTTTCTTCGTAATCCGGAAAATTTCAAAGCCTACGCCAGGTCGGTCGAAAACTTCCTACACTATCACAAATTTATTTTGAGTTGTGTTGGGTAAAGGTCGAAATCCAGAACGATCAAAGTTCTTGACGCGCAATGTTCCAAAGCTTTCCCTCGCGTTAACTATCAATGTTACATACTTTTCGCTCCAGGCTTTTTTGTAGAAAATTGAATTCTCCACAACATTGCTCATATGAACTTTTGGTCTATATAGCGTTGTTCCGTCAGCGTTCGGACAGAAAGATGAAAATGCATTGATTTTTTTATGTTTTACTTTACTTTTTTTCTTGCAACAATGCAAATGGTTACACACTCTTAAAATCAATATGGTGTTATCAACGGTAGTTAAAAGACTTTCAAATTTGTTCACTATTCATCGAACGAGGTACCCAAATGTACCTATATATACCCAATTGAAAAAATTATATATAAACTATATGTGTGAGAATTGGCATATATAGTCCGTATATAGACAATATATAGGCTATGTATAATCTATATATAGTATATGCATAGTCTCTGCATAGTCTACATATACCCAGTCCCGTATATACTTTATATATAGTCTATATATAATTTTATCACTTGGGTAACGATGTTCTGAAAATTAACCCTTCTGAATTTCGACCCCTATAACTATTGTAATCCACAACGAATTTTATTTCACATTAATTTAACTCACGTTCGACATTTAGTTTCATCGATTACGTGCAAAAATTGCCGGATGTTTACATCGTGACGGTGAATAAAACGATCGAGTGGATGAAGAATCCAAAACCATTGAACGTGGCTGACAAAAAACCGTTTGGAAAATGCGTGGTGAACGTACCCCCCGCAAGCTGCCGACCGCTCGGTTGCTCTGCCACGACGACGAGTGGCGAGGTAAGGTGGATTACTTCGTGCTCCAAGGACTGTCCCGATGCCTATCCGTGGCTTGGTAATCCTCTTGGCAATAAGGTCCATTGATAAGCCGACACAATCATCGATTGAAATTCGTAACACACGCGGACTTTTACGAAACGCTTTATTTTGTTCTCGCTAGAATCCAAACATCAAATATATAAATATATTTTATTATTCGTCGATCCGAGACAAGTTTGTACTCCTTCGATTGTAACGTTTTTCACTATCCATGGCTCTTACATTATCATCATTAAGGAGTTATCATACTGTGAAATTGAAAAAGAAATGAATAAAATAATTATTCCGTTAAAAAAAAGTTTTAACGGTTAAGATTTATTTTCAACGACTTTCGTATGTTGATATTCGAAGTTGTTTTTGATTCACGACATTTGTAGCGAGGGAATCATTTTGCGTGCAGGAAGACGACCTCATACCCGTTTTATATATCTCAGGCGGTAATTGACAAATAAATTTGAAATTCCATACCCACGCTGAAATTATTAGAACTTTCTCTCCGATAAATATTAACAATAATAGTACAAATTTGTGAACAAAAAAAAAATTGCGAACAACATTCAAGATTTTTTTTTCGTAACTCAGGGCGAAATAAAAGACTCTCTGAAAAATGATCAATAATAAATGCTTATTATTCTAGCTGTACATTAATACATTTCCAAAAATGGATAAGATTGCTTTGGTAGTTTTTTCAAAATTGATTCTGGAAGAATTGAACCGTTCATACGCCGTCACATTTTTTTTTGTCACATTTTTTGTAATTCAACAACATTTGAAGGACGCAGTTATTCGATGCGGTGGGGAAAAAAAATTTGGGGGTTCTGCGAGGGTATAGAAATTTGTTGGTCGACGTTAGGACGTTCGGATATAATGTACGAGAGCTCAATCTCGATGGAGCGAAAGAAAGCAAAGAGGCGGAAGTGCCATAGGCAAAGCTTACGAATGGTGAAAATTGGTCGTCCGAGGGGGGCATTAAGCTTTTCCGTTCGGAACAGCGTTAACACCGCCGAGCGGTCGATCGGGCGTTAAAGCCTCGCATATCTGTTGGGTCGTAAAGTCCGAACCCAATTTCTGGCGGATACCATTAGTGGGCCCCATTAAACATTGAACGACGACGGCGGGGCCAATGTGAACCCGAAGTCGGCCGCGTTCGACGTAGTTGGCTCGTTTTCGTCGTTTTCGGTAGTCTTGCGCCAATCCCAATTAGGATATTAATAATGGTCAACGCTCATCGGGATGTCGTTTAACATCTTTCGAAAATCTTTCGAGATAGCTCGTCGTCGTTAATTTCACACTTACGCGTGGCTTGAATCAGAGCGACTCGAGTATAAAAAATTATATACAGTCAATGCATAAATTATATGTATGGGATTTGGCGTATATAGTCTATATCCAGTCTCTATAGAGTTTATATGAGTGAAAACGCCAATTATCGGACCACGTTGCACTTAAACTATCTGGGAACGTCATGATATTTACGCAGCTTGAAGTGCATATGAAAAAACTAATGTCTACATTTATAAAAGATTTTGTCGTCCATTATTTTAGAAGCTGTCAATTAAAGTATCATTCATTGTTTTCGTTTTTATCTTTTTTTTTCAAGTATTTTTTTCACATACTTACGCTGGTAAAAAAAAATATTTGAAATCTGTTTTCAACGTGAAATTGTTTCAGCTTTTTGAAATAACAGTCAGTTTTTCATTACGAATATTCAAAATTCGTCAAAAACGAATTTTAAACTTAAAAAGCTGTTTTCCCACCGTTGCCCCAATTTACAAAATGTTTTCCATATGTTTTTCGAAAAGCTGAGACAATTCTACGTCGAAGATAAATTTCACATGTTTTCTTTGTCAGCGTAACTATGTGAAAAAAATACTTCACAAAAATTAAATGAAAAAAAATGAAAAATACCTTGATTGACAGCAGCTAAAATGATACGAAAAAATGAAGACATTTTTTTTTAACATTCACTTGAAGCTGCGTAAATATCATGAAGATCTCAGATAGTGAAGCCGAAAGTCGTCCGATAATTAGCTTTTTTACTCATATATCATTATTTGACTTCGGAGTGCCTCGTCAATTGGAAAAAAAAAATAGATGAATAAGTGAATAAAAAACATCATCACAGTTTGCCACCGAAGTGCAGTATGAGAAAACGTTTGAAATGAAATTTCGCTGTGGAGATACGAGTGTCGCCATCTCTCGGCAAATCGACGAACCTCGACGCGTCGAACCTCCGCAACCGAGAATTACAGAAATATTTACGTTATCTGCAATATGCATGTGACGAGTATACATCACCCACGCTCTTTCCCCGATCGGACCATAAAATTCAATCGCAATGAAAACCACCCCGTGGTCGCTCGTAAATCCCTCAAATTTGCGAACTCTGTCGAACAAAAAAAAAAAAAAAAAAAAATTGATTAGTCGGTGTGAGATGCTAATTGGCAGTTGATTATTTATCGAGTGCGAAAGAAAAATAAATAAATGAATAATCCGTGGTTGGATTTTTGTTGCAAACGAGTTTTTTTTTCACGTATTTGTGATTAAAATTCGTGGAGAGCAACCGGAATAATCTCGATATTTCAGTAAGCCGACCACGTAGAGAGCGGAGGTGAATCCATGATTTTTAATTCACCATCCGGGCACTTCGATATGACCGCACCACTTCTTCTTATGACTTATCGAGTCTCGGATAATATATATATACCAATCCGCCATCTCTCGTCCGGAGCCATGAATAATGGCTCAAAAGAAAATGGCGAGAGACTTGAATCTCGTTTGATAATCTTTTCACATCCATTCGAATTATTCGAGCGTAATTAGAGTGAGAGTAATTACCATCTACATGACCACGAAAAAAAAAAGACGAACAAGTGCGAGTAGTTCGTCGCGCCCTGAGAATTCCGTATCATTATAAGATAATAAATTCCATTATTATACGTACTATATTATTGAACTATTGACAATTTGATGATTCGAAAAAAATTAATTATTGACAATAGTTAGTTACCTCGACAATGGACCCGATTTACAAGGTATCTTCGCGTATAGGCTATTTCACGTAAACGCTGGATGAAAGGAACTGAAAAAATTAATCTTTTCACGTAACAATTCTACACATAATGATAAATGTACGATTTTCCGATTTCGTTTTTCTTTGCTCATACCGCAAGACCTTTCTTTGCGTCAAATTTCAAGATTCTAGGTCAACCGGAAGTACCCTATAAGTTTTGATGATCGGTAAGTTGAAGGATCGATACGCACTCGTAGTCCAAAGGTCCTTTTTTTCATTTGCAGGTACGGAACCTGGAAAAAAAAAATAAAAAAATTATCATCTAATTTTTAGAATTAAATATTTTCCTCCAGTACTGCTTCATTCATTGTCAGAGACACAATTTCGCCGTCCGATGATATTTCATCTACTTGCCCTTCGTCGAGCTTTCGGATCTCGAATCCGTTGAGCCGATATTGAAAAAAATAAAATAAAAAAATTCCAATACAAACGACTCGCAGCAACACGGGACGACAGAAGAAAGAGCAAGGGTGGCATCTGTGAAACAAAGAGGGTGCCGAAAAAAAGGAGGGGCGGTGGGGGGGGGGGGTGGAAGGCGGCTGTGGGACTCGTGCGAGGTTATAGCTCGAACGGCAAAGTCGTTTCTCGTGGACGAATCCCCGACCTCGAGAGAGAGAGAGAGACAGAAAGAGGGAGAGATAGAGAGAGAGAGAGAGAGGAAAGGAACTCGTGCGACGTCGGAAAGACGCCGCAAGCACGCAGCGTGTGGAGATCTTCGCGATGGTTCTCTCGCTCGTACACTCGGACGGCTAAGCATTTCTCATTTCTACACGTACGCGGTTCGAGCACTCGAGTCAGAGTTTTCAGAAGGTGAAATGGAAAGAGCGGCGAGAATTTTTAGCAGCCACACCACCGCGAGCTTCGATCCTGAGGGTCGAGAAAATTTTTCTACTGCCAACCTCCCCGACTATATTAAAAAATTAAAAAATTCTGTCACGACAAGAAGCCCCGAACGGATGAAAGGTTCGTGGCTTTTTTTTCTCTTTACTTTTTTCGCATTCCCGAACGTGCGACATATATATTATATACATATATATTTCGAATACTCGCTGCGCTTATTAGATCGATCTCCCTCTCTCGCGTGAGAGACGAAGAAAGAAATATTCTGACAAGCCTCGTTCGAGTATCGTGTCATCGAAGGTGGGGAAAAAAAAATTGAAACATGAAACGTGCCAGTCTGAAAATATCAATACCGTTGTTTCTCGACGATAATTTACGACCATTTTTTTCCTTTTATATTTATCTTTTTTTTTTTTTTGTTCGCTTCATTCTTTATCGCCCATTGACGCGGGCTCGAGATGAATTTACCTTCGGGAAATGAAGCGAAAATAAGAATGAACAAAGCACGAGAGAGGGAGAGAGAGTGAGAGAGAGAGAGAGAGAGAGAGAGAGAAAGAGAGGGAAAGAGAGAGAGAGAGTGCAAGCGATGGAGACGGATATACACACGACGGGGGCGCGAAGCTTAAGGTGCACACGCGGCGCTACTTTAACGATGTCAATTATGGTAATGAATTGTTAGGCGCCGAGGGATGCATAGCAGTTAAGTTAAAATACGATGGTGCCCCGGTGGGTGGTGTGAGCGAGAGACGCCCGAGGGTCCATAATAGTATCCCGTGGCACAGTGGCACTGTGCTTCGAAACACAATATATATATATATATATATATATATGTGTGTGTGTGTACATAGGCGGGCGGAAGAAGTGAGCTTGCAAAATGGCCTTGTACGTACCGGAGCTTCCGTCCGTTCGACGGTTCGCTTTGGGACCTAACAGTGTCAAACGACGGTGCAACTAATAAGGGGGCATATACACCTAAGAATCAAGAAAGAGAAAATAGTAAAAATTCATACAAAAAAAAAGTATTTCCATTGTTTCAATTATTGATTAAACTTTCTCCCATATTTTTTAAATACGGAAAATTAAAAGAACAAAAAAAAAAGAAATATCTTCACATAAACTATATGCGGGACTGGGCATGAATAGTCTATATATATAGACTACATACCGGGTGACCCATTTTCATCTTACACCTGATCGATCACTAAAAATACTAGTCCGATCAAGTATTAAGTACGATGAATGTTGAAGGGTTCGGCAGGGGACGTACAAACATTTTTTTACCTGGTCTGAAATTAAAAAATTGCGGTATTAAGGTGGCTGACATGTTTTTTTTAAGTGGAATCATGCTTTTTTCTTATTGAAGTTTTATTATTTTGAGTACTCGATCGGAGTAAAATTTTTCAAGATAAATCAGGTGTCAGATTAAAATGGGACACCCGGTATATACTATATATAGACTATATATGTCCAGTCTCATATCGTACATAATTTTTTTACTCAGGAAGGTGCCATGAAATAAATATGGCCGTCACCGTTTAATGATCAAATACATTTGTTTGAATGTGCCCACGACTTAATATTCATTTTTGTTCTTTTATTTATTCATTTTCGTATGTATAACGAAGCGAATTTCATATAGGATCGACCGAACCCGATGAAATGTACATGACATTGACATTCGACGGATCGATTTCGTGGACTCGAGCTCGACGAACACGAAACTCAGGAAGCCCACGGCGGGTCTGAAACTTATGGCCGGGGTCCTCGGAGAAATCAAAGCTCGGCGTTACCATCGCCCCGTTATCGTGGTTCTCCCGTTCGACGGACTGTACAAGTCGTTTTCAAGATTTCACACACCCAAGCCTCTCGAGCCACGATCATCACAGGCTGAATATTTATTAGCATCGGGAACGCGTGGCAATGCTTCTCGCATTGGCGACAACTTGAAAAGAAAAAAAAAAGAAAATCGAGCAAAAAAGGAAAAAAAACGTCACCGGGAGATACGGATTTCTCCAGAGAAATTACACTCGAAGGTGAAAATAAAAAAATATTTGTTTCTCAAACATTTTTCGGCTACCGCACTGTGCCACGCGTTCTATCATCCCCACTCGCGATTTTTTTTTTTCATCCACTTCCGATGTGCTTGGAACGTATTTTCCATCGCAAACTCGTAGCAAGCTCACTATTCGGCCATTGCGGATCATAATACAGTAGCTAGCCTAATGAATATGTACAGTCCAAATTTCCTGTAAGTATTAAGTTTGAATGAATTTAACGGTAAATAATTAGCTCTCGGTGTTTTAATTATTTTCTATTAACCATAGTGCTTTATTCAGATTATAAAAACAACATAATCTATCATTTATGTTACCATTCATTTTTCATAAGAAAATTATAAATGAACAATTTCAGAAAGATACAGATTCACGTTTCACAATGACAAAACAGTAATAGCTGAGCTCAGACCAACAACCACTTTTCGCCAACGCCCCCCGAATGATAAATACCACTCACCAACAAAATGTTATCAATTTCAAAAGTCGAGACAATCGACAACTGATTATTATAGTTTTTTCCCTCGTAGAGGACAGGGGTCAGAAGATCCAAAAGATGTGTTTTTCACAATTTTTACGGACTTGTACAAAAATAATAGGATAAAACGAAAGCTCAGACTTCTCACTTTTAGTCCAAAAAGTCTAGACTGTCGAAATCAACAGCGTTCCCACTTTGTAAAACCAATAATAACGATACCCGGAACATAAAAACTAAATGATGAAAAAAATCCATCAGAACCAATTCACTCGTCCATGAAATTAGTTCAAGCTTGAGAATCGCAACTAAAAAAGGGTGCACCATCAGTAACAATTTGGCTACCAGCTGTACAAGCGCGTGAGTCTCACCATCGTCCCGATGGTCCTCATTGTCCCCATCTTCCTCATCGAAAAACTACACCGATGAATTACGCGAGTGTTGCTGTTCGTGTATCGCCTTCTCTTTGTCGTGCGGTTGAAATACCTAATTCCACGGGTTTTTCCAGGGCGAGAAGAACGGCCCGAGTGAAGGGTATGGAACTGACGTGGCCACGAGTCCAAGACAGTAGCGAGGAGCGAGTAGTCGCAAAGCGAGGGCTTTCGGAATTGCGAGTCTTAATGAGAGCAACTGCGACCGAAAATACGAGAGCGACGAAGAGAGTGTGGCATACAAGGAGAGAGAGAGAGTGAGAGCTGGTATACCCGAGCAAACCCTTTGCCCGGACAACTCGCCTCCCCCCCCCACTCGCTTATACTCCATTCTCCGACTCTCAAGCCGCGTGTTCTAACTCAGCCAGATCTACGGCTTTCCTGTAACATAGATTCGCGTTTGCCGCATAGTAGCTTCGGAACCCGGTTTCGCTAGCTCCCCAGTGCTCACGCGTTGTCAACCCCTCTTCACGTCCTCTGTCTCTCGTGGGGCTAATGCAAGTTCGAACGAAAGAAGAAGAGAGAGAGAGAGAGAGGAGACGTGACCCGGTCGGTTTCGGGACACGCGTGTGTGCCTCGGCGACGTCTGTCCCATCCCCCCCCCCCACCCCCCTGTCCTCCTTCCACCCCCTCGGCCCAAGGGTGAAACCTCAAACGCGACCGCCTTCGCTTTTCGCAAAGTCGTCGGGCGGCCCACGATTCACGAAAAGCATCCGGCAGCACAAAACGGACTCCCGCCGACCAAGTGGCGTCCCTCTATTTCACCTTCTGACAATTCTCCGGAGAGCAACGGACCTACCAACCTTGCCAAGAAATCAATTTGGGACGTATCCCCCGAAAATCATTGTCTCGGAATGAAAACCCCCCCGATGGATTGAAAGAAGAAAAAAAATGGAATGAACACAGTCGAGAATGGAAGAAACAATCGCGGAGGAAAATGTGGCTATGGTGTTTCGGCAAAAGTTTGTTTGTTGGGTTTGGTTGATGTGATGCAGTACCACGATGAATAGTACGGATAGCAAATGGACAGTTTCATCACTAACGAAATATTTATTATAGAAGAGTGACAATTTGAGTTTTGGATGAGTTGTTTAGGTAATCAATGTTCCGTCGATATAAGTGATTCTGTGATTTAAAAAAATTAACAATAATTAAACTAGGGCCCACCATCAAAGAAGCCGGGATATTTGTCTGATGATTTCCAATGTGCTATCGACTTATGATAGTATCATTGAGAAGTCAATGTCGCAGTTGAGGCCTTCCCCTTGTTAACATTACCGATATACCTATACACATTCGCTTCTAACATTGTGAAAGGCGAGAAGTTGGCTGAAAAGACTTTGGCTCGAAAAGGCTTTGACAGACACCCCAAATTTCGTCTGTCCTAGTGATGCAATTGTTATCTTTCACGGCAGCTCATGACGACTCATTGTTGCAACAAATACCATTCGCTTCCGGAACAGGATCGACTGTGACAAATACATTTTCTGTTGCTCCAAAGTCGCCGCTAGACAGTCAATATTATTGACAGTCGGTCAAGTTACAATCGCGCAATACAATTCATACACGATGAGTATAGTCTCTGGTAGATCAGTAGATCAGTATTGGAGTCCATACACGCTCGATATTATCGCACAACCACGAATATTGCGCAATAATATCGAACGTGTAGGGGTTCCTTATAACTTTATACGTTTGCTGTCACTTTGTTGGTCTATAAAATTTGCTGCAGTACCTGACTTGGAATGAGTTATCGTGACGTAGGAATTTCCGCCCGTGATGAGAATTGACGCACGTCAACGTTGCGCGAATTATTTTGAATTTTGTTGGTACATTTCTTCACTGTGTACCACATACTACCCCCTCCCCACCCCAACTACCCCACGAGCCAAGCTGCGTGGTCGGCACGTGCACCCTTCGCTAACGCAATCGTCCACTACAGAGACAGCGGCCCGGAAAAGTGGCAAACGATAGCGAGTGGCACACGTGTCTCCGGCTTGCACACCGTTCCCTTTTTCCTTCGGGCTTACACCCTTGCCTCGCTGGCTGTTCGCTCGGTTCTTCATCCCTCGTCGCGGCAGCGCCAGCTTCTTCTTCCGGATCTCAAGGACGAAAGAACGTGACTGTCGAAACCTCGACCTCGTCTCACGTCGACGGACGAACAGTTCTGCCGTGAAAACCGAGCGGGTTTTTTTTTTTTTTTTTTTTTTTTTTGCCCAGGAAGGACGAAAATAAGGCGATGCAGGAAGTCGGGCCAAACGGTGTCGAAACAAGACGATCCCGTGAGACCTTCGGCACTCGAGTCGTTGAGACATCGTGCGACGCAAACCCGGGGGGATACATAATTTAACTATCGCCTCGACTATCGTGTTGAATGTGAATAACATTTTTTTTTTTTTTTTTAAATGCGCAAAATGCAATTGCATGAATGTAATTGGTACACGTTGTAATGGGAATTTGTGAATTATTGAAATACTACATTTGTTTGACAGAATAAAATTGATAAAATGGATAATTTATTTTGTCGATGAATTTAGAACGTTTATGATTTTTCAGACATGTACATTTGATATATTTACGACGATCAATCAATCAATTACATTTCTTTTATATTTTTTTTGTCCCATTCAAAATGATAATGTAAAATTAATCACACGCTCGAATGAATTACACGAATTGTCACGAATTAATTTTTTTGTATTTATGATCGAAAAAAAAGCCCATCGGCACCTCGAGGGCAATTTATGTAAATATAATTTTTATTATTATTAATATCATTGAGTCGATGAAAAAAAAACCATTTGAAGACTGGAAAACGAAAGAAATACGAAAATCAGCTCATTTTTTTTAACTTTCACGTGGGGTGCGTTCGGACCCCAGTAATGAGTTATAGGGTTAGTGCATAGGCCCATGATGAGAGGCACGAGATTGACGTTGGTAACATTTTTATTCACACGGAGATGTGTATAATTGTAAACCGTTTGAACTTTCAGAAAATCATCGAAACGATGAAAAAAGAAATGAAAAACAAAATTTTTTTTTTTTCACAAACATAAAAACTCGTATGGACAGTCCCTGTCAAACGGATATCAGCGAAGCTTCTGTTGGGGCGCGTTAAAAGCGACAAAGCTCCCCCGAAGCTCGACGTCGTAAACCTCGAAAATACTTACAAGATACGTGATGTATGTACATCGTAATAAGGGTACGAAGAGCGTACATGAGAATTCGAGACGTGTATATAACCACGAGAGAATAACAAACTTTGCTCTTTTCCACGGTACGCGGAACGAGCGCAAAAAAAAAAAAGAAAAACGAACAAAAAAAAAAACAAACAAACAAATAGAAAAAAAACGCGGCTCACCGTCCGAACTGCGTGTGTCGTCGTGTGACGTCGGAATAAAGAAAGTTTGGTCGGTTGGAAAATAAAAAGCGACGCTCTCATTTCTTCATACCAGTCCTCCCTCTTTATTCTCGCTCTCTCGTGATCACGTTGTTCCGAGGCTTGTTCACTCGCCGAGCCCTCCGACACGCCACCGTATTAAATGTATAGTTACGGCAAGTAGTACGAATAACACGAAAACGTGGTCCCCGACGTTCCCTATTTGCTTTTCCACGTTTTCGCTTTTATACTTTCAAACCCCCACCCCCCGTTCGTCCGACCTCCGCCCCTTGCCCCGCGCTACCATTTTCGTTCTTTCCTATCGCACTTTTCCGCGCTCCATTCTCGCTTTACGACTTTTCCGACCGCGGGTTTTCCATGACACACGTGAAAAAAAAAAAAAAAAATACTTCGTCCCACGAATCTACAAGACACAGCGCGACCTTACGGTTTTTTTTTCGTTTTTTTTTTTTTTTTTCATTCGTCGTAACCGAAGAATTAGATTTTCGACATTTCGTCGTCTCGCACGTATCTCTCGTCGCTCGGTTTTACGCCCTTCGTGTTTCAAAGTATAACTAAATTCTCACGGTTCTTTTGTTTTAGTGTTCCCTACCTCTGAAGGAAGACAAAAAAAAAGGAAAAAAATGAAACCTTCGTGAGATCACTCGCGTGTCCGTCCGTCCGTCCGTCGATCACACCCGATATTCTGGGGAATTCATACGACGTTGAAACTCGAAATTTGGTAAGGTAACATCTTATTAACCCACATATTTTGTATACTCAAAAATATTTATATACAAATGGGTGGAGATGGCAATAAGTGGCTAGAATTTTTTTTTTTCTTTACTTCATGTACATATCATGTGGGGTATCATTAAACCCTATCAGTGTATGGTGGTGTCGATTCGACCAAGGCCAAAATTTCAAAGTTCCCGCATTTTTCAGTATTTTATTTGCTTATTGTTATTTTTATAATGAATAAATTCCGAAAACTTCATGTTTCAAACACCACGATGCATGAACTTAAACAGGGTTTATTGTGTGGAATACAAAAATATTTTTACAAATTATTTTAAACAGCTTGTTTAAAAAGATAGTCTGAATAACATGCAAAAATAGCGATCCTCCCCCTCCCCCTCGCCCTCAATTCCGGAACCAATGAACCTAACATATTTTTTTTGAATTCACCAAAAACTAATAACGAGAGTCTCAGGTCTTATAAATGTCTGAAAATCAATTTTACATAACTTATAGCTTTATTCACGTTCGACTGTTATAATGCGATAAACGCCCGATAGATGGGGCGACGTGTAGTGCACGATTTCGGAGAATTGAAAAAAATGTATTCAAAAAATCTATAAATAAATAAATATTTTTAAAAAATCTATAAATCAATACATATTTTTAAAAAATTTCTAAATATGAGAGAAAAAAATATGGCTCCTGACTTTCGGCGTGCGAATCCAACTCGCAATCGACGCAAATTTTTTTTCGTCTTCGTCTTTGATGTCTCGTGAGGATCCCTATGCAAAGACCGTACCTATATATCTAACGGTCGTTCGAATCTCGCACCGAGGTTACAAGAGAGTTTCTCGATCTCCATCTGGCTTCGTTCCATCCACAACGGTTCGCTCTCCCGGTATAATCGTTAACTACGTGAAAACCCCGTTTACAAAGCATCGAACGGCCAAGTTGAATTTCTTCGTTTGTCTCGTTGTATGGTCGTCGACTTTGCCCCCAAGCGCTTTCCACTACGTTTTGGCTTAGTTCGGTATACGTATGTACCAAACTAAGCCAAAACCTCTACCGATTCGGGTTCCAGTTGGGTCTGAGTGGCGGGAGAGAGGGGGGGGGGGGCAAGAGGAGGAAGACGAAACCCGCCCTACCGCGTTTTCCTCTTTGTATTCAACGTCGACGTTGCGTCTGGAACAATTTGGTTAGCGCGAAATATTCCACAGCGTACCGTACGAACGAGACGACCCGAAAGCGTTATTACTCGTCGTCCTGTTTCATCGTTGGGTGTGCCACGTGTTGTGCTTGCCCCCCCCCCCCCCCCCCCTCGCCCCTCCCAGTAGACAGCAGCGGCAACAGCAGGTCGCGGAAAAGCTTTTGAAGCAGCAACAGCGGTATCAACGTTGTGGCGTGTTCGTATTCACACAGACACTCCGTTACCGCATATCGCATGTATATATATATATATACATATATATAGTTTAACTCGCGGAGTTGCAATGCGCGAGGTTTCGAATAACGTGGTTGCAAAATTTGTGTCCGGGCGAATGTGGCGAAGAAACCACGCAGCAGCCCGTAAAATCCTGTTGTGACAATGCCACGTGGAAAAAATGACTGCGTGGGGTTGGGCCTCCAAATTCGGAACCAGCAATGTTCGGGAAGGCCGAAATTCGGAAGGAGCCATTTTTGGAACGACTATGCTGGGAACGGTCAAGATTTGGCACAACGTATGTATATATGTATAGTTGAGTACCTCGTCTGCCGGGTGGGAGACTACATTGCCCGACTTTCGAGCTTTCCCACGGGTAAACTATCGGTGTTAGGGATATGCCGTCACGGACTTTTTTGTAGGAAATTTAATTATCTACGATATTGTTTATGTGAATTTTTGGTCTGTATAGCGTTGTTTAGCCAGCGTTTGGACAGGAAGATGAAAATGTATTGATTTCCTTTGATACATTTTATTAAAGTCTATTTATTTTATTTCTTTAATATATTTTAATAACGTCCATCGAGTCCATCCATTTTATCAGAGTCTAATGGAATCAAATCATTATAGAGTGTGACGACTTGTCCCAAAATGACTAAATATTTACGATACATCAAAAAAGCTCCGAATAATGACCCAAAATATATTTTTTCTCTCTAGTTGTTTCAAAAGTGCGAAAAAAATGTCTAAGTCAGTTATCATGATTTAGACAGTTTTTTTTCCTTGCGTACCGTGTGCGGGGTGGCCGAAGGGGGATGGTTAAAGGGGGTGGTAACCCTTTTGCCGAGTGTGAAAATCGTAGCGAAATTTCGTGACCGCGGAAAAGTGAGCGAGACGGTCTGCCGATGCACATGAAACCGAGATACCGACGTACAGAAATGATCCAATTATCCATGGTCGGCTGTGTGCTCCGAAAATGGTGTTTGAAAACGTGTTTGTTGTTGCAAACGCACAAAAGAACCCGGTTTCGAGAATTTTCCGTAAAAATTCTCGGAGAAACCTTGACAACATTCACCCGAGTCACGACAAGGGCTTTTGTCGGGGGGTAAGAAAGCTCCACGAGCAATGGGGATAAATTAATTCCGTCGGACCTCTTTTCGTCTACACATGTTTGTCTGACGAGGTTGGGCGAGACGCACGTGGATAACGTACATTTATATATATATATATATGATATTCTTGATGCGATAGAACGTTTCGTGGAACAAGTACAAAGCCGTTAGGACGAAACAAAACCGAAGGAAACACGTCGCCTGTTGGCACGGGAAAAGCGAAAAACGGAATCTTGCTTGTAGGGTGAGGAGCGAGAGGGGGGGAGGGAGGATTGTCGGATAGTCACGTAACGAAACTTCTGACCCGATAAACTATTTTACCGGTGCGATGACAGCGTGACGTGAGTCGTTATAACGGACCGAGAAAACGAAATAAACCGGAGGGATGTTGTTGTAAGAAGAAAATATAGGTTGAGGCTGATCTAGACTGCAGTATCTACTGTCCGATGCTTTCAGTTACCACTGCGCGGTTATTCCACTGTGGCCAGCGTCCAAATGATGATTCTATCTAATTTCGGATGTGTATTAGTTGTAAACCTTGAAGAGCATGCGCGAAAAATGTTATCGGGAAAAATTCAACATTTGTCATGAATAATTTGTCGTCACATCTAATATAACTCATTTCGTCAAAATCCCAGTTGATCCGATGTACAAAAATCTATTCTTATCAAATACTTTTTTCCAGCTGCGTCTGAAAAAAATATATTTTTTCGGCCAAGGTTACGAAAAAAAAATCCTGAATTATTTTATTTATATTTATTTCGCTATTTTCGACTTGTGAATTCGTACTAAACTGAGCGTGAAAATTAAACTAATTAAAGGATACGAAAAAGATTTTATATTTTTTCATTTTTATATTTTTTTCTGAATTTTCGTTTATCTTTCAAACGAACCACGAAAATCGATAATTTTTTTTTAATGAATCCATTTGACAGTTCTTTTAGATTGATCCTTCATTTTTAATTCTAGCGGTTCAAAGCAGCAAAGACACTTTCGACTTCGATGACTCATAAGTCGGGTACTGGCAATCGTGCAAAAAACTGAAGTACGCTTCTGAAAACTTTGAAGTATCCTCTCTCATAAGATGCTTATAATATTTTTTTGTCCATATCCCAACAGCTTCGATATGAATAGAAAGCGATGGTAAAACGAGAAAGCCACCCACGATGATCATATGCGAAAAAATGTACCGCAGTTAGTTATATATATATCTCGCGGGTAAATGGCCATCGTATGGGATGTTCTCGGATAACTCAGCCGGGGAGCATCGTTTTCTCGTTCGTCTCTCGTGGTCTTCCGGCGAGCGAAGATGACTGATCGCTCGGTTGCGTGCGCGTATCCTCGGTGACGTTTGCAACCAGGGATAGGAAAGAGCCGAGGGGGGACAGGAGGGGACGAAGCAACGTCGGTCTCTGCAGCCAACAGCGTGAAATTAAAAGTTCCGTATTTTTTTTCTTCTTTTTTTTTTTACCATCCCCATTTATCCGTGTTCTGCTTCCATCGTCCTTTCTCTTGCGTCGTGAGATCGCGGTCGCGGTGTCTCGTCCATGGGTTTTCTCACGACGTGAATGAAGATGCAAACGATGGGATAGACGAAATGGAAAATGGCGAAACGAATGGGAAATGGCGACGATCGAGAGAGAGAGAAGAATGGAAGGGAGTATCAAGAGAAATGAAAAAAAAAAAAAAAAAAGGAGTCAAGAGAATTGTGTACAGGGGCAAGGAAGTTTGAGAGAGAGAGAGAGAGAAAGAGAGAGAGAGAGAAGGGGCGAAAGGCAGTCCGACCACACGGATCCCTCATCGATCTTCCTCCCCGGGCGTCGTCTTCTCTTGTCTCTTCCTCTTGGCTGTATCCACATACACCCAACCACATGTGTGTACGTATATATATATATATATATATATATATATATATATATATATATATATATATATATATATGTACGGGGCAGCGAAACTGCGATGGCATCACTGCCCCTGAGGTTATACGTGACATACGCACGCAAACGCACCCAAGTAGTAAATACCTTTGGCAGAATGACAAAACGTCCCTAATCCATCGTAATCCGTAGCCTCCACGTGGCACGGTTCTGGCTTCGCGGATTTCTCGACTATATTTCGTTGGATCTCCACCGTATAAGTTGCTACGGAAAAAAAACACACACACACACGGAATAAAACCCTCAACACTTTTTTTTCTCTTTTCAATCGAGACCCCTCGGGACCTGTGCGATGAATAATCGTACCGGCCATCTACTTATGAACTCATTTTCAAGGTTATTAAATCGTTGATTATCTTATAATTCGGTGGAAGTATATATATACCGATATATACCTTCGGAGAATATTCATGGAGTGGATGATCGCATATGGACCTGCACTACTGCAGAGCTGGACCGATCGCGCGTCGCAGTGTCCGAAACTGTTGTGCTTTTGCTCGAGAGTCTGACCATTGTTGACTCTGACTACTGGGGCGACAAGATTTCCTCATCGAATTTTGATTCAATTTTTGTTATTATTTTTTTTTTTTTTTCGTCAATCGAGAATCTTCGGGACTTGTGAGTTTCGAAATCGTTTCAACTATCTGTTCATGCACTCATTTCTAAGGTTAATTCATTTTTTATCTTACAATTCGATGTGAGTATGCGATATATATTGTCAGTGAATAGTGATGGAGTGTATGATCATATATGGACCTGCATCACTGCAGAGCCACCGATTGCACGTCGCAGCGTCCAAACTGTCGCACTTTTGCTCGCTAGTCTGACCATTGTCGACTTAAACTAATGGAAAACAAGGTTTCATCATGGAACCTTTATCTAATTTGTATAATATATTTTTTTCTTCTTTTTTGCAATCGAGACTCCATGGAAATTGTGCGTGGAATTTATAATCGTTTCAGCTATCTGTGTATGCACTTATTGCCAAGGTCAAATCATTAATCATCCCACAAATCATTAATTATCTCACAATTACGGTCTGACTATCGTCGACTTTGACTACTGGGCGAAAAATATTCCACCATCGAATTTTCGTCCAATTTTGTTTCTTTGTTTTTGTCACTTTCTCTTGCCTCGAAGCGCAGTTAATGTTCCTTTGTTCCATAACTCTTGCCCTTCGTCTTCTTCTTCTTTACTCCCTCTTTTTTTTCACTCCTTCACCCTTCGCACGGTTTTTCACTCCGGCCTCGTCGACGTCGCTCGTACCATTTTCACCCTTACGAACATTATTTAGCTTTTCGTACGGTTGAGCGTCGCAAGGGCTGCCGAGCCCGACCTTAAATATATATATATATGTATATGTAACCTCGCGACTGTATAACGCGGATCGTCCGTGGGTCCTCTTTCACCCCAGCTCGCTACCTCTCGAGATGCCACGTAGCGCTCACTCGAAGGCATTAGCCGGGCGGAGCTGGGTGCATGTCATTTGCATGCGGCTGTCATTCCCCGCACGTTTGAGACCTCAACACCATCTTGCATCAATTTACTTTGATCTAGCTCGGAGGCTAATATCGAGGTCCTCGCTTCGGTCGGAAATACCAATTCGCCTAAGAAAGAAGGAGAGAGAGAGAGAAAGAGATGAAGAGTGTGAAAAAGAACGCCACTGAAATGGATAGTGGAAGAACCGGTGCGCGTTCACTAATAAAGTGGCGAATACCGAATGTGTGTGTGTGTGCGCGCGCGTGTGTTTGGGTCTATGTGGTACAGAGATGCATCATTCGCGGAATTATTTAAAAGGCTCCTGAATCATTAATTCGATTCTGCATTCAATCAACCCGTGAAAAAAAACTATATGTGTAACATATTTTTTTTCAAGTATACGTTAATGTAAAGCTTTTACTTTCACATAAAATTATTTGACAAAGACTTTTTGGACGAATTGTCCAGATGGTACTTTTTTTTTACTTCAAAGATTTGCGTGTTTTGATTTTGAAATATGGAATTAAATCGAAAAATTCGAGAGAGGGCATATGAGGTGCTTGACATTTTTTTTCAACCTTATATCTCATTTAGGATATTTGAAAGAGCTTGTTATGTTAAATATAAAAGTATTTTGTTTTTCATAATGTTGAATCGCATGTTGAAAAATATATTCTGAAAAATATAAGAAAATAGCGCATTCCCTCCTTCACCCATCCCCTCTGATTTCCGAAACTACTGGAACCGAATATTTAAAAATATAATCGAATCAATCAATAATAATAATGCGATAAGCGCCCGATAGATGGGCCATGGTGGGCGGTGTAGAGTATCATTTGAAAGAGCTTGTTATGTGGAATACGAAAGTATTTTTTTTCATAATTTTGGATAGCATATTTGAAAGATATATTTTGAAAAATATACGAAAATTAACTATTTCTCCCCTCTTAATAGTATTCAAAAATATAGTTTCCATATAGTATGAGACATATATATGTTTTAAGAATAAAATAAAATGCAAACTGTACATACCTATAATCTGTATACAATTCATATTCATATCCATACATAGAAAATTATAAGACTCGAGGTCCCCAGATCTTACGGTTTTCTTGAAATCAATTTTAGAAACGTATTATCTAGACAACTACAAATCTACCTAAATTTTGTATCCTTTGTTTCTTTGTTATTTGTGGTCGACTGTGATAATAACCCGTTAGGTGTGTCATGGTGCTCGGTACTCGAGAAGAGAAAAGAATATGGCAACAAATCCTTGGTGTCGGAGTCGAACTCGCACTTGACCAGTTCGACGTTCTGTTTGTCATTCATCCGTCATAATACCGGCACGTATATCGTCAACGTATACATCGTCGTCGGTGGCATCGGTTTGAATCCGGAATATCCGTCATGAGTATAAGATAGCCATTATCGCACAACACATACCGACTTGTGTTATCGGAATTTTTATTCGCGATATTTCAACCGTGTATGTGTGTTTATGTGTGTGTGTGTGTACGGGTGTATGGCCGCGCATGGGGTTTAAGATATTCCACGCGCCGGGTGTTTGAGAAGTAATAAAAAGCCGAGGCGCACCGTCATTACGTTCATCCAGACAAACGAGGGGCCGGCGTGACTGGGTTGTCGACGCGGCACCTCGCCGAAGACGAATGTCCGACGTCAAAGGGAGAATCGAAAAGTTATTCAAACGGGGAAATTGCAGACTCGCTCGCCCTGCTCTCTCCCGGTTCTTCGGGTGTCTTTCGTTTTTTCGTTTGTTTTTTTTTCGTTTTTTTTTGAGTCCACGGGGGAGAGAAGAGTTCCGCATCGTCTGAGGGGGGGGGGGGGGGGGTCGTAACGGAGAGGGCGCAATAGCCAGAGACGCGAGGAAAAGGATGAACGACGAAACGATCGCGCGTGGCTCCCGTCAAGCCGATGGCGTAAATAATTTATATCACGCGCGACTCGGATATTCGAGGATCATTCCCATTGGATATCCGGTCGTGGTATGTAATGACGAAAGGACCACACCAATGTGAAGAACCGGTGCTGATCAATTGATCAATGAAGACACGCGCAAATCGTTTGGATATGAGAGCTACAAAATTTTACGGTATATAATCTCGTGAAAAAATTATTTTATTTGTTTTCTATTGGTGTTTAGTTTGCTTTGGTCGCTATGAATATTTTGTGGGGTAACTTCAGCTTTGATCTTTATTATGTTTTGCTTGCTAAATTTGAAATCTCTTCAGATTTACTTTCTGTTTTTTTTTGTATATAACATTTTATATTAGTTATGAAAGAAAAAAATGTTCAATTTATTTTATTTATTTTCGTCGAGTGAAGCTTATCGCGGAATTGATTTTCGGTCGTAATATATTTCGCCTGTTACAATCGGTGAGAGGATTCTTGTAGAATAATAATGACGAGAAAAAGAAAATTACATTGCTTAATATTTTTCAATATTGTTTTGAAAATAGTAGAAGTGAATGATAATTTATCGAAGATACATTAATCGTCGTTTTTTTTTTTTTTCAAATTGAACTTTCAAGCTCTAGTTTAACAACAAATTGCTAATGGACCGACGTCCCAAATCCACCGGCTCATCTTTACATATTTTTGTTACATTTTAAAAATATTTTTTATGTCACGCCGTCCGTAAAAGTGCGGTTTTACGCTCACTACGTTCGCTTCAAACCGCATTTACGGACCTTGTGACACAAAAATTCGTACGACACTTGTACGAAAAACGTTTTCTGGACTCGTGTGATTGCAATACTCGCCTTCGGCTCGTTCTGCAAACTCACACTCGTCAGAAAAAGTTTTTTCGTACTAGTGTCATAATATACTATATCACCACTGTATATTATTTAATCAAAGAACATTTCGATTGAGCGAAATCGTCGTGATTTCAGCGACGTTCACTCACAGCCTCGCCCTGAGGATGTTCACATCTATTCGTGAATTTTCGCGACACAACAACCATTCCTATTGGTCGAGGAAACAATTTTTCAAAAACCAGACGGAACGGTTTCAAAAAAAAAAAAAACAAGACATTTGTCCCCACAATAACCGTATGGCGGATAATACACCACGGGGTTGAGAGACCTCGACGGTATTATTACGATCTTCGGTGGATTGTTCGTTGTGAGAGGACGAAGAAAAAGACGACCGGATGACGAATGATCGCGTTGACGATGCGATGCCCGAACGAGATTTCCGCGTGTCACAGACTTGATGCTCTCCACGCAGCGAGAATATTTATACGCCTCCTCATCCGCCGTGATGCTTCGTCGGGCTTTCGGGGCTTCATCCCCTCGGCAACGAGCAGCCTCTCGCGTGGATCGCGACCCCACATTCGCCCCGTCTCCGAGGCTCATGGAAAAATCGAGGTTAACTCGTCTCGCTCGCACTCGCGAATCTTCTCGCGTCGCGACTTTGCGCCCACTGACATCCCGGACCGGCTTGCGAGATTTTGCCGGACACACGGGTGAAACGTGACGCGGTATGAAGAAACGTCGGAGAGGACGGGTTGACGGTCACCGGGTCCTTTGCATCTGGCCACTCGGCTCGTTTGTTTCACGTTAAAATGATGAAGAAGTGAAGAAAAAGAATGTTGAACGGGACTTTACGGTACCTAACTTCGTACGACATTTCGGTCTCTGCTGCGATTAGACGGGGGACCCCAAGTTGATGGAAAAATAGATGTAAATATATAATACATATGAATTTTAACTATATCTTTATTTATCGTATAGAAACTGTATTAAATAATATCTAGTATTTTTTATTTTATATAATGCTATATCAAATCATGGACAACAGATTATGGAAAAAAAAACAGGCCCTAACTAGACGCAAAACAAAAACTAGGAATATATGTAAGCTATATCTATATATACTATCTTAAAACTATATAAAATACTTTCCAATGCTGTATGATACCTTATATTTAATATAATACTATGTACGTAAAAACTTAATTTCTATACAGTTTTAGACGTATATATTTTTTACATACAAATGGTATATATATAAAATTCGTATACAATCCATTAAAAAATCCATCGTTATTTATATTATATCATATTTTGTTATGTACAATAATATCGCGGTTTGAAAATTGAAAATCATTAATATTCAAGCAATTATATTAGTTTCGTCATTTTGTTTTTGGGGATCACAAACAAATTCAACAAAACGAAAGTACGTATGTTTCTGATGAAACCATATTGACTACATTTTTGCTTCTGTCGCTATTTTAGCTATAATAAATGAACCAAAACTCGATAACCATCCCCACGTTATTTAGATGCAAAAAATTTAAACTTTATCAGCATGTGTTGATATTAAGATAGGTCAAAGTGACTTTGCAAACTTAATAGAGAAACTGTGTACTTTTTTACATCACTCTATATATATTCTTTACACTTGGCACATCGGAGTGAAAAAAAAAAAATCCGCAACTACAACAACCGACGTTTCACTCAGTTTGACAAATATATATTATATATTCTTCATAAAATGTCACGTCGTCGAAAAAAATCCGAAGTTGTTGAGTTGGTGAAAAACAAACAAAAGAAATATTTAAAAAACAAAATTACTGAGAAACCTTTGGTGTCTGAAAATTCCACGTGGCACGCACGTTCGACGATAAATTATCCGCGAAGCTTGTATTACACGATAACTCGTGAGTCAAATACAACTTTTGTCGTAACGGACGAGACGTTAAACGAGCCGGAAAAGCTATGAAAAAAAATAATAAAAATAAAAATATAAGAAATCACGAACACAAGACGACGGGCTGACAATGTAACGCAGTGAAATTTTAGGTATGAAAGAACATAATAAAAGCAAGAAATAAAAAAAAAAAGAAAATAAATTTCGTAACGAATATTGCGAGGGTGTGCGACGGAAGTTTAAAATCGGTGTTTGGAAGGTCGTCGGGGGGGGGGGGGGTGGGGGATGACGGAAGCTCGAGCCGTTTTGCGACCCCCCGTGGCGAACGAGTGGCGATAAATTTATGCTCGAGCCGACTGTTCGGACGTGACGGCCATCACGACGTTGCATTATTAACGTCGAGGTGAAGAAACAAAAAAAAAAAAAAAGAATTCGAAAGAAATAAAAGAAAAAAGAAAAGCAAAATTGTAATAAACTGAAATAAAAATACAAGGACGATCGAGCCGAGTCTCGGGCGAAATCATAACGATGCGCCATAAACAGTGGGGAAGATCGTGGAAAGGACAGAAGGGAAAAACCGATTGCGTTACGTAAGTATACGACAGTATATAGCTACGAGCTGGTCCCATAGAGCACATGCGGCGAGCCCATAGAACCGAGACCACCAGTGGCACGTTACGGCAACCCGATATCTAATACCCGAACCTGAACCGCACAGCCCGCAATCCCAGATGCACCCGAACCTCAACCGATACCGTCTCCCCCCCCCCCCCCCCCCCCCCCCCCGCCCCTCGCAGCTTCTTCCACATTTTATTTATTATTATTGGCGAAACACCCTGCGCCCCAACGTGGATACAGAACGGATCGAGCTTTCGCACAAGCTTTTCCTTACCACTTTTGTTAGACGTTGCGTTCAAAAAATTACGGAAAATGTTTTTTTTTTTGTGATGTCTGTTTCTCAAATTGTTTCGTTGGAAACAAATTTCTAGCGAAAATAATTCGATACCGAAATTTTTTCGAAATGTTGCTAATTTTTGTTTTTCTTTGTTGTTTTTTTCATACTTACTGCCGCAGTGTTTTGGTACACGGGTCAAACTTACGTTGACTCGAAATTATTTTACATTTGAATACTTATTTTAGCGTCATGTGAATCATATACTTTTCAAATGACGGGGTCATACGTTTCACGTGCGTGTTCGTGCGCAAGTCCGTGAGAACTTGGACGTAAGTCGGGTAAATGAATGCGTGAGATTGTGATCATGCAACAGGATATCAAGAACAAAATATCGAGAACGGAATATCAAGAACAGTATATCAATTACAGAAAACTTTAAAAATAGAACAGCAGAAACAAAATGTTAAAAACAGAATATCAAGAACAGGATATGAAGAACAGGATATGAAGAACGGGATATGAAAAACAGGATATGAAGAACCGGATTTAAAGAACAGGATATGAAGCACAGGATATGAAGAACAGGATATGAAGAACAGGATATGAAGAACGGGATGAAAGGAACGGATATGAAGAATATGATATAAAGAACAAGAACAGATATGAAGAACAAGGTAGAAAGAAACGGATATGAAAAACAGAAGATAAAGAGCAGAATATAAATAAAACGAATCTAAAGAACAGAATATGGAGAACAGCATATGAAAAACAGAATATGAAGAGCAGAATACTATAAACATGATATCAAAAACAGAATTAGCGCATGACCTTGACAGCCCCACGATAAAACAAGCCCCTCGGATCTACCCCGAAAATTTCACTGATTTAATCGTGAAAAAATTTCTAAATAAAAAACACATCCCGTAGCTACCGCGGTAACACGCGCTGTTGTTGAACTGTAATTTTCCACAAAAAACGAAGAAAAAACAAAAAAAAAAAAACAACAAAACAATTTACGTATAACGTCGGGTCAAGCCGTCACGGTAGAGCCGCGGGGCAAGTGCAAACGTAACTTCCCGAGGCTCGAGCAACGTTAACCCGGTCTCGGGGCTTTTCACGAGCTTGCCAAATGCATAAATCAACGCCCGAGAAAGAAGTCGCCGATGTTTCTTCAACCCCCTTCCCCCTCCGCCCCCCTCGCCGGTTTGTGTTTCGCCAACGGAGTTTTATTGCGCGCCGCTTCTTCCACTACAAACTTGATTCGTTCTCCCACTCGTTCACAACCTCCGCAACGACCTTCCTCTTCGCCGCTTTCTTCCTCGTCGACTGCTGCTGCCGCTATGCGTGTTGCATTTTTTTTTCGTCTTCTCCTCCGCTCTACAGTTCGAGAGTCAACGTCGAAAGAAGAGGAAAAAAAAGGAGTAGTCGCCAGACATCGCTGCCCTCAGCCCACGACCACCCCCGAACTCCTCCAAATTTAGCCCCCTCCATCCCCAATTTCTCCCTTCCGCGTCGCAAGCCGTGGCATAGACGTCGACCGGCGAAACTACACTCCGCGAAGCTCCGAACCAACATCGCGGCTGAAAGCTCATTCACGCGAGATTTGTACCGGCGACAAATTAAATGGCTCTGATTTATCGTAGTTTCCGGTTGAGATGTATATATTTTCCTTTTTTTTTCTAGGCCACATTCCACGCGCAGCAAAACTGCTACAAAGTCCCGAAGCTTTTATTCGCTATCGTTGGGCTCGCGAGCTTTTGTGTCACACGACTCGGTCTATAGCAGTTAACGAAGCTTTTGAATGGTTCTCACGATTTTTCTTTTTCTCACGACTTTATTGTTTGTTTTTTTTATTACTCTTATTTTTTTTCTTTTTCGACAGAATCATTTACCGCTACATAATTATATTCATTTTTTTTTTGGGCTGCAAACTGTTTCCGTATGAAATGTGAAGGAAATTAGAAAATCTCCGAGCCTCCGTTAACTCTGGTTACTTTCAAATTATTATGTTTTTTTTCGGTGAAATAAGCAGGAAGAGGGGGGAGGTAATCACAGTTTGATTTTATTTTGTATGAAGCTTTTTGGCAAAGTGCGACCTTATTTTTTGAGCTACTTTCTTAAGACTTTTGTATTCAACCCTTGGCTCGAGTTCGAAAGAGACCTTCAATACCGATGTTACTGGATACTAAATCTAAGTTTGTCCTTTTTATTTCATGAATATATATGATATTTCATGCATATAATATTCAATTAAATAAAAAGACAAAAATATATCTGCTATCCAATGAAATCGGTAATGCTGCACTCTCTCGATCTGAAATCAAGAGTTGAATATAAAAGTTTTGAGAAAAGCTTAAAAATTTAGGTTGCACTACGACAAAGCTTCGTGCAGAATGAAATAATTAATCGGCCAAAATAAATCACAATCGCCACGAATTGATATTATAGACGAATTACAATGCATCTCTTAACTCCGAAAATGGCGGGAAGTGACAATCGTAGTCTAGGGAGGGTCATGTAGGTTAACTGAAACCCCGAGACTGAAATTGACTGGGTTGAAGGTTAAACGCGTATCTCTGAGGCTGAACAGATTGTCGGAGAGTAGTTCAAGTAGATCGTGCGGAGCCAGTGTCGTCATCTGCATCCTCGAAGAATTTTGGGGTCAGGGAGGCTGAAAGAAGGGTGAAAATTGCGACTCGGCATACAGTTTGTGGAAATAAATGAATAAGACGAGAAACGCGATATAAATGCGGCCACTCGGAGGGCAACGTAATCTCAACGCAAGACGATCGAAGACGATTCGTTTTGTTTATCAACGTGGACGTTGTATCGTGATCCTTCATTTATGATCTAATCGTACACGTGAATAGAACGACGGTACGTGTTCTGGGTCGGAAAAATATATATTCAGGTCCGTTGTTGCCGGAGTCTCGTTTCTCGTCAATCGGTCCATCACACATACATGTATACATAATATGAGGGTGTGTTGAAGAAAGGCAGCATCTTCCGATTTTCGTGGCAACTCGTACATTCTAAGTAGATACTGTGAGGAGTCATCTGTCGAAATTTGAACTCAATCGGATTGTGTTAAGAGGTTCCGCTTTCACTGATTCGATTTTGCCTTTGATTAACACGTAAAAAAAATATTTTTCTCAGTTGCAATTTATTCTTCCCGTACATTAAAAATTTCAGAGCTGGAAATTAAGTGCAAAACATAGTATTAAGGTCACTTGAAATGGAAATAGTTTTTGTTTTACAATTTGAAAAAAAGTTAACAACTTTTTTTTCAAGCAAAATTTTTGAAAACTACGGGAATAAAAATTGTTAATTTTTTGTTTATGGCGAAACAAAAAATATCCCGATTTCAAATGACCATAATGACATGCATTGCACTTACTTTTCATTTCCAGCATTTTTCAATTACCAGAAAATTAAATTGTAAGTTAAAAGAAAATTATATTTACGTGTTAATGAAAGGCAAAATTGAATTTGTAAAAGCGGAACCTCCAAATACTATCCGATTGGGCTCAAATTTTAACAGATGTCTCCTAATGGTATCTACTTCAAGCGTAGAAATCGCCATGAGAATCGAAAGATCTTGCTTTTTTTCAACACACCCCCATCTATATATCGTTGGTCGGGATACTTTGGACCTGATCGAAGGATCATCGTGGCTCGACTCTCGATGTATTTCGCTCCTCGCGCGAATATCCCACCTCGATAGTCGCTCGACGATGAGAAATTACGATAAAATCTTTCGGTTATGACGATGTCGTGGCGAAAGTGCGTCGAATAACGATGCAAATTTTCGGTAGCAACGAAGTAACGAGCGCGAGGGGGGTGAAATGCGTTGTCGTTGGGGCGAGAGAGCCGAATGTCGCGTCATCGGGGGATGCGAATGAGCGACGTAGGGGGTTGAAATTTTCTGGTGTGACATATCACGCCATGTGACGTTTATCATCGACGTTACTGTATTTATCTCGTTTTTCATATCACGTTTTATTATTTAATCCTTGATGACGATGAACACGCACGTCCCGATGCACCGCTTTAATGTCGTGGAATATAATAGGGGTGTGTGAGCTTGGCACATTTTTGCGTCTTGAGTCAATCAAATTCTGTACCACTCGTGTTCGAACTTGACAGAAGCACACGAGCTTCTCGCAAGGTGTTTCCTCAGCGTGCATTGAATCGGTCTCGAAGAAACTGTTGAGCAATATTGACAAGTCACACACACACACACACACATAAGGCACAAGTAAATTTATAAATATTTAGAAAAATATGGGGTACACTCGTCCAAACCTAAAAAATCAGGCTTTGGACCTCAAGTTCGACAATGACATTTTTTTATTTTTCGTTTGTAGTTCATCATCCCTCTTATCGGGAAAAAAGATTATACATGAGAAAATTCGATAAAAGACGTTTTTTCTTAATTCTATGTATCAATTTAATTTTTGGTCGAATGTACCTCTTTATCGATACTATGGGTACCGATTAAAGTATTTGGGAAAAAATGTTGGTCCAATTAGAAAAGGTCGAAAGAGAAGTTACCTCTTGATAAGAAAAGGGAAGTAGGGTGAGAGGAAAGGAGGGGGGGGTTTAAAAAAAATGTTAAAGTTAAGTCGTAAGATTCAAAAGATGATTATCGACTATTTAATTTTCGTTATCTAAATTAATTTGTCCTTCCAGGTAAAAAAATCTGAAATTGACCTTAAAAGAAGAAGATGGATGAAATTTCAGCTCTCTATCTAAATATTACGGTGTGTTGGTGAATTTTTCATTTGACTTAATCATTCATTTTTATTTTTTCAATTGAAAACAAATTTGTCCTCCCAGTCGAAAAAATCAAAATTTGACCTTAGAGAAAAAGGAGATCCTCCAAATTTCAGCTCTCTATCGTGTGCCTGTGAATTTTCTATCGATATTAAGAAACAGAGCTGAAATTTCGAGGATCTTCTTCTTTTGAGCCCAACTCCAGATTTTTCCGAGCAGCTAGACAATTTGTTTTTTATTTTTCACGCCTAGCCTAATGTCCATATTTATCTATGTTTTTCTCCAACAAAATTACCTCCGATACCGGCTTGTGCAGCAGGTTTTCGTCGGCAAATATTGTTGTACATCGACCAGGGAGTGAGTAGTAATTTTTGCGACACGCGTACCTCGTCGACAATCTGTCAATGGGACATGATTAATACATTCTCACGTTTCCAACAATAATTATTATTGTCATTATCATTATTATATTTTTTCTGTTTTCTCACAACCCGGACAGAGTGGCGATACGTCGTTGATAAGTGTTACAATAATTTCGCGTAGCACCTATCGCCGATCTCAATCACCTTGACCGGCACGAGTTGGCGATTTCCACGATTGGTCGCGCAATAAACTTTAGCCGTTGGCCGCGTCGACAGTCCCGTCATTCCCGAGCAAATCAGCTTTATCAACTCATTTCCACGCTGTGACTTTTGCAATTTCATTCGAATTTATTTCACGTTGTCGTTGTTTTTTTTATCTCTTTCGTTTTTACATTCACATCGCGTCAGGACGAACGTAAATGTTTTTTTTATGTTTTTTTTCATTGGACTTACCATCGATGCCTTTCGAATTTTCCAACCTGCGTGCGATGAAATTTTTCGGCGAGGTCGAAGGACGTCTGTCACAACCGGAGCGCCGTGGCCGCGACCTTCGTTTATTTATCGCAATCTTTCGTACACGCCTGAACGCCGGTCCGTTTACCAACGTTATTTATGAATATATATATATATTAATATGTATTTATATATATATATATATATATTATACGAAAGAGACTCGCGAAGCACAATAGAATCGTCAAATTAAATCTGCTGTGAAGAGGAGCGCGGGGACGAGGGTAGTTTATTTGCACCCTCATCGCGAGGGGGTAGCGCGGGGTGCCACGTTGAAGTAATTCGGAGGCAGGGCCCGGGTGCTATCTCGATGTGAATAAAAACACACACAGACACTCAGAGACAGTTAGACACGCGCTGGTGGAAACATCGAGCTTTTTTTACTTGGATTTTTTTTTGTCCAAGTAAAAAAAAAATATATATATATATATATATATATATATGTATGACCTGTGCATAGACCATGTATATAGTTTCTACATGGAATTTGCCATGTATATTGATATTGTATATACAGACTTTATATATATAGACTATACACAATCTATGGAAAATTTAAACGAAATCCAATAGTATTTGATATTTATCGGTGATATTGGATACATAGATGTATGTGTGTTGAAAAAAAGCAAGGATTTTCGATTTTTATGGCGACTCCTGCATTTGAAGTAGATACTATAAAGAGACATCTGTCACAATTTAAACTCAATCGGAGTTGTAGTGGAGCGGAACCACTGTACTTAGTGGTTCCGCTTTTGAGAATTTGATTTTGCGTTTGATTAACACGTAAAATTTTTTCTCTTTAGTTGCAATTTATTTTTCCGGTGAGCAAAAATTCGGAGGATGGGAAGTAAGTGCAATCCATAGTATTAAAGTCACTTGAAATCGGATTATCTTTTTATTTAAGATTTAAAAAAAATGAACAACTTTTTTTTCCTCACATTTCAATGATTGTTGTTAAAAATAAAGTTCTTAATTTTTTTCCAAATGTATATAATTAATATATGAACTCTACATAGACTGCATATAGCTTGTATACAGATTATATACAATTTATATATAAATGATATACAGTCTAATATATATGTACATATCGATTATCACAATCAATTTTCGCTAAATCGTATACAGTGTATACACAGTCTGTACACATGATATATACAACAAATTCCAAATAGAAACCATAGATAGCCCATATACACTTCACATATTTCTTTATAACTTTTTTAACTGCACACATTCCGTTTTGTAAAATAAAAGCGATTGCGCTTCCGACAGCTCACACATCCGCTCGAGAAGCTTGGCAGGGTGGGGGGTGGGGGTCGAAGGTGAAGCGAAATAGGCGTGGAATGGCTCGGGAGCAACGAGAAGTGCAAACGTAACGAGATAATAAAAGAGAAATCTCATTCATAACTTTCGCTTTTAATGCATACGAAATTATGGGTTGGCTCCTATCTTTTTGCACCCTCTCTCCCTTCGCAGCCCTGTCTTCGTCTCTCGGCACCAGGACGTGGCCAGGGAGGTGGGGGGGAGGGGAGAGAGGAGCTCCGTTTCCATCGTTTTCTTTTATATAATTACCCGCTCCACGAATAGCCAGCGACAGCGAGAAGAAGGGGAGAGGGGTGTGTGTGAGAATAGGACGAACGGGAGAGCCAAACCCAAACGGGCGTAAGAGAGCGAAAGTGCGGATGCTGCGACGGGACTCGGTCGGTGACGCTGCAATCTTTCGAGGGAGTGTGACCGAGTCGGCCGCGGCGGGTAGGGGCAAGGGGCCAGGGGGTTGCGGTTCGAAGCTCCCTCCCCCCAACGACGACGACGACGTACGTATTACACGATGGCAAACACAACGCGCCCCTGGTGTTGCGGGGGGGGGGCACAACGCGATTCAGACGTGTCTCCCGGAGGTTCTTATATTAGCATCCGGTAATAGGCCTGTCACTATTCACCGCCTGTTGGCAATCAAAGCAACCTCTCGGTCCTCTCTCCGAGTCTCTTTTCTGTGGGCTTCGGTTTTTCAACTCTCTCTTTCTCTTCCTCGTTTCCTTTCTCTTTCTCTTTCTCTTTCTCTTTTCCTTTCGCTTTCTCTTTCTCTGTCTCTGTCTCTGTCTCTGTCTCTGTCTCTGTCTCTGTCTCTGTCTCTGTCTCTGTCTCTGTCTCTGTCTCTGTCTCTGTCTCTGTCTCTGTCTCTATCTCTATCTCTATCTCTATCTCTATCTCTATCCCTATCTCTATCTCTATCTCTATCTCGATCTCGATCTCTATCTCTATCTCTATCTCTATCTCTATCTCTATCTCTATCTCTATCTCTATCTCTATCTCTAGCTCTGTCTCTATCTCTATCTCTATCTCTATCTCTATCTCTATCTCTATCTCTATCTCTATCTCTATCTCTATCTCTATCTCTATCTCTATCTCTATCTCTATCTCTATCTCTATCTCTATCTCTATCTCTATCTCTATCTCTATCTCTATCTCTATCTCTATCTCTATCTCTATCTCTATCTCTATCTCTATCTCTATCTCTATCTCTATCTCTATCTCTATCTCTATCTCTATCTCTATCTCTATCTCTATCTCTATCTCTATCTCTATCTCTATCTTTATCTCTATCTCTATCTCTATCTCTATCTCTATCTCTATCTCTATCTCTATCTCTATCTCTATCTCTATCTCTATCTCTAGCTCTGTCTCTATTTCTATCTCTATCTCTATCTCTATCTCTATATCTATCTCTCTTTCTCTCTTTCTCTCTTTCTTTCCTTCTCTATCGCTGAGTTACTTGATGTGCGCGACTCCTTCGAGCTTCCTCTTAGATTACTCGACCGGCCGACGTATATTATACGCTAAAGGAACAACGCAGTGGCGTTGGAATGAAAGACGTCGCTTCTATTTTACTTGGTACGTTAGTTATCACGGACACCGTCCCTGTCCACTGAATTGAAACGATGCCCATGATTTTTTTTTTTTTGTGTTTTCGTTGTGTTTTTTTTATTTTATTTTTTTTTTTCTTTGTCTTTTCGATTCGTGTTTTCCGGTTCGTGGTTAAATTGCGAATGACAGACTAATTGTAGAACGAGATTGGAATTTCGCGGTAGATGTCGCGTTGATGCTCCGTCAGTAAGATAATCTGTAATACGAAACAGACTGATGTTGATAGATGTTTTTGTTTGTTTGTTTTTTTTCCGAACGTGAAATCGTGGAAATGAGGATCATGAATTATTCGGAAAAATTAATTCGACGTTGACGAAGGTGTCGCGAATTTTTTTTCTTTTTTTTCGTCGGGTTCGGCATTTCAATGAGAATGCGTATTTATCAAGAAGACGGCTCCGACAATTATGAAAATGAATGGGAAGCCCATTGGGTAATGTAATCTCGAGGATTAAAAAAAAAAAGTTTTTCTTTGTTTTTTTTTTATTTTTGCATCTTTATCTTTTATTCTATTTTTTTTTTTTTTTATTCATCCAACGATGAGAGTCATGTCGGGATGCTGTGGAAAACGACTGAATGCCTCGTTGAGAACTTACGAAAAAAAAAAGAATCTTCCATTCTTTAAGTGCTGTCTCAGGACTTGCGGTTCACTTTAATCGATCTAAATAATGCAGAGAAGTTGTTGCCGTATATTAACCGGGAAATAAGACTTCAGATTAATTCAGTTCGACCGGAGAGCACACTTTGCTTTCATATCTCTCCCTTTATACTTGGCTCGTTTGAATAATTTCCGCAGTCCGCCCTTCCAACCCCCTGCCGCCGTTTGCACCCCCGCCCCCCTCCCACGATTTATTCTCTTTTCTGGCACTGCGACCATCGTTCCTGATGCTTCTTCGGTCCTTGAGCCACGATACCGACCGGCCAACAACCAGAAATTATAAACAATTTTTCATCCCACCGGCCCAAAACGTTTCTGGCAGACGTCTCACGCTGCAGCTTATTTGGCGCAACTCTCGCCCAAAATCTTCGCAACATTCTGATCGTTTTATCCCCCGGTTCCGGCATTAATCAAGCTCGCGAATATCGCGTGAGCGAATAAATTATCGTTTTCTTGGCTGTGGCTCTCTTCGTCAACTGTTTCGCGTTATGAAAAAACCAGGACGACCCGAGTCGACATTGTCCAGTCTTACATCTCACCCTGGTTACTTTCAAGTGTCTTGATTTTTTTTTCTGCGAAGTCAGCCAGAAGTGTGGAGAGCATTACGAGTTGAAATTATATGTACAAGCTAGTCGTGGCCTGCCAAGTAAAAAAAATTATGTGTAGTCTATATAGCCGAGTCGAAATTTTCACCTTAAATTTAAACCTATTTCACATTGTGTCCGAATTGGATGTTGAAGTGAGATTAAAATATTTTTTCACATTCGTTTTAACCACAATGTGGTGTCGACATTTTTTTCATCTTCCTTTCATTATTCCAAGTGAGGGTGAAATTTTTTCGTACGGTATTCATCTTTGTTTCGCCTTCCAAGTGAGAGTAAATATTTTTTCGTTCATTTCACCTACGTTTCACCTTCCAAACTTGAATAATAGGAAATAACTGCTGGGTAAAATGAAGATGAAACGTACATAAAAATTGCATCTATCTTCGTCCTACTTTTAACCTCCTTTGGCCTGAAAGTGATGTCGAAATAAGTTAGAATGAATTCGAGTATCATTAGTCTTTTATTTGTTAGAATGAGTTCGAAATGTTCACCTTGAGGTGAACTCGGGTATAAGCCATATATAGAACTGGGCATATATAGTCTAAGTATATTAAACATAAACTATACATAGTCTGTATATGATCTATACATAGACCATTTATGCCCAGTTCCAAATATAATTAATACACACACTATGGTAGAGCCGACATGGGCATCCGCATGCTCGAAAAGATTTGGGAGTCAAGAAGGCTGAACGAAAGTTTGAAAAGTCGACTTTCCAATACTTCGCAAAAAAAAATCTTCAACGTCTCAACGATTGATCAAACAAAGAAATTCCGGAAAACACGATCAGGCGAAAAACAATGTTAAAAAAGATATATACACAATTCGTTTGCGAATAAATTATCCGGTAAATCATTTTCCAAAGAAAAAAAATTAAACGCTCCTGTGTGTTTGACGTGACGTCTTTCAGCAAAATGCATTTGCCAATTGGTTTTCGCGAAAATCAATTACGCTCCGACGACTTCGCGTGAAAACCAACTGTGGTCACGGCCCATTGCGTCGGATGACCACACGTTTTTATTTTTTTCTCTTGATTCTCCATTTATCTCCTTTCTTACCAGCAACGCTAATAATACTTTTACAACAAAACCCGTCGTGTTACAAAAACAGAAAACAAAAAAAAAAAATAAAACAGAAAATGGTTACTTACCGCGACTTGGTCGCAAGAGGTGCTTGCAAACATTATTGACATCTCACGCGGTTGATGGTACGGCGTCAAACGACCTGAACTCGAGGCCGGCTCCGGATGAGCGCGTTACTTATACGAGCCTCCGGGAAACGAGTGGTCCATAGCTGTCTTAACCTTCCCCCTTCCCCTCCCCTTCCTCGGGCGCCACGTGAAGAGCCACGCGACGGTATTAGTCGACAGGAGCTAACCGCGGATGTAATATATATTTTAGATACGACAGAAGGGCGGTGAGGGGAAGTGGGGTGGGTCGCGCATTGCGATGCCGCATCGTCCGTGCACGTGGTCGTAAAAGTTGACGGGTCAGCCTGGCCGAGGACGAAATCCCGAAGCAATAGCAAAAGCGATTCGCCCATGTTACCCCGGGATTTGTCTCGCGTGACACGATGGTCTCTCGCGTTTGGTCGCGTTCGTAAACCGACCTCGGCAGTGCGACAGCAACGACGTTAAGACGATGGCACTACCTTCTTGCGCTCGTTCGATTTTCGCCACGGGTGCGAGTGAAATAGCGCTATCGGGGATCGTTGCAGAGCGAGAGAGAAGGAGGGAAAAAGGCTGCACATCGTGGGTCAAAGTTGACGAAGGGTCGAACCGTCAAAACGACGGTCGTTAGATGTGGACGAAGAGAGACACGAAACTCACTCGCGGGGCGAAGATGCGAAACGATGCGGAACCAATTTTCGCCTACCGGTACTTACCCGCAGCCATAACCGACAGCCTGAATCTCCAAATCTCTTCCTAATTCCACTTCGGGGATTAGGTGGTTTTTTTTTCTTCGTCTCGACCTCGTTGATCCTGCAGGTTTCATCGAGGAAGGAAAATGAAGTAACAAATTGCACGTCACACGATATTTCATTCGCTCATGTGTACTATAGGGTGCTTCGATTTAAATCAACTTGTTTATTTTTTTTACGCTCTCACAGCGAAATTTTGTTGTATATGTCAAAACAAAGTGACTCTCTGAAAATTTTAGATTTTCTCTTCTATCTTGAGGGGGTAAATTTGTGTAGATTGCCAGAAAAATAGGTGAATTTTGGGAATTATTATGTCGAAAACTGTTGGTCCGATTGAATTCAAGTTGGTTTTATTCGAAAGAATATAGATTGAGGTATGTTGACGAATTTTTGTTTGAATGTACAGTGAATGGGAGCGCTGTTATTCTGGCCGGATGTACCCCCTTAATTTTTAGAACTCCGATTTTGCCTTTGAAGTTTCCCCATCTGGAATACTAATTTGATGCAATGATCGTACTTACTTCTTTTTTCATGTAATTACCATGCAGCCATTTTCCAACGATAGAATTTTTGAATCCTGAATATTTAAATGATTTTTTCCATCAATCATGATGAATTTCTGAAATAATTTTTCGTTAATCCGATGTGAAGATGATCGATCGATGTGTTTGACATAAGCTGTGGACGACTGCGCCACATCCGAGACGCGAAGTTCCATGACGAGGTCACGGATGAGCCGCGAATTATGCGCATAATTGTCGTTCGAATGACTAGATGATAGCGAAAATTTCGCGAGTGATAAATGTCCGTCAAACACGACTCGCTAATCCGTTTCTTGACTGCTGACTCGAATTGCCGAGGCCTCGAATGGTACTCCGTGCTCGTCGGTGACATATACCTGTGCTTCGTGACATTGATGAGCATTCAAATATTTTTCATCGCTATTAGCAAGCTCGAAAATCTTTTATGCAAGCAATTACCAATTGACGTTCTCTCGCAAATAACTTCCCCTCCCCCCTCCTGCAGAACTTACAGCCTTTGTGTTATCGAACCAGTTTCGAAATATCACACAATTATTTTAGCATTCTGATGATTACATTTTTCTTTTTTTTTTCTTCGCCAGGAATGATCGAAATAATTTTATTTAAAAAAAAAAAAATTTGAACTTTGTTTTCGTCTTTGCCATGTTTCATTGAAAACAAATTTGCTTTTCTGCAGAATTTACATCCTCTCTGTACTCAAACCAGTTTCGGAATTATTGAACAATCTCGTCATTAGTGTGACGATTGAATTTATTTGTTTATTTTTTTTTTCTCTACAAATGCCCAAAATAATTTTGTTTGAAAAAAGAAAGATTCCAATTTTTTTTTCGTCGTTAGATTTAATTGGAAACAAATTTACTTTTCCTTCCTTTCTGTACTCAACCCAGTCCGCAAATATTACACAATCTCTTATCAGTCCAACGATTGAATTAATTAATTAATTTTCATCAAAATATTACGATTTTCGTTTTTTTTTCTTTTCTTTTTTTGTTTGTTTCCATGTGTCAGCATAACGGAGAAGCAAGTTTAAGCAATTATCTGGAAACGCAGGATGAAAGAGTCTCGACGAAGTTGGAAATATGAAACCGGAAGTCCAAGGTCCTCGAGTTACTGCACGACATACAGATAAACATAGACTTTTTCAGATGAGATTATCCGCACAGATGCGAAGGGCGTGGCTGATTCTATTGTCTCAGAGAGGAAAACTTGGGTCTCGTCCAGGACTATATTTTACGTGCTGAAAATATCTTAATGCGTGAAATTATTATCGTACGTGCGAGTAAGTCGTTCGCCAGCGGGGTAGAATCGTGTTGCCCTCCGGCAATTTCGTTTTCGAACCGTACACGAAAACGCGAAACCCACATAAACACACACAATTTCACACACACTCTCACAATATTGTTTCGCCACGTTTCGTTTGTCGAAAATTCTCTCTTTTGCCACATTCCGTCCACTGCTTGATGGATTTTCATGACCCACGTACTAACCGTAACGTAATCGTGAAAACACGCAAACCCCAACGTTCGTGCTGGTATGTGACTTTGTGTTTTTACAACAAAATTGCATTAACGATTTATTCACTATTGTTGTTTGTTTGGTTTTTATTATTATTATTGTTTTTATTACAAATTGTTTTACTCGTTGACAATAACGAGTCGTGGCATTTGCAAAAAAATTTACAATCTTACAATCTAGACTGTTGGCGGTGTACTATAGAAAAAATAAAATAAAAACGAAGCACCCTGACTGCACATTGGAGTGTCATCGATTGAATAACAAATCAACAAATGTTTCTTTTTGGAAAATAAACAAAAATATATATCTGTATCTATGTATCATCTCACACTGAAGCACGATTAACTGATTCGTCGTTTTTTGTACAATCAAAAGAAGAAGAAAATCGAAAAAATTCAAAGTTGTCTCAATGGAGCGAGGATCGGTATTTCATCGCCCTTCGAATACAGTCGAAGCTCTTTAAATTCAAAATTGAACTTTCTACAAATCATACATGACAGGAGTTCACATTTTTCAATTTTTTCTTGTTACGTAATTTTCCGAGTCAAAATTTGTTACCCTTGCTTCAGCCTCCCTGACCCCAAATCCTTTGATTTTGAGAAAAGGTTTGCCGAAGGGTGTGCTTTCTTTGCTCCAGCCTCCCTGACTACCGAATCTACTTTCCGCCATTTTGGGGATTGAGCGTATGATAATTCATATGTAATTTTAACCAGTAAAATTTTACATGAATACGAAAATTATATACATATTTATATTTTCGAGCTATCCACACTTTTCGCTAACTTAGCCGAAAAAAAAATAGGCCTTTCTTCATTACCCAAGTAAAAAAATTATATATACACTATCTATGGGACGGTATGTATAGTCTACCCACATAGTCTATATATAGAGATTATACCCAAGTAAAACAATTATATTTGAGCTATATATAGGATTGGACATATATAGTTTATATATGTAGTAGAAACCATATTGTCTATAGAGAGTCTAGATATAATCTATATAAAAACTACACATGCCCAATCCCATACACAGTTTATATATAGATCACATAATGTTTTTACTTGGGTATATAGGCTATACAGTCGATATATAATCCATACATAGACTACATATAATTTTTTACTTGATAACAACATAGTATAATAATCAGGCCGACCAGAGTCCCGGAAAATTTGGATTCGGATTGTCATCGATTTGTACAAAATTCGCCAAACATTCTCAGCGCATGCGTGTAACGATGATCTTGAGTCAACAATACGATTATCGAACGATTCGATAATCTCGTTCTCGTTCAACATATACACAGACGTGTCGCAATACCCCGGGACTTTTCACAACGACAATCTAATTACACAACAAATAAATAACGAACTGCCACACGCTCACAAGCTTGGGCGCGTGTGTAGGTGTTTGTGTGCACGAGTATCGCCAGTGCCACCTCTTGGCGAGTTGCGCAAGTTCGTGAATCCACAAGCCGCCATCTTACTTCCGGGCGTCCGGCCATCGAATTTCGCCACTCGCTGCACCCACAAAAATATCAACTTGCACAAACACATTCCGCCGTTCCGTTAATCTCGTTCTACAATATCACAGATATCATCATCATTAAAATCGACAAACACGCGAGTAGTCGACAAAATGTAATGTTTCGCGCGCACGCGCGTTGCCGCATAATCCATCCGCCATGTTGTTTAGCCACGCGTTCAAGCGTCCGATGGCAAGCTCTTCGTCGGATTCAATTCCTTCTGAATCTCCTCGAGACTCTTGCCCTTGGTTTCCGGTGTTATCGCGTAAACGAACAACGTACCGATTGCGCACGAAATCGCAAATATCCAAAACGTCCAATGTATCCCAACAACGTTGTTGAGTCCCTCGAAACCCAAACCCACGATGGACGCGAAGAACGAACCGACGATAATTCCACTCGCCACAGCCGGGGCTTTGACATTCGTCGGAAACAATTCACCGAGCAACACGTACGGCAAAGTGCCGATTCCCAAAGCCGTCATGATCTCATAAATGATAATGGCCACAACGGGAACGAAAGAAATTCCCGATACGTCCGTTTTAACGTAATATTTCAGATAAAAAAATGTTCCAACAGCTAGAAGAGCGATGGCCGCTGACAAACCGGAAATTAACATCAAAATTCGTCTGCCAACTCGATCGATAAGACTGGCAGCAACGATGCCAGCTATCAATTGTGCCACACCGAGAACAATCACGGCTTTGGCGGGTGACAACGAAGTTCCACCGTGACTGAAGATTTCTTGAGTGTAAGCGACAATGGCCATGTGACCGGAAAATTGTTGAGTCGCTTTGAGTCCCAAAAGTATGAGAAGACCGCGACGATTGCCCGGTGTGCGAAACAATTCGGCAAGTGCGTTTTTCTTCGATCTACGTCCATCGTCGACCGCGTCGCTCATCGTCATCATGTCTTTCTTCACGCTTTCGGGTTTTCGCAAACGACGCAATTTCATCAGACTCTTTTCCGCCTTTTCGTTGTTTCCACGTATCAGATGGTAATACGGTGTTTCCGGCATGAAAACGAAGGTCACGACGAACACGAGAGGCACGGATAATGAAGCGATGTTCAATTGCCAGTATGGCAGGTAAGCTCCGAGGGTTGTTACGAAGAGACTGCCCACGTTTGACGACATTTTGAGAAATGTTCCGAGGGCGCCGCGTATGTTTTTGTCGGCTATTTCGGCGAGGTAGATCACACCGGCGTTGTAGATTCCTCCGTGACCCATACCGGCGACGAAACGCGCGAGGTACAGAATTTCGACGTTTTTCGCACCGATTATCAGACCCCAACCGGCTAATTGGGGCAGTGCGAATGCGAGTATTGTTCGTTTGCGACCGAGACGATCGACGCAGGGGGGACTTAGCAGGGAACCGACGATCGAACCGAATGTGTAGAGTGACACGATCCATGATCCCTGTCCGGGTGTCACTCGAAATGTGGAATTCGGGCCTTTGAGATATGGCAATGCCGGTGATGTCCAACTCAGATGACCTCCGCAGGCCATCAATGCGAGACAAGCTGGAAAATAAAAAGCACAGGGACGAGGAGTTGAAAAAATTGTCACGTTGTCGTCGAGACAGTGATTTTGGTTTCTTTTTTTTTGTTTTTTTTCTGTTGTTTAAACTACACATGCACACACATACACACGTGTAGGATTGTTGGAGCATGTGGATTGATAACTGACGTGTGCGAGTGATAACTGACGTTGAATTAACGTTTGTGAGTGACTACCTTGCATACCCGTCGATGCAATGCGCTAAACGATATTTTTCGATATTATTGAAGTATAGGAACACCCTTAGGGCGGTCCTTGTTTTGGTTGCTTTTAAATTTGACTGCTTACAAAGGAATAGATGGTTCGGAATAACTTAAAAAAAATGTTCTCAAATTTTGAGGTCCTTATCTCAATTTGCAACCTTGAAATTGACGTTCCATAGTTTGCTATTTGAATGACATCGTGTTTTTCATATTTAAATTTTTTTTTTATTGTTACTGGAGGACTGCACGAAAAAACTCAAAACTTCCAGAGCTTTCTACTAACTACGTGGTAGCAGTACCGCAAATTCTTCGTAGGTAATGAACAATTGCTTTTTCTCGCGTCAGTCGAAATAAAAGAAACTTATTTTTTATCTAAACAAGAAACCCTGCAAGAGAAACCAACTATTTGATTCTACAATAATAGCAGCTTATAATTAAACACGGGAAAAGCTATATAAGAAAAAAAAATGTACAATAACTCGAAAGAAATAATTGTTCACAATCTACAGCATTATTTACAGTGCAGTTTGTGAGTCATGATTGAAAAAATAAGTCACGATCAAAGAAAATGACGAATCGTTAACGCAACAAATATAATTTGGTCCCAAAACGAATCAGCTGTGAAAAATACTATTTTATCGAACCCCCCTCGAAAACACGTCATTTCATGCCGGCGAAGCCGACGCAAAGTGACCGATTTCAGTGTAGAGCTTCGCATGCATGAAATGAGCAATTTCAAAGGGTGTCGGACCAAAAGTAATATATGCATCACGGACTTTACAATCGTCAAAATTACCTTATTTATGTCCTTGATGCACAATATACTATTATGTCACGCTGTCCGTAAAAGTGCGGTTTTGCGCTCACTGCGTTCGCTTCAAACCGCATTTACGGACCTTGTGACATAAAAATTCGTACGACACTCGTACGAAAAACGTTTTCTGGACTCGTGTGATTGCAATACTCGCCTTCGGCTCGTTCTGCAAACTCACACTCGTCAGAAAAAAATTTTTCGTACTAGTGTCATAATATACTATTTTATTACTCTAACCAAAACGTTTGTAATCATTATATTAATTCAGAAAAAAAAATTTGCACTAATTTAAGATGTGTTATCGTAACTCAGACATTTTTTTCACCTTGTACATAAGTTCTCATTCTCCGTTCAATGTCACATTCGCCAAGTTTTCTCAAGGACCAAATCGTGTGCTCGATACTCATCCGCAGATCGTGCTACTTGCACGTCGGATCGTACGATTGCACATACGATTGCATTTTATCGCTTTCATAATTATCATTCGTTAAATAACCGATGCCGATTTCAACAACGTGAAAAAGAGGACGAGGCTCACGATAAATTTCCCAATTATTTGTAAACTCGACGATCGCTCGACGAGCTTCGGCAATTATTCGACGTGAATATCGTCGAGCCGGTCGATAAATTGATCAACGAGTAATTTAATTATTTGATTCGCTAATGTAATCGTTCGTTACGTCGACAAAACTTTTTTTTTTTTTTTCGTTACGAAATCGCGGTGTGAAATATTCAGCCAGAAATTATAATTGACTTTAACGATTATGAATTGTACATATTTGTCGTATGACTCTTTGGTGCGTTTTCGCGACGTGCGCGGGATATTGTCGGGTGTTGGACGATCTCGTTGCGCAATTGGCGAAACTTAAAGTTACCGATCGTAATAACCGCGGTTGATGGCCCGACCGAGGTAATACACGCGCAACTCGTGATCTTCGTGTACACAGACACAGCTTGGGTCTTCATGATCGTTTGATTAAACAACCATTGGAAATGAGCCATTACGAGAATTAGTAGTTTTGTTTTTTTTTCTTTCTTTTTGCGTAATCGAACGATCGTGGTTAGTTTCAACGAGACGTGAGCTGCAACGACAAATAAGTGTGATCGACTTCGACAACGCCACATACCGATGTTTTTTTTTTCTCCAAATCCGATGAACAATCGCTTGGGTTTGTGAGACGATTGTTTCTCATTCGAGATAACAATTGTAACACAATAGTTCCATTAACCGTCTGTCTGAAGTGTCTCGATGGAAGTAAATATATATATGAGGGTGGCTTGAAAAAAAAAATTCTTCGATTTTCGCGGCCCTGATTCACTTCAAACTATCTTGCATCCGTAAAATCCTGCAGAAAAATGAACCCGCTCGGTCGATTTTTAGGGGTCGTCTCGATCTTTCAAAGTTTTTACGTATAAATAACATGGCTCAATAATTTTTTGATCGAATAAACGTGAATCGTGCGATCAAAATGAGCTGTGAAAAAATGAACAACGAATGATTTTGTCGTGTTAGAATCACTCGAAGTCAGAAAAAATTAAACAATAATATGAGAAAAAAGAATTAACAATAGTAATTAATGATTTTCATGATAATTTGTGAATTCATTAATTTTCCTGATTTCGAGTGACTCTGACCCAATACCCATATAGCACCAAATGTTCCATGTATATCCATTGGATATCCATAATGTGAAAAAGATATCCTGTATATCCTATGGATATCCATACGACTTACATGCATGTATGTACATGCACGAATGTTTAAAGCACATTGTATGGATATACGGAAAATACCCTTAAGTGGACATACAGCACCAGATGTTCCATGGATATCCATACGACTTACATGCATGTATGTACATGCACGAACGTTTAAAGCACATTGTATGGATATACGGAAAATACCCTTATGTGGACATACAGCACCGGATGTTCTATGGATATCCATACGACTTACATACATGTATATACATGCACGAACGTTCAAAATATATTGTATGGACATGCGGCAAAAACTCTTATGTGGACATACCGGAAAAGGTGTTCTATGGATATCTATACGACTTACATGCATGTATATACCTGCACGGGTGTCCATTGCACATTATATGGATATACGCCAAATACTCTTATGTGAACGTGTTTCATCGACATATTCATATAATATCCAATGTATATCTATACATGTCCATAAAAAAAATCAAGCTATCAACACCCAAGTAAGAAAATTATATATAAACTATATATGGAATTGGGAAACTACAATTTATATATAGGTTATTTATAGACTCTATATAGTCTATATATAGACGACATGGTCTGTATATAGTCCATATATACTTGTACATGCGAACTCAGACTTTACTTCGCGAAGTTCCTAAGTCACAATGGTTAGCTTTTATGAGAGATCAATAATACCATATTCATCGAAGTCGGCGTAGCGCAGTGAGCAGCGCGCCGGACTAGTAACCGCGAGAGCCCTGGATCGAGTCCCCGCGTCTCCTATTTTTTTTTTCCTTTCTTTATATACCTGCGAGACAGTTTTTTAGTACATTGTATATACATATGATGTCCCCGTGTATATGCAGAGTATGTTCATCGGATATACGCGTATATACCGTATATCCAATGGACATACTATGTATATACGCGAGTATATACAATGTATATGCAATGGATATAAGAAAGTGTCTCCTTTGCTGATACAATGGATATCCATTAGATATACGCTGCCGTATATCGGTATATACATAGGATATTCAATATCCTCAGGAGTATATACAATGGATATCAAATGTATGTCAAAATGCTATATGGGTATAGTCATTGGTTATTCATGGTTTGACAGAAATGAGCATTGTCATTTTCATCGCTTCATTTCTTCGTTCATGGTATCAAAACATTTTTGCGCCATGTTATTCAGCCGTTGAAAGTTTGAAAAATCCGGGTGACCCTCAAAAATAGTCGAATTCATCTTTCTGCAGGATTCTACGGATGCAAGATACTTCGAAGCGAATGAGGGCTGCGAAAATCAGAGAAACATTTTTTATGACACGCCGTGCGTAAATTGCGGTTTTACCCACGCTTCGCGTGGGCAAATCCCCATTTACGCACGTTGTGACATAAAATTGTATACGATACTATTTTAGCCACCCTAATATATATGTTATATATGTACATAACTTGTCGAACTTGATACGAAGATTCATGAGTTGGCAATGATCATAAAGACCGAATTAATGTATTCTGCAAAGAATTGTGACAGTGCATCATCACGTTTACACAGACAGAAAAAAAAATGTTCATGACGGACTTTGTGAGAATCTTCGTGACGGCTAATGCGATTTTCCGTATCGTGTAGTAAAGTCCCGGCTAAAAGCGTTAGTTGGGATTGTTATACCGGTGTGCGATCGTCCGACGAGTTAGAAAAATGCGATGGCACGGTCGAAACTCGTTCGATTATCTGCGGTATTCATCGCGCGTAGAGAATTGACGGTACGAGAGAATACAGTCGCGTGTGTGTGTGTGTGTGTGTGTGTGTGGATGGATGACGGTCACTCGTGGATCGGATCGCGAGAGTGCTATAACCCACACACACACACACACACACGGATGCTATTCTCCAGTTGCCGGAACTAAACGCGAGGCTCGATGCGTGCCGAATTACCCGGGATAAAAGCGAAAAAAACGGGCTCGTACATTTCGATTTAACCGATATACGTGTATGTATATCCGCATTGTTCGAAACCGATCCCGGTTCATCGTCGAAAATTTATCATCCGATTCGACTTCCAAATTCCGTTCGTAAAACCATTCATTCGCGAAAGCTCGATGATTATTTTATTTTATTTTATTTTATTTTATTTTATTTTATTTTATTTTATTTTATTTTATTTTATTTTATTTTATTTTATTTTATTTTATTTTATTTTATTTTATTTTATTTTATTTTATTTTATTTTATTTTATTTTTACAAGACAAGAACGTCGTCCACTTTCGTATTAATTTTTTTTTTCGCAGCTTCAATTATCAAAGTTTGTGAAAAAAAATTAATTGTTTAGATTATAACTAATGCGTTTGGGATTAGAATTCGTGACAGAAAAAAAAAGGTTTATCGAGATTTATACGTAAATCCTGGAAACTAAGGAGGTAACTTCGATGGAATCCTTTCGCAATCGTTCAATTTTGTTGCATGCAAATGAAACGGTACGAACACCTGTGTCATGGGCAGAGAAACATTAAAAAATTGATTTTTCGACACTGATATTCGAAAATCAATTATAAGACTGTTACGATAATTGGAGTCACGAAAAAATCAAAGAGTTCATGCTCGTTATCGTTTTATCACCCCCGTTGATCAAACTCAGGAGTATTTGAGCAGCTTATAACGAACTTCACGTTGGCTATCCGCAAAATCGTTTTATCGTATTTCACGTCAATGAATTAAATCGATCTTTTCGAAGATCGACGACCTGTCATCACGAAGATCGTCGGAATAATTGTATTCCGCGCGATCGTTGCTTCAAGCGACTGCCACGCACCCGTCAATTGACTAGTTACAGATGTAACAATCGCATTTCGCAATCGAAGACATAATTGTGTCCGTATTTGAATTTTTTAAATTTTATTTATTGTTCGATCCATGAATTTAACAAAGATCAGGACTGGTTTGAGAGAATTTTTATATCTGTTATAAAACGATCGATATGCGGATATATAGTAATACAGAGACGTATGGAATTGCATGGGTCGAATCGAATCAACGATTAAACGATCAACCGCGTTAAATGTGAAGCTCAAGGAAAACGGGATAAATTAACTCAACGCGGGATTCCAACGATGGATCGGGATTTTTATTTCCACGAGAAAGCGCATCTGCAAATGTCATCGATCAGTTATTTTTTTTTCCTTTCTTATCGCACAAAATTTTCCACGATATCCCGGTCGCGGTATTTTTATTTTATTTATTTTATTTATTTTATTTATTTTATTTATTTTATTTATTTTATTTATTTTATTTATTTTATTTATTTTATTTATTTTATTTATTTTATTTATTTTATTTATTTTATTTATTTTATTTATTTTATTTATTTTATTTATTTTATTTATTTTATTTATTTTATTTATTTTATTCTCGGTTTCCCTAAATCCCGTAAAGGGGTGCGGGGAAGCGGTTGAGACCCGGCCGAGCGCGTCTTCGGGTGGCGGATAGAAGGGGGCCGGGGGGCAAAGCCACCGGACCCCGCTCAGGGAAGGGGGGCGTCGTTCTGACGACCCCGACCGTGAACGGCGGAAGGGTGAGGGAGCACCCCGGTCTACGGGCTGATACGGAACCCGGCCGGCCTAAAAACCGACTTAGGGGACCTAAAGGCTCGTCGCGGACCAACTCCCCCAAGCTAAAGTGTAAGCCATCGTGCTGATGGCTGGATGGCACTGGGGTATAAGTGTCTCAAACGATGCCCTTGGGGTACCAGGCGCAACCCCATTGTATTTTAGCCGCCTTCCCCCAGTAACAGGCTCTGGTGGGGGTGACATTTATTTCCTGTCTACTCGTGGGAACCAAATGAATACTCAGGTGACTATTGATAAAAATGACGGCAGGGCTTCAACTGAGGCACAGCCAGATCAAGAATCGACGAAGAGGGCTGGCAGCCCGGTTGTTGGGGACGTTGCCGCATTAGCGACAATGACCCAGAGCCTGGTTGTCGGGGACTCATCGTCAAGGGAGGGGGAGGAGGGATCAGCGCAAGCCGGGCCCACCAACCCTTCTCAGCCTACCGGCAGGAAAGTGTGCCGTAGTGGGGCGGCGAAGAGGCGGGCTCGCAAGGCCAGACTGGCTTCGCAGGGCTCTGCCGACGCGCCAAACCATGAAAGCGCACTAACCGAAGGAGACGGGGGAAAGGGCACCAAAAGGCCCCGACCCTCGGATAGCACTCCGCCGGACCAGGCTAAAACTGTCAAAAAGGGGAAGCTGTTGCCCAAACCCACCGGGTATGCAGACGCGGCGGCTGGGGACAAGAGGGTGGCAATTGCGCCGACCTCGTTCCCGGAAACCGTTCTCGGCCCGGAGGAGGATAAACTGGTGGTGCAGGGGCTCCTCGGGGCGCTGGACTCTGTTCCTCAAGAACAGGAGGTCCCGTGCTTCGAGGGGACCCGGTGCGACCAGGGAGTCCTTTGGGTAACATGCTCCAATGAGCGGTCGAAGGTGTGGTTGAGGGAAGTGGTCCCCAACCTGAGACCATGGGAAGGTGCCTCACTTCAGGTTCTGGAGAAAGAGCGCCTCCCAAAATTAAAGAGGATGACGGCGGTTCTCCCCGGCCCTGCCGAGGGGACCGACGTTATGCTCAAGAGATTGTCTCGCCAGAATCCTGGCCTACAGACCCACTTGTGGAGAGTGTGGGACAGGAAGACGGTGGACAATTTCACCCACCTCGTTGTCGGTGTTGACCCGGCGTCACTGGGTAAGCTGCGGGAAGGAGGTCTTGCTCCCCACTTCGGCATGGGAAGGGCTCGATTTTTCGAGGCCCATCACAGAGCCGGTGAGGGGCAGCGGGCCGCCGTCCCAAAGGCTAAAGTAAAAGTACTGGAACAGGTCACGAAGCAGGGGCCGCCGGAGGCGAAAAAGCCGGAGGCGAAGAAGCCGGAGGCGAAAAAGCCGAAGGCGTCAAAGCCAAAGGCGAAAAAGTCGATGGTGGCAGCTGCGGTGGCCTGGAACAGGCTTCCACCCGAGATGACGGTGTCGGCATGGGCGGCGATGGAGGGGCAGGGCACTGCGCTGACGGAGCAGGGCACAGCGACGACGGGACAGGAGACTGTGACGTCGGAGCAGGGCACTGCAATGGAGGTGCAGGGCACTGCATCCGTAGGGAGAGTATCCGTGGTGAGGGAGAGGGACGCCACTGTCGCGGGACCGTCGGTTTCCCCCGTCGGGGCCGTGACATTTGGGGAACTGTCCATCACCAGGAGACCCTCGAAATCTAGAGGCACCGGGCGGACCAGGGGACGACCTCCCCTGATTCGAGCGGTGTTGAGGGAAGGCGTGGATGGGGCGCGGCTGGGGGTTCAAAAAACCCTCACCGAGACCCTTACACGCTCCCCTACTACGCCACAAAGGACTGGCAGTAAATCGCCGGTCCCAGTGGCTGAGGAGGGAGAGGTTAAGGGCTCATAAGTGGGCCCCCTCTCCTCCCCCCCCTCCCCGAATGGGAGTGTGACAGCTGATACCGCCAACATGACGGAGGTCACTGTCAATTGCTCCCAAAGTAACCTGCAACATTGTATAGCGGCAACGGCTTTACTAAACCGGGACCTATCAATGGGGCAAACAGATATATCCCTAATACAAGAACCTTGGATTTACAAGGGACTTGTAAGAGGGATAGATCAAAACAATGGGACGTTAATTTACGACCCTACAGAGCCAGGCCCTAGGGCCTGTGTCTTTGTGCACAGGCGGCTAAATGCACTGAAGCTGAACAGGTTCTGCAGCAGGGATTTGGCCACAGCCTCGATAAAGCTAAAGTCGGGAGAGGGGACGACGGATCTAATCGTCTGCTCTGCGTACCTCCCCTTCGACTCAGACACACCTCCACCTACTAGGGAGCTAAAAACCCTGGTAGAGCATTGCCGTAAGTCGGGACTAAACCTAGTGATAGGATGCGACGCAAACTCGCACCATCTCGTATGGGGCAGTTCGGACACAAATGAGAGGGGCTCAGCTCTGCTAGAGTACCTCTCTAATACAAACCTTGAGATCCTAAACATAGGGTCCAAGCCTACCTTTGTCAACTCAAGAAGACAGGAGGTCATTGATCTTACCCTCGGAACCCCGAAGGTTGTACAATGGGTGACAGGCTGGCGGGTCGACGATGAGGATACCTTATCGGATCACCGGCGTATCCTCTTCAGCCTGAAGGGAGCAGGGGCCCAGCGGGCCGTGCCGGCCTACCGCAACCCTAGGGCCACCGATTGGGACCTCTACAGAGAGGAACTAAGCAGGAGGCTCGGGGGGGCGAGGGGCTGGCAGAGGACCGGGGGCTGGATCGAGGAGAGGGTCAGCTCGCTGACTGAGTCCATCATCCAGGCCTATGAAGCCTCGTGCCCCGCAAAAGAAAGGAAGAGCGGTAAAAGAGTGGCATGGTGGAACAAGGAGCTGAGCGAGTTGCGCCGCAGTTCACGCCGACTACTCAACAAAGCCATGAAGTCAAAGACGGAAGCGAACTGGGCAGCCTATAGGGACTTACAAAGGACCTACAAGAGGCTCATAAAGCATTCAAAAAAGGAAGCCTGGGGCAAGTTCTGCAGAGAGGTCTCGGCCCTACCAACAGTGGCCAGGCTCCGTAGAGTTTTCACAGCAGGCCCTCAAATGAAACTTGGTGGACTCGTACTCCCAAACGGAGCTTTAGTCGAGAAACACCAAGATATTCTGGCCCACCTGATGGAGGTACACTTCCCCGGATCTACTATGATTGCGCGAGGTAACGCCGACGAGGGGGAACCACGCGCGGTCAGACCGGGGGACTGGACAACCGCTGCTCGGGTGGTCACAATAGATAGGATTCGGTGGGCCTTGGGCTCGTTTGACGGGTACAAGAGCCCCGGCGCCGACGGGATCTTTCCAGCTCTCCTACAAGAGGGGGGAGAGGACCTATTAAGACAATTAAACTATACCTTCAGATCGTGTTTGGCGCTGAGATACGTGCCCCGAAACTGGAGGGAAGTCATAATTGTTTTTATCCCGAAACCGGGCAAGACCAGCTACGACACAGCAAAGTCGTTCAGACCTATCAGCCTGACGTCCTTTCTGTTAAAAGCAATGGAAAGGCTGGTTGATAGGTACATCAGGGACGGAACGCTGACGGCAACACCAGTGCATCAGTCCCAACACGCGTATCAGGCAGGCAAATCCGTTGAGACGGCTCTTCACGGTCTCGTTCACGAGATAGAGAGGACCCTCAACAGGAAAGAAGCCACCTTATGCGTCTTTTTGGACATTGAAGGGGCATTTGACAATACCTCCTTCGATGCAATATGCGAAGCAGCGAGGGGATTTCACATCGATGAAACAATCATCGAATGGTTACACTTTATGCTCAAGACTAGAACCATCACTGCCAGCCTCAACGGGACCGACGTAAGGGCACGCGCCGGCAGGGGGTGCCCCCAGGGAGGAGTAACATCCCCCCTGATGTGGCTCCTCGTCGTCGACGGGCTCTTGAGCAGGCTCGGGGGACTGGGAGTTAAGGTGGAAGGCTTTGCCGACGATGTTTGCATTGCGGTTAGCGGCGATCATCCTATGGCCATGGCGAGCAAGATGCAAAAAGCACTTGATGTCGTCCAGGAGTGGTGCACATCGAAGTCCTTAAGGGTTAACCCAAATAAGACAGAGATGGTACTATTCACCAGGAAGAGGCGCTTCAACATGAGGCCCCCTTCCATTTTTGGAGCGGAGCTCGCGTTCTCCTCGGAGGTTCGCTACCTAGGAGTGACGCTGGACCGAAAGCTCAACTGGAAAAGCCACATCGCCAAACAGACTCAGAAAGCGATTGCAACGTTCTGGGCCTGTCGGAGAATGTTCGGCCAAACGTGGGGGCTCCAACCCAAGATGGTCAAGTGGATTTACACAGCCATCGTGGTCCCCCAGATCACCTACGCCTCTCTAGTGTGGTGGCCCGCGCTTGGGCGGGCAATCAACAGGAAGGCTCTAGATAGGGTCTACAGACTAGCAGGGCTGGGGATAACAGGAGCGATGAGCACAACCCCGACCCTGGCTCTAGGATCCCTTCTTAACATCCTGCCTCCGCACATCACAGCTGAAGCGGGGGCGAGAAACGCGGCCATCAGGCTGCTTTTCAGCAATAAGTGGAAGAGGGCCAACTACGGGCACGCATCGATCCTCCCGATGGCGGAAGATCTCGAGGAGATCATCCGGCTCGGAGGAGACTGCTGTCCGGTGGAACACCACTTTAAATACAATTACCAGGTACTCATTCCCGACAGACAGTCGTGGACTGAGGAACTGGACAGAATCCTGCCACCCAGTGGCCTGGTCTGGTACACGGACGGGTCAAAAACGGCAACAGGATCAGGAGCCGGAGTGTGGAGCGAGGGGCCCAGGACGGAGCTATCCTATGCCCTGAGCCACACCACTACGGTTCTTCAAGCGGAAATGTATGCCATACTGGCCTGCGCTCGGTGCATCCGAGACAAAGGTTACTACGGCAAGCACATCCACATTTGCAGCGACAGTCAAGCCGCACTTAGACGGCTGCATACAGTAGCGGTCAAGTCCGAGCTGGCTAACGACTGCATCGACTTATTATCGCAGCTAGCTGTTGATAACACAGTCAAACTATGGTGGGTGCCGGGTCACACCGGCATCCAGGGTAACGAGAGGGCGCACAAGCTCGCCACACTTGGTGCTTCGAGGCACATTATGGCAGCTTGGGGCGTCACAGGCGTCACCATGGGACTAGTGAAATCCGTAACGGAAAGGTGGGCTGCGAACAGATTCGCAGCCCTCTGGTCACGGGGCCCAGGGATGATGCATACGAGGGCACTGTTTTCAGGACCCTCGGAAAAGCTAGGAGCCACGCTGGTGAACCTCGACCGGGCTCAACTGAGACTGGTCGTGGGACTGGTCACGGGACACTGGCACACTGGGAAGCATCTGGCAAGACTGGGTCTTGCGGAAGAACCAATCTGCCAAAGATGCAAGGATGGAGAGGACACTCCCCTCCATCTGATCTTGCAGTGTAGGGGACTTGAGAGCATCAGAAATGCAGTTCTCGGGGCCCCTATCATTCACGAATTCAACCTGGGGGACACACGGGCGAGCATACTCATACGCTTTGCGCAGGAGGCCGGCTTGCCTATGGGTCCCACAGGTTAGATGGTTTGCCCCGATCATATCGGGGCTCGGGTACAATGGTCCTTGCTGACTGAGTGCCCGGTAAAAACCGAAATTCAAATTCAAATTCAAAATTTATTTTATTTATTTTATTTATTTTATTTATTTTATTTATTTTATTTATTTTATTTATTTTATTTATTCATTTTTTTTCATTTTTTTTTCATGCGAAGCTTTTGACGCTCGATTAAACTTACCGCTTATGGCAGCAACGAACTGTAACCACTGACTTCCCCGTTCCTCGGCCACGACGTAACTCTCGCTCTCGGCTTCCTTGGGCCCTTTGCTCGTCGCGCTCGCTCGCCTCTCGTCTCGCCCCGACAGGCACAAGAAAATCTTCTTCAGATGCATTTTTTCTCGTTATTACTTATTATTTATCTCAAACTATCGCTTCTCACCGACGATTTTTTTTTCTTTATATTCGTCAAAATTTTATATTTTCTCGTCGATGCACTGATTTATCATTGAAAATATTTATTTTCTTTTTAGTTTTTTTTTTTTTTTAAATAAATAGTTTTTGTTCTCGCGTCGCGACAATCGAACTGTTCACGTCTTCTTCATTCCGTTGAAAGAATGAAAATTAGCTGAGGCTGTGAAAAATATAACGTTCGAATTGTGACAATTAAAACGAAACCCACGTTGTCCACGTTGTGAAGAGCACTATTGACGATCGTTATCTACTTGTTTTTTTTTTTTTTTCAAACTTTTCTATATATATTTTTTTTTTGTAGATACGAGAGATTCAATTCTTCACTTCGGACAAAAAAATCTCTCGCGCAATTTGTCCAATTGCGACACCGTACGATTGCGAATATATATTTACTTCGTGATAAATCCGATCAAATAGACGATCCAACCCTTGCGGCCCAATTTATCGTTATCCACTGGTGACATTGATGTGATGGGTATTTTTTTTAATTATTTTTTTTTCCCGGCGACGATCAACGTCGGCTCGAACGGCACGTGGTGCCGAACTGAAGTCCGCGATAGCTGAACCGGTGGCTTTAAGGCCGATTGAATGACACGTACCGAGCGAGGTGTGCGAGGAACGAAGTGGTGGGGCCCGCCCCCCCGATCGTTTGCTCTTGTCCGAGAGTGGGCCCCAGAACTTCATTCCCCTCCATTTTTCCAACAATTCACATGAGCATCTTGCTCCAGTCTCTCTCGGTCTCTTTCTATCAGCATCAATCGAAAAAAATTCAAGTAACAAATTTCTATGTTTATCAAATAAATAAATAAATAAATAAATAAATAAATAAATAAATAAATAAATAAATAAATAAATAAATAAATAAATAAATAAATGAATAAATAAATAAATAAATAAATGGCAATGGTCGTGGAATCACGGACGAGAGTCTGGCGCGTGTCCATCGGCCCCGAGAACACGCCACAACGATAAATCCTATGTGTCTCGTCTGTGTGTGCGTGAATGTGCGTGCGAGACGTGCATGTCAACGTGCCATTGTGCGTGTATGTGTGTGTATGCGCTGTACATCGCGGCACAACGTTATACGCGTTCCGATGTCACTTTGGTCTCTTCCGGCCGCCCTCGTCCTCTCTCGGCCTGTGGGCAATGCTCCGCGCCGATCCCCCAACGACCTTACCGAACTTCCGCGTCTTGCCGAACGTGAAGCATCGGACGGAATCACGAGTGAATCGCGAGACAACGAAGACGAACACACAAAACCGACTGGGTTGGGTTAAATTCAACCGCCGATCTCTGAATCTCCGTGCACGCGATATTTTCGACGGCATCGGCAAACTTGTGCATCCATACCGATCGAGACACATATAGGGCCGACTGGACGGTGACATCGAAGAAAATTTTATGGTAATCCGAAACGGAAATTCGTGACGCAATGCAACGCAAGATGGGGGGGGGGGGGGAGTTGAATTGGATCGGTTAGGCGATGAGACTGTGGTCGATCGATGCAGATCGATTCGATTTCGACATTGAAATGACGAAATGGTAAAAAAAAATTGCACTAGATAGAAAAATAGTTATAGCAATAGTAATAATAAGAATTGCAGTAATAGCAGAAGTAATAGTAGTAACAATAATATTAATAACTGTATTAACAGCAATAATAACGGTAATAGTGGTAGTCATGGCAATAGTAATAGTAATGGCGATGATAGCAGTATAACAATAATTATAATAATAATGATATTTATAATTAGGATTTGGTCGGATTAGTCAATTCTTTTTCGTGAAGCTTTGACGTTTCGACCGTATTTTTCATGGCTACTACATTCTTAAGATTCTATATTCAACTCTTGTTTGAGTTCATTGTTACAAATCGTGACGAAAAAGATTTTCTTTTTTTGTTTCCGGGCTTTTGCGAAAAAAATTTCACGATTTAGTTGTAAAAAAAAAAATCGTTGATTCTCATAGAATTAATTAAACAAAAACTATAATCAACGAATGTAAATTATTTCCAAAAGTAATAGGTTGTAAAAAATGATGCGATCCAAGACTATCGGTAATGCAGGAATCTCTTGAACTGAAACCAAAAGTTGAATATAAAATCTGGAGAATTTAGCAATAAAAAATACGCTCGAAATCGTCAAAGCTTCATGGAAATAATAATAATAATAATAATAATAATAATAATAATAATAATAATATAATAATAATAATAATAATAATAATAATAATAATAATAATGATAATGGCAATAATAATCGTGATAGTCATAGTAACAGTAATGATAATAATAAGAGATTCATGATGGACATGGTCGGTTAGTTTTGAAGATAAATCGATTCGCGATCATTTGGTCGAAAAAAAAAAATTCGTCTCGACGTGGTCGAATGGCGGTACAATGAAAAACTCGATCGGAGGGGGGATCGTAGAACGAGATTGTTGAATCGTTTGAGGAATTTCATTTTTTCGCGTCCACGTTTTTCCGGTTCGCGATACACGCGAACCGACGATACATCGTTTGTGCCTGCAAATCGGTTCGGAACAGCCGCGCGTATCGCCGACCCGAGGAAGGAACGGGGGCTGGAGATGGAGGGGGAACGGAGTTTTCCCGCGTGTTTATGTATTCCAATACGGCGGATAATGCCGGTACACACGTTGCCGCTGGCAAATCATTACTCCGCAAGTCCGTGGGCAATGGTCATTATGTCAGACCCGCATTCCAAAGTGTCGTCGCAACGCGGAGCGACGATTGCGATCTGTTCTGTGTGTGGGTGTGTATGCGCGCGTGTGTGTGTGTGTGTGTGTGTGTGTGTGTGTGTGTGTGTGTGTGTGTGTGTGTGTGTGTGTGTGTGTACGCATGTCGAGGCTGGTGCAACGACAACAACGAGACGACGTCGTCGTCCCTCGAACTCGATTTTTAGCGGTCTCCCCAAGTACAAAAAATGGTACATTAATTGTATACGTAACTGGACATATATAGTCTCTATATATGTAGATTATATATATATAAACTATACATAAGCTATATTGTTCATGTATAGCTTATGTATAAACTAAATATGAGGAAAAACGGCTTAATTCTTCAAAAGACATGTCTTAATTTTTTTGAAAATTTTCTCACCCCCACCCCTTCCCCCTAAAAAAATTGAAAGAATGAAAAATGAGAGGAATCAGGCAGACCGACATTCTTCAAATGAATGAATTTTTTTTCTTGCATTCTGTACTTGAAAGTCAATTTCCTATATAAATTTAGAATTGGATCTTTTTTACTGATATTATTTTTTTAAATTCTTTAAATTTTTCGAAACCACGAAAATTCAGAAAAACTTTGTAAATAAAAATGCTTTATTGTAGACAAAAAAATTAAAAAATAAATCATTCGTATGAAAAAATCGATATCTTGATTTTTTCGGCTTGAATATAGATTTTTATTTAAAAAAAAAATTTAAATAAATATAGTAAAAAATATAGTCTATGCATAATGGGACTGAGCATAGAGCATAGATAGTTTATTTATAGATTATGTATAGACTATACATAAACTATATATAGACTATACAGTTTATGTATAGTCTATACATAAACTATATAGACTATACATAACTTTTTTACTTGAGTCTCGCTCCCGCTCTCTCACGACCACCCGCAAGCCGCATCATGCGACAGCCACATTCTGTTGTGCTTCCAACGCGAGAGAGAGAGAGAGCGAGAGAGAGACAGAGAGCGAGAGAGAGAGAGAGAGAGAGAGAGAGAGAGAGAGAGAAAAGAAAGTGATCGAAAAAGACAGATGCGCAAAACATTCAGGCGATTCACTTCGATAATTTCTAATCACTTTCCAATCACGCAACGAAAAAAAAAAAAAACGAAGAAAAAAATAAACTTGAATTGAGCGCGACATACTTTGTATTACCGCGAGAACGAAGGAAGGATAAAGAAAAAATGCAAGTCCCCGTAATGCCAGTGACCGGTTTATCTGTTTTTCGTAATACGTGATTATACGACCGCTACCAGGTTTCCAATTTTTTTTTTTTCATCGTGCATATGGATATTGTTTATGATCATTATCGGCTCTTTAGTTAAACGCGTGTTAACTTTTTTCTTTCGCGCCTACCAAGGTCGCGTCAAACTGCGACAATGTAGAATGCATCGATGTCGATGCAAACACAATATGCTCTCTGGCCATGTGCGTGTGTTACGAAAAAAAATAACAAGTTGAACTAGGACTCGCGTCCTGAGGGTTCCGTACCGTTATATTATCGTGGATAATAATAAATTTATTGTTGTGTCCTATATTATTGAACTAATTGACAATTTGACAACAGAAAATCGGGTGTGTCTGTGTCGCGAATAACAACAGAAACAGTGTTCACTAAAAGATCGTTTTATTGTAATTCGTATTGGGAAAACCGGGAGGTAGTAAATCAACGATTACAAAAAAAAAAGGAAATTAAATTAACGAATTATCAATCCATATAACGAATAATTATTCCATATTTCCATATAGGAAATAAACAATAAAAAAAATAAGCTGAAAGATGAAACTTGCAACATGCTTCTGAATTGTGAGCAGTAAACGAAGATTCCTTTATGAGAAAGCGTTTTTTCAAAATTTTGTGACTCTGGACCATGGTGGAAAAAAAGGAGAACGCTGATAATTCGGTAATACGGACAACGAGGAACATAAAATACAAAACACACACCGCTCCGAAGTAATTCTTTTGCGCGCTCGTTACTGTTTGTTACAACACACAATTTGTGTCTCTTCGACATTAAGAAAAAATGTTTCAACTACCTTCAAAGATTCTTCATCGTTCATTCGAGTTGCGACGAAAAAAGAAACATGCAAAAATGTATTTTTTACTTTTTATTTTTTCTTAACAGCCTTCCAACCAATTATCGTCAAACTATTTCACGAAGCCATTATATTTATTGTTTCCGTCGAGATAACAGGCAATTTACCGCGCTCTGAGAATTCACGCGCGTGCCGATAACATCTTGAAATCCATAAAGAATAAGGAGAAGAAAAAAATTATTTAAAATAATACGTACATACATATATATGTATTGCGGGTGCTTCGATTTGCATCAACCGCTTTTGTTTTTCGCCCTCATAGCGAAATTTCGTTGTACATATCAAGAAGGTAATTGTGATACAAATTTTAGATTTTTGTATTAATTCTTAGAACTTCGCTCCTGCTTTTCAAGATTTTCCATCTAAAACACATGTAGTAATTATAGTTAAAAGTAAAAAACAATACCATGCAGTCATTTTCGACGATCAAAAATTGAATCCTAAAAAATGTTGAAGAGTGTTGTTCTTGCTATACAAAAGTGTTTATCGAAAAAATTCAAAAATTAAATTTTTTAAAAATAACTTTGAAACTGCTGATCTTACAACAAAAGTTCGAAAGGCAATTTTGTAGAAAATTCAATTCTCTAAAAAAAACTGTATAACTGTATGTGTGTGTGGGTATAAATGATGTGCAAAATCCGTGGGAAAAAAATAGAGTAAAATTAGTTTGAAAAATTGACACCACAGTGTCGCAAAAATGTGTGGAATTTGCGATAACATGATAAATCGCTGCTGAGAGAGATAGAGCGAGAAAGGGGGTGAGTGAGAGAGAAAGATATACACGTAGAGAGAAAAAGCGTAAGAAAGAGAGAGAGACAGTGAAATACACATATAGAGAGAAAAAGAGGAAGGGAGGGAGCTAGACAGATAGACAAATAGAGAGAACGAGAGGAAGAGAGAAAGAGAGAGAGAGACATACGCATACAGGGAAAGAGAGAAAGAAAAACAGACAGACATATAGAGGGAAAGAGAAGGAGAGAGAGCGATATAGACAGATAGAGAGAAAGAGATGTAGATATGGGGACAATAAAAAAGTGAGAAACCAGACAAGTCATTGCATCGAATCCGATGTACGATCGATGCGAGCATCAGGCCCTGAACGTCGCATCGTCTCGGTAATATTTATGGGCTACGTGTGTTATACACAGCATTGTTCTGCTGCGATCGGTTGTTCATAAGCCGTCACAAACCTGACGTGCATAGGCCACTCGATACCGGGTACCAGTTGGGCCCGGTGGCACAAGAAAAAAAAACCCATCGAGGTCGACGTTTAACGCAGAGCGAACGGTTTTATCGGCCGGTCCGCGCTCGTTTCGTACCCAAGCTCAGTTATCCCCTACCCCCCCCCCCCCGCCCCCCTCCTCTCCTGCACGCCGTACAACGTGGTGCGCCGCGGTCTCGCGGAAATCAGAATGGAATGTTAACGCCTTGGAGTTTTGCTCAAGGACTCGGCTCGAAGCGAAATCGTTTTAATGCAACTTGCTGCCGGTTTCGTTATATATATATATACATACCTATGCGTCGTCGGTAATTGTGACGGAAATAAAAATGAATCAAGTATGCGAAATTTGTCGATAAGATCGGTGGGCAAAAAAAACAAAGATGAGGAAAAAAAATGTTAATTCGTAAATCCGGAATCGTCTTGCGAGTTGCTCGGACTGATCGGTGATGAGAAATTCGGGTGCGTCTCGAAGTTTCGCAAATCGATCAAAAATTTTCGTCGATGCATGTGCCGATCGTCGATGTTTCGACCGTGCACGCGCGGTTCCGAAAGTCCGTAGATCCGAACGGGTGAAGTCTCCAACGGTCATATAGTTTTGAAAAAAAAAAAACAACAAAATTGAAATTCAATGCATCGAAAGTACAATTTTCGGAAGGATCCGAGTCCGACTCTCCAATGTTCCGACCGTCAATGTTTAGACGAATCGAAGTTTCGAAAACGTATATATATATATATATATATATATATATAGGTACAGTAGACGTGGATGTTCCAGAGGCTGCAATCTTCACGCGATTGAAACATCGACGGTCGGAACATTGGCGATTCGGAATATTTATCATCGAAACGTTTCCATTCCATTCGATTGACTTTTCGGACATTCGAACGTTCGAGCTTTTTCAAATTCTCTCTACATTATTACCAGTCGGAATAAAAAAAATTCAAAAGTTTGAATTTTCGGATAATTACAATTCAAATAAAAAAAATTGTCGCACTTGATGGCTGTTCAAAAAATTGAAGATTCGAAACTTCGAAAGGAACTTAAGAATTTCACGTGAATTGACGCACGCGGGAAGTGTGATTGTGCGTTGCAGCGTCGACATATGTATATATATATATATATATAGACACGCGTGAATTGATATATGCAATTACGATGCAGTTTCGAGTGCAATTACGATGCAGCTTTGAATACAATTTCGATGCACATCGAATCGTGCATAAAGTCGAAGCAATTTTGTCCCGTGATGATCGTAAATATTTTTACGATAATAACGTGGCGGGAGGGTTACCAACAGGGGGAGGGGGTAAAATGTTTTATTCGAAGGATCTGAGGGATGCAATTCGGCTTGGATGATCGAGACTTCACCAGATCGAAACACATGAGAAACACAGTCGCGAGATGAGAGAGGCGGGTAGGCGTGAAGACGCGCGGTCGCGGGTGTTGTGCGCGACGAGCTTGCAACGCCAATGCCAGCTTGCAAGCTCGAACACGCCAGCCAATACCCGAGACCCTGCGGTCGTGAAAACGCGAAGGGGTTGGAATTGCCTGCGTCACGTGAGACCGCTGGGTCACGCCTACCCACACTCTTATCCACGTCCACGCGTATACGCGTATCTTTGTGTGCATCCGTCGAGATTTTTTTTCTGAACTTTCGAAAAGCTACGGAACCACCGGAATTGGCCGAAGTTATCCATTGGGGAAAAACGAAATTAAATTAACGCCAGGACCTCGCTCTGGGGTCTCCCGAATCCCATATCAAACGACAAATGGATCACATAAATATTTTCGTATTAAAGGGCTGAGTCACCTGAAGAATGACATTTTTTGAGAATTTTTTTTGAGTTTTTTCGAAATTGAATTTTGAGGTTTTTTTAAATTTTTGAGTGAGAATTTTTTTTTTTGATACGATCAATTTAAACTTAAAATCGATTTTACCATACAAAAATATGGTGAAATCTTCTGGAATATTTACACCCGCTATACCTATCATTTCGATTTTTTTTTTTTCCAACTATAACCGTTCGAGACTTTGCACGTTTGGATCTATGGACTTTCAGAACCATGCACGTTCGAAACATGCATTTTCAAAATTTAGGACTGTCGAAGAATTCAAAATTCGAAATGTCGAGATTTACTGGCGGTTGAATATTGCGACAAACGCCATTGGTTGTTATGCCGATTGATAATTCAACTCTAAATAGATTTGGGTTTTTTTTGGGGGGGGGGGGGGGGAAATCTCGATGCATAGCATCGCTATATGCATGTATGTGCATTGGGGTGAGTCAATAAAGGCAAAGTTCTTCAATCGTTGTGGCGTCTGTTAGATTTTGTCACGTATTGCACTCACTTTGAATCCCCAAAATTTTATATTTACCTACCTGAAAAAATCTATTTCAACTGGTCGAACAATTCTTTTTTACGCGTTAATCAAATGCAAAATCGAAATAATAATTTAGGAAATACTTAAAATAGTTCGATTGGCCTCCATTTTTCGTCCGATGTTTTCTAATCCTACTGTATACCACAAATCTAACAGACCCCACAATGATTAAGGCATGTTTTTATTCATCGACACACCGTCACATACATAGCCACGTGTAATCAATGACAAATATAAATGAATATACATGTACCCAAATTCCAGTAGTAAGTAGTACGTGAATGATCCCACGTGATTTCACAAATTTTTACACGTACACAAAACCCCTCACGTAATTGTACTTGTGACCAAGTTTCGTCACAAACGGTATAGTGTGTGTGTGTTTTTTTAGGGAATTAGCGCAATCCATTACGACACATTGTTGGCTCTCTTTTCCGGAACGAAGCAGTCAAGCGAGAAAAGAAAGCAGCCTCGAATAACAATTCTAATTTCTATCACCAGTAGAATTCGTATTTTTTTTTTTAATTCTTGTTCATCCACTTTTTTAGATTTATTTTTGTCAACCCGATGGCTGAAGAGGGGGTTGAAGATCCGACCCAGACCAAATTTTCAAACATTAGTCATTGAAAAAGAAAAAATTGTACTGCAATATTTTGTTTCTTGAGAGGTATACACTCTTTCAGCTTGAATTCTTAAGCTTTAGCTCATCAAATTGTGTTGTCTCTTTCACAAAGTTGTGATTTTTTATTTACAAACGATTTTTTTTACTAGAATGTTTAGATATTGCCAGAGTTAATTTGTAAATAATTTATTTGGTTATTTTATCATGAAGTAGAATGTTTAAGCATAAAGCACGACTTAAAAAAAAATTCAACTGTATTTACTATATTTACTATATTTACTATAGAAACTGCAATAGAAGATAAGCTCATCGGCACTTTAAAGAATACGATATAGATGAACAAACGTGTCAGTATTAAATATTAAATACGAATAATGGAAATGGCATGCAAAGAGAGAGAGATAAAATAGCGAGAGAAGAAATACAAGTCGAAGAGACAGAGCCGTGAGAACAATGCAAAAAATATAAACTAAGAAAACGTAAGTTACTTACATTCTTCATTTAGAATGTAAGATGTTTTTGTAAAAAGCAAAATTGTTGTGCAAATGAGGCTATCTACTATATCTACTATAGAAATTTAAAAAGATAAAGGGTAGATCTGACCCCCCTTTTCGGAAATAAAGCAAAAACAAAAAAAAAGCATTTCCGGAATAGGATTAAAGGAAATAAAATAACACGGGTGCTCGGATCTGTGACAGCGAAGAACAATGAATTGTTATGGGTTCGTCCACAACGACACCTGTTGCATCGCTTATCCGTTCCACCGTGAAATCGATGGAATTGCACATTTTCCATATACATCAGAGTTCGTGGTATTACATATTTTCGTTTTTTCGAACGAGTTATTCAAGTACCTGAATATCCTCTCTAAAGCAAGTGTGTAAAAAGTAGTTTATACCTAGGTAGAAACAAACGTGTATAAACTGTATATAGACTATAAATATAGGCTGTATACAATCTATAAAAAATTCAAACGCATTCAATCCAACGGTATCCAATATTCATCGGTGATATCCAATATATAGGCACATATATCTATAGACTGTATATAATTGATAAATAAATTGTGCATCGACTCGTATTCCCAATTCAAATAAACATTGAAATTCACGGAAAATAGTAGAAACAAATTTACCTATTCTCACCAGTGGCTCAACGTTTCCGCAATCGAACAAGGAATTTGGAAGCAAATTTTTTTTAATTATTCAATTGGCTAGGAAGCCTTTTTTGAATTTTTTTAATTATTAAAATTTAGGAAATCGATTTTGATAATTAAAACGTGAGAAGAAAAAATTAACGAGGAATTTTTAAATCTTTTTTCATTGGTATTTTTTTCTAATAGAGCAATCAAAAACCCACACCTTCATCTCCTCACGATTGAACAAAAAATATTTCGTTTCCGAGATATTTGTAAAAAAAAAAAAAAAACGTTAATGAAATTTTAAAAAATTCGTAATTGAAAAAAAAAGAATTTCTGGAAAGATTCAAAAATTGCGTCACGTTTTTTTTTTAATCAAGTACATTGAGAACAAAAATTTTTATCCAAATCGGAAGCTTGCCGATGATTAGCCGTGAAATACCTCATATATACATCTATACATATACATATATATTTTTGATATACTTTTTTACGTGCTTTGGCGACAGTCGACCACGCTATAGTTGTAAATTTACAAGATTATTGTCCTCTCTTGTTTTTAGAGCGAGAACCCTATCTCACCGATGTTATTTTTGGTTAGCTCATTTTCCTAATTATTATTATTTTTTTAAATTAATTGCCCAGTCTGGTGATAATTGCCCAATTAATCACCAGAAATCAACAAACCAATATTTTCCCATCACTAATGTTTCCTGATACAATGAAAAATCGAATCGTAACGAAAAATTCCCAAAGTAAAAAAAATACATATATTATATTTGAAAAATATATACAAATATATTTTTTTACTTCAAACGGGCCCAACTTTGACGGTTCCGTTCGTACGCTCATGACACGCGTACGCCGTGAATACGTAATAACCGAGTCCTGTGTGCCCGCGCATGGTATTCTCGAATATTCCGTATCTCGTCTGGATTGTCATTATACGCGTAACAGTACGTGATGAGAAAACACACACACACACACACACACGAGACGCGAACGAACCTTTGGAGACCACACGACAATGGCCTCTCATCGTCAACCCATCAACCGATCTGTTCTGCAAAACATCAGTTTGCCCATAAAATTTCGTTGTGTAATCCGCGATACCCTCTCACCAGACCCCCTCGCGTCGTTGTCTCATCATCTCGAAGATTCCTCATTCCCATGCCCATCCATTCGCCGTGTTCCCGCGATACCCCCGACGCTCCGGGAACAACGATAATGTTATTATCCAGTCGGCAATTCCGAGCACGTCCTTAATAATATCTTGCCGAAGACGACGACGAGACGCTGCGCGCTCGCGCGACCTCCTCGCACGTTCTCCATCTCACTCCCTCGCTCTTCTTATCTCTCGCTGTCTCTCTCTCCAGCGCTCCATCTTCATCCACGTCTCTCTCTCTCTCTCTGTGTCTGTCTGTGTTTGCGTCCTCGGTGATCCTGTCTATCGCCTCGCCGTCACCCGATACAACGACCCACGACGCACGACCAAACGAACGGCATAGCTTCTTCTCCTCACGCACGTGCCACGTGCGAGAAAAAATATTCTCGACCCCAATCGCACCCCCACGTACAACGGTTAGCGACGAACCGACGCGAAAACGGAAGACGGTAAAACCCGAAGCAATCGACGACCCGGAGAACATTCACCGACAAAGTTTCACTACACGCGACAACGTGTACCGGAAACTCGGTAACTATCACCCTTCCACCCTTTCCACTTTGGCCTCCGAGCCACTTGGGGGTTGTTTTGCAAATTGGATATGGAGATCAGTGATCGGGGTGTCTCTTGATACGGTCATTTTGGATTTTTAATGCTCTTAACTTCTGGATATCTTTCGACATATGTTTTTTTTTTTTTTTTTGAAAATGTTGACCAAATTGCAGACCTCTGATTTATTGCTAATTCGTGCCCCGAAGCTTTTGAAATTTTCTATTCAAATGACGTTGGATTTTTTTTTATTGTTTCGTTTTGAGTAGGTTTTGATTGATTTTTTCCAGTATGAAATTTTTACGTCTTATCGATGGAACATGTGGGATTTTAGTTTGGGGAAACGAGCGAGTTAAATTCTTCTGTTTTGTGTGTTAAACTTCAAAATGTTAAATATAAAATTTGATCTTCAAAATGTAGAAATAACAGAATTCAAATGCTCGTTGCCCTAAACTGAATCCCCGCATGTTCTGTTGGTGAGACGTAATAATTTCATTCCGAAAAAAAAACGTTGAAAACATAATCAAAATGAAATAATCCCAAAAATCTAATGTTGTTTGAATTAGAAATTTCGAAAGCTTTGAGGCACAGATTAGCGATGGAGAAGAGGTCTGCAATTTAGTCCACATTTTTTTAAAGGTATGTTGAATGGTTCCAGAGGGTGAAAAAATTAAAAATCCAAAATGATCATAGTAAGAGACACCCTAATGGAGATGGGCCAAGTGAATAAGACGATGGTGTTGCCAATACCCACGTTGATTTTTTTTAATTTAAGTAAATTACAATTTTACAAAATAAAAATATTGATTTAGATATCTCATTCGACACACCGCAAATCTGTTTTCTCTCTTTTTTTTCGAGTTTTTGTTTCGTTTTTTTTTTTCGTCCACAAATTTTATTTATTTGGAGGTTGAATCAGTCGAAGCTCAATTGTTTGAAGCTACCATCGACGCCAAACAGTTCCATACCGGAAACCGGCTTGCCCGGCCTCAGGGACTCGGTGACCCGGAATTTCTTGTCCTCGAGGAACCAATCGCGTCTATCCATCACCTTGGTCTTCCATTCCTCTGCGGAATAAATAATCGTTGGTACGTTTCATTTATTTCATGATTATTAAAATTATTATTATTATTATTATTATTATTGTTATTTTATTTTGTATGCAGTGTCCGAGTTGGTTACGTGCCCGACTTACGACCAAAAACAAACACTATAGGTCTAATGATACATTATTGACCATGTTAATATATCATTGTAGAAGAAATAGAGGACTTTGTAAAAAAACAAACAAAAAAAATTCTATCTCTGTCTAATTTTTTTGTCATTATTTTCGTCTTCAAATTATCATTTGTCAGCGTTAAGTTTGATCGAATCATGAACTCACTGGTCATGGCCTCGACGGACGGTCCATCGCCACCGTAATTCGACGGCATAACCCTTTTCGGTATGTATTTGTACAAATCTTCGGGATTGTTGTGCACCATTATCTGCAACGAGATAAAAAAAATAATTTTCAATATAATATGCAAAATTTCCGACGACGAAATAAGCGAACGACGAGAAAATTAAATAAATAAATAATAATAATAATTTATTCGATTACCCTCTGTCGCAATTTATCGGACATGAACCTCTTGAATATCGCGAATATGGCGTCAAAGGTCGCTGGAACGTTTATAAAATGCAGACTCTTGGTTCTCATTGGATATGCTTCCTGAAAAATAATTTACAAAAAAAGAATAATAAAAATAATGATAATCAAAGTACGACGCGATTTGAACATTCGAGTTATCGTAATATGTTTAACCCCAAATGATTGGTCACCATATGAGGGAATCACCGGCGCACATCGTTTTTTGTTTCACTTGCAAATTATTGGCAGAGATTCTTTTTTAAATTAGAATTTGTCCTTTTAGCTTTTAGAAAGTAATTGTATTTTTTTCAAATCAAGCGAAACGTTCGGAATGCAACTATAAAAATAAATTGGATGAAAGGAACACCGAAACACGGCACTTCCCTCATTAAGTGACCAAAGTCGTTAGGTCGCATATGGCGATCAATCTAGGGATCAAGTCTACGTACCTGAAAACAGGTTACAGCTTTTTTTATAACCGCAGGAGTGAATTGACTAACGTGATCGATGCGACTTCCGGTTAGATCCAGTACGGTGTCTTGCCCTGCAATGTTCAACCTTGCAACAAGCAAGGACATTACACGTTAATTAATAAGTTTGCATTCGTTATGTGAACAAGAGTTCACATAACGGAACGGACCAGTCGAAAGCTTGCGAATGGAAATAATTGTTAGCCGGGCACGTTGTCCCTTTGCTACTCACCTCTCTTTAACTCCGTTTTACAAAACATTGCAATTAAAGATTTACGATCGTCTTTCTGGTTCTCGAGTAATGCATGCAAAAGTATGAAAAATTAGCCCACTTTAAAGTTTTTCGGATACAAGATAAAACGCGATACAAGATGTAATAACATCGACTTGATGAAATTTGACAATTATGAATTTCTCTAGTATTTACAAAGCAGTTATAATCGAGATTTTCCAGATCAGCGTACTTTTGGCAGAGATTGTAACAATCGTACATGCTCGAGGATGTACGACAAAAGGTAAAAAAAAAACCATGATACAAGATGTAATAACATCTATTTGACGATATTCGATGATTATGACTTTCTGTAGCATTCACAAATCAGTTATAATCGAGATTTCTCGAATTGGCGTACTTTTGGATGGGATTGTATGTATCATACATCCTCAACTAACCGATCGTCCTCCAACAAAAGAATATCCATTATCATGAAAAACACGGTCAGAACATCGACGAAAGTGTGTTTCTTCGGATTCCATATTGCACCGTGAACCAGAATTATTCGAGGACTGTCGGGCTTGACCGTGAGCGGTAGTGGCAAGTACGTTCTGAAATTGCAAATTTTTTTTTTTTCAATTTATCACAAATCAATTTAAAATTAACGACGAATTTTTTTTTTGCTATCTATGAAAAAAAAAATCGATCGATCCAATCCAATTGCTCAATCTGTTTCTCTCCTCGTTTTTTATTTTTTGTCGCACGTACCCCAAACTGAGGACCTCCTTTATCTTCGCGATCTTGGGATCGCGATTTCCAAATATTTCCGGCAAATGCGTTCTTATCGTGTAATAAGCGTCCAATTTTTCTTTCGTACGTTCCAAACTGTGCTTGCAACCGCGCAAAAAACTTGCCAACCATTGACCTTCCGTTCTCGCGGCAATGTGGGGCTGTTTGTTCAACCATTCGGTAATATAGATTATATCATTTGCCAGTCTATCGTCGTCTTCGTTTATATCATCCTTGGCGAAATTTCGCAATTCCGGTGGCAAGCTTCGCAGACTCATGATTAACAGCACCTGTCGAATTACAATGACAATTACGGTATATTCTAATTCGAAAATATACGAAGTATCGAATCAAACGTTACTTCATTGAATTGTACGATTCGATCGGTGTTGGACAGCCCTCAAGTTCATTTGTACTTGGAGCACCGAGTAAATACGAAGTACGTTTGTACTTCGGACTTGGCAAACGTGAGAGTACAAAGTACTAATGTACTTCGCACTTGTGTTAGTACGAAGTACTAATGTACTTCACAATTGTGTTAGGGCGAAGTGCGAATGTACTTCGTACTTGTGTTAGTACGAAGTACTAATGTACTTCACAATTGTGTTAGGACGAAGTGCAAATGTACTTCGTACTTGTGTTAGTACGGAGTACTAATGTACTTCGCACTTGTGTTAGTACGAAGTACGATTGTACTTACGAAGTACCCCAAGTACGAAGTACTAATGGACTTCGTACTTGGGGAACGTGGAAGTACAAAGTGCAAATGTAATTCAGACTTGCCACACGTGTGAGGACGAAGTACAAATGTACTTTGCACTTCGGTACTTCTCAATTACAAATTTGCCCATCATTGGATTCAATTAATTAATTTATAATAATAATTATTATAATGATAACACTATACTTCATTTCGAAAACGTATGAAGTGTTAAATCAAATATTATAAATTAAATTTTTTAGATTAAATCAATCAATTTTTGGTAATAATAACAATAATAATAATAATCATATCGAATCTGATAAGAATAGAAAACCAATTGCCCCGCAATGTGTGCAGAAGTAAGGATTATGTTCCGCGATAAAATAACAAAATTGAACAATCAAACGGTCAATAGTCGAGCAAACGATGCAATTGGTGGTGGTCTTTGTACTTTGCGTCAAGTGGCCCGCGAGTTATGCGACAAGAGTTATATGCTTGAATAGGAGTGTGTCCCGTATATCATAAAGATAAAGAACTCAGATAAGCCCCACGGTTTCCGATATGTACACTGTCGTACGTAGCAAGAAAAAAAAAAATTTCGATGACCAGCCCAGCCGCGGGATCTCGTTCGTCACCTAACGAAATGATAACGCTCCAACGAAAATAGAATGTAAAATACAATGTAATTCGGAATAACGAAAAATATAGAGGATAAAAATAATACGAAGTGAGAATAATAGAACTGAAGGACTCGTGTCGACGGGTCATTGCCAATATGTCGGTGGACTAAGATTAAAAAGTTTATGTTAGTTTAGAAAAGAGAAACAATATTTGGATTTACGTATTGTCAGTGAACTATCATTAACTACTTCCAAAAGAAAGGCAGAAAAATAAAAATAAAAAATCCAAATTGAATAATTAAAAAATAAAAGTTTAGAAATTATAATTAAAAAATTAAAATGGAAAAATTGAAAAATTAAAATTTACAAATTATAATGAAAAAAATTGAAATTGAAAAAGTTGAACATTTCTTAATTTAAAGATTTTATAGTTATTAAAAAATTAAAATAAAAAAGTTAAACATTTTTTAATTAAAAAATTTTAGAGTTAAAAAATAAAAATCTAAAAATTTAAAAGTTAAGAAAATTGAAAAAATATAATTCTGGCTTTTTTTCTTCGACATTGTCGGTAATCTCAGTAATTATCGTTTGCGATCGTTAATGCACCGGCAAATGAGCATCCGGTTGGTGGTTGAACGACAAAAAAAAAACCAATTGTCACGAAGAACCGATGAGCCTTTGACGCGATACAATAATTTGTGACGTGAATACTCGAGTAGATACGGATCGTGTCGGATCAGACGGATCGTCAACCGGTAGATAAGTCACCGATACGAACCCGCACGAACGGGCTCGCGTCCGGGCTCTGAAAACACAATCGCGTACAAATTTTCTTCGTCGAAACAAACCCATTGTTCGACCGAAGATTGTCAAAGATCGGGGAAAAAAACGAACGAAAAAAAAAACCAAACAAACAAATATTAATAATTAAAAATAATTTCGTTGACGATGTTGAGCGCACGCGCGATATATATATATATATATATTTTTTTTTCTTTGCATTGTGGCACGGTGAGTGAGGACACGCTTGTTTCGACGAGATTTCGTGCCGATTTCGACGAAAAAAAAAAAGAAACAAAACTATTTGCAACAAAAAAAAACGCGAACCATGCGAGTGTTCAGCCCGCGTGAAAAGCACCGGGTCGCGCGCGCGCGCTTGCGCGATTGCCAATAATGACACTTACTTCCGGAAACTGGTCCGCGCTGGCTGGAGAACGTATCGGCGACTGTTCGTTCGATCGTACCGAGCCAACCGAGCCGAGGAGTTGCGAAGGTGGGCGAAGAAATAAAAAAAAAAAAGGAAAATAATGGAAAAAAAAAGAGAGAGAGAATGCTTATGCGAGGGAGACGTCGACGTCGATTGGTCAGTCGGCGAAGCTGAGATTCGTAAACCGAGAACTCGTTGGAAACTACGCACAGGCGCATTCTCACGATTGTGTTACAGTCGGAATCCACTGAAATTTATGTGGAGACCTGAAAATCTTACTGCCGTGGTGGGGCGCGCGCCGAGAGAGATAGCAAAGTTGTGAAAAGTCTGTCTCGCTTGCAGCGTGTACAGTCAGATACAAAAGTTAGGTCAACCTTGATAGATTTCAGGAGTCGCTGCCCGCCATGCGGCTCAAATATTCTCACCCGACTGTACAGAAATGAACAGAACCTCACAATTTAGCTATCTCTCTTCTCTCGGATAATCGGATCCCACATTCGCAGTAATAAGCGTTTTAGGTTAGGTAGTAGGACCTGGAAACGCTTAATGCCGTGGTGAAGGTATAGCGAATGCGCGAAACGAGAGAGAGTTAGCATTAAGGTGACGGACTACATTTCTCATCTCGTTCTCTCTCGTTCCGCAGCGAACGACGATAGCGCTATCTCTCTTGCACTCACAGATGTGGGCCCATCACGACAAGTGGTATTTTTGTCCTTTTCTGTACAGTCGGGTGAGAATATTTGAACGCATGACGGGTTACAGCGCGTAGAGTGCGTCGAGCTGGACCGAATATTCTCACCCGACTGTACAGACAAGGACAAGGATACTGTGTTGAGTGCGAGGGAGACAGCGCTATCGGCGCTCGCTGCGAAACGAGAGCGAAGGAGAGCGTGTGTAGTCCATCGTCTCAATGCTATCTCTCTCGTTACGCTGCCCACCACGAGAGTGGTGGGGAGTCTTTATAATATAATTACAAAAGACACAATCGTCAATAAAACAACAACAAAATATATTAAAAATTCATATTTGTGATTCAAGAAAAAAAAATAATTGCAATTAAGATCCTACTTTAAAATTTTGGAAAACATTATTTTTCGACCTACTATATAGTCACAAAAAAAATCCAAATGTTTAATTACGTCCAAGTATGTTTTTCCTTACTTTGGGGGTAGTTTTCAAATTTCTCATGGGTTGCAGAGGGATCCGGAAATTCTGATAAAAATCATGGTTATTCGGGGTCAAATGAAAGCCAACGAAAAAGTATGAACTGAATCTGTAGGAGTCCAGGGTTTTCTAATTTTACATGGAATGCCGTATATATATATGGAGTATTTCTGTATTATATGAAAATATATGTATATCGACGTTTTGTTTTATGTTTTATGAAAAATTATTATTTAAAAAAATTAAATTACCTGAAAAATGTTAATGTAAACAAGATGATTGGACAAATGAAAAAAAAAAAAATAATAATTCGAAAACAATCACATTTTGCTCATAATCCATCCAACGATTTTATATTTATTCAAAAGATATACGTTGAACAATAATCTATGATTTTGTCAACCCCCATTTGTGTGGGTTTTCGAAATGTTTATATATTTTAGGATTCAATTGTTCGGAGTTATGGGTCATCTCGAGGGATTCTCGATTTTTTAAATTTTAATTTTCGTTTGTTTCTAGTGGATGGACAAGTGCGTAATCTATCGCGCTGATTATTCTAGTATTAATAAATACTTCGATTTACAATTACCGACACACAAATCTCGTGATTCAGTTATTACAATCGTTAATTTAATTTGAAAAAAAAAAAAAAATAATAATTCAGCCACAATCGTCGATAGGCCGATAAATAAAGCACAGTGAAAATTCATATGGTGTTTTCGTTATCGCGATGATATTATCGAATCGTCATTATTATTATAATTTATATTATAATTTTTGTTTAATCATTATCGGGGGATGGCGATGTACCTCGAAACCTGGGGCGGTCTCGTGATTTTTGATTCTCAATTATTCGTGCCGGATTTTTATTTTTCTCCCCTCCATCGAGCATCACGGAAAATCCACGATAGCACTTTCAATTGTTCGATTTTTTTCGGACAGACGTTAGAGCCCGACAAGTCGAACAACCGATACTCGATTTTGTCTTCTTTTTCTTCTTCGTCTTCTTCATGACTTCACGAATCTTTTTCCTGCTAAAGATTTTACACGACACATGTACACACGTTTTTTTTTTTATGTTTGTTTTTTTTTTCTTTTTTTTCATCTACAAATATTTGTTCTTTTACAATTAAACGATATTTCTCTGTATTTTATAATCTTGTTTTGTTTTTTTTCTTTTCTTTTATTTTACTATAATTTTTTCTTTTCGCTAGCTTCGGTGCATTGGGCGTTGTTTTAGTACGACACGAAATCAGGGACATCGTGTCACTGATTAACATATCAACGCCCTGTTATACGTTGAATCATTACTGCGAATACTCGGACGATTAACTTCTACAACGATAAATTCTATACGGCTCTCAATGACTCTCGTGCAAAATATATGTTGGGTTGTTTCACTTCGACTGCAAACTACCAAACAATTCCATTATCCTCGCGAAATTATCCAACGTAAAGCCAAATAAAAATCATGATTTAAAAAAAAATAATATATATGTATATATGTACACAAATGTATACAAATAATGAAAAAAAAAAAACGACAAAAAAAATCGAAAAATCTGTTATAAAAACGAGTAACGTCTGTGCAATGGTAAATCACATTTTATCTCACATATCCAACGTAAAACTAATGATTCTTAAACAAATATGTAAGCGTCACGATTGAACAATCGCACGCGACAAAAAAATCACATAGTTATTCGGTTGCGAACCTTGTGCTTGCGTTTGTATATCGGGAAGTATCGTTCAACGATCGTAATTGGCATCTTTTATTCTCTTGCAACGTGAATTATCATTATTAATACGGTTAACGAACGAAAAAAAAATGTAATTGAATTTTGTATTTTTTTTTTTTGTTTTCTGTTTTTTCATCTGATATGGATTAATTCGCGTGAGAGCGGCGAATAAAAAAAAATGAATTGACCCTGATACTGTCTCCGTGCTATTTTTGTTGTGGTTGTTTTTTCCGTTTTTTTTTTTTTTTTTTTTTTATGATTTCTCAGCGATAATTTAGCAACTAAATTACAAACTTTTCTTTCGGGCGCAATATTCGTGTACTATGCCGTAATTCATTCGTTGTAAATGAAATACAACTTTCTAGTTTACTGGACTTGTTGTTGCTACGGTGGAAGCCTTACAACGCTATCACATCGGACAAATGTTATTACTCCTACCTCGGCGCATCTAACGACTTTTACGTTGTAAATAAAGGCGTCGATTTCCGATGTTATCTATAAATTGTCTATAAATACATAATTTTGCAAATATCGTTCGAAAAAGCTTATGAAAATGTTTTGAGCCGTATACTCAGCGAGTCGCGTGACCAATTACACGGTAAGGAGCCCAATATTGTCAGGAAAAATTGGATTTGGCGATGTAGAATGTCTCTCGAAAAAAAAAAGTAACAAAAAAAAATGTCACTTTCGGGGACAACTAATACTTAAACTCGTCGTTTAAAATCTAGCTTAAACCACCACGAACGCATCTCTATTTTGGCGAATTTGATTCTAACTTTGTTTCACTATCACAGGATGGCACGCACTTGTCGTCAGTCTCAGAATTATTGCTGTCGACCGACTCGTTGTCGGCGTCTCTCACATCATCCTCGTCCTCGTCCTCGTCCTCGTCCTCCTCCAAAAGTTTCTTTCGCGCCATTTGCACCGCTTCCCACTCCCTGTAATGGCCCTTTCTCTTTGCTTCGAACGCTTTTCGCTTTTCTGAAAACCAAAAGTTTTTGCGGTTAACTCGACAACGACAACACTCAAGACGCGCCAAATATAACCAAAAAAAAAAATTGTGAGAACTTAATGATCACCTCGCTCTTCCGGAGTCTCGGTGTCCTCCTCGTCGCTGGATTCCTCAAAAATTTTCGGTTTGCTGCACTTGGCCAATCTGAAAACGTAAAACAACAAATCGTCAAACTTAACCGTACAACTTCGACGATCCGACGATCTTACTTACTTTTCGGCTATAACCGCAGAGTCCAGTTCGTCATGCTCGTGCTCGTTGTCGATGCCTTCGTAATTGTAAGGCGTTTTGGGTTCGTCTATTTTCATATGACCGTAATCCTTTTCGGCCGGATGCAAAGTTGCTATGATATTCATTTCGTCCCATTTGGTTTCCTTGTTCGGCCTAAATTGGCAAAAAAAAAAAAAAAAGAAAAATTTTTCATTCAGAATTTGATTCAAAAACGAAAATTCAATAAAATACAAAACAAAAATACTCAATGACTCACAACCTTTGTTCAAACACATAAGATCGTTTCAGCAAATCACAAAAAATAAACACAAGCACGTTTTTATTTACCTAGGCGCCTCATGACTGTCAAAACTACTCGATGTCTTCAAAATGCCTTTGGAGGGCCTCTTTCCAAGATTTTCCGCCATTTTTTTGTCTATGTGCGAGTGTGTCAGTAGTATCACATGGGTAATTCAATCATCGACAATTTTCATCACTCGATTTAATCACCGATTCACCGAGCGTTTCACGGTATTCCGAGGAAAAGGTTTTTTTTTTCCTTTTCTTCGTCACGACGCGCGATTCACGTCATGACCTTGTTTCGGTTAACGTAGAGGACCGCTCTACGGTCGCACGAAAAAACGACGAATCTCGCGGGAGATGGATATTGGCGATAAAAAAAAAAAATTTATCAAAAAAATAACAACGCGTGGGAATTTGCGTGCTCGATGTTACCGAGACAGATTTACGCGAGAGTTTGCGAAAACAATAGTTTGCGAGCCTGAACAATATGGCTGACGCTGGATGATGTCATATTCGGGCAATGCGCAGGTTCCATGCTTTCCGTTCCTCGCACCAATCTGTTGCTGGAACGAGTAGCCTTCGAAACTTCCCGTGTTGCAGAATCTTCCGTACGTAACGTCATTTGCCCAAAGTAGAACCGAGTGGACCGAGTGCCACTGACCGAGATATTAATAAATAAACGGATCTTATTGATGGCGCGCGTGGGTCGATAATCGATATAACTTTTTACATCTTCTCTTCTCTGTCTTTTCAGCGTATCGATTGTACCGAATCGATTAATCCTAACAGCATCGTTGATAATAATATCAATTCTCACGAAATGTTCCTCGAGCGAGTCACAATGCCGACAAATGCATTTACGTTTGTTACGAGTTAATTCCGTGCAAGAGGCTCGTCACAAATAATGCGACCACCTTACCGACAGCCGATATCGCGAGCAGCGCCTACGGCGGCGAAATCTGGTACTCTCTGCACAAAAACGCAACCGTCAGTTTCGACATTACGAGCGTGAATTTCGCACGTGATTTGTGACATGTACGCGTACGCTATTTTCTTCCTTCTTCGGTGATTTGTGTTCTCCTTCATTTTTCGTAAACAGTAACCACCGGACCCTCGTGTGAGTCAGAATGCGTCAAATGCTAATCAATTGCAAATGCGTGCAACAGATGATTGACATAAGCTTACATCCTACCTTACCGACAGTCGGCATAGCGACCGGCGCTTACGACGGCAAACTCTGGTACTCTGGCACGAACGCAACCGGTATAAAAATTGAAAACAAAAAAATTCCATACGCTATTGATGACCCATATATGTTACGCCATTGTCTTCGTTCGTCGAACGTTATTATTTGTAAACAATTACAATCCGTCTCACCGTGGGACCAAGTACGAGGATGAATTTGCACGTCTGGTAAACATCTGGTAACACAAGTTCCTCATTCAGTCGTTATCTCGAGCTCATCGCGGATTCGTCGTGTCTCTCGCCTTTCACGACATGAAAATAATTTCGTTCATATACACACTATCGCATTATCGACGTCTCGATTGTATTGCACATGGGGCGACTACGTAACGCACGACCGACGTAGTAAAACTCCGATCGGCCAACGACTTTTACAGGACTCCAATGCCGTGTTGTTGACAATCGGGTCGGTCATTGTCAAACGCGCGTGACCGTGTCGAGCAATGGCGAGCTCGCGGTCACGAATAGAAAGAAAAAAAAACCATCAACTAGTATGACGATCGATGACGACACAAACTGAATGGAAAGGAATGATTGTTATTTCGCAATATTCATAAATCCTAATTATTCCGATTCGCGTAATGACCGCTTCGTGCGTATCGTTGTACTTAAAACGAATAAACGATCCCCCCCCCTCCGCTGATCGGAATCTTCGAAGATTCTTGAACGTGTTGAAAAAATTGTGAAGATTCCCATATCCGTTCGTAGTTGCGATGCCAACGAAGCATCGTTTCTTCCAAGATGGCGGATGTGGGCTCGGCCCCACGATAAGAAGCGAGAGACACACACACGCGACATATATATATATATGTAGGTTTGGAACATTGGCCGAGCCGGTTGTACTAATTGATACGGGCAAGGGAAGCCTACTCCAAATAGAATGATGAGCTTCTGTTCGGAGTCTCGAAGACGGTTCGTCGCGATGATCCGACCACACGACAGACCAACCAATTCACGTAGCATTTTGCGTCTGGAAACGAAGGCGAGCGTTCTTTTCGTCTCTGCGTGTATGCATGCGATAAATACAACACACACACACACACACATGTGTGTGTTTATCGATAATTTCGCAATATCGATGATCAGGCTTGCAAATCGTTTTAACATTGAATAAAACGATGACGAGTCCTGACATCAGAATCCCCAGAACGATTGCCACCTGAGCGCTGACGAATCCGAAGCTTCGATGTATTATCGCAACATCCATGCCCGATCGAAATTGTCGCATGTAAATCATGCTCGATGATGCTCATGTCCCAAATAATCTTTGTGCATGCATCAACGACGCCTACAGCCGGAGAACCTATCAACATCGAAAAAAAAAAAAAAAAAAAAAAGAACACATCGATGAACAACAACCAGGCCGTGGAATATCGTGATAATGCGGATAATGACGAGAGAACGAAAGGTGTGTGTGGGTTTACGCAGGTATGGCAAGTGGAAAGAGTTGTAGATCAATACGAAAGCGAAAATGTCTTTGGCGATTATGGGAAAGCTTGTGGTTGGATGAGGAACGCTGTTGGATAGCGCCCAAGATGGCGAACGACGAGTTTGTACGTCGTCGTGATAAACGGATAAACGGACGGGAAGAAGTTGATCGAAGGACCGGGCCCACGGGATAAGGATGAAAATGCCATCCGGCGGAACGTTGCGCGGCGTCTAGCATCGGGCGGGGAACGGAGGGGTGGTCGCGGAGGAGGGAGGGGGGTGGGGGGTTTATATCGCGCACGAAGAAGCGTTCAGGGCGCTGGGAGAGGGATGGACGTCTCGAGGTAGGGGAAGCGGTCTGTGGCCGCGCGGGGGCGGCGAGGAGGGAGTAGAGGTCAGAATCGGAATTGGAATTGCAGATGGCGCCTGGCTGCGCTACTTCGGCATCGCAGCCGCCAGAGTCGAGTCATCCGGTTAGAGGGAGGGGCGGGTCTCTGGCGTTGCACGTTCCCGGTGCTGCGCTGCTGCTTCGAAGCTTCGCTCAACACGGTGGCCGTCGCCGACGCGACACCGTAACCGTTTAATCGTTTTGCGTTTATTCGGCACGGGTGCTGCACCGATGACACGACGCGGACCCGAAGAGGAAATCGTTCCCTTCCCGATTTTTCCAATCGCCAGCAGCAGCAGCAGCGTTGTATTCACACTCCGTTTGCAGCCGCGGTCGGGGTTCGGGCGTGCTCGGCTACCTCCGGCTTTAAATCTCTCTTGTTCACAACACACACTCGGCGGCTGGCTAGGCTGCCCCTGGCGGCCGACCGACATCGCACAGGGCGCGTGCACGTAAACACGCTGGTTTAAGGAGCCTATCGTCAACGCGAACGACGCCATTGCTGTGCTGGCTCGCACGGCCATCCGTGTACACGCGGAGGAAACTTAGGATATCGCGTGGAGGTTCGTTTTGTTTTGTTTTGTTTTTTTTTTTTTATCGTCTCGTGTTTCGTAGTTTGTAGGCGTGATTGAAACGTTCGTTATGGCGAATACGAGAATTGTATTGAGGCAGTAGTTTATGTGCGGGCGGAGAGGGGGGGGGGGGAAGTGGAAACGATTGATGGATTTCGTTTCTTCAACCGGAAGTCGACGAATTTCTGGACACAAGGAAAAACGGAAACTAGCTTCCAATGGCGGTCGCCACGGTTCTTTAGCGGTAGCATCGGCTGTCGGAATCATTACGAATTGTCTTATCGTTGACGATCTTGCCAATTATCATCAATAAGATTCTTGTTTTCGTTTTTTTAACGACACTCCGGATGTGTATTCTGTAGGATAAGACATTTTTTGTTGTATCTTTGGTTGATACGGGCGTGATTATCAGGTAGGTTTGTGGATATGTATATATATATATGTCTGTGACGAGTTTGATAAACAATCGTAATGGAGTTCTCATGGGTGAGGAAAACGGAAGTCGGGCTCGTGATTAATGAGTCCACGTATTAGATCATTACAATTTGAGACTTATGAATAAAATTCATAAACTTGTTTCTTTTTTTTTTTTTGCATTGTAATGATTGATGAATAATATATTTGAAAAAAATCGAATACTCGAAATTATCGAGAACGTTGTAGTTGAACATTTTTTTTTAGTCAGATTCGAATAGCTATTGAAAGTAATTGTTTCAAACCAATTGTTGAAACAAATGTAATTTTGATGGTTAACATTTCTTTTTTTCATACAAAGGTTTGACATTGTTTGACATTTGTTTTGAGAACATCGAAGGATAAGAAATAGAACAATTTGGGTGTAATATGATAGAGCCGTATGATTGCAAGATTCGTTGAGCCAGAGTTAAATTTAAGGTTATTGATTTTCAGACTCTGATGTACGGAGTCGGAGAGATCGGAGTTCAGGCCGACAGCGAATAAGTCCTCGAGTACTTTGTCATGGCAGAACGATCGCCGCGTTTACGTGGCTTGAGGCCGCGTACGCAGCTTCGTTCGCCCCAGACCCAAAAAGCTCAGAACGAAACGTCCGACAGAGACGAGACGGAGGACAGCGCGGGTCGTGGAAAGACCGGTAGAAATCAAAAGTCGGTAAATTCTGCGAGTTCCAGAGACGAGAGCGACGACAACAAGCTGCAAATTGAAATAAAGGACGAACAGGACGACGTGGGTTCGGACGACAAATCGGACGAGGAAAGAAGTTACGAGTGCAAGACGTGCAAGACTCCGGTGGGATTTCCGACCCTGGTCGAGTATCTGCGTCATCTCAGGGACGAACACAAAGAAAAGGTTTGTAAAAACATATCGTAGCATAAAAAATCAAATGTTTCGCTATTCAAATCCCATTGACGGTTGCTAAAACGTCTGCGTCGTTGTTGTTGCAAAGGGACGAAGCTACGAGTGTCCTCACTGCGACTTTTCCTGTCAACATCCGAAAAAACTCAAAGCCCACTGCAACTCGGAACACAAGAACTTGGACGAAGACTTGGAGGCTACCGAAGATGTTGTTACTCACAGCTGCACCATGTGTCCGTACGTGGCTGAAAATTCCAACGAATTGGAGAATCATCAACGCGTGCATCACTTGAAACGACGATTTTTTCGTTGCACCAAATGTACATACATGACCCACGTGCGGGCGCGTTACACCAAACACGTTAAATATCATTCCATGCCGATGATCAAGTGTTTTGATTGCGATTTTCGAACTCCTTACAAGGTAAGACGATGATGAATTGGAGAGACAGTTATTGTCTGTTGTTCGGATATTTTCAGACGTATTTTAACCCTAGAATGGTCACGGTATGGGGGAATAGCCAGTGCGCATCGTTTTTTTTTTATTTTATACTTGCAAACTTGTCAGAATGGAGCTGGAAAAATAATTGGATTGATCGGGTGATCAGATACGTTGATGGTTTCTCTGTGGCGACGTTGCCACACTCGCGCTATAGCAGTCGAGCGATATGGCAACACTGTCGCCTGGAAAGCATTGCGGGACTTCCATCACAGATGACCAAAGTCGTTAGGTCGTCATATTGTGACCGATCTAGGGTTGATAAATAATCAAAAAAATTATAATCGAATATTTCTGAACTCCTTAGTCAAGAGCATGACGAGCCAAAGCTGTAAATGACAACAAAAAAAATAATTGGAGCTTATCACACTTTGTTACATTTCGATTTTTTTTTCTTCAATTTTTCAGTGGAATTTGGACAGGCACACGCGCAATCACGGAGGCGGTGGAACGTTTCAGTGCAGGGCTTGCAATTTCACCGCCGACATACGTCAGAGTCTGACCGTGCACGAGACGAATCATCACGAACCTCCGGTCGGACAGAACCATCGTAAACTCAACACGCCTTTCGAAAGAAAATCACGAATCGGACCCAAACGTTACAATCAGGTAGGCCAGGAAATTACAAAAATTCACGAGAGAAAAAATCATAGATTTGATAAATTTCAACGAGCGAATCTTCCACATTCGTTATTTATGTGTTAATATATTTTTCGGTAATGAGTTTGCGCGTTAAGAATGTGTGAATATTGGGTTGGTAGTTGTTGTTTGCGGCTTCGAGATTTGGTTCAATTTTTTTTTCTTTTTTTTTTTCATAACAACATTTATTAACATTAATTTTTTATATTGTTTGAAACATTGATTTTTTTAAATACTCTGTCTTTCTCTTCTTCGCAATTTCCGCAAAATAGTAATCCCCAATTACTTCATAGATTATTCAATAATACTCACTCTTCTTTTTAGTTAGTTGTTGAATTCTCAACAACTAAAATTATTTTCTTACTGTAGAATTTCGTATTACTTCCAAGACCTCAAAAAAAAAAATGATAATCAATGATAAAATCAACAAAAAACTGTCACTACTGATGAATAACAGCCCATCAACACTTTTGCAACACTTACGATACACAAATTACACAAATTCGATATTCAAAATAATTCCAACGTTTATGTTGCACCAGATGCACTGACTACTCACTTATCTACCTACTAATTTTTTCCATGGGAAATTCGAACCAAAAAAAAAACAACAGTATTACTTATTCTTTCAATATTTTCTCGAACGGTACGGTTAGTATCTGTCACAATCAGACTCAACTGAAAGTCAGCAGCTGGTAAAGCGAACTCTGCTGAGCCCACATAAAAAAACACTTGTGTTGTCGAATCAATCCCATCCAAAAAATTTTGCTGTAATGCGTTTGAAAAGATGCTAACTCACGAAAAATCAATTCTTCGTCCAACCCCTCAAAAAACGCGTCATTTATTGCATGCAAAGCGGACGCAAAATGTCCGATTTCAGCCGTGAGTCAATCGCAAATGCCCACTTCCTCAGCGACCGAAAAAAAACTTTTGCCGCCTGTAGCAACGGGCAGAAAAAGTTCTTTTTCGCCCGTCGGAGAAATCGGTCACTTTGCACCCACTTCGCATCCACGAAATGAGTCCTTTCGAGGGTAGTCGGACAAAATATACTCTTTCGTTTCAGCCTCGAGACTTCGATTATCATGTATTTTTTTCTCTGTTTTTTTTCCAGGTAGGAGCCAGCGATTTTCGAGACGAGGTGCATTCGGCTAGTCCATCGCCCGCGAAAAATCGCACCCCGGTAAAGTCGCCGAATTCGGACGTGGGAACGAGTTCGTTGGAGGATCGAAGAAACGCCATAGCCAGTGCCGAATGCATTGCTCTGAAATGCGAGGAAAAAGGTTGTCAATTCATCACGGCTTGGGATTCGGAGATGCAACGACATTTGGCCGAATCACACGCACCATCGACGTCACCCGTTAGACCGCGCAAACCTTTGCCCATGCTCATACCGTTGAGTCCGGAGAGTAACGTTGCGCAAACGAACAACGCGTCCGCGACAAACGGATCGAAGAAACCGCAGATCACGACGTTGCTGAAGGTTCCGAGGGTTCGAGTTAGGCCGGAACTCGCGAAAATCGCCAGGGACACCGAGATGGCCAAATTGTATGGCAACAGAGAGGTCAGTTTCATTTGTGATTAATCGTATGCACGTCGTCTCTCCTAACTTGATCGACATCGATATCTCGCTTGTTTTTTTCTTAACGTTAGAAAAAAAATGTGAACAAGAATTGTTTGACTTCAGAAAATAAATACTGTCCAGGATACATCCCCCCCCCCCTCTCCTCCAATGTCATGACCTTTGTGATTTCAAGGTCATTGACCTTTTTATTAAACGGAACCAGATATTTTTCCTCTGTCGTGGCATAACAGTTAAGGTTCAGGCCTTTCCAATAACGTGACCTTGACGTGACCTTGAACGTCAAAAAAATATCAAACCCATTCAAAATGTTTACCAATAATGGTGCGTGTTAATTTATTTGTAACAGCATATTGTTGTTTCAATCGCCGACACTCGAACGTAGCACACTTTGGATGAAACAACGAAAGCTCTTACGATTAGTGAGGAAAACTGATCACGATAAATATATATATATATTTTTTTATCGCACTGATCGTAGTACGTGAAATTATTAACCTATCACGGTTTGGAGATTGAAATCGTTTTGTCATTGAGTATACAATGAACTTATTAGGTTAATGTATGGAAGTCGATGGCCATTGATATTTTGAGCATTTTTTATGGATTAAATCATTTTTCTTTTATTATAAAATCTTTACCGAAAGCATTTAATCTCATTTACAACATTTCCAATAATTTTTGTCATCTACCGTGCGCAAGGTCAAGTCAAGATAATCGTGTCATGAATTATCGGACCGTATTAAACCTCTACTTCAACAACACGTTAAAAAATATATGCATATATTTGATATATATATATATACGGCCCGATTTGAAAAAAATGTCGGTGACCTTGAAATCTCAAAAAGTCGTTATTTCCGACCTCGGGGTAAAAAAGTGGGAATATCACAGCATTTTCTCCTCCCTGACGTCCAAAAATTCTTACCCATATCCCTTTTTTCCGTTTATCGTGAAAAATCAAGGTGATTTGCTACGTTTCTCGCTCGTTCTCTGTCGCCCCGCATCGAGCGCCTATAGCGCTTTTTTTCTCGCACTGGTGGCGGAGATCGGACGAGCGAGAAAGGTGTCACATCGTCCTAAGCGAGACTTTCGAGGTCATCAAGTTGGGATGGGACGTCCTCAACCCGAATGAATCGAATGATTTAAAAAATTATGAGAAAAAAACAAACGAAAAAAAAAAAAAAAAACAAACCAAAACAATTTTTTGATCGCACGACAGTCCGTGAACGCAAAGAAGGAAGCGGGGTCGACCGTTGGCGATACGTTTGAGAAGAGAAACGCATCGTTCTTCGACAAGCTCAAGGAAAGATTGATGACGACGAGCGCGAGCAACGCTGGGTTGACCCAGGTGGCCGTAAGTAGCGCGAACGATTTAAAGTGTTGGTGTACCTACGAAGCTTGTAGCCCGGAGGATATGGCCAGTCATAGTCAGACACATCACACCGCACTGAGCGTGTCCGTCGGGATAACGCGATGTCCCAAGTGTAGAAGACGTTGTAAGAGTTCAAACGATCTTCAAATGCACATGAGATATTGTCAAACGACGATCAATGATTTAATGACGAATGATAATTGTCCGGAGATAACGGAAAATTTAACGAATTCCGGTGACGGAATTTACAGTGGCGATTTTGAGTTTCCGTTACAAGTGGACTGGGACGGGAGTTTTGGAGCCCTGAATTCTTCTGGATCGTCGGTACGGGTTTTAAGTTCGTTTTTCAACGTCTTATCAGTTGCTTTTGTTTACTCTTCTTTTTTTTCTTTTTTTTTTGTTTTTACTATTTATTATTTTCTTTTTTATTTGATTTTTTTTCTCTTTACTTTGTATTTATTTCACCTTCTTTTTATATATGTATCTACATATATGTACAATACATACGTACGAGTATGAAACCAGCACTTCCGTGCAGCTCGTAAGAAAAACCGGTCGTGACTTTGAACGATTGTCGCTCCGTCAAAAATTGAGCTACCGACTTTTTTCACGATCCGTTGGAAAGCTCATGCAATTCTGTGTCAAATGAGGCCCAGTTGAAAAAATCTGCACTACTGTATTTCGAATTATCACGCGAGGAAGACGAAGAAAATAATTGGGATTTTGATAGAATTTCGTATCTCAACTTTGACTCTCGGCCGGAGCGAAGGAAATTTTTTTGAAAATCTGGAAAAATTCAAAGAGCATCTTTAAGACCTAAGCTGTCAAAGCCGTGTTTGAATAATTGAAAAATCTTGACGGGTTCCTGAGATATGAATTTATTTGTATGAGCGTGCATTGATCCCACGACGGCATGTCGTCGTGTGAATTCTGCACGCTCATACTAATTAATTAATATCTCAGGAACCCGTTAAGATTTTTAAATTTCAAACACGGCTCGACAGCTGAGGTCTCAAAGATGCTTCTTGAATTTTTCCGGATTAACAAAAAAATGTCCTTGGCTCCGGCCGTGAGTCAAAGTTGAGGTACGAAATTCTCTCAAAATCCGAATTATTTTTTTGTCTTCCTCACGTGATAATTCCGAATACAGGAGTCCAGATTTTCTCAAGTAGGATTCATTTGGCACAGAATTTCATAAGCTTCTCAACGGTACTTGAAAGAAGTCGGTAGCTCAATTTTTGACGGAGCTACAATCGTTCAAACTCACTCCTAATTTTTTACGAGGTCCGCGCTAAGTGGTTTCATACTTTCTGGCGTCCGTATGTATACTGCATATATGGATATATATATCTCCGTCTTTCTCACTCGCTCTCGCAAACGCGCCCACGTCCGAAAGCCAATGTAGAAACGCTTTTATGAATACGAAAAGAACAAATAAAAATAAAAAAAGAAAGAGGGAAAGGAAGAAAGAGAGAAATAAAGAAAGAAAAAAAAATAGAAAAAAAAGAAAAAACAAAACAAAAAAAAACAAAAATGGTTTTGGCAGGTCGAGGGAGTTTCGGGTCACCCGATCGGACGTCGGGTATTCAAGTGTCCCCATTGCCTTTTCTGGGCGTCAACCGCCAGCCGTTTTCACGTACACATTGTCGGTCATTTGAATCGAAAGCCGTTCGAGTGTTCGTTATGCGCGTACAGATCGAACTGGCGATGGGACATTACAAAGCACATCAAACTCAAGGCGGCTAGAGATCCGGCTCACATGACCGCCAGGGTGCTTATGACTGACGAAACTGGCCGACGTAATTATTCCAAATACAACAAATATCTTGCTCAGGTCAGGAAAGCTATAAGCCAATAAAGTTGTTTATCATTCGTTCGTTCGTTCGTTTTTTTTTCTTTTTTTTTCGTTTTTTTTCTTTCATTGTTTTTCTTATTTTTTACGTTCTCATCTCATGTCATTGGTTCACGATCGGTAACGTCGATCAATTTGTTTTGTTTTGTTTTTTTTTTTTTTTTTTTCACTCACGCTTCTTTGTCGTTTCCACACCGACGAGTGTCTATTCTTCATTCTCATTTTTAACCATTTCCAAAACTTTTCTCATGGGTCTTTGTCATTATTTTCCAGTATCATGGTGGTGTTTTTTTTTGTTGGTTTTTTTTTTTACATTTGAAAAACATGAAAAAAAGTATGTTTGTCGTGAGCGTACGTTTGGGAGACGAGAGAGAGAGAGAGAGTGAGTGAGAGAGAGACGGAGTGAAAAATCAATGGTTTGTTTATTCGAAACGTCAGATCGAGCAGCAGGGTGCGGACGAGTCTGGTCTGGACGAGGGTCCGTCCGAAGAATCGCGAATCGAGGAGCCGCCAAAGAAAATTTTGATAATGAGCGATTCCAAGGATTACGTGGAAGGTCCGCCGGAATTGACTCCGGCACCGGGAATCGATCATCCCGACACGAATTCCATGAGCATTCTGACCGCCCTCAATCTGAGACCACCGCCACCGCTGAAATCGGCCGCTCGGAATCAGGGACAATCGTTGTTGAAGAACAATCCCACGGGACCCGCGGCGACGACCTCGTCGCCATTGTCCGTCGTCAATCAGGCCGCGACTTCGGCGACGTCGTCACCCGGCGAAGAAACCAAACGCACATTGTGGAAATGCAAGAGATGCACTTTTCGCGATTCGAACAAGGAAACCGTTTTGGCACACGTCAAGACGCATTACGACTCGATCGAACGTCGATCCACGGATAGCGAAAAGGTGAGGGACACGGGAGACAACGATTTAATCGTAGATTGGTCACCTGTGAGCAGGGATGCCCATTGATTCGATGGAAATTTTATTTAATATACTTGGAACAAATAATTATAATCGATTATCGTGCGATAATTGATATGTTCACGTTTGTTCGGTGATTATGAATAATTGAGATGAATTATTATTTTACAATGAAATTTAATATTCAATAGGCTCTATAATTGATAGTAAATTCGATCAGAAATGTGTTTCAAATATATTTTCATTGAATAGATGCCCAACTTCCATTCCGAACGTTTCATCCTATTGAAAAAATATATTTTTGATTTCTAAAAGCTTCAAAGAACAAACTCTAATTATTTTTAAAATTTTCTGCCATTAGTTTGCAGGTAAAAAAAACTATGTGTGCCGACATTTCCCTCATTTGGTGACCAATCTGGGGTTAATAAACTATCTAGGGGATTCGTGATGACTATATATATATTTTTTCTCTTGCTTTTGTAATTTAATCGAATCGAGTTTTATTTGCATAACTTTTAAAAAGTTTTTTCTGCAAAACAACAGCTTTCCGCTTACATATTTGCTTATATACTACACCACGTCTTCTTTCACATCGTGTTATCTAACATTTTTTACTTTTTCTTAATTTATTTCTCCGCTCCAACTCTCCCCTCTTTATTTTGCACCATGGCCATCTTTCTGCACACTTGTTCTTGTCCCTAAAATACTCACATATACCTGTATGTATTTTCTCACCCCACATTTATCTCACATTTATCGTTTGCCCCTTTATTTTCAAATCATTTGTACCTTGCACCCACTCCTCTGTTTTTTTTTCTTACTTTCTCCGTTATTAACTTCCTAACTTTTCTACAGATCAACAGATCGACTCTAACGTCTCATTCTGGCTCTTTATATATCCTCTAATTCCGAGTCATTTTCTTATTTTCGTAGATTTTCTTATTTTTTTCTTTTCCTTCCTTGATTGTTTTTTGCAATTTTTATCATTGAACATTTTCATCGCAGACCGAGTTCACATGTCCGGATTGTCCGTATACGACCAACGATCCAACTGCCATGGCGATACACCGGGTTCATCATCGTCCCAATCTCGAGGCAATTTTCAAATGTTACCTGTGCCCGTATTACGTCACCACGAAAGCGTAAGAATTTATTTTTATATCATTGCTTTGCTTGATAATGGAGGAAGCTATGTGACGGTGAAAACATTTCTTTCTAATCGGGATTTTCATGTGGTGCCTTATAATTTCTAAGTCATCCGTGATTTTCGTGATAATTGACGTAGCTGCTCGGAATTGACAGTTTTCAAATTTTCAAAGAATGTTGGTTACCACTTTAGCATTCGCGAATTTTGAGATATTCGTGATACGTACGAAATTTGGCGAAGATCGGCAAAACGGTTTGGTTTTTAGAGCAATCAAGAATTGTTAACTTTTCATCGAAGCCAATTCAATAATATTCGAGGAAACTTGGTGAAGTGTATACACGAGCGTAAACCTAACGTTCATCTTTATTTGTTACGAAATTGCGTAAATATCGTAAGACGCGTTAAAATTTTCGAAACATACTTTTTATGTACAGTCGAGTCTCCATTTATGCGTTAGGAAAGTTCTACATAAAATACCGTACACGAAACAAGCTGAAAGTTGAAACTTTTCATTCTAATTTCTTCGAATCGTAGTTACTACACGAAGCTTACGCTACGAGAAAGCCAGAAAATTGATAAAAATAACTTTCTCATAGAGAGACTTTTTGTTTACTACCTAAGACTCGAAGGAGACAAATTTCAACCTTCAACTTTTTTTTTTCCATTTGATGATTAATGCGTTGAGTCTGTCCGTGTCTTGCCTCGGATGTTTGTCGGTAAATAAAACATTCCAGATGGCGCCACGTGAGTGTGTCCCCATTAACTTATCGTGTTTTCTCTTTCACAATACTTATTCCATCTCGATTCAGTGAATTATTGGAACACGCGAGACTACACGGCGAGGAACTAGCGGTCGTTCATCAGAGAAGCATGGATTCTTTGTCGCCCGCGATTAAACGCAAGTCTCCTCAGCGTGGCTCGTTGGACAATGGTAAGACACGAACGAAAAACATTTCTAAACGTCTTTACAATTTAATTTTTTCTTCAACGCAGCTCGAACAGAAAGTTTGTGCCTTCGTAGTTTTTTTGGGGTTCCGTAGCCAACTGGGAACCTTTATGATTTTGGTTTGTCCATCTGTCTGTCCGTCCGTTTGTCTGCATGTCACAGTCCTTCCATTCTCTCATCCATGTACCGATAAAGATGAAATTTGATACAGAATTGTAGATCGATGATCCAAAAACAAAAAGGATAGCATTAACAATGAAAAAAAATTTGAACCTCTTCTCACAGATTAAAAAATGAACTCGAATTTTTTCAAGCTCACCCCATCGAGTGAGGAGTTTTTGATAGGTCTTCTCAAATGCAATTTGAAATGTTCTTAGACCTTTTCATTTTGACCCTTCAGTCACGAGAGATTCGCTTTCAAAGTTTTCATTGAAGTGTCTCGACGATGACTTCTCATTTTTAAACTATCACTTCAAAAAATTTACAAAAGATCCCAGAATGTAGCTTTTAATCAGTACATTCAATCAAAATTATAACGAACACCGTAGTAAAAAATAGTCAACGAAAAATACAAAAAATATATATAAAATTTCGGTTAACGTTTTCGTGAAGATTAACATCTTTCGTCAATAGCTACTACAAAACCAGGATGGTCACTTATTCGATAAAAATGTATTTCAAATACTTTTTGGACCGAATAACAATGAATTTTACCGGATTTATGAAATATTTCAATCAATTGTAAAATAATAATTTACGCAAATTGATTATAATTATTACAAAAATTGTGAAAACGATTGATTTTTCATGACAATTAATTTTAGTAATTTGTTTGAAAAAGTACTTAAAAAATACATTATCATCGAATGGATGTCCATTCCTGCTACATAAAGACTACGGAACCCTAATATCACGTACGTCCCCAACACGCTGCATCACATTTTGTTTTTTTCTTCGAAATATTCATCCTCAAAAATTTCATCTTCAAAAATTTCATCTTCGTTTCACAAATTTCGCAGATAATTCATCGAAATCCGACATAGCGATTGAAAAAATCGTCGACGCGAGACCATCAACGCGTCCGAACGAAACCCCAACCCCGGACGCAACATCGACCCCGATGTTACTGGACACCCGCGCATTACCCGACACGCCTCTGGTATGGGTATCACGACCGGACGGCACAATCGCGAAGATGCTCAAATGTCGTCACTGTCCCCACGTGTCGACCCGTCGCGCGGAAGTTCGCGATCACGAAACAATGCACACAAATTCACCGACATCCGGAAATTCCGTAGCCTGTCCGGACTGCAGTTTCACGTGTTCCCGTCGCGACGTCATGGAAACCCACGCGGAGATGCACATGGGTTCCCTGGGTACGGTTCATTGTCTCGTGGACGACGCGCGTACCGATGCTCAACAACTCGACGATCTAGCCACGCTTCTGGGTCTCTCGCGCACGCCCACACTCGCTTCCGAACCCGATCTCCGTGACACGCGTCTCGTCCATTGTTGCGCCAAATGTCCAGCTCGGTTTTTGTGCGAAAAAGAATTGCGAATACATTTGCGTTATCATTCCACGGAATTGGCTTATTCTTGTCAATGGTGTTCCTACGCCGCCCGACAACCCGCTCACTTATTGGCCCATCAAAAAGCACACTCGTCGGAGTATCAGGATCGTACGAGATTTTTATTATCAATGTACGGCCATTCGCAGAGATACGCCCCACCGAACACCGCTTGCGTCGAATCCACGAACTCGCGTTCGAACCCCAACGAAAATTCCAACCCGGAACGTTCGTCAACGACCTCGAGATCCGCAAACGTCGCTTGGATAGTCGTGGAAATGACGAAAACATCGTTGCAAAATTTTTCAACGTTGAACAACGAAACGAACGATCAACAAAAAATGTTGGGTGGCAATCAAGTGTTCACGTGTGCCAAATGTCCGGCTCGTTACTTCAAACTCGACGCTTTGGAGTATCACATGACGCTTCACGGTTCGAACAATCGTTTCAAATGCAACGATTGCGATTATTCGTCGAAAACTGCGCAAAATTTGTTGAAACATCAGGTGGTTCATCGTCGTCACGTGGAATCCAACGAACCCGCGTCAATGACCGAACAACAAATTTCCGACGTTCAATTGGCCGTTACCGCGCGCGGCAATCCGAATTACGTTTATCCGGGTTACGTGAAAAACGGACGTGTCAAGGAAAAACGTTACAAGTGTCACAAATGTCCATCGGCTTTTGAAAAACGCGAACAATATCGCGTGCATTTGACTCTGCACGGTGCGAAACAACGTTATCGATGCGACAAGTGCGATTATTCGGTCAAGTATTACGCGAATTACACGCAACACGTGAAAAAACATCACAACAATGCGCAGGCGCAAGCTTCGCGACGTCGTTACGAGACGGATGCGATTGTCGTTGATACGGATAACAATGTTTCCGACAATGTTGTCACGGATATTCGTGGGTCGAAGAATCGACGAAAATCCACGATTTCGTCGGGAAACTTTGGATTTTACGAAAACGGATGCGCCACGGGTTCGAACGTCGGTGGCGCTCATGTCGCGTCCAATCAGGACAAACAATCGATCGTTCTTATGCAAAAAAAGGGAGTTTCGATGACGATGGACGAGGCGAACAATCGTGTTGTGCGCTGTCAAGATTGTCCGTTTTCCTCGACCGACAAAGACGCGATGGACGCTCATCGACGTCGTCACGGTATCGACAGACTCACACCTTCGTGTCCACATTGCAATTATGTTCCGCGAAAGGATGAGAACGTCGGTGATCATATTAGATTGCATTTCACGAGATTGTACAAACCGGAATCTTATTTGATCGTTGAATTGTTGTCGCTCACGGTAAGATCGATGTTCAATGAGAAAAAAAATGGCGATGGGGATTGTGCGGATGTGCTTTTTCGCGAATGCGCCGATGGAACGTATTTACCGCTGACGGATTCAACACCCGCTACGTCTAACAATGCTGCTAATGGATATCAAGAAAAAGTTATTGTGGATCCGAACACAGGTGAGACGAAACAACGTTGTTCGACATAAAATCGCAATTTTTTTTTCGTTTTTTTTTTAATCCTGTTATATACATTGTATATACATTAAGGTGGTCCATGTATGGCGTTTGAACGAATTTTGATGTCCCCCTCTCCCTTCAGATTAGTTCCAAATAATTGAAAATGAGTGCCCTGGAATTATAATTGATTATTATCATATATATTTTCAATATCAATTTTTGTTTGAAATAATTAAAAATGAGTGCCCTGGAAATTTGCGCCCTCTATTCATTATAAAAATTAGATATTACCAATATGGGTCGATTTTTCCCTTTAAGCCGAAAACCCGTGACTTTATTTTTCCATCTTCAAACGCATGACTGGGGTCCGAACGCACCCCGAGCTTTTTTTTATCATGGAACCAGTCTTATGCTGATAAACACTTTCTTATGCATCGTTTCCTTCGTTTTTATCATGAGGAAAAGAGAATGGGTGTACGAGAAATCTCATTTTATTAACATTGAGTTGATGAAAAAACCCATTTAGAGACTGAAAAACGGAAAAAAAATCAGCAATAGGCTCTTTTTTTTCAAAGTTCGCGTGGGGTGTGTTGTCATGAGTATTAGGGTTAAAATAGACAGTTATTTGTCGGAGATGTGCTTATTCGAGTGTCTCGAAATCTTTTGAAAAATACAAAATACTTCTGCACGAGTTCGTGGTATTTGTGTATAAATGAAAAAAAATGATAAATATTATACCGGTCATTCGAACCTGATAAAAGTATTCCAAAATTCGATGAAAAAAAAAAAACGAAAGACGAGAAAGATTAGTCGGAATGACCGACGTTAAGTTGAAGATCAATATTTTTCCATTTTACAAGGGGAAGGCCTCGACTGCGACATTGACTTTTCAATGAAACTATCATAAGTCGATAGTACATTGAAAATCATTAGACACGTGTCCCGGCTTCTTTGATGGTGGGCCCTAGGTTAATTATTATTAATTTTTTAAAATCACCGTCGCCACGGCTGATGAACCAGGCACCACTTACGTGCGTTACTGTCACCAAGCGCCGAATGGCGCAGGGACAAAGCGTTAGCCCAATGATCACGATGTCGATGGTTCGAATCCTGTTGGTGTACATTTTTTTTTTTATTGCTGATATGCAAACAATTATTTTATGACGCTCCGCTGGTGATTGAGTTTGTTTTTTCTATAAAACAATAGTGAGATTAATGGGAAATAAAATCATGCCGGAACTTTTTGGATTATTTTCGGACATAATCGTTCGAAATCGTTCGCGGATAGTCTCCTTTCAAGTGCACAAATCCTACGTTAAAGTTACGGAAAAGTGCTCAAGCCTCACGTTTGTGAAAACCAATTTCTATTATTTCTTGATTCGTGAGGAGGGCTGCAGATTCGCTCATTTACGATGACGTCTTTACGAACGAATCACACGGAGTACGTTGTGATTTAAATGTTTCTACGATGACTGTGATCCACGACTACGTGAATAAAAATAAATCACGATTATGTTCGAAAATAATCCAAAAAGTTCCGGCATGATTTTATTTCCCATTAATCTAACTATTGTTTTATAGAAAAAACAAACTCAATCACCAGCGGAGCGTCATAAAATAATTGTTTGCATATTAGCAATAAAAAAAAAATGTACACCAACAGGATTCGAACCATCGACATCGTGATCATTGGGCTAACGCTTTGTCCCTGCGCCATTCGGCGCTTGGTGACAGTAACGCACGTAAGTGGTGCCTGGTTTATCAGCCGTGGCGACCGTGATTTTAAAAAATTAATAATAATTAACCTAGGGCCCACCATCAAAGAAGCCGGGACACGTGTCTAATGATTTTCAATGTACTATCGACTTATGATAGTTTCATTGAAAAGTCAATGTCGCAGTCGAGGCCTTCCCCTTGTTAGAATTGATATATTTCAATATCAATTTTTTAATTCCAATAAAATTACCCAGAAACAAGAGAAAAAAAACTTAGTTTCAACAACTTTGTCCATACGTTTCCAAAGTTAACAGAAAGGTATTGGTACCATTGTCTTCCCCATTAAAAACAAAACTCGAACAAAATGCACCGCTTAAAAATTTTGTCCTAACCGATGAATCATCATTCCACGCGTGGTACAAGTCTCGGTGCGTTCAATCCCCCCAGTAACTCATTCACGTATGAGCCAGCTGTGTCAACCGGTCTAGAGTTAATCGGAGATTGACTAATTTTGGGGGCACTGATTTCCAGTTGTTTGGAAACAATCTGAGGTGCGTACCGATCAAAATTCGTCCAAACCCCATACAAGGACCATCCTAATACACATATATGTATGTGTATATATATACATACATACATACATAAATACATATGCAATTGATCGAATCCTCTCCATTATCCAAATTGTCTCGACTGTTTATAGTTAATCGGTGCGCTAGTAAGTATGCGCCGAAAAACTGAATAAGTTGAACATTGACGAGAAGAAAAATCGACCGACGAACGAAGTTTTCGCGTATTGATCTAAATGACCGATAAACAATGACGCGGTTCGCCCGTTCGACGTTGTCGGGTGTTTATTATCTCCCCCCTCCAAAACCCGCCCGCAAGCCATAATGTTGTTTAACATTCATCGACGTTTACGAAATTGGGATTTGTTTTGATCGTCGAATTAACGAGTTGTGAAAATTAAATGACGAACGAACTGAATCCACGTGTGTGCGTGTGTGCGTTTGTGTATAGATGAGACGAAGAAGAAATAAAAAAAAAAAAAAGAAAGAAGCATCGTGTGATACAGAACAATTAATTATAAGATATCATGCACAGCTTATGTATGTAAAATAAATTGCTTGTTGCCCGGGGGAAATGAAAACAAAAAAAAATTGGATGGAAATCATTGCGATTGTGTTGAGGTATCATTTATTCGTTTGTTTTATTTATTTCATAATTATTACAGGAAATCGTTGTTTTGTCAGTAAATGGACGACAAAAATATATATATAATAAATATAATAATGTTGCTAAATCGTCTGAAAAAAATTGGATTTGATGTCCCAAAGGAATATCTCGGACAGACTGTGTTTTTTAAAATCTACGGTAGGGCTTTGTCAAAGTAAAAAAAGGAACATTTTTATTCGTGACGTTCATATTATTATTATTTTATTATTACTGTTGTTGTTGTTGTTTGTTTTTTTTTCATCTTAATATTTACAGACACTGTTTTTGAAATCCACGAAATACAAAATATTAATTACATCGAGGACTTTGATTGGGACATAATATTAAATCTAGATTGAATGTTATTTCGGAATTGCGGTTCTCTGACTGAACGCGATCGTCAAAACTTTTTTTTTTTTTTTTTTTTTTTTTTACGCGACGAAAATTAATACTATTGAATTGTACAACCGTGGATTATTATCGTGGAAGTCATAATTGTTCTCTTCTTTTTCACAGTTTTTTCAAATTGAAATTTATGTTGAGAAAAGAAGAAAAAAGGAAAAAAAAAATTCATGAGGATAAAGGCGAAATTACGTATTATCACAAGTAAAAAAATATTTTCGAAGCCCACGAAACGAAGATTGTGTGAAGAAAGTTTAACTGAAATGTGCGGTCGTATAACGACACGTTTTTATACACTGGCTCTCGTCAATTACTCGCTTCCGATTGATTCAACAGCTAAATTGCAATACGGTTTGAGATCTAGTTTTTTTTTGTGTTTCTTTTTTATTTATTTATTTTTCCTAAGTCTCTCAGTGTCAAGAAAAATTACGGAGAAAGGTTATGGCAAAGTTTTTCACCGTTGAAATGAACCGTGGCCACGTTTTTTTTTCTTTCAATGGCTGACAATTTCGTTGACACACATGTTGATTATGGGTCTCAACTCTTGTTGAGCGTAATCCTCCGGCAGAGGCAACTGCGACACTAGATTCACGAGCACACGTGCCGTCGATCTGTTCTCATTCGGCTGCAGCAGCAGCAAACTCCGAGCTAGATGCAACGTTCTCTTTGCGATCTCCGCTTGACACAATCTTTGAAGAAAGAAAAAAATGATTATCGTATTATTTTTTTCTAACCTTCGTGATAGATCATGAATATCATGATCGGGTTATAATCAATTATGTAATTACAATTGATTATGATAGTGATTGTTTAAAATCGATTATATAATTGCCATTTATTATAATCGAATACAATCGATGTTATAATTGTAATTGATTGTCTTCGATGACAATCAATTTTTTTTTTTTTGTTAACTTTTTGTCAATATTTTTTATTAACCTTCGTCATGGATCATCAATATCATAGGTAATTGGGTTATAATCAATTATATAATGGTCATTGACTATAATCGTAATTAATTACAATTACTAGATCGATGTCATAATTACAATTGATTATAATCGATAATATAATTGTAATTTATTACCATCGACGATATAATTATAATTGATCATAATCGATGTTATAATCGTAGTTGATTAGGATAAATTCAATAATTGTAATCGATTATAATCGATAGTTGATTGATCGGCAATTGCGCCATTAAATACCTGAGTTTTGCGGTTGGACACGGAAAGTGATTGATTTTCGTGCACAGAGAGGTGAGTTGGGGTTGCAACAGTTCGAGTTTGTAACCAATCTCGGAACAATCGCGATTCTTCAAAAATGATTCGATCTCAACGGCAACGGCCATGTAGTCCCATAACAATTGGCCCTGATGGGCCCAACCGTTTACCAGAGTGTTGCACTCTGGGGGTACCAGAGGACTCAGCAATGATCTCAAATACTCGTAATTTTCTGAAAAGAAAATAATTATTTTTTATAATCGTACGGGCGAACTTAAACGACATGACAATTAATTATATTAGAGTGTGTTATACAATGGCAGGGTTTTTTGATTCTTATGGCGACTTCTATACTCAAATTAGATACTATCAAGAGACATCTGATAAAATTTGAGCCTAGTCGGACTATATTCAGAGGTTCCGCTTTAACGAATTCGATTTTGCCTTTGATTAACACGTAAATAATTTTTTTCTTCTCACTTGCAATCTATTTTTCCGGCAAATGAAAAGTTTCAGGGATGGACAGTAAGTGTAATGTACAGTACTAAGGTCACTCATAAAGGGGATATTTTTTGTTTCACAATAAACAAACAGTTAACCATTTTTTTTTCATCAGTTTTAAATATTCTTGTTAAAAAGAAAGTCGTTATGTTCTTTTATTCAAATCACGAAACAAAAAATATCCCCATCACAAGTGACGGAAACGCTATGTTTCGCACTTATTTTCCATTCCCGGAATTTTTTCATTCGCCGGAAAAATAAATTGCAACCGAAAAAAAAAAATTTTTTTTACGTGTTAATCGAAGGCCGAATCGAATTGGTGAAAGCGGAACCGCTAAATATTGTCCGATTGGGTTCAAATTTTGAGAGACGTCGCCTGATATTATCTACTTCAAATGTAGGAGTCGCCACAAAAAACGAAAAAAGAACTTTGCCTTTTTTTCAACACATATAGATATATAATTTTTTTTCAACCAACCATTTATAATCGCGTCCGCGGCAAGTTGTTCGATGATGACCTCGTGAGCTTTGTTCCACATTTCGGCTTGTATCAGATACCACGCTGCTTCGCCGTAACGGCTCATCGCACAACCTTTCACGGCTTTCGCCTCGTTTATCCACATCGATGGAATTCCCAATTCCTCCTTCAAAAATTCTTCGCGCTTCACGTAATCCGCATCGTCGTCGATTTCCACGTGGCGCGATAACAAATCGAGCACGGCTTTACGACGTCTTCCGGTATCACGTAGATGCATCACGACGAAGATGGCCCAGTGCCAGAGATCGTAAGCTTCGAGCTGGGCAGCGAAATTTGCGTGTGTCAGAGCGGCAACGTGTTCGGACAGATGGGAATATCCCAAACCGACGATCACCTGTTGCACCAACCAGCTGGTGGAAAATGGCACGTAAATGAAAACAAATAAAATAAAATAAATACATTATTATTGGTAAAAGCAAAGTATAATCAATATAAATTACTTCCAAAAGAAATACAAGTTAATTTTTTTTTTTAATTAAAGATGCCAATAGTTTGCAAGTAAAAAAAAAAAAGTGCCATCGTTTCCCTCATATGGCGACCAATCTAGGATTAAAAATACTACGATAGCCATCGTCGATATTTCTGAAGATATTAAGGTAGTATCGTACAAACCGTAAGAGTCAAAGCAAGCCTGAAGCTATACCATCTCCAAATGAGTTACGTAGTACCTGTGTGTGACAAAGACGCGTGGTATGATGTCGATTAGAGAGAAAGAGAGAGAGACGATATTTTCCGATGTTTATTTGCTTATTATTCTCGTCACAGTCTGTTGATCTTTACGGTCAAGTGCCCAAAATGTTGCCCGAATATTAAACTTGCAGCTCGAAGTGTTTTCATTAAAATCTGACGGCAACTTTTTGTATTATATCAAATTTAGCGTGTTTTTCCATAAGGCTCAATGTTAAACGTGAAAAAATTAAAGTGTTGATATCTTTTTTCTCGTGCTCCGGAGGGCCATAAAAATTTAACTGGGCCTTTTTCTCATCAATACCCATAAGTATGCCAAGTTTCATGAAAATCGGACGGTAAAGTCTCCTATATGCGATACTACCTTAATAGCCATCTTCAGAAATATCGACGATGGCTATAAAATATTTCATCTTCAGAAATATCGACGATGGCTATCGTATTATTTTTAATCTCAGATTGGTCGCCATATGAGGGACACGTCGGCACTTCTTTCTTTTTCTTTTTACTTGCAAACTATCGGCAGCATTTTTTTTTTTTTTTTTTTCAAAATTTAGAGTGTGTCCTTTGGAGCCTTTAGAAATTAATTGGTACAACAACGAGTTATCACGTTTTACCTGAGCCTGTAGTCCAGAGGATCGGCGGTGTGGGTGAGCGGATTCAAAAGTTCTTCCAACGGATGATCACCGGTGCAGTACAATTTCACAAGATGATAACAAAGATCGTAAGTTTTTTTGCCGCTGGTGATCTCAGCGTCGTAATCCTGATCCTTGTAATCGGGCAAAGGTGCGGCGGCGTAAACGTCGGTGATCGCGCCGTTGAACGCGGCCTCGTAAAGCTCGACGACGTCGGTTATGGAAGCCGTGGCGGGCGAAAGATACCACAGATGAATGGCCAATGCACGTTTCCAATCCATGCTCTCGCAAACGTTTATCACGTCTTCCCGATGCGATATCAATTGTTCACCAGCCACCAACATGTACAATTTCAATCGGCACGTCGATATATCGGCTACGACGTTGGTGGCTTGCCACAGAGCGATGGTTTGTTTTAGCATCTCTTTTACGGACGATGCACCGCCCAATTGCGACATCAACAGTGCGAGCGTGTAATCCCCGAGCTTGCGAGCCTGTTCGCAAGCTTCTTCCAATTTGTTTGCTGCGACGAAAATTTACATATTTTTTTTCAATTTTTTAAAAAATTTATTTATGTTTAACTGTTCACGAATGGGCATTCGTATAATGTTAAATTGTATTTGAAATACACTTTTTCCAACGAATTAATCTCATCGATAATTAGGGGGCAAGTAAGGGAGGACTCGGTTCTTTTATCGATTCAAAAAAAAAAAAAAAAAAAAAACATTTTCACCTGATTTTATTTTTTGAAGGATTATGAATATAAGTCCCAAATTTTAAAATTCGCAAAATTGACTGAGTTATTATATATTTCACCGTATCCTCATGGTAGCCGCTCTATCAAATAAGTAGTGATGATGATAATAATAAATACGAATTCGGTCAGTTTTTTGTGAAAGTCGATCATTTGAGTTTGACAAGTGACGATTTCGTGAAAAAAGAAAATTGTTTTTTTCTTCCCTTTAAAGATCGTCAAAAAATAGCTACAAGTGTGCAAACTAAAATGTCCTTTGGTGTTTCTTTCTTTCGGACTAGCAAAAGTGAAGAATTTTCCATAAAAATTATTAACAATTTTTTTTTTCGGCACACAAAGAATCAATCTCGGAAGAATATCTCAAAGAATATCTTGGAATTTTTCGAGTAATCGATTGCAGTTTTTTATGATGAGTGTGCTATTACTCATGAATAAAATGATCTGTCAGTAAAGTATTTCGAATACGATTTTCATTTTATAAATGCATATCCCTGATCCCCGATGATTATCATGTTTTTCGTTACCGGAAAGAAGCGACAGCATGTGACGATCTTCGCCGGTGATATCCGTTATTTCACGTTGAACAGTATCTTCGACGACCGTTCTCAGCCACTCTCCGAAAGCTTCGCGTCTCACCATCACCGTCTCGTGTTTCTCTAAGTCTGTCAGGAACATATTAAAAGAACATATTATAATATCCGAAAATGCTATTATCAATATTATTTCGTTTTTCTCGAAACTGCCTTTTTGCAACTATGGGCTGAAAATATCTCAGCAATCAATGACTCGAATGACTTCAAATTTAGAGAGCATAAAGAGACCACATCTCGCTATCGTCTTAACTTAAATATTTTTCCTCAGTCGAAAATTACGATTTCCATGGGAATAACTTAAAAAAAAAAAGTGAAAAACACAAATTCTTTAAAAATAGTTCCACCGTTTTGTCAGCATTTTTTTTTAAATACAATCCTAGTTTAGACAATAGTGACTCGTCTTCTGGATATGAATATGCCCCTGGCTTTAATACGCCAGATAAAAAAACAGCAGTTGTACCACATCTTAAGGATTCGATATTTTGTGCCAAAAGAAAATATTCCAGCTTCATTCAATATTATTGATAAACATATTCGCTCAGTTTCATTGCAATGAACCCAAAAATATTCCTCAAAAAAATTCCTGAAAATTTCCAAATAACAGAAGACTATCTCTAACGTCTCTCGCACCTCAGCGAGCACTAATAGCGCTCTCTCTCTATCACTCTCGTCGCGACCCATGTCCCAAAATCACCCAAATTTTTGTAGATTTGTAAATAAAGAAAACAAAAATGTTACCTGCGTTCGGTTGCAATTCCGGTGAGTTTCCCCACAGTGCAACGCACAATCGCCAAACGTCGGACGCGTAGAACGACAAACGATCGGACGAGCCATCGTCAGCGAGTTTCTGAGCCTTCGAAGCGTGAGCGTGAAGCGCCGCGAGCGCGGAATCACCGGACGACGCCCCTACTACCGGACAATCGCCTTCCTGACCCATCACGCAATGATTCAATTGAATTCTCAGATGGTCCTCGATACTCTCCTGCGCGATTCAATTGAAAACGGATTTTTTTTTTTATAGTTTCGAAAGATTTTGAGAGAGTAAAAAAAATTCAAATTCAAACAAACTGGTCGAGTGCGCGTTCGACCCGCGCGCAGAGATTTCTGTATTAGATTTTTCAATAAAATGATAAGTTTGTAAAATTAATTCTAAGAAATCTATAGAACCAAGGACTTTCGTTATAATTTTCCGGTAGACTTCAAGAAAGACGTTATATTTCCTGATTTTTTGACTGATTTTAGACTAAAAATATATTTTTTTTATAATTTACAATAAAAAAAAATATATTTTCGCATATTTTTCAGTATTTCTTTTTAAAACATGCTATTTAGAATTATGAGAAAATATTTGTTTTTGTATTCTAATAATATTCTACATATTCCAGTGATATTCTACATAACAAACCCTTTCAAATGATATATAAAATTGAAAAAAAAAAAGAAAAAAAAAAGAGTACCTAATTTTCCCCCGGTCCCCTAAAATTTTTATATGAATATTTTCAAGTGTTAACTAGTGCAAAATTGGTGGGTTAATAAGATGCTTATTACAGACACGCGAGTCATCTTACAAGGGTTCCCTTTTTTTTTACTTTGGAGCTACGAAACCCTCCAAATTATTAAAATGTAAATATTGTAATTAAATAAAAATAATAATAATAATAATGCGTTAATTACTCGAAAAGTTTCTACGTGACCGCAATCGGCACCAGCGCCACCCAATATACGCAATCGTTGAACGATACTCGTGGAGGTGGTGTCGTCGAGGAGCCGTCCGGACACGTAAGTCTCGATCTGACTGAACGTATTGTGAAGCGGAACGACCGCCGCCTGCTCCTGACTGCTGAGCGACACGAGGGTCAATCCGGGACCCCAACTAGGCTTGAACGTACGTCCCATTTGTATACCCATGTCGGCGATGCAACGAAATTTCAATTTGCTGCACAACGATTGTCTCAATGGAATAACTTCGCCGCGATATTTCAAAACCACCGTTGTCGGATTAACGATCGGGGGTGGAATCGGTTTGGTCGCGATCAACGGTTTCTCGATCACGTCCATGGGTTGTTTCACTTTGATATCTTGAAAACGAAAAAAAAATAAAAATAATAATAAAGATAATTGTTTTATTTTTAAGTTTCCGCCTCCGCATTGGTTCTAAATATGTTTTTTTTTTTTAATGTTTGCAAAGTCTTCTCAACCTATTTCGATATTAATACGTGTCTAGGGAATTTTCACTTCTTGCATTTAGGTAAGTAAGTAAGTTAAAAAATCGATTTTCGATTTTTGTTCCGAAATCGAAAGTTGACATCCTAAAACTAAAGTTCTCGAAATTTGAGCCCCTGATCATAATGCTACGGTGTGCCTCAATAATGTTTATTATAATTTCTATCGACTTAAAAAAAAAACAAAAAAATAATTTTTTTTAAGTCAATGAAAATAATAATAAACAACATTGAGGCACCTTTCAGCATTATGATAAGGGGCTTAAATTACGATAACTTTAGTTTTACGAGGTCAACTTTCGATTTCGGAACAAAAATCGAAAATCGATTTTTTAACGACCAGTCTAACACATATATACATATCTATCACGTTAAATCCCACTCGTATGTGTATATATTTTTCTTTCATTATTTTTTTTCCGAACAAATATCCTTGACGTCATCTTCTCGAACGTAGACGCATCCGTGACAAGTTCACAGTCGAGCGTTACCTGTACTGATGTACGTGGAATCCTTGGTCGATGCAAATGGCAATTGACGATGGAGAGTTAGATTGGAACGTAGTGTAGGAAAGTACGAGGGTTGTGTTGCGTGGATGTTGTCCTTGACGTCGCCCAAATTCGAATCGTTCGGGAATTCCGGCGGAACGGTATCCAGCATCGATTCTGCAAAGTTAAAACCATGTCGACATAAAATTCGTTGAAAAAAAAAAAATAAATTACAATAATGATAATAATAATCAAAACATTGGTTCGCAATGATCATCGTACCATCGTTCAAGTCATCGTCATCGAAGAAACTGGCCTTCATCAATTGTAATTTGTGGCTGTCCGTGCCAATTACTCTGGCGTATATCGACGTCGGACTCAGAGCTGATGGTTGAATATCCGCCATAAAATCTTCTGCAATTATCGAATTATAAAAGTGTAAATTTTCGGTTTAAAAAAAAACCCCAAAAAAAAAAAACAATTATAGTTAATTAACGTTTGATTTATTCAGTGATGCTTACTCATTGGCAGAGTATCGTTCAACTCGCCCTCATCGTCATCGTGAAAACTAACAGTTTTGTCGAGATTACTGGTCCGATCATAGACGGTCCCGTTCACACCGTTGGGTAGCTGTATCGATTGTTAGAAAATTCATCAACGGATGTTACATTACAAAAATCTGGGAAGATATTGCACAAGGTTGAGGATTGGTTTTCAAACGTTTATTGCAAAGAGGTTATTAACTCTTGAAAAAAAGGCTGTACCTTCACCAGACTACTTTGGTCTAAAGATTACACATGATTACTTTTTTTTTTTTTGCAGAATACTTCGAATCGCTTATCGATTACAACTAAATGAAAATGATTGAATGTAATCTGCGACGGATTACATACAATTTTTCAATGACTACATACAATATTACAGGTTAAGCGAAAACCTCGACAAAAACCGAGGGGATATGCACTCTAAGAAAATTCCGTATACCAGATTAAATTGGCCTAAAAATTACACAAGATTACACATGATTACTATTTTTTTTTTTTTTTGCAGATTACTTCCAATCATTTATCAAGTACAGCTAAATGAAAATTATTACATGCAATCTGTGTCAGATTACATGCATAAAGACATAGGATCACCAAAAGAACAAATGTTGAACACATGAAGAATACATAATCTTAAGATTGCATAACAATTTTTAAAAATCACCGATAATTGCAAGAGCATAGGAGAAATACAACGATTTCAAGGAAAAACACAAAGAGTGACTACTAAAGATTACTAAAGAAAAGATACTGAGATACTTAATCATATACACCAGGTTACACGAGTGAATGTACACCCCCTCGTTTTATTGGATAAATATTTTATTTTATTTTATTTTTTTCCAAATTTTGATGCACTATTCGCGTTCGTCGTCTAACGCACCTCTTTGTCGACGTTCGTTGCGGCGGGTGGAAGCACTTGCGAACCCGGTTTCGTTTGACCCAACGGTTTACGTTGAACCCCAGTCGCGGATTTCAATTTTTTCATTCCCGGATCGACGGGCACCTCGGTGTCGTCATCGTCGGAATCACTCAGACCGTATTTGGAAAAATGATCAACCTGAAACGTAGGATTTATCAAACGTATTATTTATTATTTATTATTTATTATTTATTATTTATTATTTATTATTTATTATTTATTATTTATTATTTATTATTTATTATTTATTATTTATTATTTATGATTTATTATTTATGATTTATTATTTATTATTTATTATTTATTATTCATCGAAATTCAAATATTCACCTTGAAGACCCAAGAACCAGTTTCCGGACGATATTCGAGAAAACGGGTGTCGTGTTTGGCCGAAACTCTGCGCAATTTTCCCTCGTAGTTCATCGCGGTCAGACGATGAGGATCTGTGATGGGCTCGTGGAATGATTTGTCGTGAGGCCACACGCGTTCCAGGGTCACTTGAGCACGACGATTCAAACCCCGACCGACGGGCGGTTTTTTCTCGTCGTCGGGATATATGATCACCTCCTTGTGACGGAAGTGAACTGTCGTGTGATTCACGAAAATCGTTAGAATGCAATTGAGGTCAATGTAACGAGAGCATGTTATGGTTATCAAGGGACTAATCCTACTGTTAAATTTTCGAAAAAAAATCAAAGAAGAAAAAAATGATTTTCCTTTGGGAAAAAAAAAAGTATAAACGGTTAAGATTAATTATCAACAAGTTTTATGTTATCAAATAGCACATATTAAGTGGGTCTTATCATGACCAGGACGACCGAAATGTCAACGACCGTCCATAAAGAATTTTCGCGACGTGACCTGCGGAACATCAAATATATTGTACAATTTCGAATGAAATGCTTTGAAAAAATTCAAGAAGTTGCTTTAAACGTGTATAAATTTAATCGGAAAATACTAACAATGTACATTCAACCGTTTGTCTAAATTTAATTTTCAAAAAATCACTATACACATGAGAAGACCCCCTTAACATGATGTGCCACACATTTATCGTTATCTCCCGAATTACTGCCCATGTAGCACAACGACTAAATACAAATTCGTCAAACTCACCAATCTCATCGAGATTCAACCCGTAAACGTCGAACGAATCCGGAAAATAAACATTTCCATAACCTTTACGTCCAATCGTGAAATTTCGAACGACGCAAGTCTCGCCACGAACGTAATCGTCGAGTTGTTCGATCGGAGGAATCGTGTAATAACCGACTCGTCGAAGAACCACTTTCGACAAACCTGGCTCGCAATCTTGCTGCTGAAGCAACGATAACGGACTCTCGTCGAGATCGTGACTCGAATCTGTGATTTTGAAAAGAAAAACAAACGAGAAAAATAAATAAAAAACATTTCATAAAAATATACATTGCCATTAATTGTCAATGAATTAATTACTTTCTTATTTAGATAACACATTTATTGTCATTACCGTTGAAAATTCCGGGCGAATCACCTCCGCTCTTATCAGCCCCCAGGGAACAATTCAGACTGACGTTGGCGGTCGGGCTTGTTTGACCCTGCGATTGGGTCTTACCACTGTTGTCCGAACGAAATATCACGACCGTATTTTCCAACGCTTCTTGAGGACTTTCCGCGTTGGTGAATCGTTGATCATCGAGTTTTTTGTAAGTTTCACGCCTTATCAACCTGAACGCGAGTTCGATAAACGGATTGAGTAAAATTTTTATGCACCGATGTAAAATAATGTTGGAAAATATCCGACAAATTACCGCGCGGCGTATAAAAAACTAGTCGCGACTTTGAAAGATGATTGCTTAGTCAAAAATGTAGATACAGATTTATTTGAAGAACCATTCGAAAGCTTATTAAATTCTTCGTCGATTGAGCTTTGGTCAAGTAAATTTGAAAAACTGTGTGTCGAATTATCACGACAACACACTTCACGTAGCGTGGGGTTGGGCTTACCCCAATAATTCACAACAATGCTCTCATCGCTTTGACATGAATTTTTTTTTTAACCATGCTTAAAAATAGTAAATAAATTGATAATGATGATTATTAATTTTAATTACTTGAATTGAATGAAATATAATTAAATTTATAATATGATATAATTTATTCGTTTATTTATAAAAATTAATTACTCGAATCGAATGAAACACGCATAAAATGATTCCTCGTCGAAAACGCGATTGAATGAACACAAGAAGATTAATCCGAGCCGTGTAAATTAATCTGGGGTTTGGGAACCCCTGGGCGAGGTCTCAGCGTTAAAAAAATCTGTAGATTCATTTTTTGACGGAGCTGCGATTTTTCAAAATCGCAAATAGTTTCCAGTTTTTAGCGGTAATTTATTTGATTAATTAATTTAATAAAATAAAATAAAATAATTTTCAGTAATTTTATTGTAATTACCAAGAAGCCGATGAAGAACGTCGTCGCGAATCTTGCCGTTGATTCTCCTTGTTCGTGGCCTCTATGTCGTTGTTCGTGGAAGTCGATGCGTCGATGCTTTCGTCTCTGGCATCGTTATTGTGCGGAACATTGACGTTATCGTCGGTGCCCGATGACGTGCCGCTCGACAACGGTTTCGGACGAAGTACCAAACGCTTGGCGTTCGGTCGTGGCTGAAAAGCTTCCAACAAAGTCGGATCCTCTTCTTCCAGACCCTCGAACAGAGACTTCTGCGCATGATTGAAAAATAAATAAATAAATAAATGAATAACCGGTTAATCAAACATCCGGTCATCTTGGATCACGTGTTAATCGGTAATGAAGAAGATGGTGATAACCCCGACGAACCTTGGACAGTTGAACCGCCGTGACTACTCGAGCTTTGATCTTGGGAGAATTATTGTTCGTCGAGATCTTGTACTGCGAACCGTTCAACGATTTTGAGGCTGGATTAGCGGGCTTGAGAAGTTCTTCGGCTTTGCCAGAAGCCTGTGGAAAACGTACGAATGAAACATGATTGTTATGGAAATTATAATTGATCAAACGGATTCGACTCGATTTTTATCGGTAGCCATTTGAAATAAAACATATGTATGTATTACAATATTTTTTTCTTAAAAAGTACTTTCTTCAGCTGGAACTTGAGATCTGGTTCATCAATTTTTATTTATTTTTCGCAAAGTTGAGAATTATATAGATATATTTTTTTCATTCAAAAAATTGATTCACAATTTTGTTTATTTATATATTGCTAAAATCCATTTATGAATATCATATTTTGTAATTTTATCATAAAGTAGAAGGTTCAATCATGATGCATGAATTTTTTCAGCTTTGTAAAACTATATTTACAATATTTACCATAGACATTTAAAAAAAGGGCGTCATTTCAAGAATAAGGCGTAAAACAAAAAGCTTTTCTGGAATAGAGTTTGAAAAATGAATAAAGAAATAAAATTAAAAGAATATTAAAATAAAAATAAAAAATCGTGACAAAATGCTTACGGGTAGAAGATTTTTCAACAGAGGCGAATCGCCGAACGGAGCCGACACCAATGCCAAAATTTGTTGATGGACGGGAACGGAGCTTGGATTTTGTTGCGTTTGATTGGATCCAACACTGCAATGAAAAATAAAGTTAATATAGATCAATAAAGAAAAAAGAAAGAGAAAGAGAAAGAGATAACAATCATGATTTATCATTGGGATACTCACCCGCCACCGAGCAAATTCATTCCCAGACCCGGAGCCAGACCGGTGCCCGTTCCAAATCCGGTAGTTTGTCCGAAAGTACCGGTACTGTTGAACGTTGTACCGGTCGTGCCGCTGCTGAACAGACCGCCCGGTTTTGGCTGACCGAACAGAGAACCACCACCGCCCAACGTCAGACCCGTATTTGTGCCTAAAAAAAATTGCAAAAAATAAAAAAATGCGTCGATCGTAAAGCAGCTCGAAAGAAAAAAATTCCTTCGATTTTCGCGGCTCTCATTCACTCAAAAGTATCTCGCATATAAACTACTGTAATAAAACTAGTGAAGTGTAATAACCGAGTCCGGACGTAGATACGGCTGTGTTGCCAAATGAAAATCCGGTTGTTTGTCCAGCGGGTTTCAACGACGAGTTGAACAACGAAGTGCTGGTGTTGGGAGCGGTTCCGAAACCCGTGCCAGTTCCGAACGTAGGTGCGACACCGGTGGCGAAGGTCGATTGATTGCCAAAACCCGTGGTTCCCATGGGTTTCGTTCCGAACACGGACGTTCCCGTATTCGTCGGTGCTGTCTGACCGAAATTTCCAAAACCCGAATTCGACGTTGCCATGTTGAATGCCGATTTGTTCTGATTGAACAATCCGATGCTCTGCGACAATATTTCGTTCGAAATGAAAATTCGTTCGAAGCGTCGATTGTTTCAATGACGAGTTATAAGATTTCGGGTTTGTTGTTCAGAAACTTTGCCGATGGTGAACGTGTTAAGTATTGATATTACTACATTATTGAGAATTGATATTCTACTCGAAATTCTGAGTCCGATGTCCAGTAGAATTTAGAATGTTGAGAATGTGACCAACATTAACTGTCTTTAGACACACTTCAGTAAAATTCACCCCGACATATTTGAATTGCAATAAAAAAAAATGTCAGCATGTTCAAAACCTTTTCCCACAAGTACAACTTTTTCATATTTCAGGTTGATAAACCGTTGGAGTAAAATTCACCCAGTGTCAATTAAAAAAAGTTAATATAATACGATCGCCGTCGCCGAAAAAAAAAATGTATTACTTCGACCAAAGCAAAACGAACAATGGAAAAGATTTTACGTTTGGCTTACCTGGTTCGGTTGAGCAGTCCCAAAACCGCCGAAACTCGTGTTTTGCGTTCCGTTCATAACGCCGAATCCAGTGGCAGCGGGTTGGGCTGTGTTGGTGTTGGCGAAAAGCGTTGTTTGAGGCGCAGCTGAGAAATATAAGAATCAGAAAGATTTTACGATCATTTTTTGTGTCCACATTTTATTTTCTGCAGAAGTAGTTCGGAGGTTGTAGGGATATTACCAAACGGCTTCGCTTGGGTGTTGGCTCCGAACAAGCTCGACGAGGTTGTGGGATTGAAAGCGAAAGCGCTGGTCGTGGTTGTCGGGGCTCCGAATCCAGTCACCGGTTTTCCAAACAGACCGCCGGACGTTGTTGTTTGATTGGCACCAAAACCAGTTCCCATTGCTCCAAAACCTTTGATCGTAAATGCAACATTTTTAACAATTCGTCCGAATTACGTGAATCGCAAAAAAATGATTTTTTTTGCGATTCAAGTAATTTTTTCACGTAATTTTTTGGTATGCACGTGGTTAAGCATGATTCACAGATATTACCACTCGCAACGGTGCTTGTTATGGCTCCGGTATTGGCGAAAGGTGATTGCTGGGGTGCTGCACCGAACAGACTCGTTGTTTGACCGGCTATGGAAAAAATTATTATTCATACGAATATCAACGTAGATATGAGAATTTTTTATGGAAAAATGATCAACGATGAATTAATCGCTTACGCTGAGCAGGTCCCTTGAGGCCCAATGTGTAATCCTCCAATCTAAGTTCCTCCAGCGACTTGTTCTCGTACTCCTTCATGCACATTATGCAATAATGCCGCGTCGAAATGTTCTGAGTAACTCCATTCTTGACCATGGTGTCGCTTCCCGTCACAGGATTGAATTTAGTCATCGTTCCGGTTGTTCCTGTCGTAGTTGTATTACTTCTGAAGCCTAATCAAGATATATAATTGTGTTCCCCCTATGCCCCATTTAACAAACTAACTACCCCATCGGATTGTTGGTCAATCCGACGAGCGACGTACCTCCGCCGCTGCCGAACAGGCTTGTGTTTGCGGTCGCAGCGGGCTGGCCAAACGGCGTCGTCTGTTGAACCGCAGGTTGGGGCTGTCCGAAGAGGCTGTTTCCGGTCGTAGCGCCGAAACCAAAACCAGCCGGTTTATTAGCCTGTCCGAACGCCGATGTCGTGGCTCCCGTTCCGAACAAATTGGAATTGGCATTTTGCTGAGCGCCGAACAAGCCTGTGTTGGATGTGTTGGCGCCGAAAGCTACGATTCCAGCATCAGATACAATGAAATAGCCGTAAAATTTTAATTACGAATCTTGTGTTCTAGTATCGCTGCGCAATTACCTCCGAAGGACGATTGGGTGGTTGCCGGTTGACCGAAAGGCGGCGCAGCTGCTGTATTGCCGAACAAGCCGCCTGTAGTCGCACCTGTGGGTTTAGCGCTAAAAAGTGAGGTGTTGTTGCTACCAAAAACTGGAGTGGACCCAGTACCAAAGCTTGTGGTAGAAATGGGTTTACCAAAGGCCGATTGTCCAAAGGGACTGCTCTGAGTCGCCGCGTTGAATCCGCCTGTCAACCCGTATAATGATAATAATTGTAATACAAAATATATATATTTCTCTCAAGGGGATCGAAAACGTTTGGCGTCCGCAAAAAGTACGAGACTGATAGCGCCATGGGTGCTTGTCGACTATGGGACGGAATAAGCTCCAAATGTTTTGAATCCTCTTGATTCAAGCTAACTTCGTCGGAGCTTAACGTAATATGTGTTACCCACCGAAGGATGCGTTCCCAGTCTGGCCGAACATGATTTATTCTGTGGGAAGAGGCAGCATCCGCCTACGAACCTGGTCGAATGGTATACGTCGATGTGAAAATTATTATTTCTCTTTCTATCCAATGATTATTCGTTGAAACGTGAGAGGTTATGTTTATGACAAGGAAAGCATTTTATTCTATTGCAAATCAACGATTTCGTGGGTTCAAATGGAAAGATGCGGTACACGCAAGAGATGCTAGAGGACGGACAAGCAAAACAAACGTGGACGTGTTGCATACGATACCCAACGACGAAATTCACCTTCCCTTGGTGTACGAGCCGGATGCTTGCGTGACTTTCGAACGATTCACGACGAATTATTATCGGCGCAAGTAGAAAACAACGGGTCACACGTGAACGTCCTTCTGCGAATATCGTTGTGGCAACTTAATACCGCGCCCGGACAACACAATTCAATGCTGCGCAATAACGACGGTTCATAACCTCATAACGTAACGGTCATTTATGCGTCATTTGCGAACTAGGTGCCATTGCCAACCGCGAAAGGAACTCGAAGATGCAGAACTATCCTAGAACTTTTCATTTTCTGGAATCGCACGGGGTTGATCCTGATGGCGCGGAAATATGAATGGAATCATTCAGTGGCACTTGAAATCGATATTAGTCGTTTTTAACCTTTATTATGGCAATTTAATTTATGGTCCTTTTTATTTCTCTTATTTTTTTTATGCATTTGTGTACTGTGGGCCCAAAGAAACTATTCTTCAGGATACAAAAAAAAAAAAAACATAGAACCCCCTCTTAAAACCCCATTGGGTGAGTGGTAAATTTGACCGCAAACATTAGAAGTAAATCTGACCTATACAAATTAAATGTAGAGAAAAAATGACAGATGATAAAGAGAGGGCAAGATTACGATTTCTGTGGGCCCAAATAAAGGTTATGAACAGCGAATTTCGATTTTTTTTTACTCTTGAAAAGTGATTTCTTGTTGCCTGTAAAACATAAATCCATGGATAAATCGAGGGGCCGAAGAAATGGTATTATACCCCCTGCAACGTATTAAAACACTTGTACACTTTCACTATTATCGCAAATTATTGTGTAAAAAATTCTGTGTGAAATATGTAAAATGTGAAATAAATCGTATAATCGCAAATTTATCAATGATTCTTTATTTTCACTTTGAAATCCACGCAAATTTGGATTTCAATAATGTTCTGAAGTTTGGCGACTTGAGGTTCTCAACGATTGGCAACCCTGCTACTCATAGCCGCGCAAATGTAGCACATAACCTCAACGTAATAAAAGAAAGTTTTACAAGTACAATCATGTCCATCGAGTTTCACTGATTAATATATAATTCATAACATTGTAGTGTGAGTCATGTATTTTCTTAAAATATAAATAAAATTACTTATAAAAAAAAAAACATAAACCATTGGTATGGACAAATTGTATTACAACCACAGACTGAAGAGATCTTAAATACCAGTATTAATTATCAACAAACAACTGTGTCTATTATCACAAATAACGATTATCATAAATATTAAAACTATTTTCCCTCGTAGTTATAACATAACGGTTATAACATTTTTTGCAGCATCAGCAGCAGCGCCTGGCACCTGCTTTTAACCTAAAAAAAAAAAACAAATTTCGATTGTTCAATGTGCGTTACAGCTGAGGTTAACTTTGAGTCCAGAATATTTACCTCTTCCACAGTTCTGTCACCCAATATTTTGCTGACCGTATCAAACGTCGAGTCGGAATAATCCTTTTTGATATTCTCCAACAGTATCATATCCTCGTGCCGCGACCAGGGTCTGAAGTTCAACGAATCCTCGATATCCATATCCGCATCGACTTCCGATTTGATTATCGACGTTTCCACAGTTTCGCAACTGGTACTCGCCTTGGAATCGCTGCTGTCCGAATTCAATCGTCTGGAAGTTGATTCGTCCGACAGTTCGCCAGAAGTTCCTTCCGTCATTCTGCTGCTATCGGACGTGCTTGTATTCTTCAACTCCAATTTGGCTTCTCTTCTTTCAGCTCGCGTCTCGCGCTTGCTCTTCAGCGGCGACGTCGGATCTCCGATTGCACTCGCAGCGCTGGTGCCCGCAGTCGTTGATGCATTTTCATTGATTTTCGTTTGTTTCCGCTGATCTCCGATCTTGGGTGGTGATTTCGCAGCTCTTCGCGACTTCGTCGTCGACTTTTCACCCTCGTCGCTGTCCTTCGTCGGCGAGGCTTTCGCCGAACATGATTTTTGGTTCGATTCTTCGAAGCCCGGCTCGTTCTTCGATGACTTTCGACGTCTACTCGTCGGTGGTGGCACCGGAACGTATCTCTCCGTTGTTTTCATCGATACCCGAGCGATATTTTCCAACTTTTCATCTTCGTCACCCGGAAATGTTATTTTCGCTGGTCTGAGTCCTTCCAACGTTTGCAGATATATTTTTCCATTGAGAAACTATAATGAATTATCATCGATTGGATATTGTGAAATAAAAAACAAGATGAAACTTTCAATTTGCTTACTCTGAATCGTAGATAGTGAACAAAAATTCCTCGACGAAGAAAACTTTTTTTTTCTTTTTTTTTTCCATTCCTTCGCTTCTTCAGGGAGATACCTCTATGAGGAGGCTTCCTCTTCGCTCACTACTCACGATTCAGTAAAGAACTATTTCAACGAATAACTTAAAATTTCCTACGATCGCTTTCTCTATGATTAAGCAAAATCTATAAAATTCTCATTCGTATTAAAATTTGATGCTTGATTCATTTACCCTTGTTCCACAAGAAACACAATGTTCCGTTACGGTTTTCGAATTAGAATCCGTTGGTTCGTGACAATCGCATTTGCAATTGTCACCGCCGTACGGGTCGTCCTGTGACGTTGGCAATGGTAATTCGACATTTTCATAAAATTCGGCCGAATCATCCGCATTAGTTTTGTGCTTGTCGTACGGTCCCACTGGACAAGTCAGATTCTCAAATAGATTCATCGAGAACAAACTGCAACAAAATATACATATTTGAAAAAAAAAAATCACGATTTTCGATGCTCCATGAAAAATAATTATTAATTATAAATTTTTCGAGCGACATGGTTTTGACAAAACTCTAAAATGCCGTATTCCGACGTTTCTTTCATGATATTATTTTTATACCTCCATTCTGCACGTTTCATTCGATTCAAAAAAATATAATTGATTTCTAAAAGCTTCAAAGGACAAACTCTGATTTTTGAAATTCTGCCAATGGTTTGAAAGTAAAAAAAAAAAATTGAGATTACCTATCGGGCGGTTTTTCCGTGGGTAGAACCTGAAGAAACATGTCCAAAACAAGTGGATGACCACGCAGTATGGGATCCATGGTCGCACGAACATCCGCGAGGGTAACAAAACGATCGGAAGCCAATTGCGTTATGGCTTTCATCATTCTCGCAAGACGCGACGGTTGTTTGGCGAAATATATAAGCGCAACGTTCATAAATTCGTGCATTTTTTCCAACATGGTGTATTCCGTTGATTCGTATATCATAGCCGCTTGATGAGGTTTCAAAAATAATAAAAAATCCGTGCACAATTCCGGATAATCCCGCAAATTATCGCACACGTCTCTGTACAAATTAATCGCGAGTATGTCTTTCGCATCGCGTCCTCTTTCGCGTTTTTCGTTCGACGTGTTCGGTGATAATTCGTCATTTCTGTCGTCCGAATTATCGTCGATCGTTTCCGTTTCTCTCGTACGATCCAATTTTTCATTGTAATCCAAAAATAACTTGACCACGGTTTTTAAAACTTCCGGATTGCTGGTTTCCAGTGTTGCGTGCAATTTTTGGAGATACGAAGCGGCGTACTCTGTTTGGAAATTTTTTATTTCGTTTATTTTTATTATTGTTTTTGTTTCACGATCAACTAAAGATACACACAACGACATTATCATTGTGTTACAAATTATTTTTTAAAAAAGTAACAAAAATTCAAAACAATAAAATGAACTCACTTGTAGCTCTCTCGTCTTTGGCAAGTTCGCTCTCGGCTTCCAACAATCGTTTTATGTTCTCCAACTCTCTGGCCTGTTTGGCTTTTTTTCTATTCGCCGTATCCTTCTTTATCGTCGTACTGGCGAGCATCAATTCCGCTATCTCGTCCTCGTTGTCCTGCAATGGCAAAAGTTGCGTGATAATTATCGGACGATCAAGCAAAGTCCATCATCGAAAAAGTTATAAATGAATAAGTAAATAAATAAATAAAGAAGTCGTACAAGTACGATTAGGACTTGCGATCTGAGGGTCCCGTACCATTATAAATGTTACGATTAGAGTTCAACTGACAGTTTACTACAGGGGTTTGACTCAGCAATTGAAAAAATAAACAAAAAATAACAATAATTTCTCATAGAATTGAAAATTTACGATTTTCGAATTTTTCTGCCTTACTTTCACTGTGAAAACTTCCTTCGTGCCAATTTGTAAGATTCAAGGTCAACGAAAAGTACCCCATCCATTTTTATGACGAATGAGTGAAAGAACAGCCATAACTATGTGTGAAATTAGAAATTTATGATTTTCGAACTTTTTTCTTTACGTGTAATCCAAAACTTTTTTTTCGTGCCAAACATGAAGATTCGAAGGCAACGGGAAGTACCATTTCATGGTTTTTTCATGGTCGAAAAAGTGACGGACAGACAACCGAGTGATTGTATAAGGATTTCGTTTTCAGCATTTTTAACCCTCGATTGTTCATCGTATAAGAGCATCGCCGGCGCGCATCGTTTTTTTTACTTGCAAACTATTGGCTAGAAAATTAGAAAAAAAAGTGTTTGTCCCTTGAAGCTCTGAGCAATTAATTATACATTTTTTTTTAAAATAAATCGTTCAGAATTGACGTATAAAAATAATTAGATAGAAGGATTGCCGAAATGCGGAAACGTTGCCGCCTGAAAAGCATTGCGTCACTTCCCTCAAAGGTGATCAAAGTCGTTGAGTTGCATATGATGACCAAATCTAGGGTCAGAGATAAGAACCCCCCCCCCCCCCCCCAAAAAAAAACATTTCCACTCACGCCCTTCGACGACCGCGATGATTCTTCCGAGTCCTTCGAACTCTCGCTCTTCGCTCGTGATTTCACTCTGCCACAATTCGTCACGGGTTTCGACGTCGAAACTTGTCTCAACAATTTCAAATTCTGAGCGCTTCGAATTTTCGCCAATCTGGGCGTGGTCTTTCTTAATTGCGGCGATCGCGATTCGGACGATGATTCATTCTCAATAGTTTCCGTCGTTGTTTCCACCGCCAACGGATCCATGGATTTCGGACTTATGCGCGTGTAAGAAATTCTCGGTAACATATTGACCACCGGACTCCGATAACTCTCGTCCACGACAAATTCGTTCGTTCGTTTCGTCGAAACCAATTTTTTATCGATCGATCTATGTGCTTGTTTGCAATGACGATTCTTTTCATTGGCAATCCGATCTCTCAGGTGTTCGCGCCATATACGCGGCAATAGATCCGGATTTTGATCTTTCGGTGGTGTCAATTTAAATTCCAATGTTATGCAGTGAATCGTTCTCGGGGCGGTTCCTTTTGTGAAAAATGTCTGGAAATAAAATTTTGGACGATAACAAAAATTCATTGCTTCTACATTACGACCTACCGCAAAAAAATATAATTATAAATTATATATTATCAGGGTGTCTCAAAAAAGACGATGTTCTTTAGTCGTTTAATGATTAGTTCGATTTTGCATTTATTAACACATCGAAAAAAATTCGGCAGCCATATTATATTTTTTAAGTACGCATCTTTCTGATAAAGAAACCACATTGAGCAAATTTGTCCTATGTTGATGTTTCAGCGATAATAAATAAACTCGATACACATTTCATGGTATATTATTTCAAAAATGAAAATTCCACAGACATGGGTAAATATTGAGCTAGGTTGAGGGGACTCCGCAAACGTTTTTCAAAAATTATTTGGAACCTATGTGGGATTGCGCAATTCTAATAAAAAAAATAACCCTTGCCAAGGACCTCTCTTATATGTATATATAAGGTCATGCACAATGCCTTAAAAATAGCTTTTTATGATTAAAGCTTGATTTCGAGAGCTTTTAGTTAGTCCGAATTGAAAATGAATTTTTTTCCCGGAAAGTTGAGATAATTTCACATCGAAATGCACTCTAAGTGTAATTTTTATTTTGCGATAAAATACTGAGAAATTAAATTGAATAAAAAAAAAAGAATAACGGAAATGTCACGAAATGCCTATAATTACTACAGCCAAAATAATGAAGAAAAAAATCTGGAAAAAATTCAGGTACATACATCCTATATTTGGTAGAATGGTCCACATACGTATGTAATCCATATATGAGTATTTACGCACCTTTATGGGATTTGGTTTATCGCCAGCTTTGGCAGCTTGTATACGCTTGACCATCGCATTAGCCGGTCTGCACGGCAACATATATTGCGTAATCAATTGCGCAGCGTCCATGAGTTGTATTTTCTTGCTCGTAAATTTCGATTTCTTGGCTTCGACGAACGGTAAAAATTGTTCGAGTCCCAGAGCAATCAGGCTGAAAATAACGTTAAATTAGGGGGGCGAAAACAACATTTTACTGTAAATCTTGAATGCGGTTTCGGACTGCTGATCAACGTATCGTCGAAATATCACGGTAACTCACAAATCTTCGGAATTCAGATACTGTCCCCTCGTTGCGTTTAACAACGACGTTCTGAATGGCGTATGTGGCAACAATTGAGGATACATCAGGGCTTTGCTGTCGAGAATCAAATCCACGAGTTTCGGATGAAACTTTGGAATATATTTTCGTCCCTTTCTCGCATTCGCAATATCAATGCGAACTTCCTCGGCGACAAAATCTTCGTATTCCGAACAAAATTTTTCGTCGTCCAAAATGTTTTCCCAATCGCTGACGAATTTCAAACCATCGGCCAAATTGTCCACGTTGAATGCGGAATCCGAACCGTCTTTCAGATAACTGTCATTGCATTGTCACACATTGTAAAATAATTTCACGTAAATTATTATTATCATTATTGTAAAACAAACAGCCACGTGACGCACGTTTTTGTCTTGTGCACATCGTACCTTAGACTCCGTAGATTGTCCTTGCATATATCGGCATGGGAACCCAATTCCGGATGCATGTAAGTCATTCCAAAATGTTGAGTCATCAGTTGAACGTGTTGACGCAACTGAGTGCCCAAAAGATGAAATTGTTCGGGACTGACGAGCTTCGGAAGTTCTGGTTCCGAAAGTGCCGGAACAAGATCGACCATGCAATTGCTCTGAAAATTCTTATTACAAACTTGATGAAATAAATTTTTTTCGTTTTTTTTTTACTTTTCATAATTTTTGTGAATTATCGGTATCACATCGATTCGTAAAATCTGTTTTCATTACCATTGAATTGTTCAACACGCAAGTCGTCGAAGTATCCGCACTTTTTCTCTTCTTCGGTTGTTCGGTCTGATCTTTCGTAAACATGTCCTCAAATTCGAATAGTTCGGCGACTAAATTATTCAATTCCTTTCTGGTGACCTTTACAGCTTTGTCCATTCTCAATTCTTCCTTGTCCACTGCAAAAACACGTATTAAAAATTCACCTTGATTTTATTTTATTATTTGTCATTGATTTTTTTGGGTTTTTTCTTTCTTTTTTTTTTTTGTTGTTGTTGTAAATTCAGACTTTCGACTCACGCAAGTCCGTTTCTTTGTCCTCCAAAATGTTGTATTCCGGATCGGCTTCCGGATCATCTTCGATCGTTGCGTCGTGACCGAGGGGCTGTGTGAATTCTTTGAGAAAATTGTCCCAATCCTCGTCGATGTCGCAGTCCCAATCGTACATGTCGGTCGTTATGTCCGGTGGAACGAAAGCCTGTTCTATCTGTTCAAGCGGCGTTTCGCTCAAGCTCAGCTTCGATCTTGTTCTCTGACCTATGTTCTCCTCCTCCGTAAGCACATGAGGAATGCTAATTCGGATAGAAAGAAGAATCCAATTGACAGAGATACTTTTCATTGTAAACATAAAAAAAGATGATTTGCGGTAAAAAGTTTGTACGAAATTCAAGGACAATTACATACGATTTCAAAGAAACTGAAATTGACGAGAAATAAAAAAATTCAATGACGGTAAGTGAAATTCGAGTAAAATACAGGATTTTTCCAAGGACAAGCAAGATTCAAGAACAGTTCCAGGACTTCAAGCACTTCAATGCCCTCTGGAAACCATGAAAAATTTGTCTTTGCGCCGGAATAATGATCAAAATAATTTACCCAGGAACTTTGAATATCCCATCGGAATCGTAATGAACATTGGTCGGAACTTCCGGTTCGGTAATTTGCGTCGATTCAGCAGATATCGCTGGAGTCGATGGCGCGGAATCGACGTCGCTGTTTGCCAAAACATCTGCTTCCACATCGTCGTCACTTTCCTTATCTTGTTCGGGGCTGTATTCTTCGTCCGACGAGTCCTCCGATAGATCCTTCTCTATTAAAACCTGAACCTCCGAAGACGCAGTCTTCTTTATCGGCGTTATTGGCCATGGCATGTTAGGCTGCGTCATAGCCAATTCTCTACGAACATAAATCCGAAATATAAATTTTATTCATTAGCGACGCAATTATTTGAATACTGAATTATTCGTGTGTCATAAACAGGCTTACTTTGCTTTTGCTCTGGTGAGCTTGGGTTCGAAAATCGTTCCGTCCTCCGTATTGTGAACGCTGTTTCGCACCATCGCCATAACGTGTTCGTTGGTTATAACGTGTCGCAATATATTCTTGACGTTGGTGGCCGTTAAATTGGTCTTGGCGGCTTTGGCGTCCAGCTGCCTTTCGATCTCCTGCTCCATTTCGTTCAGTCTACGAGTCTCGTCGATCTCGATTCTCATGCGTTTGTTGGGTCGAGAATAATCGTCCACCTCGGCTACGTCGATTTGCAGTTTTGCCGTTTCCGAGTCGGACGATTCGTCGCTTACGACCGAGTCCAGATCAAAGTTGAAGGAAAAAGACAGTTTCGTTGGCGATTCATCGGCAGTGCGTGTGACGGCGTAGTCCGCTCGCAAGCTCTGGCTTTTCATAGGTGTACCCATTGCGCTGCGACTCGCAGCGTCTGCTGCCTGGGCGTCCTGTGTTGTTGTTGATACAACAATAACCTAAAAAATGAAGTACCAGAAACTGTTAATTAGGAGCCATGCGCAATTTTTTCCATCATAAGCTCGTTCTGGTACTCACGATGATCAGCTTAATTCATAATTGAGACATGATCCATCATTTTCATAAAATTATTCGACGATAATAGTGGACAATGAGTTTTCCTTATGACTCGTACATCGTGACAAATCGCACATCGAGGACTATCTCACGACGCGTTTTAACGTGAATCATTGTTATCGCTGAACCGTCGATAACTAACGAACGATAATATCACAGAATCGTCAAAACATTCCACGGTTGACGAACCTAACCCACGATTGTGCGTGTCTAATGCGGTTGACTATTGCGTTGCTTGCAGTTGCTTGTGACATTCGAGCGCGAAAAAATGATGCGCGTATTAGTTGTTTTTACGTCCGCGCAGCTGTGCGTCAGAGCCCCCGCCGCGTGGCGGGAAAACACGAATGTGTTGAATGGAAAAAAATGAAACAACTGGCGAGCGCACTTTTGATAAGGTAATTATGCCGCATCACCGAAAATACAATCTCCTGTCAGTCGGTCAAATTTGACGAACACTAGAGCGATAAAGAATTGTTGACATTTTTGTTGTTATTGTTGTTCTTGTGAAAGTCTGTTTTCAATTCGGAAAATAATCGTCACGATTGATGGACAACGACGGATAATAATTAATTTCCATAAACATAAAGCTAAAAAATAAAATGATGAATAAGATAAACTGGACAAAAATTTAACAATGTAAAAATTATTAGTTAAAATTAATTATAAAATTTTAAACAGAAAAAAAATTGCGAAACAAAATCGAGAGAAACAATTGAAAAACAAAAAGTTTGTATAATTATTTTCTTACCTCTCTCATCTGATTCTTCAACGTAACAACAAAATGCACACATTCTAAAAAAAGAGTTCCATAAATCATGGAATTAGAAAAAGCCACGATAATGCATAATTACTACAGATAATCGGTGAATTGAAAAAGAATATTTTTTTTAACAAATGGCATCGATGTTGATCGGGTTAAAAAAATGGTTGAAAAGTCGGATGATTATATTTCTCCCTTCCTTTCCTTTAACTATTATTCTTATTTGATGACAATTTTCTGTGACGTACTACGACGGTCGAAAACTCGATGGTAAAATTTTTACAGTTTCAAAAGAATTGTTTCACACTTATATCATGGTTCATCGATACTTATCGAAAAGTGAGAGTTTCGTATTTGCATTGATAAGCATTCATGGTCGAAGGGCACTCGGAAAAAGACTATATAGCACGAAAATTCGTCCTTCGTCGACACAATCAAACGTCGTCGTTCCAATAGTTGAGATCTTTCACTCGGACTTCCGCAATTTTCCGTCCACACACAGTTTCGCAAGTGACGAAAATAAAATGAAATTACAAATCGTTATCGTTATCGTCGCGGCAATTGCAATGTCACAAGCTCAAAATTGGGGCGCATTGCCGAAGCACATGGTGAGACAACAGATCAGTTGCATTTTGAACGAAGCCGGATGCGACAGAATTGGATTGCAAATCAAAGGTAACAACCGTTTGTAATTATATTTGTTTTTTTTTATTTACAATTTTTATTAATTTTTTTTTTATAATACAAAATTTATGAAAATTTATTTGTCGAGTGAAAAAGTAATTTTTTGGTCATTCATCGTGTTGCAGGATCGCTGCCCGAGGTTTTAAACAATAGTTGCCGTCGGTGCAATCCCCAGCAAGCAGCGAATGCACGAAAACTCGTTGGTTTTATGAAGTCATCGTTTCCGGTTGAATGGGCCAGGATCGTTCAGCGTTTCGCCAACAATCCCAACAGATTTGGCTGAAATAAAACACACACTCATCATTAAACACCAATAATTCACAAATTCACAAATATATATACACATATGTACATTAATGTTCACAAATAAATTAATTTAATACATTGTATTATATTAAATTAAGAATTAATTCAATAAAATACTTAATACATTTTATTGTTCTTACTTAGTTACTTTAAATAATTTATTATGTCGACAAATAAATTTTACTTCTGTTATCGTCTCGACCCAATAAAAAACCCTATTTAATATTATAAAGAAATAAAAACACAATTTTGCCAATTCAATTCGACGAATTAATTTATCTTACCACGTCATTCAGTCGCATTCAAGTTGCATCGTAATTAATCGGTCATATTCAATGATACGGTACGTATGTACGTTCGAAGCGCGTCTTTTTCATCAAACTGCACAACATAAATTCCGCGAATCCAGCAGATAACAGAATTATGTTATCACAGACGCTTCAACATTCGCAGTTAGACGACACGAACGACTCTCAGGCCAACGAAAATCCGAGAACATCCTCCAACGAATAATCGAACAATTGTAGATCCGATTTGTAATATTTTCCCAATTTTCGTAACTGTTCGAAACTCAAGGTCGCGTAATAACGTTCGAGTTTTTTCGACGTGGGCTCGTAGCTCGGTGGTCTCGTCGGAAATCTGTGCCAAAAACGAAAAAGACAACAAAAACAGTTTATTAGATTATTTGTATTATTATTATTGTTTATTTTGCAATAAATCATTTAAAAATGTAATGTGCGATAAATTGAAAAGTTATTTACGTGATGGGCGATGAGCCGATTCTTTCGAGAACTTCGGCCGCGTCCTCGGCGAGACTCTGGTATCTGCTGACCAGAGTGTAATTAACGATACAGGGCAGACACATATCGGTTATCGGTAACCAATGCTCGTTGCGTGAATCTTTTGTTCCGTCGTTCGTTATAAAATCGACGAATTCACGAAACGTCACGTCGTTGCCTAGTGACAACGATTCGTTTGTCGCGTTTTGCCTGTATTTCTGCGGACAATTGGTACAATATTAATAACTGTGTGTGTCGGTGTGAGAGTCGAAGAAAAGAACGAGTGATTCAATCGTTCAGGCGTCTCTTATTGTTAAATTACAACAATAAACGATCAGCAAACTTCTGACTAAAATTAAACCCAATGTCGAACTAATTTAAGCGATTCTGAAATTATTACTTCTATTTTACATTCAAGGGGGATGAGTCGCCTCAACTCAGAATTGAAAATCCGTTTTCAACACATGATTCGCCATTTTTAATAAGGATAATATTACGTGTTGCACTTACTTTCAATCTACGGAATTTTATATTTACCTAAAAATTCGATTTCAAGTGGTCAAAAAAATTTATCTAACGTCAATTAAATATAAAAACGAACATAAACTTTTTTTAATATCTTAATGGAGCTCGATTTTTCGTCAGATATTGTACACTCCAAACTTAAGTGTTGCCGTAACGATTGAACAGCTTTTTTTTTGCACATCCTTGTGCAAAAAAAAAGTGTGTCAGTAATCCATTCTTCAAAAATTCGTTTCGGTCTTCAATTGTCCGTCATTACCTTGACTATTATGCGTCCAAAACGCGTTTGAAAGTACTTTGGACTCTTCCCGTTCTTCGGCTCGAATTTGTTTCTATAAGCCGACAGTAATCTTTCCAACGGATGTCTAACCACTATGAGCGTGTCATAGTTCGTCAATTTTTCTTGAATCTCGGGCATCGTAAAGTTGCTCAGTCTTTGAAACGTTGCTGACGAGTGTGCAAGATCAGCAGGAATTTCCAGAGGATTTTTACCGGGCCATTTGCCGGTCACGATCATAAGGACACGCTTCCAATTCGTGCAAGCAGCCTGACCGTGGGCTCAAAATTATTTAATTATATTTGAAATTTACTTCATTACAAATATTTACTCGTAGGATTTTTGTTGTTAATATTATTATGATTATTATTCATTTTTGTACGAAGCTTTGATAAGTTAATAAAAATATAACTATATAATATTATATAGTTAATCAATATACAATCAATATAACTGTTTTAATTTTTTCCCCAAATATTTAATAGTAATTTTTTTTCGTTATTATTATTATTAATTTTTGCATGAAAATTTGATTACGTTATATAAATGTAACTATGCAAGTATAATCAAAGTATATAAGTATAATTAATATAAATTATATTCCAAAAGAAGAAAAAATTATTAGAAGAAAAAAATGTATTTGCCAACCAATGGCATCGGTAATGTAGGACTTTCTGGGACTCGAACCGAGTCGAGGTCAATGTAGAACGTTGAAATCTTGATATTGTTGCTAAAAAAAATTATTTCGCACATTGTCAAAGCTTCATACAAACATAAAAAATTAAAAACCGCGAAAACGAATCACAATTATTACTGTTTTATTATTATTTCAAACAGACACGACTTGACGTGACGTTACCTTGGGTACGTAGCAATAGAGCAAATGATGCTGATCATCGACCAAGAGATTTCGGAAATCATTGGGAACGAGTAAGCGTTGCGGATTGTCTTCGGTTCCAACAATTTCATCGCAATTGTACTGCAGCCTCTCTTGTCTATCGACGAGAGCTGATCTGGCCAGTGCGTTAGAACTATTCCACGAATATTCGATCGACGGTTTCGAACCATCAGCGTCGATCTTGAGCCAAACGATTATAAAAATAATCACGTGAGTCCACAATATTATTCCGATCCTTCGACATCTCGTCATCCTTATTTTTTCATCAATCGTTCAATTTCGATCGTTTTGTTCGGAATTTCGTGCGATTGACCAATTAATTATCTGCAAATTAATTTTACGGGATGCATTATACGATGCAGTGCAAATCGGTTCGATGCACATCGAAGTTTGGTATAATTATAACGAGATGAACGAGTTTTATCGATATTATTGTGGTAACCTCGATGTTATAAATCGTACAATTTTTGTAAACTGCATCGTTATATATATCTATAAATATTCTCGTTTAACCGGTTTTGCGAATTTAGGTCACGAGGTAAATTAAAACGATTTTAAAAAATTGGAATAATCATAATTCCATTAAAAAAAATTATTGAGCTGATTGGAAATAGTTTCAATCGACTCAAGTCATCAATATAAATTATTTCCAAAGTAAACAAATTAAGGAAAAAATATATTTGTTCTGTAATAGGATTGGTAATGTAGAACTCTTTGTTCTGAGTCTTAAAATGGTGTCTAGAAAAAATTAGTTCGCACTTTGCCAAATCTACATACAAAAAAAAATGTTAAACTGCCAAAACAAATATCAATAAAAATAATTTAATATACATTCCAATGTGTTGAGATAAATATCTAAGAGATCAATGATTTTTCGAATTTTTTTTTGTGCTAAAATAAATTTCACAAACATCGATTTTTTTATACGCACCTCTTTTTTTACACCACCGCCGAATGAATATTTATTTTGTTTTCTCAATGTTCAACTTATTTTTTTGCACGTTTATACGATCGGTTTGGCTGGCAAAAATATTCGACGATCAACCGATTAATATATTTATTTTTTAATTTTATTTCTTTTTTTTTTTTCAATAATCACAGAGAATTTTTTTATTATTCATATTGACCGGCTTGTCAAGATTTAATTTTTCAGCTCACGATGGTTGACGTTGTTGAAAGCAAATCGATAAATATGGTTTTCATCGGGTGCAAAAAAAATAAAAATAATAATATAATAAGACGCGAGCAATGTTGCAATTTTGCACATCAATCCGCGTCTTTCGTTGTGCGCTTTCGAACGACAACGCATAAGTGCGACACAGTCGACGTTCCAGCGCGTTATACTCTTGAACTTTGATCCACGGCGGTTAAAACTCATCCGAGCCCCTCAAGGCGTTCGGAGTCGCGTCAACTATCCAAGAAAAAAAAAAAACCTTCGTCGTTCACAGCGATGCAAACATTTGTCTTGGGTGCGTGTTCGTCGATGCGATTGGCGAACAAAAATAATGAAACATCGCATAAACGAATGAGCACGTGTCATCGCGAGATTACTTAGAAATTATTATTATCATTTATTGAATAAATAATAGTAATTATAATGATAGAAAATTTACATTTTGGCATCGTACAAAAAAATCTGGTCATTCATTCAATTTATCTACTCAATAAATATTTTTCGTATTATTGATATTATTTATTCAATAATAACAATAATAATAATAATAATAATAATAATAATAATAATAATAATAGATATTTAGATTTTAAGACTGCACAAAAGGAAATTTGATTATTTATTTCATTTATTTATTTGATAAATAATTGAACATTTATTTTTTAAATAAAGACAATGGGTCGCCATGAGTGCGAGAGACAGCACGATCGCCGCTCATTTTGGAGTGAAAGAGAACGCGCTACAATCTCGAGCGTTAATTCAATTTTTCAAACTCCACAGTCTTATCGTCTTTTGATTATTCGTTTCCGCTCAAGAATACCAAAAAAGTATATATCAAATTACCACAGTAACATTTGTAACAACCAAAATTATCGTGACTATGCGAAATCTCGATAGCTTTGGAAAATCCACGCGTTTGCGTCTACTTCGAAAACTCGATTGGCCATTATTTCCGAAACCCTCGAACACGTGTTTATCAAACGAATCTTCAATTACGGAACAAAGCGTGGCAAAAAAAAAAAAATGACCGAGCTATGATCCGTTCGTTATAATCGTGGAAGAGTTTCACGTATAATAATGAATCTCATTTGTACCGTCTGTCGTTCTCGCACACGCACTTTGAATTACGCAAGTCACGGTAGCAAATCCGTGCCACGAAGAATCAAAAATCATTTTGTTACTGGAAATTAACACACACAAAAAATAATATTACTATTATTATCATTATTATTATTCTCCGATCTCCAAGACTTAGAATAATCATGTGGAATAATAATAATAATAATAATTATTATTACTATTACTCTCATCAATCACTCTTGAACTGACTAACTTGTTGAATATTTCGTCGAGATGACTCGCACCAACAAAAACAATTAAAAATTGTTTAGTTAACGGAAATTAACTCAACCAATTTTTTCAAATATGATTATCAATGTTCTACGATTTTCTTAGACTCACTGGTCCTTATAATAATAATATATCATAATAATAACAATTTTTGTGGTTTAAAAAAAAATTTTAATAATAAAAATATATAAATAATATAATAATAATAATAATAATTATTATTATTATTATTATTATTATCAATATAATAATAATTATTATTATCACCAACTCTCAAATTTACTCACTTGTTCATAATTCCGTCGAGATAACTCGCACCAACAAACAATCGTAATAAAACGAACACCCAAAAACCGTTTCGAACATAGCAGACGACTTTATCACAACTTTCCGCGTTTAAAGTCCATCGCTGATGGGGTACCATCGATGACCCCTTTCCCTCACCCCCAACTAATGAAAAAAAAAGAAAATTCGTGGAACCGGTTTTTCAGACGTCAAACGTACATCCCGACCGAGCCAAGACCCCTCGTCGCATGATCGTCACAATGTGAGCATCATCGTCTCGGCAGTGACCATCACCACCGCTCTCTCTTAACTGTTGACGCAAAAATAAAAAAAAAGGAAACACATCGTTGCACTATTCAACTTTTTTTTGAATTATTGTTCGTTTTTTTTCTATTTTTTTTTTTACAAAACAAAAACTTAAAACGCGCATTCGTCTGTGTCCGACGAGTCCGTACGGAATTCGAACTGACCCGGACCGGTACTCATCGATACGCGTCTTCGATTACCACCCCCCCCCCTCTGATCCCCACCTTAACCTGTCCGATACTTCAGTTTTTCTTATCGTTGCGCTTTTGTAAGCACAAAACGTCGTGTCTGTGGAAAAAAAGAAAAAAAAGAACATGACGTACAACATGTTCACGTTTGTATGTTGTATATATATATATATAAACAAAATGTACCAAATTTCCACGATTATATATATATATATATATATATACATATAAACAAAATATATTGTATAAACAAATGTCCACGTCTATATATATATTATATAATTATATGTTTATATATAATCGTTTTATATAAATTTTGTATGTAAATATATATATACAAAATAAATACAAATAGATATAAACGTAGACATTTTTTACGTCATATTTCTAAATATATATATATATATATATATATATATATACATATATATATATATATACACATATATATATATATATACATATATATATATATATATACATATATTGAAAAAAATATGACATAAAAAAATGTCTACGTTTATGTCTATTTGTATTTATTTTGTATATATATATATATATTTACATACAAAATTTATATAAAACGATTATATATAAACATATAATTATATAATATATATAAACGTGGACATTTTTTGATGTCGTGTTTTTTCAAATATATTGATAAATATAAACGTAGACATTTTTTATGTCATATTTTTTAAATATATATATAGATATACGAAAACGTGGATTTTTTTTTGCGTGAAGCGTTACCGTAGGAGACGTTCCGGGCCGTTCGGAACCAAGTGCCGGGTATATGGCTTTCGTAGAGTAGGCCGCGAGGCGAATACACCGCGCGTTCTCCACACAGTTTATCCAAAGCCACTGGGGAAGGAAAGAAAGAGGCCTGGCGCACATCGTGCACAGGCCACTCCTCTTATTCCTCGTACCGCGGAACCGTCTCTCGCCAGATCTTTTGCTCCATTCTCTCCTCTTTCTTTGCTTCGCATGGATTTCTTTTTTTTTTTGGCGTTTCTTTTCTTTTCGTTGTTTTTTTTTCGTGGCTCTTTTTTTTTTTCATGTCCCCGTCATCTGCATCTTTCTCCGACCCACGGGGGGTTTGGCGGCACTTACACACGCACACGCGCGCGCTCGCACATTTTTCGTGCGTATGACATTCTCTTCGAGAGTCTTGCGACTCATGCCCAGTCCTGGTAACTGAGAGCCGGTACACCTTGGCGGCCAGGACACTTTACATACCGTCGGTTACCTCAACGTTATCCCGCTCCAAACTGCACAACTCCGGCCTCGGGTCAAGATGAGACACGACGTAACTTTTTAACTACTGCTACGAGACCAGGGATGGAGCATTCGTTCGACGAAAATGTGACTTCGAATAATTTTTCGAACGAATGATTACGAGCAATTTTATTATATAATAATTGGTAATTATGATGGTATCACGGCTTTTCCCAATTTCACAGTTTTTCGAGTTTGTTATTTTTTTTTTTTTTTGAGATTATTCATTTTGTTTTCCGGTTGAAGAATCGGATGGGGGAGGTAAGAAAATCAAATTATCTCCCCCATCTGATTCTTCAACCGGAGGACAAAATAAATAATCTTCGAAAAAAAAAAAAACAGCTTCGAAAAGGACAAAATGAATAATCTTCGAAAAAAACACCTTCGAAAACGACAAAATGAATAATCTTCGAAAAAAAAACACCTTCGAAAAGGACAAAATAAATAATCTTCGAAAAAAACAAAAAACAAAACTCGAAAAACTGTGAAATTCGGAAAAGCCGTGATACCAGCATAATTACCAATTATTTTATCATAAAATTGCTCATTATTATTCGATTGAAAAATTATTCGAAACAACATTTTCGTTGAACGAATGCTCCATCCCTGGTCTCTGAGCAATCGTTAAAAAATTACGACGTCTCATATTGACCCGAGGCCGGAGTTGTGCAGTTTAAAAAAAAAACTTTTTCCCGTGTTTTTTTTTCTCTCTCTCTCTCTCTCTCTTTTTTTTTGCAGACAAGGAGAGTTTCTCGGTTTCTTTGGGTTGTTATGGGTTGGGTTGAGTTGGGTTAGTTTGGTTTTTTGGGTTCTTCGGGTTATCAAGGTGGGTTAGTTCGATTTTTTCTTTTTGCAGAACGCAGAAACGATGCTTCGTAATATTTTCGCATCCTCGAAAAAAAAACCTAAACTAACCCAACAATAATTTGTATAATTTGAGTGAATAATTCTTTCACAGTGGATTTCAGTATTGAATAGGCCCTATAATTTAACGATACATTCTGATTAAATGGAAATGCCCATCCCTGATCGACAGTCGTAATATTAAACCGTTATCAATATCTCACTGGTTTTATTTTTTGTTCTGTATTAAAACAAAAATGATTCTATGGAAATTACGAATTTTTCAGAGTTTAGATAAAAATAATGATCGTTTTGTCACAGTCGTAACATTTAATCGTTTTCATCGTCTCACTAATTTCATTTTTACTTCAGTATTTTTTTTTTGCTTCAAACCTCATGATAATTACAATTTTTTTTTTTCAATTTTGTGAAAACATTCTTCACGATCCTGTGATATTATTTTCTCGACGATTACGCCAGACTATTGCAATTGCAACTATTGCAATGCTCTTGCCAGTAAATCTTGTGTAACTCGTGCCAGCTCTTTTCTCCTATTGCTTCGTAAGTTGAGTAAAAAACCTAATTAAGAAAAAAAACAACCATCGCGAACGTTTGAATCCAAAAAGAATTGTCAACGGCCTTGTGAAATTATTTTTCGCTGGATCGTGGAAGACCGATTTCGATCGCGACTATTGCACAAAGTCTTTCGATCGTGTTCGGAACGTAGCTCTCGAGACGGGTGACTATATTCGTCGCGACTAAATGACGTTCACGATACCCCCAGAGACGTGAATCCCCCGTGCAGCATCGGTGAAAGCGAGTCTCGGGACCCGATCTTGGAAATATCGTAGCGAGCGGAACGTTTCGATCAGTTGAACACGGGATTCCACGGTGAATCTCCGAGCAAATATTTTATGTGGGTTAATGACTCTCTCTCTCTCTCTCTCTCTCTCTCTCTCTCTCCCTCTCCCTCTCTCTCTTTATCAGTATCATTACTATCAACATTCTCTTTTATATTCCATTTGTACTATTTATATCATTGTTATTATTTGTTTATTCCATTTTTCTTAGTCTTTTTCTTTTACTGTTATTTTGATTTTTTATCGTATTATCAATTTAATTATTACTGTTATACTAATGGCCATATATGTTGTATATTTTTTATTATATATATTTTTATTTTTATTACACTTCTGTCTTTGTTATTTTTTTAAATATTTTTATACTTGCTCCTATATCTATTGCCCTTAGGAAAAAAATACTTCAGTGCATAATAAAGTTTCAATTTACTGATTCATTCGTTCTCTCTCTCTCTCTCTCTCTCTCTCTCTCTCTCTCTCTCTCAGAACGAATAACAAATCCCTTGATAAACAACATTTTTTAAAAAAGAAAATAAAACAGCTGACCTTACCGCCCTCCGAAACGCGATCGTCTTCTCTCGCTCCTCCATAGATTTCTGCAGCACAGCGTGATTTTTATCGCAGACTCGATACAAAAAATTACGCAACGATTTCCCCAACTCGGTTTCATGTATATCTATACCATATATATAGCGGGAATCGCGCGATTGCGTAATATCTCGTCGAGACATCTTGTTTTTCATTCTTCTCGCCGGTATCCTTCGTCTCGATTGCATATTTTTTCGCGTGTTCATATGCTACAGACATCCTCGATCGATTGGATTTTAGCTACGACATTGGTCACACTAGCTTGAAAATGCTAAAAAATAATAATTATACATTTAGGTATAAATATCAGGGTGTGTTTGAAAAAAAGGCAAGGTTTTTTTATTATTATGGTGACTCCTACGTTTGGAGAGATGCTATCACGAGACATCCGTCAAAATTTGAGTCCAATTCGACTATATTCAGAGTTTCCGCTCTCACGAATTCGATTTTGCCTTTGATCAACACGCAAACATTTTTTTATTATTTTTCTTTTCGGCTGCAATCAATTTTTCGGGTAAATGAAAAATTCCCCGGGAATTATTCCCGGGTTGGAAAATAAGTGCAGAACGTAATATCAAGCTCACTTACATTACGGATATCTTACGTTTTATAATTAAAGAAAAAACATTGTTTTTGGTCAGTTTTTAATCAATTTTGTTAAATAAAAAATTGTCAACTTTTTTGAAAATATTTTACGGTGTATCGAAAGAGCAAAAGCTCTTCAATCGTTATGGAAAACATATGCCAAAGACTCCATGAATATTTTTGAAAATAGTTTGCCTTTTTTCCGCACACTCTAATTTCCATAAATTTATTATTTCTTTTGTCCAATCGCGAATCGAAACAAAAATCAACATCCCACGACGATATGAGAAAATGTTCAAGCCCATACAGTCATAAATTCCTCAATTCGAATATTCGTAATTTAAAAAAAAATGATTAACGAGGGAAAGGAACGGAAACTTTTCCGAAATATTGAGATAAAACAGAAAGGTGAAAGATTTTCTGTAAAGGAAAATAAAAAAATATGTAAATTTCGACTTTCGTTCGAGACGCAGCAATCAAGCTGTACCAGTAAAAATATTTTCGTTTTACCTTCGACTGAGTCCCATCGACGTTGAAAATCGTCATAAAATTTTCATCGACGCGATCCTTATCGTCGAGAGGGATTTTTTTTTAATAAAAAAAAAAAAATTATTTAAAAAAAGAAAAAATTTTAAGTTCGCGCAGCACGAACATGGTGAATCGATTGCTTGTGAGCTCACGGTTGCACAAAAGCACGGGGGGCCTCAAGAGAGAAAGTGTTTTTCAACGTCGTTGTATACACGTCGTGCAATCTCACCCGCGACAGTGAATTGTCAGTCGACCGGTGGACTTCGTGGTCGATCGATAACCGGAATTATCGGGTCATGTTTAATATAAATATACATATATTTTTTTTCGTGAATAATCGACAAACGTGCGAATCGTGTTGAGCGAAAATCGTCGAGCGATTTTGCGTCTTTGCAAAAAAAAAAAGTTTCTTTACTCATCTCGTTTTTTTTTAAACGTGCACGATATGAGTCGGTGAGACCTGCCACTGAGAGATTACTTACAGTTTTGTTCCATCGTACTCGCAAAACTCCAGATAGTCCTGAGACTTCAACAGGCAAACTTGCATATATTTTACTTTAGAAATGCAACGAGTGATTTTTTTTTTAAAAGTGCAATTTTAATTTTTTCGTTATTTAATCGAAAAAGCAGTTCAGTGATACCTTAATAAAATAAATAAATAAATAAATAAATAAATAAGTAAATAAATAAATAAATAAATAAATAAATAAATAAATAAATACATAAATAAATAAATAAATAAATAAATAAATAAATAGATAACGAGTGAAAAGCACTCGTTTGTGATAGAAGGTTGAAGGGAAATTTCACAAACGTCCTTATAATCGTGTAATCATAGAGCGTTGATCGATAATTTCAATAATCTGTACGACACATGCAACGTGAATAGTAAAGGATCGTTGACGTGTTGCAGTGACGATCGATCGACCGGTTGACCGATATAGTCTCTCGAAGCCAATATGTTCGCGTTCGTCGTAATGTGGTTGGCGATAGCCGTTATCGTGATATGGGCCCTCGTCGACGCGGTGGGCCGTGTGACACGTGCCTTGTGGGAAATTCTCATACCGATATTCGATTCCTCGCCCGTCGATCTCAAAGAAAAATTCGGCGATTGGGCAGGTTCGTTGCTTGTCGACATATATTTGCAACAACATGATTGTCGATTAAATCGTACAACGACAAAGGATTTTGATAATTAAATTTTTTTTAACGTCATAGTGGAAAAAATGCATCGATCGAAATAATTAATTTCGCAACAATTCGAAACGATAATAAAAATGTCTGTAACATAATTATTTTTCGTTTGTTATTATTGGTTGAATTTTTATATTGAATTGTATGAATTGTCATCGGACCTAAAATTATTATCAATTATCGGTAACTGCAAGCAAACGATTTTTGAAATAATGTATTTTATCGAAAAATTCGGTGTCAATTGTCTTAATAATTTTTCTTTTTCGGTTTGTGAACAAAAAAAAATCGTACATCGCCGGTTGCGATTGCACAGAGTGTGCATGGTTTTCGGGATTCAATCTGTGATATATAAATTGTGATTTTCAGTGGTGACCGGTTCCACCGATGGAATCGGCAAGGCTTACGCGAAGGAACTCGCTTCACGGGGAATCAATCTCGTGCTCATCAGTCGAACCCTGAACAGGCTCGAAACAACGATGAAAGAAATTCTCGAGATCAATCCGAAGATCGAGGTTCGAATCATCGTCGCGGATTTCAGTCGTGGAAGCGAAGTTTACGATGACATTGCGGCTAAACTCGCCGATGTGCCGGTCGGAATCTTGGGTAAAATATATGTTTTCTAATCGACAAATAATAATAATAATAAGAATAATAAAAAGAAAAAGAAAAATAATATCGTAATAATAATAATACTTTTGATATTTGTAATTATTACTATTATGGATATTAGTGAAAGTAATAATTACTAATATTAGTATTATTATCGTCATTACATTATTATTATCATTATCGTTGTTGTTGGTAGTATAATTTGTCCATAATAATAATCACCTATTATTATTATGATTATCAAGAATCTCGATCTTCGTCATCGCCAGCCAGACAATAATCATAACAACAACCATAATTATTATTATTGTTATTATTTTTGTTCCATCAATTCTCAATAAATTGATGGAACAAAGTATAATCAATATAAATTATTTCGAAAAGAAATAAAGGAAAGAAAAAAAAGCTATTTCCTATCAAATAACATCGTTACTGTTAGGACTCTCTCGAACTCGAACCAAGAGTTGAAATATAAAAGCCTTAAGAATGTAGCAATAAAAAAAAATCGGTCGTACTTCTCGAATCTTCAAAAAGAATAAAAATAATCTGACCAAAACAAAAATCTTAACAATAATTATTATTATTAGGAATTGTTTTGAGCCAATTATTTTCAATTATTTTTGACGCTTCTTCGATTACGACCAAAATTTTTATGGCTACATTCTTGACTCTCCTATGTTCAACTTTAAAAACAATGAATAATAATAATAATAATTTTATACATCGACGTATGAATCGAAAAATAAATTGTAAAATTCTATAAAATTTGTCAAATCAGTGAACAACGTTGGAAAACAATATTCATACCCGATGTACGTGGGTGAGGTTCCGGAAACCGAGTTGTGGGACATAATAAACGTAAACGTCGGAGCGACAACCCTGATGACCCGAAAGCTCATCACGGGAATGCAAAAACGTGGAAAAGGAGCTATTGTAAATGTGTCATCGGGTTCGGAATTGCAACCCCTGCCACTGATGACCGTCTACGCGGCGACCAAAGTTTATCTGCGAAGTTTCTCCGAGGCTTTGAGAGCGGAGTACGAAAAATTTGGTATCACCGTACAACATCTCACACCTCTGTTCGTGAATACCAAGATGAACGCTTTCAGCGACAGACTGCAGGTGCGAATTTACACAAATATAAAAAAATGAACAAAATATTAATTTTCTTGGTTCTATTAATTTAGGATATGAAATGATATTTATTACGTTTTTTTTAATTTCTTTTTTTTTAAATAATTTTGTTAATGACGCAGGTATCGAGTCTGTTCGTGCCGGATGCAACGACTTACGCGAGAAACGCCGTTGTGACACTCGGTAAAATCAACACGAGTACCGGCTACTGGGCCCACGGTGTTCAAAATTTTTTCACTCTCATTCCGCCAGTTTGGATAAGAACGAAAATCGGTCGGATGATCAATCAATCGTTCAGAAAGGATTACTTCAAACAAAAGAGTTTGTGAACGTTCGAATGTATGATAAACACTGATGGTTCACAGTTTTTTCCTTTACTGTGGGAATCTAATGAAAAAAAGTGTTGTGCAGACTAATTTAGGGTCGCTGGGAAAGAAATTGGCACTTAATCATTTTCCGAAAAAGCGTTTTCGAGATCTTAGAAAAAAACATGTTTTCCGGCATTTTTTTTAGTTATCGACAGGAATCTCGAGAACGATGGATTTAACTCACTCCAAACGTATATTGTTCGAAAGGTATGTTCTTTTTCTTCACAACAATATCCTTTTTGTGTCAACCGAGATGGCATTGTTTAAACTGCAGTTGCTGAAATTTGAAAAAATGTGGATTTTTCAAGCTTTTTTTGAAAATTATTCATTGTTATTTGCTCTTTTGAGTTGGAAATTTCTTTCCACAAGATTTGATGATTGCAAGCGAAAGTATATTTAATATTATCATGATTCCATTATTTATTTCTCAATAACGCTTCTTTGGAAAAATAAATGCGAGTCATTTTCGTTTATAGCGACCCCAAATTAGTCGAAAAAACACTTTCTGCCCGAGTTTTATTTTTTCGTGTAAGTGTGATGAAACGTTCGATGAGAAACATTCGTCGCAACGACTCGATCGTAGTTGCAACAATATGTTATTCTCACCGACAATAAATTTCAATAATTTTTTTTTTTTACATTTGTACATTTATTTTCTTAATTCATCGTTTCTTAACATTAACCAATATCATTGAGATGAATCTTCATCGTTTCTCTCTCATCGTACTTATATTATAATATACAGTGCGATTTCAATAAATATTAATTAGTACCAATTTTCCTACAGTCGTTCTCATAAAGTTTTTTTTTCTTCCTCTTCTGCCTATTCTTCTTCTTCTCATCATCATCATCATCATCATCATCTTCGTTAATCCCGGTTGTAGGAACTCTCGTCGCCAAACGAAAGAGAAAAAAATAATATGCAAACTATGTAAAAAGTTATTCGATAACATTTAACATTTTTTTTTTTTTTCATTGTTCGGTGGATGGAGGGAGGGACACACGAAAATCGTAGCCACGAATAATTTCTTCATTCAAAATTAAACATTCAACTCAATTACACTTGATACACTGCTTTGTGGCGTTTGTGTTTTTTTTTTTCGTCGTTTTGCTTTTACAATCGTACGCTACGAAAAAAAAGTAATTTTTTTTTTTTTACGTATATGACAAATCTCTTTCGTGTTCACATCTTCACGCGCACATACACACACACACACGCACATTTAACCTCGATTCGAGATGTGTAACAGAGAACTTCGTGATTTCCGCACCTACGATCTGAGCATTTTCGTTTTATCCACGTTCATCGAAAAAAATAACAAAACAAAACAAAAAAAACAACAACAAAAAAAAACTGTAATTTGTACTTCTCCAAATTACAATTACACAATTTCACTCGGTAAGTCGAATACCGAGCACGCGAGCGTCTACGCCGATTTTTTTTTAATCTCGCACACCAGTTCATGCCAATTACCGTGCCAATGTCGATTTCAGTGAGACAATAATACATTGACGAAAATATACACGGATATACAATTAGGCAAATTTATTATTATTATCATTAATATTATTATTATTATTTTTGTTGACTTCTTGGTAATTTCAATGTTTTTTTTCTTCTTTCAATCTTGCGATTTGCTACATTAATTAGCGGACTGTTTGATGTGTCTGATCGGACTGTGAAATCTTCGTTTATAACAATTTGACGAACATCGTAATATTTATTTATTCAACATTTAATGGAAAATCTGCGAGGGGAGATATAACCGTCTGCAGATTGAGAACGTTTCTTCTGATCCATCTTTCGTTCTTCCATCTCAGCCAACAAATTTTTATATTTTTTTTTCAATTAAAAAAAAAAAATTAAAGAAACGAAAAATTGACAACGCTCGCACAGAAAATTTATAATTGCGCAGTATCCGAGAGATCAACCGACGATTCGAGTATCGACGATGACGACTCAACTACACGCGAGATATTTTGCACCATTCGTTACAATTGCTACGCTTTTTCACGACGTATTCGAAAAAAACAATCAACAATTAAAAAAATTGCATCAAACATTGATAACAACCATCAATCTTTACTACTGAACCAGGGTTTGCATTTTCAACTTTCGCGATTTTTCGGAGTTGAGGTAAAACTGGAACAACGATAAATTCAAGGACTCTCGCGAAAAGGACTCTTCTCATCGGCTCGAAAATTTGATTCGAAGTTTACGATGCTTGACGATTAATCCTCGATTTATCAACGAAATTATTCGATTTGATGATAATAATAACAATAATAATAATAATAATAATCACCAGGATCGTTGGATGAAGAAAAAAAATGAAAGAAAAGGAAAGGCAAAAAAAAAAACGAGTCGAAGATTTGTGCAGCTGCATTATCCGATGGAGGTTTACGGATTACCAAAAAAAAGTGTGAAGTCAATCTGGATTGTGATGTTACGTTGACGAAACGGAAGTGGATAACGCAAGCGTGAGGGGAGATAATAAAACGCGGAAGACCGGAAAAAAAATTAAAAAAAAGTTTTACGCGGATTTTTCGACCGTCGAATTAATCAATAATCGCTCGATGTGTGCGCGACACGTACGTCCACTCATGACCAGGATACTTTCGATGATTCGTCGTCGCCGTCGACTTAACCGACCGGCTCAAACCCACGAACGATTCATAATGCCACGCACATAATTTCAAAACCTAAAAAAAAAAAAAAACACTCACCATCCAGCAAATTTGACGCGAAATCGATCGATTTTCACCGCACACGTCGAGCCCGAATTTATTTTATCATTATTATTATTTATTATTATTTTTGTTGTTGTTGTTGTTGTTTTTTTTCTTTTCTTTTTTGCGGTCTCTTCGTCGCTTCTCGCGTCACATGGGCGGCTCATTCGACGATTACGTCACGTGCTGCAAGATTACACTCTGCGCAATTATCGCCGTGACATCACGACGCGTACATGCGATTTATCTCGTGCTGATAACGTTCCTGCACGGCTTTTCTCTTTAGCTTGAACGCCGCCGTCACGAGACCCATGTCCGGCGACCATTGTTCCGGACACAGCTTCACGGCACCCGGAATTTCGAACCTTTGAAGTTTGCCTGAAAATGATAAAATAAAAATGTCGAACCGTAAAAATATGTTTTTTATTTATGTAAATTCCATTATGGAGCTTTCAAGGTTTTTCTTTATTTTTAGGGTTCTGTACCTTCGATAGAAAACGAAAAAAGTAGTCAAGTAGCGTGTTGCGCACGCACATGATAGGGTTCGATAGTGATTCTTTAGTAGCAATTGACGAAAGATGTAATCTTCACAAAAACGTTGACGGAAACTTTTTATTTTTATATTTCTCGTAAACTGTTTTTGCTACAGTGTTCGTTATAATTTTTATTGAATGTAATCATTGAAAGCTACATTCTGACATTTTTTCCGATGTTTCAAATTGATAGTTTAGAAATTAGAGTAAGGGGGGGGGGGGGACAATCTCGTGACTGTATATCTCGTGACTGAAGAGTTGAAATGAAGAAAGGTCTCAGAACATTTTAAATTGCATTTAAGGAGAAACATACAAAGACACCTCACTCAGATGGAGTTAGCAAAAATAATAATTTCAAATTCACTTTTCAATCTGTGGGAGGAGGGTCAAATTTCCCCCAGCCACCTTATTCCCAAAACTACCGGACCCAAAATTTCAGAAAAATCACAGAATACAACGCCTTGCTTGAAGATTACCAAAAAATTATGACGAAAGTCCGTCTTATAGATTTTAAGTAATCAATTTGATAAATTTATGATTTTATTTGCATACGACTGTGATAACGCGATAAACGGCCGGTAGGTTGTGCCCTGTTTAGTGCGCGGTGTGCAAGAGAAAATAAATATTGTACGGAACCCTGTGTGCGCAAGACGAACTCACACTTGACGAATTTTTGCAATTGGTGCACTTACATTTTTTCGCTTGTTCGACCAATTCTTGCAACACGGCTTTTTCCACTCTCGGATTTTCGCAAAGTTCTTCCAAACTCGTGGCCGTGATACCCAGATTGGCGGCAATGTCCTCGAGAACACGATGATTCGGTACCAGAAGAGCAACGGTGTAGGACTTGTGAGCGTCACCGTACACGCAAATATTTTCCACAACCGGACACGTCTTCAGTTCAGTCTCAACTTTTCCCAGCGACACGTATTCGCCCAATTGCAATTTTACGAGATCCTTCTTGCGATCTGAAAACGCGTAAACATTTTTTTTTTTCAAGAAAATTGAGCGTTTCAGCTTGAACCGTTCTCGAGTTTTAGACGTTTTAATTTTCCATTTTTTTAAAATATAAAACATTTTTGAAAAACAAAAAAAAAAACATTACGACGGTCTTACCAATGATTTTTATACATCCATCGTGATGAATCTCGGCAATGTCACCCGTTCGGAACCATTGTCGTCCGTCCTCTTGGAAAAAATCTTCTTTTGTTTTGTCCGGAAGTTTGTAGTAGCCAGCGGACACGTTGTCTCCACCTATGAGAATTTCGCCCCGCGGATAGGGCGCGTCGGTCACTCTGTAGTTAGCCTCTTCCCAATTTTCCAATCGGATGTCGCAGATCGTCGTCGGTGCACCGACTCTTCCGGTACTCCGATCGTACGCTGATCAAGATTACAATGACGTGGATCAGTCATAGAAACTTTTTTTAACGGTGACACGACAAAACGCCTGAACTAAACTAAACACCGACGAACTATAGCGCCGAGCGACTAAATACCGATGCTAGCATTCACCGACGACAAAACGTCAAACGAAATAGATAAAAGTGAATAAATCGAGTGAATCGTGTAATCTCCTGTACTCTCTTACATCATTATCGATTTATTATTGTGATCTGAAAAATATTCGACAAATCAAAATAACCGAAGGACAAAATGAATTTTGAATATTTTTAATTTTCCGCAATTAGATTGTTTTGCCATCTTGCACTGTTGGTTCTCTGGGTACTCGAGGGATCTTTGTGTACTTTAGATTCTTCGAGTACTTTGGGGTTGTATCTGTACAATATTTCATGAAAATATTGTCGTTAATGTATGTATGTGTTTTAGACCGATTTCCGAAGAGTGATGGGCGCCTCATTTCACAAAAATCCCTTTCTCTAACTTCCCCGTTGTTTCCGAGTTCTCTGCTACGCGTACCGAAGCTAGTTTAAGGTAGTAACGCACATAGGAGACTTTACCGTCCGATTTTCATGAAACTTGGCATACTTATGGGTATTGATGAGAAAAAGGCCCAGTTAAATTTTTATGGCCCTCCGGAGCACGAGAAAAAAGATATCAACACTTTAATTTTTTCACGTTTAACATTGAGCCTTATGGAAAAACACGCTAAATTTGATATAATACAAAAAGTTGCCGTCAGATTTTAATGAAAACACTTCGAGCTGCAAGTTTAATATTCGGGCAACATTTTGGGCACTTGACCGTAAAAATCAACAGACTGTGACGAGAATAATAAGCAAATAAACATCGGAAAATATCGTCTCTCTCTCTTTCTCTCTAATCGACATCATACCACGCGTCTTTGTCACACACAGGTACTACGTAACTCATTTGGAGATGGTATAGCTTTAGGCTTGCTTTGACTCTTACGGTTTGTGCGTTACTACCTTAAGGTAGTATCCTTGTACGTCCTGTATCTGGAGCTTCGCCGTTGCTCATTGTCAGTCGCTTATCGTCAACCCTTCTATAATGATACATTGCTCAATGTATCATGGACCTACAATTTTTTTAACAGTGGGTCACGAACTACCGCGACAACACATCAAAAGCCACACAGAAAATGTTTTCATTGTTTCGTTGTGGAGCCATAGTCGCATCGGCGTTTTATCACTCGGTTTATTTCGTCGACGTTTTGGTTCAGTCATTTTGTCACGGACCCTTTTTTAGCGACGATATTAAAAGAGGAAATTAAAGAAAAATGATTTATATACTCACTGTCCATTACCGTAGCCCCGGAACAAGTTTCCGTGAGTCCGTAGCCCTGTGTAACCGTGATGCACAAACATATTTTCACCTGCGTGTGCGTGTCCGGACTGAGGGGTGCACCACCGGACAGAATAAGTCTCACACGACCGCCGAGGACCTGCCTCGCGGCTCCGAAGATAAATCTATTGAACAACGGTGTCTCGTATCCTCGTTTCGTCCATTTGAGCTTGTATTCGTACGCGAATTTGAATATCGCCTGGCTGAACGGTCCCGATTTCTTCACCTTCTCATTTATTCCTTTGGATATCCGATCGAGAATGAGCTGTCAAAGTTTAAACAGAAAATAATTTTAGTGAATGGAAAAATGCTTTTTAAAATTTATTATAACTTGAAACAGAAAATTATTTCAATAATTTAGCTAAAATAGTAAATATAGTTCGGAAAATCTGGGAAAAAATCATGAATTATGCTTCAACTTTTAACTTCTTTATAAAATTATCAATTATGATGTTCATTAATAAACTCTAGCAATAATTCAACAAACTCCCAAGAAAATCGTTTGAACGAAACAAAAATAATGCATAAATTTGCGGATAAAAACACCAAGAAAATTTGATGAGCTTAAATTCAAGCTTTCAAAAAATAAAATATTGCAATATCATTTTTTTTTTCAAATGGCTAACGGTTGAAACTTTGGCCTGGATCGAAGTCGACTCTACTTTTCAATGAACCGATACATTTCCTTGCTCCATCAATCCATTGGAAATTAATTGAGCAAGTGGAGCAAACGATATCCAATTAAAAAAACACACACAAATGGTTAGAATTATTATTATTATTATTATTTTTCTTTAATTGTCATTTATACTCACCGGCACGGCGGACAGACAAGTCGGATGCAAAACAGACGCGTCCCCCTTCGAACCCCTCATGATTTTGCTGCTGGAATCGATCATGGTCAACGGCGAGCTGTATCCAATGGGAACCCCCGTCAACAGACAAACGCTCTCCGCCAAAAATTCGAACACATGAGCGAGCGGCAAGAAACCGAGAAAAACATCGTCCGGATAGACGAGTACAGCGGTGGCGTAACACTTGAGGGTGGCTATGATGTTTTTGTGTGAAAGAAGAACGCCTTTCGGGACACCCGTAGATCCGGACGTGTACATTATGATGGCCGTGTCATCGGGATTCGGCGGTACGGTTTCGGCGGTCGACGTGTTGCCTCGTTTGATCACGTCGGAGAATGGAATCAGACGCACACCGTCCTACCGAAAAAGGTAAAATGGTTTCAAGGATCCCCGCTTCCACTTATGGTCAACTTCAACCGGTTATTTATTTTTATTTTTATTTGTTTTTTCTTCATCGTATTGCGCACGGAGAAAAATGTCTACGTTTCGATAACTCGTCCTTAAAGTTATCCCAGCGAATTTTTTTTCGTTTGATATATTGACGGATAATTTTTTCGATCAGAGTGAGCAAAAACGTATTTGTCACAGCCGATCTGTTTTGGAAGCGAATGATATTTGTTACGTCAACGATTCGTGATGTGCTACCGTGAAAAAAAGAAGTCTAGTAGCGTGTCGGGCACGCACGTGATGGGGTGACGTAGTCATTATGTAGTACCCACTAACAAAACATGCAACTTTTGAAATTATATTATAGATATAATACAATTGTGTCGAATTATGTTAAACGATTATAGAAATCTGGATTGCTACCATTCTTTATTTATTTTTTAACTTTAAAATTTCTTCGAAGGTATATGTTTATGATACGTCTATGATGCAAATGGAGGTATTTTACCCTGACCAATTAGCTTGTATCCGAAGATAAAGACTTATTTTTATATTTTCCGTAAATTACTTTTGCTAAAGTATTGGTTATAATTTTTATCGAATGTACTAATTAAAATCTACATTCTAGAATTTTTTCCATTTCTTCAAATTGATAGTTCAAAAATTGAAAGGGGTCTCAATTGGACAAAGTCTCTGATGACGACTTTGAAAGCGAATATCTCGTGACTGAAGGGTTGAAATGAAAAGATCTTGGAACATGTGAAATTCCATTTGAGAAGACCTATTGAAAGAGATCTCACTCGATGGGGTGACCAGAAAAAAAAGCGTCGAGTTCACTTTTTAATCTGTGAGGGGGGTCAAAATGTTTGTTGTTTTTTTTAACGTTATCATTTCTGTTTTTGGTTACGAAACGATAAGGGTTCCCAGACTCTTACGTAACCTAATAAAAAAACTGCGTTACTGCAGCAGACGGAACTGGCTGAGGCAACGTTTGATGATTTGCTAACGCAACAATAAATCATGCCATGGCAGCAAATCGTATTTGTTCCGGAAATGTTTCCTGTGAATATATATATATATATATATTTTTTTTTAATGCCGGCAGCGAGATTCGAACACGCGACCTTACGATAATGAGCCTTACTGGATGAGCCATTGGTTTGTTGGAAGATTCGTTTTAAAAAGTCTATATAAGTTTACCACCCATTCGTTTTAGAAGCAAACGAGTTAGGTCACAACGACTAAACATTGGTTACCTCAACGAATCATTCACAACATAAACTCTTTACGCTTCCAAATGTTTCTTTGCTGGCGGAACAATCTATTTGCTACTCGAGATATTTCGTGATAATTTAGCAAAGCAATCATTGGCAAACGAGGTTTTTAAGCGATAACATTTTTCTCCATGCGTGACACTGAAGATTCGCGATCGAGAACAAACGCATAGATTCGTGATCGTTGCCTCGAATAATTACCTTGAATCCTTTCGTATCCGTTTCCTTGAGCTGATCCTCCATGTATATGAGGTTCTTGACCTCCGGTACCATGGCCAACAGTCGTTTGAATTTTGGCAACAATTCGTGACTCGTGATAACCGTGTCGACTTCCGTCTCGTTCAATCCGTGAGCAATGGCCTCGTCACCGAGGGTCGCGTATATCGTCACCAGCGATAGATTTTGTTTGAAACAACCGTGAGCCGCTATCATCCATTCGGCTCGAGTTTCCGCGAACATGACAATGTTCTTCTTTCGCGTTAAACCAAATTCGTGTAAACCACGACCGAACGACGAGGCCAGCCTCTCGACTTCGGTGTAAGTCTTCCATTTGTAATCTCCCATTTTGTACTGCAATATATAATTATATTTCAACGAATTGTTCATCATGTGCAATGGGATTTCGAAGTTTTTATTGCGGGCGTGTCGTTTGTGTGACAATAAATATGTATCAATGAAAAAGAAAACATAAATTATAATTGTTTGAAAATTGAATGAAATAATTTTGAAAAAATTGTAATCAAATGAAAATTATGAACATGAAGGATTATTATTGAGAGACAACGATTGTTAAGGATAAATCCGAATAGTTTAAGCAAAAAAAGTCAAGTTGAAAAATTGGGGAGACTCAATATAAACGTCAAGAAAAATTTATACTAAATAGACATTTCAAGTTTTAATTGTTTTATTGGCTAATATTTGTTAAAATTTTTTTTAAGCTTTGGAAGTTAATGTAATTTGAAATATTTAGTATCACTTTTGTCCGATACCAAATAGAAATTTAAGTTATTTCTGTTTCATTGGCTTATGTCTTTTTATCTCATTCTCGACCTTCAAAAGTCATTGTAATTAATAATATATATATATATATATGTATATATATTTTTCTTTTATTTCCAAAATAAAAATAATAATTGTAACTAAATAATTCCGAGTTAATAAAATAAAAAATTGAAAAAAGAAAAAAAAATGAATTTTCGATCGCATAGATCCGTCGCTCCAGTTAACCAGAAACGAGCGAATCGAACGATTGAATAACGAGTAAAAGTAATCGACGAATCAAATAATTTTCGTTACCTTCTTGAATAATCTGCCGTTTGGCTGTAACTCGTCCTCCTCGGCCAAAATTTGTCTGGTACCGAGACACTTTTTGCCGGTGTGCAAATCCGTCACCCATTTGAGCATTTTCTCGAGGGTGTCGATCTTCTGACGCTCGAGGGTAACGTGCAACGGACCCGGCGAATCCACGCTTCTGTAAGTGATCGAATGATCGTCCTTGGCAATCGGTTTGGCCTTGATACGTCGCGAAAGTTTTCTCTTCTCCCACGGTCTTTGGAGTATCAGATAAACCGGAAACGTGAGAAAATCGTACACGTACGAGAGCGCCTTTATCGCGTTTATCGCTCCGGATATCCAAAATCCTTCCATTTCTCTGCAAAATATGGAAATATACATATATATATTATTTTTTTGTAATTAAAAAAAAATTAAATAGTCGTTTGATGGAAATGAATTTTTTTCTTCAAATAAAAAAATCAATAACAGTGCAATCACTCCTTATTTCTAACAAGTTTTCCTCCATCTTTCTCGTTAATCATTCATCATCACACTATCGTTATTAATTATTCTCATGAATAAAACATTTATTAATAAAAACGTGTTGCGAATACTTTACATCATTGTCGCGTCAATAGTCATTAATAAAACTATTGATTTATGGATTATAAAAAAAAGTAGAAAAAAAAAAACATCTTCAAGTTTTTGTGATGGAAAATTATACCGGAGAGAGGAGGAAAACAAATTAATATTTCCACGACGCTTGGTCCAAGACGTTCGCGACATTATCTCCGTTATGCATAATCAACAATACCCCCTCCCCTCCGCCCGCATTACACAACTCTGACGGTTTACATCACAGCAATCAACGACACAGCCATCGGACTTGATGCGAGTTACGTTTTTTTTTTTTCCCGTTTCACAACGACAACAGACAAAAAATCTGAATGGTTGATCATTGATTATCTTACAATGTGTGTAAGGCGTAATTTTCCTCATTGCGGCTGCATTATAGTTTGTGATAATAAAGAGGGAAGAAAGGAGGGGGGGGGGGTTTAAAACAAGGTCACGCAAGTTGCCACGTTATCGGTCATTTAAAAAATTTTAATTAAAATTGAAAACAATAAATGAACAGAAGAAATAATAATTTATTTTTTTTTCAACGAAATAATTGTGATCACGCGGTAGAGTCGTGATCACGATGAAGTGTCGCATAATCTCGGAGATTGTGGAATATGTATTGTATGAATGTGCGAAGACCGAGGACACAGACGAATATTCGTCGATTCGAATAAATGTAACGATAAAAGTGGCGGAACGATTGCGCAACGACGAAACCTCTGCGATTGGCAAGCGTTGTTCGAATCACGTGTTCGCTATCGTTCCGATGTACCAAGATTTATAACGGGACACAAGGTGCGAAGTACCACACAACAGTACACGAAAAAAAAAAAATGAAAAAAAAAAATTGCGTATCGCGTAGCGAGGCCCAATACGTTTGTCGAGTACAGTCGTCGTATCTGAAACGTGTGGAGCCGACCGACAAGTTTCGAACGATTTCGATAAGCCAAAGTTCGAAGTGCGCGAAGCAAGAGCCGCGAGAAAGTCTGCGAGCCTCCTAATATCATTAGCTCGTACATAATAATTTGGTTAACTCGTCAACGGCGAAAAAGTAATTAAAAAAATTATTTAAAAAAAAATGCTTTTCAAATGCGAAGCGAGACACGATAATTGGCATAATTATTGTAATTAGCGAAGAGACAGAAAATAACAAAAAATTTGAGATCAATTGAATTAGATGATGAAAAATTGGTTAATACGATTTTTTTTACATTTTTGCATATAATATAATTTTTTATATTATTTAATTTTTAAGAAAAAAAAATTCGTTGATACGTATTTTTTCATCATCTCGTTCAAATTATCTGAAATTATATTCAGATTATATCTGAAATAAATATTATAAATATTTATTTCAGAAGTTAATATTTGTGAAATAAATATTATGAATATTTATTTCAGAAGTTAATATTTGTGAAATAAATATTATGGGTTATGGGAAAATTATGTAACGCACTGAAGATTCGAAATTGGAATTTTTTGAAAAATAACTCGACAAACGTCGACGTTGGGTGGAGAAAGAGAATGAGAGAGAGAGAGGGGTCAAAATGGTTTCCGAGATTTCGATGGTTAGCGACCTCGGGTGGTCACCCGTCGGCTTTTATTGTCGTACCACGAGGATGAACGAAATGGGTTCGGAGTAATGATGGGATCCTCGAGCCTCGAGACACTTCGCAGGTAGAAAGCAAACTACATCGTGGGAAAGGCTCGAGTAACTCTAACGACGTAATAACTTGAAGCCTAACCGAGTTTTTATCGTAGATGTTTTGAAAATAAAATAACCTTGAATTGAAATAAAAAAAAATAAAAATTCAAAGGAGCTTATAATAATTCATAATAACTTTGATTATGAGGTGTTTATAATAAATGTTTTATATACACCTAGAAATTGATTTTTCTTCTTTTTATTTTTAGGAGGAATAAAACTATACAAAAGTATGAAGTTAAATTCTTATAAAGAAATGCTCACAGTTACGTATACGCCGAAACCATTCAGCCAATTTCGTTCAAATTTACTAAGGACATTTAAAAAGGGTTGTGCAGTGTATGGCGAGACGGATTGACGTTAAAAAAAAATATTTTTCTTCGTGATGCAAAAAAAAAACTGATGAAAAATCGTGGGAAAACACACAAAAAAAAATTGAGCACTTCCCATTTGCATTTAAAATAAAAACAAAATTATTCCCACTCGTCATACACCAGATTTACTCTTCTAGAATATTTATCACCTAATTTATTTCATTTTTAGTTCAATATCTCGGGCCGCCTGTCCTTTCAATTTTTAATTCATATAAAAAATACGGAAGGAACGTCAATGGAAAACAATGAAACAATTCGCCAAATTATCATCGACAACGTTTACTAAAATGTATTTTCGAAAATCAACCGAGTCAAGAAAAAAAAACAAACAAAATGCGACAAAAATTAAAGCTTACTTTTTCCTGAGCTTCTCATTGGGTACCGAATCCGTGTAACAATTAAACGGCAACACCGTAGCAACCGGTGCAATTTCCGTCTCCATTTTCATTATTTTTTTCTTCGTAAATAAACTCACAAAATTAACCGATAATCAATAATAATAATTATAACAACAATAATAATAATAAGCCTCTCCGATGAATATCAATCGTCTTCAAATCCGGTTGACGAATTTTGTCGTCGTTCTTGCAAATTTTACAATCGTTTTGCCGATCGGTCGTTATCAAACTTTGCGATACGAAAATTGTTGAACCGATGAGTTTGTCGATGTGGAATTTTGCTTCTTCTTTTTTCTTTTCACTCGTCACCGATCATCGTTGGCGAGTGATGATAAATTAATTTACGCGAACGAAGACGAGCGATCGATTATCGGCGATCGATCGACGTTTCGTTTGAGTGAGAGCGACGGATGTTCTCTCGAGCCGCGATCGCGGCGACGACTGATTCCGTTCGGTCGACGTGTAACCGCAAGGTGTTCGTGGGACCGGTAGAGCACGCTGATCGTGCTCGGACCGTCTTATGCATTATCTCATCGGACTTTGAACGGTTCGGCCCTCGAGTGGATAAGATGAGAACGTTGCCAAGATTGTGAGGGCTTCTACGGTTAGTATTTGACTCTTATCTCGTAACAACCTTATTCTCTCTTTCTCTTACACTCTCTCTTTGTTTTTCTCGCTTGTGATTAATTTTTTTGTATAAACATTTTTTTAAATATTTTCAATAATTTTTAAATATTTTTTTATTTTTTATATTTTTTTATGTTTATATTTTTTCAACATCTTGCTGGGGACTGTGAGATAATTTTTGCGATCAACTCGCAACTCGGTCCTCTACCTTTAGCGAGATTCGGAATTTGCCCCGAAGAGAACACGTGACACGTGTGGGTGCTGCGTGATTTCTCGAAGCATCGATAATGAGGATACAAAAATCTGGCGAGAGCTTTGATTCGTGGTTTTTTTTTCCTTTCTCGTTGCTCGATCGAAGCATATATGAGAATGTACTGGGTGTCTGATTTTAATCATACACCTGATTTATCCCGAAAAATACTACTGGGATGGAGTATCGAGTATGATAAAACTTGAAGGGTTCGAAGGGGGACGCACAAAATAAATTTTTTTTTGTCCTAAATTTGAAATGGCAGTATTTATGGTGGCTGAAATGTTTTTTTTTTTAAATGGAACCTTATTATATTCTTTCGTCTAAAAATGTTGGCGCGTCAAAATTAACCACTTTTGTAGGACATTATTTTTTATTATATCCATAATTTTTAGGTTGGAAGATAATTTTATCTGAACGTAACGTTCGGTCTACGGTGAATTGGTCAAGATAGACGACCGTTGGCCTTCAACGTCACCTGATCTTACATCTTCTGATGTTTTCACACACTGAGACACACACTCGCACTTGAAATGTGAGGATTTTACAACTCGCGGTACATCCTGCATAGCGCTGAAATAGTAAAAAATTGTGTTCTAACCTAAAAATTATGGATTCAATATTCGATCGGAGCAGTTTTTTTTCCAAATAAATCAGGTGTAAGATTAAAATGGGACACCCGGTATGTGTGTCGGTGACAGTTACGACGAGTATTGCCGACCGATAACCCCACCGCGTTCGGGTTATTAAATTCGTGGATATCGTTCATTCATTGGGTGGGCTGCGTCTTTTCCTCCTCGTACTTTCGGCGAGGCCTCGTCGAGTTCTTATCGTCATTATTATCATTATTTTCTCAAAATTTGTACTTTGATGTGAATTTTTTTTTTCAAAATCGTTAACGTTGGAATATATATATTTTTTCTCCAAATTTTAACGACAAAATGAGTTTTTGCGTTTTCTAAATTTTTACAGTGAAACACAGTATTCTACAGTACTCGCACTTGATCGGTTTTTTGAAAGTTCACGTGGGGTGCGTTCGGACCCCAGTCATGAGTTCCAGGCTTGATGATAAATCGAAGGAACGTGGATTGTTCGATGTCCACGTCACAAACCTTTCTCCGTCTACGATACATCTTAATTTGGATGAGCGGTTGGTGAATAAGCGACAGTGTTGGCGCAGAAGGAAGCCTTCTGCGTAGCCACGTGGTCGACGACGATACGCTATATATACATACATCGACGAATCCCGTTGCAAAACGCTCGACTCCGCGAGTCTCGCATTATAATTCGAGTTGATATACAACCGACGACCCTGAGACGCGAACCCAAGCAATGCGAATCACACATGTGGATTAAGGGGTTACATCTGTGTAGATTGCCGGAAAAAAGGTGAATTTTGGGAATTATTATCTCAAAAACTATTGGTCCGATTGAATTCAAGTTGGTTTCATTCGAAAGTATGTACATTGAGGTATGTTGACGATTTTTTGTTAAAAATTCAAGCGAATGAGAGCGCTGTTATTCTGGCCGGCGTAAAATAACTTTTTCAAAGTCGGTTTCCACTTTTTTTTAGATAACGGATGACTGATTCCTTTAAAATTTGGACACAATATGCACGGGTAGGTAATGAAGTTCGGCACGTAAGATTATTTTAAAAACTTATTTTTTTAATTTTTTATCAATCAACAAAGGTCGTACATTGAGGTTCAAAAGTGAATTTTGAATTCAATCAAGCGCCATCTTGTGAAAAAAAATCCTACGTGCCGAACAGCTCAAGACGTTACACTTTAAGAATGTTCTTGAAATTTTTGTTTCGGACCAACCGACTGCCAGAAAAAGTGGGAACCGCAAACCGTACCGACGACAAAGTTATTTTACGCCGGCCAGAATTACAGCGTTCCCATTCACTATGCATTCAAACAAAAAATCGTCAACATATCTCAATGTACATACTTTCGAATAAAATCAACTTGAATTCAATCGGACCAATAGTTGTTGAGATAATAATTCCTAAAATTCACTTATTTTTCCAAAAATCCACAAAAATCTACCCCCTTAAAAATTAACAAAGCAACCATAATTAACGATGCCCAATAAATAAATTAATCGTGATAGGTTTTCTGTAGATTCTTACTTTGAAAACCAATTTCATAATGGTAATTGAAAGGCGGTAAAGGATAATTGATTTATCTGTGTGCACAACGATAACATTTTTTTCAGAATAATTTTTTTTTTCAGTAAGAAGGTTTTTTTTTAATTTACTGATACACATCTCGAGACACGACTTTGTCGACTGTCGTCGCAGATAACGATCGATATTTTAACGTAAAACATTTCCGTGACGCTTGCGATCAGTCTGCGTGGAAACGCCCGCAAGATAAAAAAAAATTCGTTCAAACCGAGCTACCCAACGTTTATCGCTAACAATAATTTTCGGGAGCGAAATTATCGCCAAAATTATTACGCCCGTTGATACGGATTCCTAACAGTAGTCCAAATGGTAGCCAACGTTGTTGTTAGATGACAGCGGAAAATAATGCACAAAATATATTCTCGTAATATGCAAAACTATATCGAGCGAAATTCCCGACCAGTCACCCGCACTACGATCCTACAAATAACCATAAATATTTATGTACACAATACAAGCAAGTGCATTCAAACACGATTATCCATTCATCGGTAGCGAATGGTTATGAGAAATCGTACAGTCGACAAACTGTTGCATATGCAACACGACAACCGTCGTCTCGGTGTGTCGAGACAACGTTTCATCGACGAAAAGCTGACTGAAGCATCAGAGAATAATAAATGCACAATTGAAACATACAAGTGTAAAGTTTGAAACTATTTGATTATGCGAATTGTCGAGTAACTAGTGCGAAACTAAGTTGCGACGGTTGTGTGATCAAATTGTGCTACGACTATAATGGCGAGTGTATATATATATATATATTAGACTGGTTCTTAGCAGAGTCATTTTTTAATAAAAATAGAAACGCCCCCCATATAGTTTCTAAATAATTAAAGAAATATATTCGCGAAGGGCCTTCTCCCTATCTCAATATTAAGCTAAGCCTAAGTAATTTTATATTTTTTGTCATTCAATAACATGCAATGCTTATCGGATTAATTTATTATAGCTAAAATATCAACAGAAGACAAATTTGCCCAATATGCTTTCTTTATCAGAAAGATGCGTAATTTTTTTTTGAAAAATGTTCATCACTAAAAACAAAATAGCTGATATAATATGGCGGCTTGAAAATTGGAAATCATTCAAATTACGATAAAAATTGCGTTTTCACTTTGCTGGGGTCATCGGATGGGAATTTGGGACTCAAAATATGACAGACACTCAAGTGCAACTCATACGACGAAGTAACAAACCAAAAAAATATATATATATTTACTCCATTAATTTTTGTCTCTGGTTTCTTGTGTTTAGTTCTTGTAATAAAAATTGTTGGAGTACATTTTTTTTTCGGTTTATTACTTCGTCGTATGGGTTTCACTCAAGTGTCTGTCATATTTTGAGTCCCAAATTTCCATTCGATGACTCCAGCAAAGTGAAAACGTAATTTTTATCGTAATTTGAATGATTTTTAATTTTCAAGCCCTCATATTCGTTCAGCTATTTTGTTTTTGGTGATGAACAATTTTTTTTTTAACGTACGCATCTTTCTGATAAAGAAAGCATATTGGACAAATTTGTCTTTTGTTGATATTTTAGCTATAATATTAAATAACAAAAAATATAAAATTACTTAGGCTTGGGTTAATATTGAGATAAGGCTCTTCGCGATTTTTTTTTAACTATTTGGAAATTATGTGGGGGGCTATTCTTCTATTTTTATTAAAAAATGACCCTTGCTAAGAACCAGTCTAACATATATGTGTGTCATCGTGTCTGAGGGGTCAGATGGCACATTGCCACGTTGAGAATAATACTCGAAAAATAGGAAAACGATTTTTTTTTCAAAGGGAGGGTTCGACATGCATAGGAAACTCCGTCGTCGTTGTCATCGAGCTTATCAGCACCATGTTCCAGCAGCAGCGATAACACACGAACATCATCACGGACATTCGACCGTTTTTCGCGGTAATTATTTTTCAAATTGTTATCATCATTATTATTATTGTTAATTTTAATGGGACACAAAGAAAAAAAAACAAACTCACACTTTATCGTCGACGATCATGGTGATTGTTTATTCCCGTCGTCTCGCCAGCGTTTCGGAGACTCTTCACTCGCGGCACGCCAACTTTCGTTTCTTTTGTCGTTGACAATATTCCGAATCCTCGTTCAAACGATCAACGTCGCTGTAATAAAAATGATAAATTGCCACCGGGATTCACACACAATTTTCAATCGAATTATTTCGGGGATATGGGCGATTGTTACGATGGTTACAATTGGGGGATTCAGAAGGGGGAAAAACCAATGCAACACGTGTGTCAAGGAGTTATCCTAATGTGATCCTAATGTGAGTTATCCTAAATGTCGTCTAGAGGCCAATTTTTAAAAAATGAATCACGAAAAAACTGACGAAGCAATGTCGTCTGTATTTGGATGTGTATTATGTATAACTAGTCCTATTATGTATAACTAACTTTGCCCGGTTACTTCGCCCGCATCCCACTCCGTCCCATTTTATCCTGTCATGACCCGTCGCTCCCGCATAAAAAAAAAGATTCAACCGACTTCCGGTCGGTTAATTTTGACGTCTTTTCTCAGTGACCATCTACTGTGTGACCCGAACGTTCGTGTGAAATGTCAACTGTCTATCTATTGTCGTTCCAGAGGGATACAGTAATCCATAAGTCAGTGGTAATGAACATTTACATCCCATTTCGACCCTTTGGGGATTGATTTTCGAAAAATCCTCTCTTAGTGCACCTCTAAACACTTCCAAATCCAAAAAATCATGTTCCTATGTTCAGAAGTGTAGGCTGTGCGTTTTCTGTCATTCAGTCAGTCACGAAACATTTTTTGAAGAAGACACTTATTTTCTGTGGATTTAAAAAAAATGTTACAGCAGGACACCTCCTCGTTCAAGTCGTGAATCGTAGAAACGTTGATAGATAACACGACAATGTCGGTGTACACGTGCTCGTAAAAAAAATACTTCGTGTTGTGTTTTTCACTGGAACAGCTACTACGTCGATTTAATGTGTAAATAAAAAAAAAACAAATATCTCGATAACGCGTTGAGATAAATGAAACACCCGTCGAACCTATATTGTGACCATCGACTAAAAAATTGTTTCGCGACGAACGAGCGTATTTGGATTTTTCTGCAATTTTGTGATTTCTCAAACGAATCAGCGAAACAATAATTCAAACAACGTGGGTACGATTATTCGTTAACTCTTAGTTTCCAACGTGTTTTAGATACCTTTACTCCTTAAAATGGGAGTATATATCATATACGTTCCAAGGCCTTAAAAAATATTCTAAAGTATTTTTGAAAATTCGAAAAAAATCACCAATATCTTATCAACTATCCTAGTACGAGGATCAATAGTTATATCGTCGAAGGAATCATTTGTTTGAACACTATAATAATATAAACAAATGGTAATGTCAGAGGAAGAAGTTTTCGGTGGGGTCACCCGTGACCCCCCGTTGGGGACTAAAGGTTAAAATTCGTAATATTTCACACACGAAAGGAAAAAAAAAGAATTGCCCTTGTAAAAAAACTGCATCATTGGCGCCGCGGGTTCGAGATCGACAGAACGATTTTTTCCGTTCCACACATCGAATTGACACGCGCGAGCTCGATTGTTAACAGACGGGGCCCGAGACTGTTGTAGTCCACAGCGTCGTCAACTTGGTTATACTATTTATTTATCTTATAATCCATTCGCCTTGGAACCCCACTAATAGGTCCAGATGACTCGGCGTTACGCGCAATTCGCACAGACCGCAATCAGCCATCGGCGTCTCTTACGAATATCCTTCTTGTACGTCCATTGTGCTTGCGTTTCTTCGCTGCCTCTGTCTCTCTCACTCTCTTTCTCTCTCTCACACACTCATTTCATTCGCGTCATTCGTCATTCTCTGACTGCGGATGCGAATCGTTCTACGGAACGAATCAAACTCGATGAGATGTCCGCAAGTATACAAGTCAGCTGTATCGGCGGATGAAAAAAAAATTATGTCTATATATATATATTAGGGTGGTCCTTATATGGCACTTAGAATAATTCTAAGCGCACCGCCTACCAAAGTGGATCCAAATGATTTTAAAAAGCGTTCCCCAAGTTTGCAGCCCTATATATTTTAAATTGGCCATTACCAGAAGGGCTCGGTTTGAAATACACAGATTTGATTGATTTTTTAAAAAATCATTATTATATGGGAGGAATTATTTCTAATGAGTACCAACTTTTGAAGTCATATATTTCGATTGTCTTAAAATTTCAAGAGTTCGTTTGACTATAAGGCAGAAGGCCCCCCACCAATTTTTAGGTCTCCGTGATCATCCCTTTCCGAACTACGAGGGATTTATTTTATCCTGTTTTTCTTTCCTTTCTAATAAAGCAAATTAAAGTTGTTCGAAGTAATTTGGAATAAGCATATCCCATGCTCTCTCACACTATTGAATCCGTTTTCGAATTTCCATAAACAAATTACGACGTGAAATGTTTATTCAACTTTTTTTGTTCTTGGGGCATATTCGATCTTTTGAAAAATAAATTTGAACGAAGGCTTGGCTTTGGACAAAAAATGCATATGCCATTCCATGCGGCTTTGATAAATGAACATTCAATTTCTACGATGGCAACTGTAAATCATTTTTATCTGCAAATAATTGATTTTTTTTCCTTTTTGGTGAGCGCACCGGTAAACATGGTTCATCTTTTCGAGTATTCAGTGACGCAAGTGGATCTTGTGCTAATTATCGCGCAACGTGTGTGTGTGTGTGCGTGAATGAAAATTGTTGCCTCCGTCGCCGATCGACGGAAAATTCTATCCACTCCGTTCGGTCATGATCGGGTAAAGGGACTGGAACACGTTACACACCCGTCGGAAGGTGTGATTATGTAATACAAGCGAGGTCAGAGATTCGTCCCGAGCAGCGAGCCGCGTGTCCCGGGCGTCACGATAATTCCAACGCAAACGTCTCGTACCGAACAATCACGGAAGACAACGAATTTTCCATACCACGCCAATCAATTTTGAACACCCGAGCTTCAGTTGATTTTTGTTGTTTTTTTTTTTTTTTTTCATGTCACACAGACAACAAAGATAGCCGGGGAAAAAATGGATAAAGTCGAGGTGATGTGCTACATCGGCGAGCCGTCAATGGGTGCGAGAGAAATAGCGCTATCGGCGCTCGCTGCGGTGCGACGAGAGATAACGAGCGAGATATGTAACACATCACCGACAAAAAAAAACAGATTGCCGCAATGCTCGACTCCCTTGACCGTCGACCTTTTTTTTCTGGCAGCCGATTTTGTTGGTGCGATTCTTTATTCGGTTGATGTTAATAATATATATTATTGATGAATATATTTACGTTTTTTGGCTTTGGCGACGGCCAAAAAACATAAAAATATATTCCAATCGGCCCAAGTAACTTATCACGGATTAATAAATATATCTAGTACAAATTTTTGAGCAAAAAATTGCGAAAAAAAGTTTAGGATTTTTTTTTTTAACTTAGGACGAAAACAAAAGTCTTCCTTCGGGAGTAACTAATACAGTGTATCTATAATGAGAATATATACTTTTTCACATATACATCAGACAAACTGAATATGCAAAATCGTGTACACCGATCGGCCGGGCACAAAAAAGAAGTTATCAATGAAAACGTTCCAAATAAAATTTTGAAAATTTTTCGCAATGTCTTTCCAATCTGTCTCGACATTAACCCAAGCAGTCGAAATTTTAATTTTCCCCACATAAGCAACATGAATTTTTTATCCAGTTTTAATTTATTTATTGGGCTAAGATAACAAAAAAAGAAGAAGTTTGGTCGAAATGCTTTCTACATAAAAAATATGCGTACTCAAAAAAAAAAAAATTTCAATCCGCAAACTATTTATAAAAAATATTGATCATTACCAATAATTTTTTTTCGCACATAAAAAATTCTTCTAAGATGTACAAATTGTACATTGATAAATATCATAAAACGGATGAGATCGTTCGGCCAGTTTTCAACGAAATTAATAAATACGAAAAAAACTAAAAAAAAAAAAAAAAAAAATGGCGCGTTTAAACGCCGATCACAGTTGGATAACCCGTTAAAGCTCATAGAGCGAGAACAGCGACACGGTGATGAAAATAGAATGGTCCGATCGTTCGTGGTCAGCTCATCTCGTCGAGTAATCCGCGGGACGGTGGCTTATACGAATAATAATCGCGACGCGTATGAAACCGCGTCCTGTCTCGTCGCAAACGACGATCACAGTTTTCCGGGTCAAAGCCTGTGACGTCAAATTTGTTTGGGAGTTTGAGAACACCCGAAACTTTTCGCGAACCCACGAATTTCCCGAATGCGTCAGTCTCTTTCGTGATCCGCGTCTTTAGAACAATATTTTTCGAGGGAAGATGTGGCAGGAGTCTGCAAGACCGACGCCAAGATGCTGGGCCAAGGACACGAATGCGGGGGGGGGGGAGGGGGGACCCATAGATGAACCTCGAGACGAGAGAATGGAGTTTCGTGGCCTTGAACTTCGATCTGCCGCGTGCGCGATATATACGATATATACTCACGCACGCGGAACGATCGGACCCGCGACGCGTCGCAGGCAAAACGTCTGCAATGAAGATTTGTAATATATAGTTCGTGTGTGCGTGCGTGCGACCGTCGACGTCATCGGTCCAGAGTCCGACACCGAGACCCGATTATCGCATCGGGGAAAATTCAATCGTGGGGGTCAAAATTCAAAACCATAGACGTTGAGAACGCGCAGTTGTTCTTCGAGGGGTCAAAATTTCAGAACATATGTATATTTATGGGGTGTCCCATTTTAATTCGTACATTGGGTTTTCGCGAAAAATAAGGGTCCTATCGAAAAATAGTTTGAGTAGAGTTTTTAGGGTTTGGAGAGGGATATCAGAAAAATAAATTAAAATTTTCAAAACAATTCAAAATGCCGGCGCTATGGCGGTTGTTGTTTTTTTTAGCGGAAACCATGTTTTTTTTTTTAAATCTTGAAAAATAGTTGTCATCAATACTAATAACTTTTTTATAAATATTATTTCGATTAGATTCATTTTTTGTCAGATACAAGTACTCAAAATTCGTTATTTGGCTTACTTATATAAACGTAAAGAGTTTTGGTCACTTACACACGATTCAATGTTGTGGATTTTTAGCCCAAATTAACTGACGAAAATTTTTAATTATCGTGAAAATCTTTCGCATGGCTTCAATAACACCACACGAATTTCAAGGGTGTGTAAATCTTTGAATTGTTGCGACAAAAAAAACATCAAAACAATAAAGGATCGATACATTTTTGTCTTCCCGTCCGAACGCTGGCTAAACAACGCTACACAGACAAAAAGTTCACATGAACAATATTGCAGAGAATCAAATTTCCTACAAAAAACTCCCATACGGCATTTATCTAACGTTGATAGTTTACACGTGGGTAAGCTCGAAAGTCGGGCAATGTGGGAAACCGTCAGAATTTTTCTAACCGTTCTGAATTTTGGTCGTTCTGAATTTCGGTCCCCTACCAAAAATTCACGAGATGACCGTTCGACGCAGAATGAATACGCTGCGAATGAACACGCGATCTCGTAGCTGTCTGAGAAACACAAAGATCGCGGGGTTACGAATCAATTGTCAAGGGGCAATTGAACCAGAGACACACATCCGAAATTGATAAATCCAATTATGGAGAATGACGTATCGATGGGGTTAAATGGTGAATTAATTTTTTGTGACGGCTCGTTGGATTGCTGAGGACCGGAAGTCGTCGATGTTCACCTCGCCTCGCCCTCTCCATCGCCTCTCTCTCTCTCTCTCTCTCACCCACTCTCACTCTCTCCCTCTCGCTTATGCAGATACCGCGTGCATATTCCGACGAATATGGGCGAAGGGTGGAGGTGGGGGGGGGATGAGATGGAGAATCATGGAGAACCGTGTGCGATGATGCTGGTCCGGGGCACCAGAGAGACATTACCCAATGATGATAATCTATCCCACATGCTTGCGCTCGGCCATGCCGGTCGAGAGAGACTCGGCATTGCTATCCCGGTCTCGTTCCTTTATTATCCCACTCGCGACCCTCCGCGACTAGACTAAACGCACGTCGGAGCTTCACGGAGCTTAAAACACTCGCGTAACACACGCCTCCCCCACCCCCTTGCTCGCCTCGTGTGCTTTACACGTTCAATCGTTCGAGAATTGTGACGCATATATATATAAACATATTGCTGTATATATATATATTAGGGTGGTCCTTATTTGACTCAAAATGTCGGGCAGCCGGTGAAAAAAGGAGAACAAATATACGTATCGTGAAAAATGATGTCAGAGAGTGACGAAAAAATATTGGTGATTTTAAAAAAATTTGAAGTTAGCGAAAAAATAAATAAGTTGAAAAATGTTTTTTTTTTGTTTAACTTTCCTATAAAATTAGGCAAACCAAGACAATGAAAGAGAAATCGGAAAGAAATATGGAAAATAGTTTTTTTTTATATTTTCGAACCATATTGAAGGTGGAAAACGTGAATTTTTTTTAAGGACCACGCTAATATAAATATATATATATAACGCCCATGAACGATCATAACGTGCGGCCAACTACGCGAGGGGAACCGCCCGCCTGATGTGCTCCCGTTTGACACTGTGGCCGAGATTGCATACACCGTCGTCGTCGTGCACACTGCACTGCAATGCACATCGCTACGACAATTTTTTCATTCTCGCGTTGCACCAACGATGCGACATTATTTATTTTGTTTATTTATTTTTGATTTTTCGCAACCAATAACTTTAAAAATTTGGGGGAAAATTGAATTTATTTCGATTGTAAAATATAAATAATTATCGTTGGAAAATTTTGTGATGCAATTGAAAATCACATTTGTCAGTTTAATTTTTATTATATATTTTTTTCATTTGTATCGTTACGGGGTCTTTTTTAATCCGTTGTTGCGATTTGAAATGGCGATGATTATTTATACGACTGCGGTTTTGATGATTTTCCATTATTATAATTGAGAAAATTAATGATTAAAGTAACAACCAACGTTTTTCGAGGAATCGAGAGACGACGGAGATCAAAAGTCGAGAGATTGTTTTTTTATTTATTTATTTGTTTATTTATTTATTTGTTTGTTTGTTCATTTATTTATTTATTTATTATTGAATTCGCGGAAGCTCTTTAAATACGAAAAAAAATGATGAATGAAGTAACACGTGGTCGGGCGCCTATTTTTAGAGTTCGTCATTCATGCGAACAATTGATATTTCAAGCTGATGCAAAGTTTCGCAATTCGTTCAAGCAAAACGATGAAAATTCATCGCCACTCGATGGACATTCGTATGGTTGCCGGTCTCGCGCGAGGTTCAACAATGAACGGGCTATCCGGAACATTGTGAAGCGTGCGATCGGTTAATTGTTTAATCGTAGAGTCGTGACCCGCGACCTGCCGACCGACTGGCCGTGGTTCCAGGCAATTTGTCCGACACCGATCGATTATGCTTATTCTCACACTTCGCGGGTCATCTTTTCGTAATTACGTTTCGTTACCGCGACTCGTCATCGGCCGAATAAACGTGCGGCATGAAGAATGTCATTTATTGATATCGTCGCGAAAATAAGAAATGCATCGTATAACGAATTAAAAAGTATGAGACTAAAAAAAATTAAATATATTTGAATAATTGAGTAAGTTAAAAATTAAAAAGATTTAAATAATTAGGTGAGTTTCAAATCAAAAAGATTCAAATAATTGAGTGAGTTAAAAATTAAAAAGAATGAAATAATTAAGTATGTTAAAAATGATAAAGATTCAAATAATTAAATAATAAAAATTCAATTTAACATTTGAAAAAAAAAAAATTAAATAAAAAATTGAAACATGAAAATTGCTCTCGTTGGGATTATAATTCGATATAAAGAGCACGAGACACAGTCAACAATCTCTACCAGCTAAATTATAATTTTTAAACTGATGAATTCTTCTGAGCTTATTATTTCGAAAAAAATTATCAATAAAAAATGAATAAATTAATGAACTAATGAAACCATAACAATGAGATTGAATCTTAGGAAACAATTGTAACAATCCTACACTCTTCGAAACTATCTACCAGATTCGTCACGAAATCGAGAATAATAACAATAATAATAAAACGACAAAGTAGTGTGACGACTGGAAGGTCAGGGCACGATGACGAACCGTGCCAGTCCTGAATACGACGTAATGCATGCGATAAAAACGGGACGCCGACGCACCTGCGAGGACGCTTCGAATGAAACGACAATGAAACCGATACCACTCAAACATCAAACCCACAAAAAAAAAAAAATCATACATATTTTTGTTCGTTTCGTTCGTTATATTCCTTCAACAACGTTACACCGTAAGTCTCGGGACTTGTACCAGCTATCGCTAGACCGTCTGAACCTATCCAGCTGATTCCAACGATTTCCAAATTCATTCTACCGAAACATTCAAACGTCACAGCGAGTGCCACGGAAAAATATATACAAATATATTTCGATGTGAAATAATGAAACACTTTGAACGAAGACGAAATAATTATTATAATTTTTTTTTTTTTGGACAGTGTATCGGCGTTTTTCGCACCACGTTTTCATGGGTCGAATTCACACCGCGATACACTGACAGGGTTGGATTATCAGAGAAACTGTGACACCACGTACACCAAGATGATCGATGAACAGCTTAATGCTGTTATCACCTTCGATTTTACAAAATTAAGTTACGTGCCATCCACCAACACCTCATCTCTCTCTCTCTCTCTCTCACCCCCCCCCTCCCCACACGCCCTCAGATAACACGGTCACAGCTTCAAGACGTCGCAAATATTCAAACCTTGCTCCATCACAAAATAATCTCGTCATAAAAAAAAAGAAATAACAAATTCAAAAAATAAAATAAAATAAAACACCCATCAGACAAGTGCACACGAAGGCCCGACGTAAAAAAAAAATTACCAAACTCCCCCCCCCCACGCACACACACACCCTCAAACAACACGGTCACAGCTTCAAGACGTCGCGAATATTCAAACCTTGCTCCATCACGAAATAATATCCCCACAAAAAAAGAAATAACAAATAAAAAAATTAAATAAAATAAAACGCCCATCAGAGAAATTCACACGAAGGCCCCACGTCAAAAAAAAAAAAAAATTCGAACGACCAAAATTTCATTCTCCCCGTCGCAGTTCCAAATTCTCATCGACTCGAACACCCACGTGACCAACTAGGACATCGAATTTTTTTTTTCTTTCAATTTTTTTCTCTCATTCATCATCATTCATCGTTTTCATCACGAAAAAAAAATACAAAGACACCAATCGTCACAATCGTCGCCCCACCTTCGAACACAAGAAAAAAATAACAATGACAATAAAAACAAAAAGGACGAGATACAAACTATCCCAATGTTGCGCTTCACCAAAGCCGATGACAACCGACGCTATCCCCGGTTTCGCGATATCGAAGCGAAACTAACGCGCTCGCGGGCGGCGGGGGAGGGGAACATGGTACGGAAGAGGGGGGGGGGGGGAGGAGGCACTCCTCGTCGTCACGCCGAGGGACACTCCACGGAACTCCGTTTTGACCCTCTTCTTCGAAACACTTTTCGCGCATCAATCTATTATTTTTCTTTGTTTCTCATTTCTTTTCTTTTCTTTTTTTTTTCTTTTCTGTTTTCTTTTTATCTGTCTTCTGTGACTCACGATCGATCGAACGAGATATGCACGAGAGCCACTCTCGGATGTAACGAGATACGATGGGACGGTTCCAAATTGCAAATGCACGACCCACGTGCTTTTACTTCGACGAATTTAGACGGGTCGCGAGTCCAACAGTCTCCAATCCGACCCTAACCCCCCCCCCCCCCACTCGGCTCATCGGCGTGAGGCCATTTAATTGTATTTCTAGTGCGAAGACACGCGACGAGTTGTTACTCATCTACCACGAACACAAATATTCGAGACCTAACTGTGTTTGATTCACCACCAACCGGAAATGAGGGGAGGGGGTCGTTTTTATACGGTTTTTCATGTGAGATGTATTCCAATATACATTCAGTTCACTCACTTTCGTAATTTTCGTAAATTTCATGAAAACTTTAATACAAACCGTGTTTACATAACTCAAACCCCAAATCTTCCCCACCGAAAAAAATGTACCTATATATACATATACACCCAGAGATTGTGAAAAATTATTATATCCGTATACACATATACATATATATATATATATATATACACATTGTAAAAAAATATTTTTTCTTCTTCTCTTCTATAATCCGTTGTTGTTATTTGTTTTTCAATTTTTTTTTTTTTAATTCCGAGTAATTAATTATGATAATTCGAATAAGGAGATTGTTTCCTAACCTGTCGCGCGTGTTAGTTGCATCCGTTACGACGCACAACGAAACAAACGAAGACGATTTTTTCACGCAATGCGATTTAATGAGTTGCGCGACGAAGATACGGTCAGTCCTACGACTGATGTTGGTGATGTTCCGAATCTCGTATGGGAGCAACGTGGAACGCCGCTCTCGGGAGTGTGTGTGCGCGCGCATCTGTGTGTGTGTGTGTGTGTGTGTGGGTTTTTAGCGGGTGCTCCATTCGATCTCCGCGAGCGACGGCCCGAAGCAGCGCCGCGTGGCCGCTGCGGCCCTCGATGTCCCTACGGGGATTGAGCATTGAACGTGCGCGAATGCGAAAAAAAATGTATGTAAAAGCAAAATAAAACCGTAAGTATCTCCGGGTAAATTAGGCTACGGCTAGACTCTGCGAGGTTGACGACAGAAAAACAAAATGATCGAATGATTTCGTGGGAATGTAAACCCCGGTTCGATTTTTCGACGAAGTACACGATTATAATGTTGATTATCTGTCCAAACGTTGTTTTGGATTTGAAAAATTTGTACGTTACGATTATGACGTTAGTCGATGTTTAGTCGATATACACTTTTTTTTAACGTAAGATCGTGAATTGAATCATTGAACGAAAATTTTCAATGATTGGACATATTGGATATTTTTAATACAGACATCGAGGGATAATTTTTTTTTTTTTTTATTTACGTGAACGTCCTGCATGATGTATATTCAAACATTTTTTTTTAAATAATGGTTATGATTAATATTTAGTCATGATAAATATTTGATTGTACGACATTACCTGAATATAATCGAGTGACTGTGATTCAAGTACGTTGGCCAAGAGCTCGTTGAACTATTTTTCGCACGAATAATTCGTTCGTATACCAATCGTCTGGTTTGCGAATAAATAAACAACGCGTTCGAGTTCATGGGACATGGCGAAATTTAGACTTTGTACCGGCGTTGGCCACCCCTGACCGATGTACATAGCCGTTTTTCACCTGGACCAATGACATCGCGGTATCTCGTGGGAGGGGATGTGGCGTGATCCTTGATGACGTCACGGACAATTCCAATCAATAACTCGCTCACGTAGCGACGGATCGTTCCGGCATCATCGCCGTAACAGCCACGGGGATATTTTTCATTTGCATTTGCGATAATTATGGTATTGAATAATTTGCAAATTGATCGTCAGGCTTTAATCCCGTGAAACACGTGCGATTGAGATTATGGGACGCAAAAGTTTAAAATATGCTGTGAATGCATAAATGTATGTCAGAGGTTGTACGCATGGGTGTTTTGTTTTTCTCGGGCTGGTGATGTCTACGGAAAGAAACACCAGATGGCGCTGCTTTCAGGTTCGTGGATCATCCGTGCTCAACTTCACGGCGTGAAGAAACGACCAAACGCTCATTTCGCAGGAGTAACTGTCGATGGGAACGGCGCTTGTGGCAAATCTAAGAACTACATGTCTTGCAACGTGGATCTCGTTTTCGGGGCTCCGTTCTGAAACCCTACTCGAGTCAACTATAGTAGCAATCATCGACGTATAGATAATTGCGACTATTCAGCTTTGACTTAGAAAGAGAGAGGCTTAGAGCCACGCTAGTTTCCTCTCTTTCTATAGCGATTTCACTTTTTCTTGCGACATTAGTAGTCCATATCTCTATGTCGATGGCCACTCTTTTCCTGGTTATAAGGTTATGTGCATGTGATTAACGTGTTGCCCAGCGGCCATCTTTCAGACCGCTGATACGAGCGCCTCACTTGGGAAGTACGGGTACTACTGTACTTCCGATTGGTCTCCCTCTGCCTATACTCCATGCTCCATGGCCGGAGCCTTGAGCACAAAAATAAAGATGGCATAGTCACGACCGACGGCGCCACTGAAGCGGGAAAATGTGGAATTAGCAGTTACCGACTGAGTCAATGAAATTCCATGACTGGTTGTCACTCTATTTCATTTCAAAACAACGTACAATCCACGGTGCAAACCAGCCGTTCAAAGACAGGTTAAGTTTTGATAAACATTGTGCCTCGAAGAATGATTTCCGTTGCTCATTTGCTCAATGTATCGAAATTTTTCGAAAAAATTGCGAGTCCCGAAGTGGCCAAGCTGCAAATGCACTATGTGTAAGAACGATTGCAATGTACTTATTCTCATCTATCGTATTTATTGATCAATGGCTACTGATTTGAATGATAAAAAGAAAGATAAAAAATGTGTTTTGTTATTTCAGAAAATGCTGCAGAGAACGGGTTGACGAGTCGGAGCTGCCCAAACAAAACTTTGGTCCTGCCGCATTGTGTCCCCAGTGCGGTTCTGCCTGGGCGACGACCAAACACCGAACAAGAATTTTGCCACGAAGATCTACGCCGCGACGTATAGAAAATCTCATCGCCACATTCAAACGCACCGGATCGAAATTGTCCAATGGTCGTCACTCGTTGATGCTCAAATGCGAAAAGAACAAGGCCAACAAGATGATCAAGATATGCTCCGTTTGCTCGGGCACCGCCAAGTTCTCTCTGTGTAAGCCGATGCGATTGAAAAAACCAAAGACAGACTCGCTCGATAATTCCAATCTGACACTGTCTTGCAAGAAAAAAAAGAGACGGTCGAGAGACAAAACTGCCGGTTTGAATCTGTCTGCTTTCGATACTCCTGAAAGAAATCGGACCACGAGCTCGACACAAAAAAATATTTCGAGTCCATCGTTATTGGCGAATAGTAAAAAGACAGTTGGAAAATTGAATACACCAATGTCCACATCGAAGCTTCAAAAAATTAATCTGTCTAAATTGAAGGGCATAATAAATACAAACGTGACTCCCTCTAAAAAAAGTCAGTTGCACGCATTTTTAAAAGAGCTATGAAGATTGATCGATATTTCGAAGATTAATGTAAAGTATTTTAATAAATGCACAAAAGTGTGCAGAAATCGATTCTGTTGTATCTATTATACCACCGGAGCAATTTCGGCCGTCGATAAAGCAGTTTGACACAGGTACAGCGCACCGGGTTCTACGTTCTCCGAACAGATGGCAGCGGTAGTGTCTTCAAAGCATTCGATGCAAAAATAGAACGTCCTTAACGATTTCGAATTCGGATATGAATATAGCATCAACCGAATAGCAATTTATTTCAAGCTTATCGTGCTTGAAAATTGGAAAATTGAAAATTCAATTATAGAATTAAGGGGGCAATGAAACAGGCAGTATAGTACCAAATCCGACCGCGAGTTTAATGAAAACTTTCACAAGACGACAATGGCATTATATTTTTATAATAAAACGTGATTGCAGTTACAATAATATTTTTAACTGTTGATTATTATCTATTAATAACAAATAAAATTCCCTTATTGTGTGATATCCACAATGGTTCCTTCGAAAACGCGCATAAAATTTCGTTGCAACGATCGTTAATCCGATTTGAGACCAAAGATCAACGTCAGTCGCGACTGTCGATAACCCGGAGGCCTTCCCACCAATGTACCGGCTTTAGATTCATTGAAAACCTTTTCCCCACAAATTATAAATATAGAAACACATCGCCAACGGGTTATCGATCAAAGTCCTACGGTCCTAAATTCCGACCCACCAGAAATAACCGAAAAACTGGAATGAAAAGAAAAAAAAACGAATCGTAATGTAAAAAATTCCCAAAACCCATTTAATCATCGTAACCATGCTAAACGTTTCACAACGTATATCAAGGATATCTCCGAAATCAGCGATAACTTTATCCTGCTGACGAGAAAATCCGAAATAGACGTAAGAACAAAATTTCAAACAGACGATAACTATCATACAATGTCAACGAGGTCGTTCTCAATGTCAGTGAGGTCGAAGTCGCAAAAACGACTTCGTAGCTTGCAAACTATTACGCAGAGCTATCTTCTCGAAAAAAAAAACAGAAAAAAGAACCCAACGAGGAAGCTACGATAGTGGATGGAATTTTTCATTTTGTTTTCTTTTTTTTGCTTCTTTCAATTCTCTTATTCGTGCATGTCCTATAGCTTTCACGGCGGTATTACGTATAGTCGTCCGAAACGCTATCTCATTCGGGACAATGCGTGGCCGGTGCGTAAGCGAGAGCGGGACCGAGCGGTGGGAAACAACAGGATCCGGACGGCGTTCGTAGTGACGTCACTGCGTGATCACATCGCTCGAATGGTGAAACCCGATGGCGCTCGAGAGCCGCGGCGCGGGTTCGGGCCGCCAAGATCCTCCACCCACGGCAATCAGCGGCAAATTCGAACTAACCTCTCGGGCTGAGCGACAAAATAGCGCGATAGAGAAGTATGTAATGGCGTGTAAAAGCGAGAGACCCGACGTAACGAACGGTCAGCAGCGCTCCGCCCATGCGAACGAGTTGGTCGTCGGGCAACAGCGGAACCCTCGTAGTGCCGCTTGTCGTAGTGCGAGGATAGTCGTATATATTTAAAAAAAAAATGTTCAACCAGCTCCATCTTCCGATTATTCGTCAACGGAAAGAAAACACGCGTGCGAGTAGCAAACAATTTTTTTTTCATTCTCGTCACTCCTGGCAGGAAAAAATGGCGACCGCCAAGCAAGCGTCAGGCGATTGGTCAATTGCTGAACTGATCACGAGGCTATTTTGAGGATCTTGAACGGACAGATTTGATGCCGCATTAAATGGATGCTTACAGAGTCAAGTTATTGAAAGAGCCATTTTTTCACCGAAGAATTCTGATAATTATTGAAAACAAGTTGGGCTCCCAGATGATTCTGGTAATGCAGATCGGCATACTAACGGTTTTATAACCATTGTTCATCGACACGATGAATAATCATATCGCAAAATGCGTGGAAAATTTTCTCGCGGTACGCGATTATCGTGCGGGGGACCCGTTGCGTCGGTAAACGATAGGCCGGAGTTTGCCACGAGACACGCGTACATAACCTTTGGATGAAAGAAAAAAAAACGCGATGTCGGTTGAACGAAGGAGACGAAAGGCTGTATAGTCATCCGCACGTGCTACGATTTTGAAACGATCGAGCGATGTAACAGTAAGATGAATTAAAAAAGAAACCGAAACCCCAAACACTCATAATATACAATTTCACCTTGGTCAGGGTCGTAACATCACTGACAATAATCATTCCGGAGTTCATTGATAAGACAAGTATTTGCCGCGAAGCTCGATCGAAGATTCGTCCACGTTAGGGGGAGGGGGGGGGGCTGAGTCGATGAAGGAGAATCCTGTGAAACGATCGTTCAGTGACACAGCCGGCTATCGAGTCAGCCGTGCAAAGCTCTCGGTTTTTTTTTTTAATTCTCGCGGAGTCGAGAGATCACCGAGGTCGAGCTGTCCTCTCCCGCGTGACGAAGGGCATTGCCGAGGCGACCGAGGACGCCTGGAGTAGGGTTCGTCCGCGAGGACGAGAACCCTGGAATACGAAGAGAAATATACCACAAAGAAGAGAAGAGAAGAGACGAGAGAACGGTCCATGGAGACGGACTTGGAGCAGAGAGTCGTCGTTTTCCTCGTGCCAGAAGTACTTCTACGAGGCCAAGACGACAACGACGACGACGATCACGAGAGTCGTCGAAGAGCCAAGCTGGAAAGCATCACCGAGAACAGAGAATACACGTTGGCGCAACAAACGTATAGGTTAGGGATACGTTAACGGTACGTACGAAACTCGTGTGCGCGCCGGTAAGAGAGAACAGCGTAGAAGATCGGTGAAGCTACGGATGGGTTGGCCGGCTGTACAGAGAGGCATAGAGGAGAAGTACAGGGACAGAGGCAGAGAAGCCAGGCAGACAGCAAGCACAAGCACCGCCAGTAGTAGCGGCAGCGCGAAGGCAGACAAGAAGAGACGACCGCTTGAAATCCGTCTCTCCTTCCCGCCTTTCCTGCCTGCCTGGCTTGCCTGCCTTGCCTGCCTGCGAGCCTGCCTGCCTGCCTGCCTGCCTGCCTGCTTGCTTGCTTGCTTGCCGCCCGACCCATCCGCCATGCCACTACGAGCCGAGCGAACGTACAGCTAGGCCGGCACGGTCCTGTAGCCCATTTGGCATTTCCCCAGCTATAGCGACGGTCCTGTAGCCCATCGTTGTTATCGTCCCGCAGCTGCATAAAGTCGGTTCTCCCTGCCGCTCAGTCCGCCCCCCCCCCTCTCTCTCCACCCCGTTCTCCCCCCAGCCATGCTGCCACCCTCTTCTCTCTCTCTCTCGTCCGCCAGCAGCAGCAGCAACCAGCCAGCCAGCAATTCCCCCCCCCCCCTTCGCCCTCGACCCGCCGCTCTCTCGCCTCTCTATATCCACGTTTCCCACTCTCTGACCCCTCGTGCGCGTTTCCTAGCGCTCTCGCCCTCGTCTCTCAAGCCCCGCGCCCCCTCCCCGTCGCCCCATTTCGCCCACCAATCCCCGCGAGCGCCGTCGCTTCGAACCCAAGCGATGCTGCTTGCCAAGCGAGAAATCCCCCCCCTCCCGTCCCGCCGCCGCCCGCATGGCCTCCGCCACTTTCCACCACCTCCGCCACCCGGCACTATAATGCACAGTACGTTGAGGCCGTAACACAGCGGACTCCCCCGATCGCCGCCGCAACCTCCGCCGCCCGAGGTTCCACCGCCGTCCGCCGCAACGTCGTTGGCTCCGCCGCAAACTCCCGGAGAACCGTGGGCATCGGTGCTGCCAAGCGGGACGCCACGGTACTCTTACGACCACCGCCCCTCTCGCCCCCCATCCCCGCCCGGCCCGCCATCGACGTTGCCGCACCAACACTGCCATCCGGCCAACATCATCAGCGGGCAGCGCTGCTCGACATGGCGGACTCACGGCTTCGCTACACGAGCACTCAGAGAGGTATCGGAGAACGGGGAACGAAGATGGCGCGATATGCGGGAACCAATGATCCAAAGAGAGAGAGAGAGAGAGTGAGAGAGAGAGAGGGATAACCGGGTGCGACCGTGCGACGACTCATGCCGACGCCATGCAGCAGCGCCCGTACTTTAGCGCCGTCCTTGTCGTCCTATCGATTCCCCGTCCAACCCCGCGACCCGTCTTTCTCGCTTTCGCTCTCTCTCTCTCTCTCTCTTGCTCTGATGTCGCCATCGCTATCGTCCCTCTCGCTACTCCCCTCATTTCCCCGTTTGTCCGCTCCTTGCCCCGCGCCCTCACGGGTAACCTTGGTGGAGAATAACCCGCCGTTCAATTCAAGGAATTATGACGGTTCTCTCTTTCTCACTGGCGGCGGCGGGGACGGGCGACGAGCCACGGAGGAGAAAACCCAACGAGCTCTCCGTCCCTATCTCGATCCTGCTCTCTCAATTCTCGTTCCATCGTACCGTTTCTTCTTTATCGCCCGCGTCTTTGTCTTCTTCAACCGCTGGCGCTCTCATCTTCGTCTTCTTTCACCTTCGTTCACATACGTATTTATATACATATATATATGTAGGTATATATGTATATATAATACACTCATTGCAAATGAGAGACTGAAGAAATCGTTGTAATGGTCGAGCGAATGACGACCAACATATCCGTGGGTTCGACAGATATACGCGCCCAGTTTCTCTTCGTCGTTGATTCGTTTCCTGATGCGCGGTACCTCACTTCGTCACCCAGGGGAGGGGGGGGATGTTCCTTTTTTGCATGATGCATATATAATGATGCCGAGTGACTCCCGAATATCCAACTATGTGAAATCTTACGAATCGACGATCGATAATGTCGAAATTTTCTTTTTTTATGGAACAAGCGGAATGACGATGTCCGGTTTGAATTTTCCGCGGAATCGTTTGCATGTGTATGGGGGCGTATGCACATCGACTTGTATGCTGTAGTATTCAGACTTTTGTGAAAATGTTATTAGGACCGTCAAACGCGTCATTAGGCGGAACTTGCCAATGACGAAACGTTTCCAAGCGGTGTTGTGGACCAAGTTGACGAGGTGGTGGCGGTGGAGGTAGGTGGCGAGGAGAACGCAGGAGAACCCCCTCGCGCTCTCGAGGATCCTGTTTTTCCAGGAACACCGTGCAAACGGGCAACACCGCGGGTCAGGATATTTCGAGCAAATGCAACTTCTCCGTAAAACTGAGATAGCAATAGCGCGCGAAATACTCCATTGAAATTTCAATTTTCCAACGAACCGTGCTACGAATATTGTGCATCGCGTGATCAACACTTGATTGCATCTATTCTATGTCTTTGGTTGTATTCGATTTCCACGAAAATATTAATTTATCGATTTTCAGCTGGAAAAAGCTGAAGTGTCGTAGATCGGGCGTTCGACAAAGACAATGGATAGGTATTAATTTTTTTGTCGGAAGATCCGTGAAGTCGGATCATCTATCCGGTTTGAAATCGAAATTTTTACATCGCCAATAGCCCTTCATCTAACGTTATACATGCATAATAATTGTTATGTGGCACACGATTCAGGGTTTCATTGGACGACCCTTCGAGGGGGTCCAACCTTTCAGTGGGATCAAAATCTCTTTCTTCGGATCCTCGAAGTCATCGACGCGGATCGCGATAATTGGAGCTTCGTCGGTGCGTATCTCACTCGACCGTTCAATATTCCGATTCTCTCGTTAAGTACATCAAAAGCGACTGGATCTCGCGAAAGCTTCATCCGCGCTTTTCTCATCTATACTCCACATGCGATATAGTACGGATTAACCGCCTCCATCGCCGCCGCCGCCGCCGCCGCCGCCGGATACTTGTAAAACGAGTGATCCGCAGCGAGTCGAACGTACCGAGTGTGCAGACACTCGCGGGAGAACACGGCTTCGCTCTATCCGGGTCACGCAATCAACACTCGTTTTTTTTCCCTTCAATGTTTTTGTTTGTTTTTTTTTCTTCTTCTTGTTTTTTCGTTCATATTTTTTTTCTTTTTCATTTTTTTAATTATCGGCAACGATGAGAGACTCGAGGATGGAAAACAATGGAGTCTCGTAATATTGTTGATGGTTTTATTGCGTGGGCGATTGTTTTTTCGTTGGAATTATGCTGATTGACGTCGATGTAATTTGTTGAATGAGTCAAATGATTGTTTCGGGATCGAAGTTTCACGTTCGTTCGTCAATCGGTGTCATTTGCAACGAGGATGCGATTATTTTTTCTGAATTTTAAATTTTGAATTTTGAAACAAAGTTGACAAGCAAAAGGTTACTGTTTCAGGGTGGGGGGGGGGGGAGGGTTGGCTCGGAATACTTAGATCCGCCACGAGGTTCCGTGCACGCCGGTGATCCTGTGCTCCTCGCACACGGGACATCGGTTCGTATCAATAACTTGTTGAATGCCCGTCGACAACCCGGTAAACCAGCCAATCGAGAGAAACCGTGAACCGTATAGGTGCTATATAGCAAGCTAACGAGGCTTCGAGTGCCGAGGTCCACGATCTTGTGTACAGGTCTCGAAACTCCTCTAGCCATCCGGTGGCGGGGAGGAAAGGGAGGGGGAATAAATTTTCGGGTAAATACATTTTTTTTGTTTCTCGAAATGGCCACAAGTAGGGGGCGCCACGCGAGAACTTCGGTAACGTGGGCACGGATAATAAACATAACCTTTTGTTAGTGCGATTACCGCGTGCTTGAGCTATTAACCGCGTTCTGGCTCAAGTATATCGAGAGACCTTTTACGGTTGAGGTGAATGGTACGTTGAGGTTATGTATATTTGACGATGGATCAATGGCATAATGTGTGTGGTTTGATGTTGCTTCAAGGGGTTAAGCCACTTTAGGATTTTCGAGAAATCAAGGTTTTTTTTTGGCTAGATTTATTTTGTATATTCTTAATAATATTTGAAGCGCTTAACTGTATGAAAATTGGAATTATTTTCGGAGTTTTTAACAATTTTGAGTAAGCGTTTTTCTCGAAACTACATTTTTTAAGTCAGCCGGACTCATAACTCAAACAAATTTTTACTGATTTACTTAAAATTTGTATTGTATGTTCAAAATTATATTTTCTAAGGGTGTACGTAAGGGCTTTTTCATTATATTTCATCGTTTTTTTACAAACAATTTTCTGACGATTTTTCGTGGCATTTTGTACTTTTCGTTTTTCACAACTGCGCCATTTTGAAAAAAAATAATATATAAAAAAATTGTACGTACTCCCATAGCTATTCTCCTATATTATCGAAAACAACTTTGGTTGATCATCATAACCTGAAAATTGCAAGAACTCTTGGTGCGGTCGTCGACCCTCCAGAAATAAAGGCGTCATCGAAGAAATGCTGTAAAGCCGCCATTTTGATATCTATCGTTTCGAAAAAATCATTTTCCATAGTTCAATACTTGTATAATAAAAACCTTCTTTTGTCATTCGAAATTATTTCATGGTTGCGTTGAAAAAAAATGCACAAAATATGCCTATATTTACTGCCTCTAGAGTGGCCTTACCCCTTAATGTAGTCCATAATTTCCAATAATTCGGACAATGCAGTTAAAACAAGTATTTATCTGTTGTAGCAAAATTGTCGGATTTTCAAAACCTGTACAGAAGAACATGCTTTGGTGCCATCAGCGCCAGCGCGGTCTTTGCGACCGACGCAGTGTTCCGTCGGGCACATATACCACGCTCCGTGTCCTTCACTTTTTCAAACCTAACAGTTATATTTCGTTACTTCCTGCAGCCTCTCGCCACGCCACGAACGCGGCTCCGTTCTTTCGTTCAGCTATTATTGCGATATTGTAGCTGGCTCGATAAACTCATTCGCCATCAGAATGTAATTGTGTGTACCCTTCTTTCAGCCTTCCTGACCCCCACCGTCCTTCGAGCATGCAGATGTCGATGCCGGCTCTAGCTTTCGTCCACCCTGAAGACAACCTACTTGAGGAGTCAATCATTGCTTGCGATAGCCTGTACAGCCTCCGAGACTCTGTACAGACTCGTGGTACTCCGTGTTGAGCCTCTGTCACTCCGCCCAAAGCCTCCTGCAGACTCCTCAAACTGTCCTCCAACAATCTGCTCAGCTTGAATGACACGTAGACCCCGCGTGCGACCTTAACCCATTCAATTCCATTTTCTCCAGAACCTCCGTCAACCTACATGACCTTCCCTACACTCTGATTGTTCACTTTCGGCCGTGTTAAAAAAATATGGACATTTTGAGGGTAACCAGAGTCAACGCATAAGGTCCGGTATTTCAAATTATTTTGCACAAACATGGTTGACTTCAAAAATGGAAAAATGGATTTTAAAAAAACATGTATATTGTTCATACTTGCAATATAGTGAAAGCCATCACAGATAACAATTTTGATTTCGAATTAATTTATTATGCGTATTTGTTTTTTTTGATCCGCCATATTTCCTTCATTCGAAGTTTCGATATTTTGAAATTCTTAAAAAAAAATTTAAATTTATTTTGGAATCCGTCTGGCAGCTCTTTGCCAACGTGAACAACGATCGTGAGTAATTATATCCCCTGTAACGGGCTCTTGAGAAAATCGAGCGAACGAAAGAAGAAAAAAAAAGTAAATAATACTTAAACCTTGATGCGATCGTACGTCCGCGATCAGAGTCGAATGTTGCCGCGAGATGTTAACGTGTGGTGGCCTATTGCGCACCGTTCGCCATCGCCTATACGTTATTCTTACGTAAAGTTGCGCGCTGATCTCCTCTCCTTCCTTGCGTGCGCCGTTGCGTCATTCACGAGCGTGATCCTCGCGGCCTCGGCACTTTTTGCTCTCAAATTGCTTTTTCGACATTGCTTTCCATCCGCTTGCAATGCAGTCGAAAATCAATCCATTCGAATTTCGATGTTCAATTTTTCGATATTAATTATAACATTCGCACACTTTAGTATAATTACCATCGGATTGAAATATATCACCCTATCTCTGTGGGTGATCGATGATTTTTTTTAGTATTTTTTGGATCCTACGCCCTCACTATTTTTTTTTTACACCACTTCCCTTCACCCCACCCCTTCCTTTTTTCTTATCAAGAGGTAACTGGTTTTTTTTTTTTTAATTTCGGTTTCTTTGGAAATATCAATATAGGATAATGGTTTACGACCTAAAAAAATGAAAATGAAATCGATCTAGCGAGAAATCGATATTTCAGTTATTTTCGATGGAAAATCGATTTTTTTATTATTTTGTATGATTTTTTGATTATTTCATACGAAAAAAATTGATTTTCTATCGAATCATGTTTCTATGGAATCATTTTTTAGAAAAAAAACACAATGAAATCTATCTTGCAAGAAATCGATATTTCAATTATTTTTTACAGAAAATCGATTTTTTAAAAATTTAGTATGACTTTTTTAATTATTCACGAAAAAAATTGATTATTAAATAATCAAAATAATTATTTTTTAGAAAATATCGATTTTTTGCAAGATAGATATTATTTTTATTTTTTTTTCCTGTACGTTATCAAATCAATAATCGTTTTGATTTCGTCGATCTGGAAAATTCGATATTCTATCATACAGTCGAAATATTCCAAGATGACAAAAATTCGTGTAACAAAGGAAAAAATAATTTTTCTCATCCCAAGTTTCGACGGGTTGAGTCATTGGCGGTATACATACGAATTTATCGGTGAGTCAGCGTCGGTAAAACAGGAATGGCGGTCGATGGTTGAGCGAGGGCAAGTTAGAAGGGACGATGATAAAGGCCCGATGAGAAGGGTATGGGGATTTCGGGTGTACGCCGGCAGCAGGCACACACGACGAGGGGACGATACGAGGGGTTGGAAAAAAGGTTCTTATGGGGTTAGGACGACGGTGACGAGGACGATGATGCCCCCTCTGCCAAGGTCCGTCGGATGATAAACCCAGAGCCCGACGTTGCTGTCGGTGCTTCAATCGCCGCCGGATCCGTCGAGTCCCCCCCCCCCCCGGCCCTTCTCACTTCCCCGGCCCCCCCAGAGGCCGAAGGGGAGTTTTTTGTTGCGTTTATTCTCGTCCGGCGCCGCGAGGGCGCTTTTTCAGCTAGGCCATGCTCGCGCGAGGGACCTTCAAAGACGTCACTGGGCCTCGTACTTTTCACGAACGTATGAGAAAAGAAACGGCGAAAAGACATCGTAACGAAAAAAAAAACACACACACACAAAAACTTTACCAGCGAGAATACGAAAAAAGCGAAAGTTAAAGTAAAGAAGATTTAGAAAAAATTCGTACGACCCGTGCTCGCAATATTTTACGGAAAAAACAAAAAAATATACATATATATAACGTGACAAATTCTTTCACCCGAAAAATCTCAAGTGTGCCAATCGAATTATTGATTTCCAAGGACACGTCGGAAATTAATCGACAGCTTATATGGAAATTAATTTCTTTCATCTCAAGCACACACATACATATACAAATACATGATTATATGTTTTTTTTTTCTTCGTTTACAATTCTCGTTCGTTTATTTCGTCGTTGGTGCGGACGAATCTCTGGAGAAATATCGTGAAATTTCCACGCGACGAGTAATATCGAAGCGAGGCGTATGGTATAAGGAAGGAAGAGAGAGAGAGAGAGCAAGAGAGAGAAAGATAGAGGTACTGGGGAAACGCGCGGGAGAGAAATTCTCCCCTTAGCGTTGGTTGAGGGTAAGGACGAGACGATAGGGGTGCGGGGTGCGAGCGAAAAGGGGACGAGCGAGCAAGAACCCAGCAGCTAGATTGGGGAGAGAGAACCGTGCTGGACGGAACGAGGGGTGGCACATCGGCCAGGGAGAGAAAGAGAGACAGAGAGAGAGAGAGAGAAAGGGAGAATCGTGGAACAAGAGGGGTGTATGGCTCGGGTAGTACCGTCGAGGGTGTTTTCGTGCACCGTCTATCCCTCGTACCAACGAAGCTTTCGTTCCTTCTCTCACTACTGCCTCGTTTAGTTTCTCTTCAACGTATATATATATATATGTATATATATATATGTAGCACCGCGTTTTCCTGCGCTTATACCTTCGCAAGCTCCTGGCAGCGCCGAGTGAGAACGGAAAGTGGAGCTTGGGTTCGTGTGTGTGTGTATGTCTGCCGTGAAAAAGAAGAACAGCGCGTGAGCGAGAATGAGATCCCTGCAGCTTCGTACCTGGCTTTCCGACAACGTTAAACAACCCATTCTTGGATATTGAAAATCATCATTAATCAAGCTAAATCGTCGATTTTAACCAGCTAAAAGCTATTATCGTTTAATAAACAGCCTGTTTCGATTCACGTTGGATAACTGTTATTACGATTTGTAAATGTTATTTCGAGTATTTTGCTTCCTCATGGAGGAAGCTACGTGATGGTGGATTTTTCCTTTTTTTTTTGGAGACCTTCGTGACACCATGTTCAGAATGTCTGGATGTGTGTGTATGTGTAATGACGTCGCAAAATTCAAACGCGTGTAACTCGAGAACGGTTTTATCTATGGCTCCCCGAATTTTGCAGACATGCGCGGCTTTATAATCCTTTCATTGGCTAGAATTTTCGTCATGATTCAAATTGCAGCTCGGATTTTGCGTCGTTCTCAAATTATCAAACGAAGGATGTTAATATCGCAAATTTTGAGATATCAACGTAAATGATTCACGAATAGATTCAACCCAAGGTTAGTTGGTATTGCATTTGGGCTAAATCTATTGACATTTTTAGATTGTATGATATTTTGAATTTTTCCGAAAAATCAAATTTATCAATATAACTCCCGTCAAGTTTGACCGAGCGATTTCCGAACTTTTTGAATGTGTAGAAGCCATCATTCAGCCGTGATGTGTATGGGATTCGGCGGAGTTCAGCTGGATCATTCGGATTTGACCGAAATTCGAGTTTTTCAATTATGAACCTCTGCTGATTTAAGAATATTTGAATTGCCATGCTCAATCTTACGAATTCACATAAATTAACGGTTGGAGTTCCTCAGTATTTAATTTGATGATAAATTGAAATTTTATACACCCACTGATGAATATTTAAATATCAAAACAAGCTGCTAGTTGAAACATGCCATTCGCTTCCTCTTATTCGTAGATAGTGAACGAAGATTCCTCTACGAGGAAGCCAAAGCAAAAAAAGCTTTCCCATAAAGAAATCTTCATTTACTACCTATAAGAGTCAAAGACAAAGAATCTAAAAACGGCTTCCTCATGGGGAAATCTTCGTTCACTATCTTCGGTTCAGAGGAAGAAAATTGCAAGTTTCAACTTGTTTGTAATTGTTGAGGGGTACTAAAATCCGACGTTCACCCAGTCTGTTGAACAAGAAACGTTCCACATTCGTTTTCTAAAACTATTGCAGATTTTTTTGTTTCATTTGGCCTTAAAGTACATTTGAAGGATTACGAAGCAGCTACCCAGTACATCATCCAATGTACCCCATCATTATCCAGAATGGCCTGGTGCCTGTTCGTCATGGTGTCCCGTTGTTGCTCGAGATTTGCCGCTTCCGGGAAGATCATAAATGGTTTCAGTGGCTTCATACCATCAAGTTCGTTTTGGCAGCAACGTTGTGGATCATACATATCATACCTTTTGAATGGGTACCCAAAGGACCTCACGAAAACGCTTGAAATACACATAATTCATTTAGACTTTACCTTCCACGTACTCGGACAGTTCCAAGGATACTGAAACGATTCTACGTTTGGGCCGCAGTCCTTCGTATTTTCATGTCGGAAAGGACCAAAGAAATCTCCGATAGTTTGGTGGAAAAAACTAGTTAGTTTTCTCATTGAACAGGCCGTATGCACTTTATATATAAGGGTAAGCAGGTCCGAGTCCGCCGAGCCACGTAGCTCTCCTCAAAACTCTCGCCAAATCATCAAAAAATCCTCAAATCTTTGCTGCATCGCTACGCCATCGCGAGACATCGAAAGAAAACTAAAAAATCGTTTTTCCCAGCCATGACATTCGATATCCACATCGACAATTTCATCAATGAAGGTCGTGACAACCGTGTGTGTGCATGCGCACATGTATCTACAATCCGTCCGCACAATATTCCACAACAACTCCCGACGTTTTGTATCTTTCAGTTTTGTTAGTTCCCTCGTGGCTAGCCATAACACTTGTTTTTCATCTTTCTTCTTTTTTTTCCCCTCCAACATCCCATGCCACATTTATTATCCAATGCAAATTAAGATAATTGGGCACACCGGGAGAGTGCTTTTATTTGCCACTCTCGACTGTGCGCGCTGACTCCCTTCCAGCCCTCCCTCCCCCCCCCCCCACCACCACCGGGTCCCATCGTTCCTTCCACAAGCTGCAATTTTTATCCGCATCTCTCTTTCCCTTTTCAATCCCTCGTCGTGCTAACCGTGTTTAGTCACGGGCTTTTTTTTGTGTTTTCTCGCCCATACAGGTACGTACATCGTACCTACCCCGTTGGATCCACGCAACCACGTACCCAATTTGCCCGTCTCTGTTTCGCGTCAACGTCACCACTCACCAGCGCCACGACCATCACTCTCTCTCTCTCTCTCTCTCTCTCTCTCTCTCTCTCTCTCTCTCACTCCATTCGCCCGCAACGCACTTGTTCCTCCTTCTTCACCCTTGCACTCTTTCACTCGTTTGTTTACATTGTTTCGCCCGGTTGACTTTCTCCTGTTGCTTCGAGTTTTCGAATCTCCCGCCCCCCACCCCAACCTTCACAATTGCATCCCGCACACGCCGTATCACCATCGACCCTTTCCATAAGCCCCCCCGCTCCTGTCGCCGCTTCGGCCGATGCAATTGATAGTCTGCCTCATTCGTCTGCCGTCCCGAACAATCGTCGACATCATAATCATTCGCGATGCATTGACGAAACGTTTATTAATTAATTATTATTAATCAATAACCGTCACGATAGAATCACGAATTCTTCGCCGGGGAACTGTTGATTCGCGATGATACGGGTGTTGAACCGAATATGTATCGTGGAGACGCAAAACCCCGCGTCAATTAACATTTCGCCAACGGCGAGGACGTTCCTCCGACACTCCAATCTCGAACGTCTTCCGCATTGAGATCCTCGCACGATGATACAACCCAGTGTGTATGCAACACGCGAGTTGAGACCGCTTGGATTCGCATTTTCAAGGTCGATCATCTTTCGCCCTCTCCTCTTTCCCCCAACCCCTTCTTCAACGTTTTGCCTGTGCGCCGCGTCATGTGACTCTTGAACTCCTTCGCGTGCACTCTTCCCACGGCCCTACAGTTATTCTCGCTGATAGCAACAGTCTCGTGGTTATATAAATATATGTATATGGGTATGCGTATACTTTTGCGGTGACGTTTTGTCATGACAAAACAGGACACGTCAACCTGCGCGGCCACGCCTATCTCATTGCACTTGTCCTCTTCAAGAATCTCTTCGTGCTAGTTTTGTCATTCGAGCGATAGAAATTAAGTCCCCCCATTTTTTTCTCTCCCTATCGACCAATTTTTTTCTTCTTTTTTCCATGTTCTTGACTTTCCAGCTTTAATCCGGCCACACCTCCTAATGATAACACATCGATTACATGGGGTCCAGCGAACCCCACTCACAAAAACCGAACCCATCTGCGTTCTTTTTCATGTATCGACTCAAATCTTGCGCCAAAGTTCAATTTAACATGTTTTCCAAATAATCTAATAGTTGTTGTCTTCTATTTAAGATTTTTAAGTAGTCGAAACACGATGAGAAAAAAATGTACGAAATCTGACTTTTTACAAAAAAAAAAGTGAAAAATTTAATTTTTGCCATATGGTAAAAAATCTCATGTCGTTTTACTCTTGAGATATTATATTTTTGAGAAAAAATTGAGCTTTTATGGATTTTGAAAAAAGTTATACTTATTTTGACGTCTGAATTCGAGACTCTTGGTCGATGTTGAAAAATGAAAGTACTACGTTTAGATGGACAAAATAACGTTGAAAAATTGTATTCTTATTGAATAATGGCCACGAAGCTGACCTGGGGTCCGGTGGACCCCGAGGGACCGCAACGGGTTAAAAAAAAAATCGAAAATGTCATTCTAAAAAACCGGGAAAATTCACGAATAATGCTCGAAGTTTATACTCTACGATGGAATTTCAAAATACAAAGTTTTCGGAATTTACTCATAATTAAAAAAAATAATAATTAACAAATAAACTCCGGAAAAATGCGGGTAACTTTGAAATTTTTGCCTGAGTCGAATCGACACCATGATTCATTGATAGGGTTAAAATCCATGGGTTTATGGGTGAATAAATGGCGCGTAAAGGGGAATGAGAAACGGGGCAACCTGGTTCAGCACGTTGAGCCGGACCCACGTTCGATATAACCAGCGAGAAGCGGGGCCCAACGAACGCCACGCGTTATAGCCGCGCGGAGAAGGTGGCCGGTGTGGGCGTCACGGATCAGCACCCAGCAGGAAACCGTGCCTGTACCTGCGGCACCGGTATAACGCTCTCCCGACTCTCACATAGTTTATCTCTCTCTCTCTCTCTCGTTCTCGAGCGTTTCTCATTCGGCCTCGCTCCTTCGCGCGCACGTTGTACCAACGCACTGCGCAAAGAAGCGCGACATTGCGCGGCCTATACCACGCTGCGCCATTATACTTTCTTCTTTGGCTTATCACCCAAGCCAAACTCGGCGAAACTCTCGGACACGCAGCCTTCGGCCCGAGTGGAAATTTTTCAGCCTCCGTTCGATCTGGTTACTCCGAAACGACGGGAATTTTGTTTTTCTTTGTTTTTGTTCTGTTGTTTTTTCTTTAATTGTGTAAGAATTACAATCGGCCACACGAATTTTCATCGACGGCAAAATAACAAGCGACGACATTACCGAAGAATAAAATAACCTTAAATATTTTGAATTTCCCGCTATTCGACTGGTCTGCCATCTTACGCTGTCCGTTGCGTTCTCTGGTGGTTCTTGTTGTACAATATATTATGAAAATATTATTGTTAATGTATTTCTGTTAGTAATTGATGATTTGATACCGCAATTAAAAAAAAAATATTGTTGAAATTATAAATGATTACATTGTTGTTGATGTATCATTATTTATCATTATTAATTCATTATAATGAATATTATGAAGATAATTATATAATGAATATTATTAATTTTTAATTTCATAATAATAGGCTATTTTGTCTCAAGGTTATGTATTTTTATGATAATAGGATATTTTGTCTTTACGTTATTTCGTTTTTCTTTTTTTATGAGGTTATGTTGTCCGCGGTTGAATTGTGACGACGATACCTTATAATCTGCCTTCACGGCCAAAATGGCAGACAGTGAATAATCAGTGTGTAGAGAAGGTCATGTAGGTTAATAGAGTTCCCAAAGACAATTGAATATGTTAAGGTCAAACGCAGGGTCTACATAAGTCATACAGGCTGAAGCGGATTGTTGGAGGAGGAGGTTCGAGGAGGTTGCAGGAGGCTATGCACAGAGTCACGGAGGTCGAACACGGATTACCGCTTAGGGTGAACGGAGGACAGACCCGGCGTCGGCATCCGCATGCTCAAAGGATTCTCAAGGCTCAGGGAGGCTGAAAAAAGGTTGAAAAATCAAACTCAGGGAACGCTTATCACGATTTTCAACGAGGCATCAAATTTGTCATCAATCGCACGCACTGCGCATTTTGGTTATGATTTTTGTTTTGTTTCAAGCCTCGATGATTATTTTTCGATAAACAATAATGCATTATTATGAATTTTAATTGTTTCGTCGATTCGAATGCAGACGAACGACGGATTAACCTCTAATGAGGGTCACGAAAATTTGTTGAGAATCGAATTAAATTGTACGCGGAGCGTTGTGCGTACACCGATGGGGTACGTGATGTGTTGTGGGAGCCATCTGGCGTCGAGAGTTCGAAGAAGAGAGTTTGATAGCGGGGCCCGTACTCGAGACAGAAACAGTTTACAGTCGAGCCACATCCTGGACCATCCGTGAAACCGTTCGGGCGGGAGAACGCCATCGACGATGCCACGAGAGTAACGGTGAATCTCCTACTCCTGTGGCCGTGGAAAATTGTCCTACTTCCTCGGTGCGTCCGTGATGTCGGAAGAAGCGGTCGAGCACACACACACACACACACACACACACACACACACGCACAGAACGTCGAATTGACGAAATTTGCGACACGCAGACGTGTTTTCATAATGAGAAGGGCGACGAAGCTTTGTAATTTTGTTTTATTTTTGTTTTTTTTTGTATCCTCACTGTGGCGGATCTGATTGCGGAACTAGCACAAGTTGCACTAGCACTCGGTGTCACGTTGATGTGATTTCGGAGCTCCGCTTGCCCTGGCTCGCTTTCGAGGGGCGTCTGTTATTCGGACAATTTCAGGGGGAGTTTCTGGAATTTTTTTAAATAACATTTTTGGGTTCGTTGTAATGGAATTGGGTGGATATGTTTATGAATACTATTGGATGATGCTGCAATTTTTTGTCACAAAATATTGAATCATTAAGGTGGTGCAAACTGCTGTGGTGCAAACGACTGTAAAACTGCTGGCTTTCGATCTGGACCAAGATTGTGGCTATTCCGGTGATCGGAAAAGAAAACCAGGCATGTTTATATCCGGAAGATGATTCGCTATCGTCTGAAGTATGATCTTATTCTTAAACATTATATGGACAAAATGATGGAATAATTTCAAAATTTTTCGAGTTCTTCACTATATTTAAATCTTATTATTTCCCTAAGAATCCTAATTTTCAACTCAGGAAAAAAAATCTAAGTTTAGACGATAGCGACATGTGGTCTCAATGAGCCCTCCAAGTTTGAAGTTAATCGGTTGATCGGTTGCCAGTTTTCAAAAAAACGTTACGCGGTCTTCAACTCTCAGTAACTCCGAACATTTTCCTGAACACGTTCATTATTTCTGGACAGATTATTCTTAAGATTATAAACCTCACAAAAATGGAAGAATAAAAAAAAACGTAAAACAGGACTCTTTAATAAAAGCAAATAAAAGTGAAAACCTATTTTTAAAAATAAGTTATCCAAATTTTTAATTCAATATCGCCCAAACTCTACGCGTAGTACCGGCTTGCTGTCGATTGTGGCACGCACCTTCGAAACTCAAACCGTAGGTCAAAGGGTCAACCCAAGTGGAAAAAAAATATATAAACAATAGACAGATTATATATAGAAGTGGCCATATGTTTTTTTATATGCAAACTATACATAATCTGCATGGATACCATAGATATTTATGGTATCTATGCTGATTATTTACCATAGATACGTATGGTATCTATGCAGATTATGTACAGTTTGCATATAAAAAATATATGTCCAGATCTGAATATAATCTGTCAATTGTTTATATATTTTTTTTCCACTTGGGAATCGATTATTAATCACACGATCGAAGAAAAATCGTTCGCTAACAAAATTATCGATCCAAATTTTCACGAAGAAACAAAAAAAGCCCACAACAAAATCTCCAAAAAAGGCAAGAACGTCCCCGCAGTGACGACAAAGTCGAGCGCGGGAATTTCGAATAAACGACCGGGATTCGAATTATCGATCGAAGATGATCCCTTCGAGAAAAGAATAAAAATCGTCGAATGGAAAAGTTGACCGATTCGCAATGATAGTTCGATCAAAGAAAATGGATTCAACGATGAAATAATAACTGAATGTGGATGCGCGGGCAAAACCTTTCTCAGCAACAAACAGGAAATCCCCGTACGCTCGGATGGCTCTCTCAAAACACACAAAATCGATTCCCGCGCGCGGGCAAAAACTCCCGCACGCGCAACCGGAAAATCCCGACCAGCGGGAAAAAGCTCGAGTGCTGCCCAGAACGCGAAAACTCGCCTAACAATGTCGACCATTTTCACGTGGGTTATCCTCTCGAAAGAAGTGAGGCGGGGAGAAGAGAGATGCGGGGGAGGGGGGGGAGGGACAGAGAGAAGGGATATTTCGAATTGAATTCCAAAGCGTTCGAGTATATACTCACGACGATGCATCATTCGTTTGGGTTTTCACCGAATATCGCCGTTGTTAATTAGCTCGTGTTTCACGGCTCCATACCCCTCGACCATCGTCCCATACTCCAACCGAGCTTTTCGCACACAAACACACAAACACACACACACACACACACACACACACACGAGTACTACCTGCTTATACGTGTTACAACCCCCTGCCATACTTGCATATTCGCATCGTTTGAAAGTTTCCATGATTTTTACACATATATCCGATGTATTATTTTGAACATACATGTAAAGACTGGTCCTTAGCAAGGGTCATTTCTGAATAAAAATAGAAGAGCCCCCCACATAGTTTCTAAATAATTAAGAAAAAAAACATTCGCGAAGTCCCTCCTCCCTATCTCAATACTATACTATACCTATCAAATCTTAATTTTTCAAAACTTTATGCCATAAAATTTATGCCATAAATCGTTTAACGATTTTATTTATCATAGCTAAAATAAAAACACAAGAAAAACTGTGCACAATATGCTTTATTCATCGAAAACATGCGCAATTCACTCTAAAAATATGCCAATCCCCGAAACCAAAATGGCGGAACTAATAGTGGCAGCTATCTTGTTTTTTTTTGTAATTATTTGGAAACTATGTGGGGGGCTCTTCTATTTTTATTCAAAAATAACCCTTGTTAAGGACCAGTCTACATATATATGCATATATAAATTTCACCAATATACATACATATATATATATATTTATATATATATATATATATATATATATATATATATATATATATATATATATATATAAATTTTACGAAGAGAGCTCGATGGCAAATGATCGACATCGATTTGACGAGCACATCCAAACATGTGACTGCGGATAGATGAGAATGATCTCCACCCCTACCCCCCCCCCCCCGCCCCGTCGAACGATGTACACCGTATTTTCGAATTGGATGGGAAATATAATCCGGCCAGTGGTCGACGTAGTAATTATACCTGCGGTTGCATAACGCTGTAATAATGTTCGAATTCGGATGATAATATTTGAAGCCGCGAGAGTAGACCGGGAAGCTCCGCAGGATGGTCGGCAAGGCAAAATAGGCAGAGGGTTGCACACGGGCTAGCCAGCAGGAAGTCGAGCGCAGTGCGCATACGCTGCGCTAGCCGCGACCGCATGGTTCGCGACCCCCTGCCGCTAACGAACTGCATATCCACCCTTCTCCCTCCCGCTCCTACTTCACTCTCTACCTCTCTTCATCTAACGCGCATGCCTCGCAGGGTGTGTTTATATTTTCTTTCCCAGAATTCACCCTCCGAAGGATCTCGGTGCATCTGAAAATTCGCCATCTTCATTTTTTCGTGTCTCCACATCCTTCTTTCTACTTATTTTCAATCGCGATTTTTTTTTTTACTTCTTCGTCGTGAAATCAATTTTCTTCACGGTTTCGAAATCGTTCGAATTAACATATATATTTTTATCTGTAACGCGTGGATATTAATGTGACGATGGTGGGTAGGGCAGCGGGGTAAATGAGGATTGTGGAAAAGAACAAAAAAACCAACAACAAAAAGATTGAAAAATAATTAAAAAAAAAAAAAAAAACATTTATAAACAAAAAAATTATGGTCAGCAACAGTAGTGGTCGAACCGGCTCGACCGCCGGCCGGGTTCTATCTGCCAGTCCGGAGAGAGTATTTTTATGAAACGAAGCTCTCTATCTATCTCTCTTTCTCACTATCACTCTGTCTCACTCTCTCCCTCCCTCTCCCTCATCCCTCTCCGCTGGCAATCTCCCTCACTCGGTCCCTCGTTATCCCTCCGGTTTCCCAGTGACGTCAGCGTGGCGTCGACCAATCCCAGGCTACCCTGAATTATGAAGAGAGCGAGAGACCCTCGAGAGAGAGAGAGAGAGGGACGCGATGGCGCCGAGTCAAAGAGGGAAAGGGAGAGAGATACGTATATACATGTATACGGAAAGTGAGAGAGGGAGAGGGAAGAGCGAGATACGGTACTACAGGCCGGATTACGCTACCCTAGCTGCGACCTTTAACGGAGTAGGGGACGCAACCGACAACCCCCTGGATCCCTGGTACCCATCGTTGCGCGGGGATAAAAACCTCGACGAAAAAAAAAACGAAAAAAGAAGAAAAAAATCTGCTGGCAAACCGGAAGACGACCACGAGGTCCGAAGGTTCCGGGAACTGAGCCGAGGCAAAATATAATCGTTCCTCGACGTTCCCCGTCGTTGTCGTTGGTTGACGTTGCGCCTCCGGGCGTATTAACCAACCGAGCGCTCGAAAAACCCAAAGAACACTCACCTGCTTTCACCCGGGCTCGAACCAGCCTTCGCCGGTCCAACGTACGAGCTCTGATTTCCCACTGCCACCGCGAGAGAGTTTCGCCGTACGATGTCTGACGTGTATGACGGGAGACCTCAAGCTCGAATGATAATACCGAAATAATGAGTCATCGTTAAAACTTCTTGGCCGAACGGTATATAACGCAAATGCGAGAGAAAAGAAATGTTAAAAAAAAAAAAAACGAAGGAAAGAAATACCATCATCGCAATTTCGATGGTCTGGTTTTAACGATGCAACATGATACCTGCATCGTATAGTCTACGCATGCAACGAACATGCTAACCGCTTGGGTAGGGGGAGGGGGAGGGGGAGGGATTTCAGCGGAAGAGGGTTAAAGTTTGCGGGAAACGACACGGCACTAACCCCGACGGCATATGTCTCGAACCGTGCGTTCGTATATGGGTATATATATGGTATGTATATATGTACATATGTGTACTCGTATGCGCGCCATATGACCGGAACCACAAGGCTGTTTAGTCGCCGGTTGCGCTTTGGTCCTCGTGCACGCTGCAATCACCGATACACGCCTCGATTATTGCGATGGGGGGTTACAGCGGTGAATATGGACCACTGACATTTGTTTGCAAGATAACATTCGAATTGTAATCTTTGGGAGTCATTAGGACGAAACCATTTTCGGTCTTAGAGTACCTAATGATCTTAGGATTTGTTTTTCGAAGTTACTTTTCGGGGGGTCTGTTGGAATCACCTGTCTTATATGCCAGCTCATCGTAGCAGGATATTGGTCCACTGCAGTCAACTCTAGCCACCCGAGTTGAAATTTTCAAGCCCCTGTTCATCCTGGATAATTTTAAGTACCTGTATTATTTCTGCGAAGTCAACGAGGAGTGTGAAGAGTATCACGCCTTAAAATGATGTACGAATCACAATCGGCATTCACTCCCAAAATGTCAAAGGGTGAACAGAGTATAGGGAGGATCATGTGGGTTAACTGGGACCCTGAGCCGATGCAATTAAATGGGTTAAGAAGGTTAAGGTAGTATCCCGAAAACTGTAAGAGTCAAAGGAAGCCTAAGATATACTGTCTCCTGATTGAGGTACGTAGTACTTTGATGTGACAGCTTCGCGTGTTATGATGTCGATCACAGAGAGAGAGAGAGAGAGGGAAGTTGGGAAACAAACGCGCAACGTTGCCATGTCTACTGGATCACGACCAACTCCTGATATAAACTGTATTTTCCCGATATTTATTTGCTTATCATTAGTATCACAGCCTCCTGATCTCTACTGTCAAGTGCCCAAAATGTTCTCCGAATATTCAACTTGCAGCTTAAGTGTTTTCATTAAAATCTGACGAGGACTTTTTGTATTATATCAAATTAAGCGTGATTCTCCATAAGGCTCCATGTTAAACGTGTGAAAATCAAAGTCTTGATATCTTTTTTCACGCGCTCCGGAAAGCCATACAAATTTGACTGAACCTTTTTCTCATCAATACTTATAAGTATGCCAAGTTTCATGAAAATCTGACGAGGAACTCTCTTATGGAGGGTACTACCTTAAATGCGAGGTCGTACGCGCTGAGCAGATTGTCAAATGGTAGTTCGGGGAGGTTGTAATATTTTTTCTACGAAGTCAACGCGGTGTGTGTAAAATATCACGCGTCAGAGTAGATACGAATGACAATTACCTCCACTTCAAAAATCCCCAGAAGTGAACAATCAGACTGTAGAAAGGGCCATGCAGGATAACCGGGATACAACGCAATGGAATCGGTCAAGAAGGTTGAACGCGGAGTCTATACGTCGTACAGGCTAATCAGATTGTTCGAAGGTAGTTTGGGGAGGCTGTAGAAGGTGCTGCCGAGTCATGGCGGTCAAATACGGAGTATCGGAGGCTATACGAACCGTCGTCAGCGATGGTTGACTCTTTAAGTAGGTTATATCTAGAGTGGACAGAGGATAGAGCCAGTTTTCGCATCTGCATGCTCGAAAGATTTCAGGATGAGGGAGGCTGGAAAAGGGATAAAAATTTCAACTCGTGCGCATACGTGGAACAGACGACCCGTAGTCGATGAAACCGCGGAACTGAAAATCAACGAAACTGTCGATGTGGATCTCTCTGCAGGACCATGTCGTTTCTACGGAAACTAATGGAACTCGCTAATGGGGAAGGAGTGGGGAAGGTGGTGCTCGATCGGAGCTTACACCCGTCCAGGTATTCCCAACCGGACGGTAAACACCATCCACGACTCGTACGAGCAGGACCAACGAACATCACCCTCGCTCTCATCACCGATGGCTTATTATCAAAGTGGCAAGTCTCACTGTGTTTGCGGATACGTTGCAACTTTCCAACCAATTCGGAATATAGGTATACGCGGAGATGACCTATAGAATCACGATAGACAGTCCACAACCCCTATTGAATTACCCTATCGCACGTTCTTCGATCTGAAAATCGAATCGGTCAAACAACCGTGTATTGATTATCGTGTAACGATAAAAAATGTTACCATTGAATTGTCATTCAGTCGTAAAAGTCGTCTGAACAGTCTATCAATCAATGAATGTCCATTCGTGAACCAAGTTGTTTTGGGCAATGCCCCGTTCTAAGGTTTGGGGAAACTTTATCGCCCACCCTTCGTGCGTCTGTGAGAGAACGTCAAGGATCTCGATCCAACTTCGCTCGCTGCCGAGGAGTCTGAAAACAGACTGTTTGGGGCGTGGCGAACCACGAGGCGTTTGTAAACAACGAATTACATCATCGTCCTTCCGACATTCATTGTCGTATGCTATTATCGTAAAACGCCGCGGTAATTAATATATCATTCCATGATCGAAGTACAACATTTGGAAAAGAGAAAAAAAACGAGGTGTTTCAACGAATTTTCCGAGATTTTTCCAGATACGAAAACTCACTATCGGAATTTCATTCGAAAATTGCGAATTTTTCACGTTAGCATTGTTTTTACACAACGAGAACCGGATAAAAACGGGAGAGGGGGGGTTAAAAGCGCGACACGGCACAATTCTACCCTCATAACTCCGATGACCGGTCGTTCGGCTAACCCGTTTCCCATTCTCGACGCTGGAGAGCCCCGCAGCAGTTCTCGATCCACCCTCTGCCCGAATTGCGCGCGACGAGCGAGTGCGACAAAAACTATTTCGCTCTACCCGTGACGCGAAACGATGCAATTTCGAGCAATACCCTTTCTCTCCTCTGCACAATGCGAGAACGAACACTGCTGTTCGATGAAAAAAAAAAAAAATTAAAAAATAAAAATAATAAAATAAAGCCTCGTAAAGTGGAATCTTGCACAGCGCTTACTCATTATTTTTACCCTTCACAAAGCCATCCCGACCGAGAATGTGAGTTGATCAATTTTGACTTTCTCATAGAGAAAGCTTTGTGGCAGGTTGATAATAATGAGGATCCATTGTTCGAGGTTCCACATAACATTCTTGTTCAAATACCGATACATTTGTCATTTCGTTTCACTTTTTTTATCTGTATATTTTCAATTAACGAATAAATGATTTTTGAAATTTTGTGAAATTCTCATAATTGTCTGTCATTGTCAATGGCGGACAAAAAAATGAATTCAACGAGTGTAATATGTGTCGGGGAAAGGACTTGCCTAACACGTCTGAAAATATAGAACGAGTTAACGCACGTTGTGCATTATGCAGGATCATGTCGAGCGCGTACAAACAACCCCCACAGCTAGACGATGTACCTACTACTATTATATATAGTGCATACGCACACCCACACCCACACGCTTCTACTAGAGGTCATAAAAATTGTATTTCGGCGAGTAACCTCTCGTGTTTCGAGGTTATATTTTCCCTTTCTATGACCCAATGCAGTTTTATCGGGTCAGTTGCATTTGCATCGTCCTGTCCGCCACCCTTCACCCCCGTCGTGCATCTGCACACAGAGCACCGTCCGAACGTTTCACTGGTTTTTTTATGTTTATTTTCTTCTTCTTCTTCTCTTCGTTTTTTCGTCATTCCGCGAGCTTACTCGAGCGTGGGTTCGGGTCTCGTGCGCGTGAACGTTGCGCCAACTATCGCCGAAAAACGTTCACATCCCTTCCGGATTTTTCTCTCTCTCTCTTTCGCTCTCACTGTTTCGGCGAAGCATTCGTTGGTACTCTCATGGCTTCTTCGATTTTTCGATAAATTTCACGATACCGATTTATCGCCCACCCGTTATGTGAAAACTGTTGTGGCTCGCGAGAGTACAGTCGATAAATTATCGATATTCGAATTTTCAACGAGTACCGGTATTATCAATGGATTCGATACGCCAACGTCGACGCATGGAAAGTACGATCAAAATCTACTTCAAACTCATCGATAGACCCGGCATAATTATCATGAAAATTCATACGACTCGTTGTTTTCGAATTAGTCCAACAATCGAACCCTGTTAACCATCCGCTTCATCATAATTGTTCCAAATTATCTAACATTATGAGTAAAATTTTCGTCCCGATTGTACTAATCGAAAAATTCACAAAACTCATCAAAGCATTTCAAACAATCCACCGAATTTTCATCAACATCTGCATAGCTTGCATGGTGAAAAAAAAAAGAAAAGAAAATACATCGACGAAAAGATTATTTTCGCCAATTCGTCGACTATCCAAGATGGCGGCCGGCCGTTGACGCTAGAGTCGCCGAAATGGCCGACCGCCCGACAAACAGAATCTCAGGTAAAAGAAAAAAATTCCAAAAATATATTTACCACCCGCATCTCGAATTCGAATCGATCGTGAGAGAAACAAAAAAAAAAACCCGACTTAACCGAGTGCAAAATGTAATATCGCGGCATCGATGATTCGTCCAGCGGGACGATCAATGGTTGACGATTCTCGTGGCCCCCGACGGTAGGTAACCCGTCTTTATTATCACGACGATTCCCGCGTTTTCCGACAATGGCGAGAGCGGGGTTATGCCGGGTATAGTATATACGGTCCGTGGGCGCCTTTGAATGTTGTTTATCTCGTGAAACTCCATTACCGACGTTTTCCGTGAATTCCAACGGCGTCTCTCTTCCAATTGCGTCTCAGCCGCGCGTATCGTCGCGAAAGACCCCGGCAACTCGGCAAGCTTGACGCAATGAAATTTGAACGTAGCCCCCAACGTTTCTCAGCAGCAGCAGCAGCAGCAGCTCTCCTTGTACACGGATACGTCGCTACGTGTATATCCCCCCTTCCCTCCGTCCCCCTCGCCGCTACACATACACATGACGCCGTATATACGTGTGAGTACGTTGAATTCTCTCGGTCTTTGTCGTTCCCATTATCCTGGCTCCGGGGCTCAGGGCGAGCTCTCGCGGGCGCACAGAGAGTGGCGGGGAGGATATAGAGAGACGGCTTTCCGGTTACGACGGCGTCGCCACGAAGAAAAAGAGAGACCCCCGACTACGAGATGCGCGAGTGGGCAAGACAAAGCGCGCGTACGAAAGAGAGAGAGAGAGACGACGAGAGAGATGTGCGACGTTGCCGAGTGGAATGAGCGTCGAAACACGGTCGTAAATGAGCGGCAACGTCGCGGGCGATGCCGCTGCGCGGAGCGAAGCGACAACAACGCAGCGACAACGGTGTGTGACTCAGCAGCAGCAGCAGCAGGGACGGTGAGGCGCGCATGCGCAGCTCGCAGCACCGTTCGCTCGTCAGATATTCCAACCGTTCGCCCGTCCCGCCCCGCCCGCCGTGCTCGCGCTCGGCCCTCTACTCCGCAGTCAGCCAACGCTAAGACGAGCCTTTTGCAACTTTACGTTTTGCAAGGCGATTTCTGTGCGCTGGTGAATAGAACGGGAGGAAGAGAGAGAGAGAGAGAGAGAGAGAGGAGAGAGACCTCGACGGGTTGCCTGACGCGAAGCGTAGTTGGTTATGCAGTGACGCGGTGGATATCGATGCCACTTGCCGATCGAGCTTTGCTTCGTTGTCCACCCGATGGAATGCGCTGCCCGCGGGGTCACGACTCTCACAGATGCATCATTACTTTTTTTTTTTTCGTCTTCTCTTTGCCATTTTTATATACCCGTGATAATCAATTTCGAGTTTGTCGACAAAAAAAAAGGAAATTGAAACAGAAAAAAAATATATCGACGACGACGAACGATTCTTCGAATGAAACAGTACGTAAGGATGCATCTGTAAATGCATTTCCACGTCGTAGATTCGTTAATTTATATTATTTATTTATTTTTATCGTTGGACATTCAACAACATCGAGGTTGCTGTTAACAGTTCGGCAAAATTTGGATAAAGGGTTGTAGGAGTTTTGCATTTACGTTTTTGTTTTTCTAGATTCATTCGCGACGTTGGTCGACTGTTGAGAACATTTTAGGATGGTGATTGAGAATGATTTTTCGAATCGGTCGATAAAACCGGAGGAAAGAGATGGAAAAACTTTTTCGTCAGAGCCAAATTAGCCGATGTTAAAAGTCTCGGATTTGAAATGAACCGGAAGAAGGAAAAAATGAAAAATAATAATAATAATAATGAAAAAAACGCATTTACCGGCACGAACGTCTTTGACGACACGAACGTAAGATCGAAAGCAAGTTTCTGTCGTATTGCGCGAAAAAAAACGCGGAAGCGGGCTTATCGACGGTAGATAAAGCACTCGGGATGCATTCACGTCGTTTGGGATTCCACGGAAGCGCCGCGACGACGATGTCGTCGCCGCGACGGGTCCGTTTGGTACGTTATATTTCGAGAGAGCGAGAGAAAGAGAGAGGAAGAGAGAGAGAGAGAGAGATCGTCGTGAGTAACGCACGGGCAATGTATGTGTGTTCTACACCAACTATACGACACACGTTTATTCGCTCGATGACGAAAGCTTCGCGCGAGTTATATGTATGAATATATAAATGTATAAATTAAAGTGTTCATAAAAAACTAAATCTTTAACATCCGCCCGTAAATAGTTTGTTTCTCGTAAGAGTCAACGAAGGACTTACATATGTTATCTGAAAAATTAACTAAAACGCAATTTGAGTTGATTTTTAGATAAATTTGCAATTTTTTTTGACAGTATCTTATGTTGTATGCAGATTTCGGAAAAAACCCATGGGAATAATTGTTTAGCAAATTAAATTCTCTATAGAAAAGGTTGTGACCATTTTTTCCGAAAAATGTGTATTCATAAAGATATTTCGAAAAAGAAAAAACGTTTGTGGAGCTTATGTAGTGAACATTTTGAGGATTACTTGAATCTTGAAAATATTATTTTATTCGCAATACATAGAAACAACGAAAATGGTAATCACTGATATTTTATAACCACATCGTACCAGAATTGTACCTGAGCGATATGTTCATAATTTTGTGAAAGTTGAGAAGATTGGCGACGACTTTTAGGGGTGCGGGACGGAGGGGTGCCCATCCCTAAGCATACAGCTAACGAGGGTTCTCATTAAGAATTAAAATTACTATACATACTTCAATCAATTGATACACAATGATGAACTAGTTCGTTTGAACTTAAATTAATTGTGTTCGATGTTGATAATCTTTTTTTAAATCTTTAATATTCTCAATAATAACTAGAACAAATAAAATAAGAACTTTATATCATATGAAAATTGCGTTTACATGGCAACAGTGATTATCGTTCCCCATTGACGCCATTATTAATCTAGTTTTTGTAAAAATCATATTGCGAAATCTTCAGTAACTCGAATACCTTACATTCGAGTTAACGCGATTGCCCACGTTATGGAAAAAAAATAATATTTCTAACATTTGCAGTCCTTAAAATGCTCACCAGATAAACTCCACGAACATTTTTTCGGAATGTCTTTGCGAATACAGGTTTTTCGAGAAAAGGGGTAAGTATTTTTTTATAGAGAATTTAATTTGCTATACAATTATTCTCATAGGTTTTTTTTTCAAATCTGCATATTTCATGAGATATTCCCAAAAAACGAAATTTTCATGTAAAAAAATAACTTAGTTCGCGACGCGGCACCTGTTTTCATAATTTTCGTTTGAAAAATTAAAAAATGTCTCGTCTTCATCCAACTAAAACACGTTTTAAGGGCGGACGGCAAATATTTAATTTTCACCGACCATCTTCACATATATATTTATTATACATACATGTACTACGTGCACGTTGCCAGTTCGTATGCACACACTGTGAATCCCCGTCAGAGTGGGGAGGGATTGCCTCTCGAAGGCCGTGCGGATTTTGCAACGCGTTTAAACGACGCAACGCGGCGCGTTCCCTTCGTTTGAAAATTTTCGGTTCTGTAAGAGCGCGAGTGTCGCGTTGAGCAACAATATTCCATCCTCTTGCATCGCAGCTGAAAACCCGGTCCTACGATGGACCATGGATTGTGACAAATTATTATTATTATTATTATTATTATTATTATTATTATTATTATTATTATTATTATTATTATTATTATTATTATTATTATTTCAAGTTTTTGTTCCAATTATTCATCGCATCATGCATTGCTTTATAGATTGTTAGTTAAAGGATGAAAATTTTGTTCAATTCTAGGAAAACTGTCTGTTAGACAGATTTATTGATAAATCGGAGTTGATGAAAATTTTTTAATCAACGATTTTTTGAGAAACTATTCATCCAATCATGGATCATTCAATAAAATGTTAGTTGATGGGTGGAATTTTTGTTTGATTTTAGGGAATCTGTCTGTCATACAGATTTGTCGATAAATCGGTGTTGATAAAAATGGAAAACGCACAAACATTTCTTATTTCTTCATTATTTATGTTTAAGTACTGCTTTTTTTGAATTATCAAACTATGATAACTCTTTTTTATTCTCATTATTTTTACATTGCCGTACTGGTTACGAGTTTTTTTTTTCGTTTCCGCAGAGCACGAAACGAAGCAAAAGCTGCGGAGATAATAGAAGGTAACTGCAATATCGGCGATGCATCGGCTAAACGTCGAACGGGGATTCCCCCAACAGCGACGTTTCTAGCGCAAGGGAATTGACGGGTTCGAATAGGCGGCACGGTACTTGGCGGGACCGTCGTGCGACGAGAGAGAGCGGGGCCGGCACATATGACGACGCTGTAACACGTTCGTCAGGAAAACTTTACCGACCGCGATTTCGCTAACGACGTGAAGCGTTCGCCGAAGAGGACAACAGCGCGTTGCGAACGCCCGCGACAGTCACGTGTCCCCCCCACCCCCCTGTGAATGGCATCCTGCACCCGGAATTCCGTGGAAATTCACGTCAGTTCCGCAATCGCGTATATACACATCCCCAAGAATTACGCAACCGATCAAACAAACGTTTTGCAAAACGTTTCAAACATTTTTTTTTGTTCATTAAAAAAAAAAAAAATTTCAAAACGTTTCGAAAAAATTTTTTGGTTAAATTAAAAAAAAATGGTTTCAAAATGTTTCGAAACAATGTGTTTATGAAATTGGAAAAAAAAAATTCAAAACGTTTCTAAAATTTTTTTTTGTTGAATTAAATTTTTTTTCAAACAGATTTACCATTATGTAAATTGAAATGTACATGCTTTTTTGTTTTAAAGCTACCGCAATCAATATTGTCTTTTGTATTCAAATTCATAATTTTGAATAGCATATTTAAAAAGATACTCTTAAAAATATGCGAAAATACAGTATTTTTAAAATTAAAAAATCGATTTCAAAAATTCCATATCAACTCCTTTTTGAAAAAAAAAAAACATCATTTCCCCTTCTTCAAGATGGCTTCGGAATAGAAACTTTGCACGTTATGAAAACGTTAGAAAAAAAAATTATTTTCAGAATACAACTCCAGTATCGGCAACTGTGTCACTTTACAAAAAATGTCATACCTTCATTTTCTTGAAAAATAAATAAATTACTTTTCTTTCCTTCAGAATGCTTCGAAATAAAACCCTCAGCTTCCAGGCAAAGCCTTCCACGTCTGCACAAAGCATTTATAAGACACCAGTCAAACTAATGTACCTAAAATAAATCTTTTTAAAATCCGGAAACAGAACGCCCAACTCTTAGCTAACCAAAAAATCATAACGACCAAGTCCTAAGTCTCATAGATATCTATAAATTAATTGTACTAATTCATCATTTTATTTGCGATCGACTGTGTTAATGCGACGAACCCCCGATAGGTGGCCACGTGTGGCGCGCGATGAATATTGAACGGAATAAAAATTTTTTTAAAAAATAGACCCTTTGCGCGCAATCTCGTCCTCTCCCTTGATCAGTTTATTTTTTCTTCAATCTTTTCTCAATCGATGGATCGAATTCCATCGTACGTATTTCCGGAATATGTTTCTCCGGATTATTATTTTTTTTTTATTCTCGTAACCCAAGAATTTTAGCAGCGCCAGTGTTATAGAACGGATACGTCGTTTGGCATTGCCCGCTGGTGCTGCTGCTGTTGCTGGTTCCGTGCCAGAGAGACAGCTGTGCGTGCGCGCTGCTACGTTTTCGAACAACACATGTGCGAGAGCGATTTTCGGTCAGAAGCCAACGAGTCGACCGAGTGTGCATGCACTCGGTTGCAGCAACGAAATAAACTCGAACGCGCAGAGCACACGGCAGTCATGCACGTACAAGTCCCCCCTCCACGCCCCCCCCCCGCATATACTCGGTGCGTCGCATTGGCCGCGGCCTCCGACAACCCCGTGTCTCTCGTTCCGGTCCTGCGAGGGGATGATGAGGGTTGGGGCACGAGTTAAACGCGTATATATAAGGCCGGCTGTTTCGGGCAGCTGCTCTCTCGAAACTGCCGCGGACGAACGATTGTTGTACGAGCGCCTCGCCGTGATCCACCGAGAGCTTTTTTTTCACTACCGTCCGTCGGATTTACAGATTTCAGATGCATTTTCAATAATAATTATGGGACGATTATCAAAATTTAAAAATTGCAAAAAAAAAGAAAGTGAAGGATAAATTGTAATAAAATAGTCATTGAGAGATTTCTTTTGGATATTTGATGTTTATTTTTTTTTTTTTTTTTTGGTGATGCGAGCTTTGACGAAGGACGAGGCGAAAGTCGTCCTTCGCCAAATATCGCATTACCGAAATCATTTGACGGTCAAAGCATCTCTAACCAAAATGTTATTTATTTTTTTATGAAGCTTTGGAGAAGTGCGATCTATTTTTGTTTCAGCTACATTATTAACCCTTGCTCCTCACACTGGGTCTTTTCGGGAACAGAGGATTTTTTTTTTAGTTGAATACCTTGTACAATTCAAATAACTAAACGAATGTGCAATGAAGTTGTAGGAAAACCATTGGATCCGGTGGAAAATAAACCTCGAGATGTATTGTAGAATTTTTTTCAGGTTTTTTTAATGCTTCTATTCACACGATACTCTTCGTCCGACCCCTAATAAAAACGCTCATTTCGCGCGTGTGGAGCTCTCTCTGTACTGAAACAGGCAACTTTGCACCCGCTTCGCAGGCACGAAGTGACGCGTTTTCGAGGGGGGTCGGATGAAAATTGATTTTTTTTACTAATTCCCCATCCGTGTTCAATCGCAGCCTATTCGACTTTTACGGACAATTATCTTGATAGACATTTCGATGTGTTATCCCGGGAGGATTAGAAATCGCTTGACAAAATTTTACAAGAATGATAAAAATATTTTCATGAATGAAACACATCTCAACCTTGTGTCGCTTATTGATTATCCATAACTATTTTATGAGTAAATATTCGTCAAAATTATTCCTTATTGGTGGACTTTGGTCAAGTGAATTTTGGTCGAGTAAAGTTTGTTGCTTCAATGGGCGGACGTCCACTTTTATTACACTCTCTCCATTTTCTTTTTTTGTAAATTATTTTTTTCTTTCGTTTTCGTTGTTTCATTACGTTCGCGAGTGCAACAGAGAGAGAGAGGGAGAGAGAGAGAGAGAGAGAGAGAGAGAGAGAGAGAGAGAGAGAGAGAGAGAGATATCATTCGCTGGTTCCATGTATACTGCGCACGCTGTGCAAACTCGTCGGTGTGGAGGGCGGCGGTGCAAAAAAGGCGTTACGTGTTCATCGTTGTACCCGGACAGTCAGCGGGTTACGTCAACCCAGCACTAGCGGCAAAACGTTCTCCAGCGGGTATTCCGCCAACGTCGAGGACTCATGCGAGCCAACCACATTTTCTAAACTCCATCACTCTAGCCCATTGGATTATATGAAAAACTCATAAATACTTTACGTGATATAATTTTTAAGCAAAAAGATACTAACTAATATAAATAAGAAAATAAATAAAAATAATAATAAAGAAAACCAAAGTCATTTCGTAAATTTCATCTATGTAATTATTAATTTTTTCTTTGCCTCGCGCTTCGATCCCATCTTATTTCTTTTGTCAAAAAAAAAAGGACAAAAAGTACTTTTTCAATTTAGTCTGTGTAATTATTAATTTTTTCATTGCCTCGCGCTTCGATCGCATATTATTTATTTGGTCAAAAAAAAAGAAAGAAAAAACTGTAATGATGAGATGAGATGAGATGAGTGTGTGTGTGTGTCTGCGCGTGAAAAAAGCCACGAGGAGAGCGAGTACGTCGCTCAGCTCCTCTCGCAACGATTGCCTACGGGCAAGTCCGACCGCGGTAGCCGCGCTGCTCGTTTTCCCGTTGCGTCACGCATGCCAACGCATAACAGTACCGCGGCGCTCTCGGGCCCCGACAACTTATCCCAAGCTCCGGTGTGTTGTATCGCGTATGGTGCACAATCTTGTACACCTCGTGTTTCACGTAGCCACACACACACACACACGTACGTTTCACACTCATCCCCGAATCGCACCTACTCTCACCTACGCTCGATGATGTAGCGTTATTACACGTGGGTAACACTCTTTCGTCGTGGTGGATATATGTACCGTTGGAAACCTAACAATACCGCAAAAAATAAACCCGTTCAACGTATCGTCAGTTATAATTTGACCGGTCGGTGTCAACAATTTTCCGAGAGACTCTGTTAAATCCGATTACTCCGAAATTACGATAATTTTACTGCGAAATATCTATCGGTGATCGTAAAATCGTGATTAGTTAAGAAGATTCCCAAGTTGAAAAATTGTATTTAAACTATATATAGGACGTGGCATATATATATTTATAGTCTATGTGTTTTTTAGATTACGGATAGACTGTATATAAAATATATCTAGACTACATATAGCTAATGCTTATCTAACTATACGTTATAACTTATTTAACTATTCACAGGCTATATAGTTTATATAGTTTATGAATATAAGCTATATATGCCTAATCACATATATAGTCTATATATGTACAATGTATATACCATAGATATATATATATATATTTACTTGGGTTATAGCGCATTGTGGTTATGTACGAATTATAATCTGTTTTTGCTTTCTAAAATGGCAAAAAGTCTACAATCAGAGTGTAATGTGGTTCATGTAAGTTAGCTTGTTTACTGAGACAATGAAATTGAATAGGTTTATACCCAAGTAAAAAAATTATATATAATCTATATGTAAACTGTATATGCCCGATCCCATATATAGTTTATATATAATTTTTTACTTGGGTAAGTAAAAGTCTGTATGTTAATTATGCATAGGATATATATAGACTATATATAGTATAACTATACAATATATATATATATATATATAGACTAAATATATATGCCCAGTTTCATAAATAGTTTACATATAATATTATTTCACTTGGACTGGTAATTCACAATGTCCTGGATAAATAATTTCCCGAAATAATTATGCTATTTCATACACTGAATTACGTAAATTTCTTACACCCTTTCACTAAAATTCAACCGCATCTCAAAATTACCAATTCTCATTAAAAAAATAAATAAAAAAATAAATCACCCGATAAGAAAATGCTGCAAAAACTTCACAAAACTAAAAACGAAGTTTGCGGAGCTGAAGCAAGCTTTAAGAAGCGACAAAAGCGACAGAGACATAAACGATAAACACAGTCACCGAAACTTGTCGCAGCTTTGATATGCTACCCAACCCCACCGCCCCACCCCCTGCCCGAGTCAACTACCCCGTTTCCGTCCTTTAGCTTTCCCCGTTAAATCCCCGATACGTTAGGTCGAGTGCATAACGTACGTGCTAACGTTTACGTTATACCTGTTGCTTATTCCGTTGTTCTCTTTATCCTCCGGTCGTTCCCGGTATCTCGGTGTTAGCCCCCCCGACCCTCGCGATATTGCCCGTGGGCATCGTGAGTCCACCCCCCCCCCTGCCGCCCCTCACTCTCCATTTTCCATTCCTCTCCGATGCGCTCTCCACAATATCACCGGTGTTTACAACCTTTACACACACACACATATTATATATACATTACAGTGGTCCTTAGCAAGGATAATTTTTTTATCGTAATTAAAACACCCCTCACAAATAAAGTTCCAATTAATTTTTAAAAACATTATCACGAAGTCTCCCCAAGCTATCTCAATATCAATCAATGCCTATGAAATTTTAATTTTTTGAAATTATAACACCACAAAATGTTTATCGAGGTTCATTTATCATTGCTGATATCAACATAAGATAAATTCGCTCAATATGCTTTCTTCATCATCATAAAAATGATGCGTACTTTACTTCAAAAAAACGGTAAAAACAAAATGGCGACCGCATCAGTCCTCCCATCTTGTTTTTGGGGCTCAGCATATTTTTAAAGTAAAGTACCTATCTTTCTGATGAAGAAAGCATATTCAGCAAATTTTTCATATACGATGAATAAAGTAGATAAACATTTTACGGTATATAATTTAAAAAAATTATAATTCCATGGGCACGGATAAATATTGAAACAGGTTAAGGGTACTTCGCGAACATTAAAAAACAATTATTTCGAAAATGTGCGGAGTGTTACAATTTAAATTTTAATCACAAAAAAATCACCCTTGCCAAGGACCACTCCAATATATACCTATATCATATACATCGTATGTATATACCAGAACGTAGTAATACATCGTCGCTGTCGCTGCAGCCTGCACATACCCACGTGGCCCTGCTTGCATAAAGTGTAGAATCTTGTGCACACACACACACTCGTTCGTGTTGGTTTCCACGCGTCTCCCTCATTCCTCCGTAAACTTTATTTCCCGCGGGAAAAAAGATCGTAGGTGTGTGTCCATGATAATGCCTCTCGGATCTCGAGTCAAGCCTCTTGTATTCATAAACCCGGCTTCGTCTCTCTCCGTCTCCCCGTTTTCTTCCCAAACCCCTTTTCCTCTTTCTCTCTCTTTCTCTCTATCTCTCTCTATCTCTCTCTCGCCGCATCGCCACTGCCCTACATACCGTGAAACCTCTCGAATCCCGTTCCTTCGTGAACGAACACGGCCCTTAAAATATTCGTCTTTCTTCCCCACACACACACACACACACACACACACACACACACACAGACATATACTTGCTCGCGTTCAAACACGTCATACCATCTTCGACGCTTGCTGTACGATCCCTCCGAGTATCTGTGACTACATACATAACGACGAACGTGTGTGTGCGTGTGTATGTACCGCGTTCATGTAAATACATTTATACATAAATGGCCGGTGTTACGTTTATGCGCACCGGGCGGCCCGAAGTTTCGCCATTCATAAACTTGGGCCGGTCCCCGGCCGCTTCGGGGTTGGCGATGTTATTCCCTTCCCGTCCTCCCTCATCCTTTCCCCGGCTATCCCTTTCCTCTCTCTCTCGCCGTTTTCCCCCCTCTTCTTCACCCCGGGACCCCCTCGTAAGGACGCACCGCGGCTTCTATGTAGGTTACGACGCCACCGACCTCAAACACCCGGGTACAGGTACTTGCACGACGTAATGGCGTGTTTATATGTATGTATATATATGTGTATGTGTATGTATTGGACTTTCAAGGCCACGGCCATCGTCGTCGTTTCAACCACCGGCGTGTTTCTATTCACCCTCTGAGGAAAACTTTGTTTCGACCGCTTCATCTTTTTACTTTTTTTTCCTTACTCAGTACTCACTAGCTCTCTCGCTCCTCTCCTCCTCTTTCTCTGTCTCTTTCTCTCTCTCTTTTTTCATTGCTCGTATTTATTATTTTTTTATTCATTTTCATCCTTATAGCGAAGATGCTTCCTGCAATCTTGTTATCATTGTTAGATTTGAGTTTAGCTTGGCTCGGGATCCTGTAATGCGAGCAGTATTTCGAGATCTTCCGGAGTCCAAATTTTTATCTCTCTTCCAGGACTCCCCGACCCTCAAATGGATTTGGGTATGCGGATGCCAAAGTTGGGTCCAACGTCTGTCCACTATGGGAATAAACTACTTGAAAGTGAGTCAACCCCAGTGCTCACCACGGTCCGGTGAACCTCCGAGACTCAAACGACCCTTCGACCAAGCTGCTCAGTCTGTATGACGTATAGACTCCGCGTTTAACCTTCTCAATCCATTTAATTCCTCAGGGTTTCAGGGTTCCTGTTAACCTACATGAGCATCTTAATGAGAGGAGTGAAGGTAGATTATAGTTTGTATATTATTTTGAAGCCTTAAAGTTTTCATAGTACTCGCTGACTCCGTTGCAACAGAATAGAGTGAAACCCTCTCGATAATCGAACTTGCCGATAGTTCAAAATGTGGCGCCCCTCCCGGAATATCTTGGGACTGAATGCAGTAATTCTGAAATCGAAGTGACTCAAGACGTTTCTCCGAAACGCGCGCATTTTAAAATCCCAATTTAGCATAAATCAGTTCTTTTTCAAATTTTCTGCAATTTTACTTCGGACAGCTATAGATTCGAATGAAGGTATAAGAGGTTCATTATATAGTCAAAAGAATTATTTAGATATCTTCACAGTGCTTATTCAGATGACTTTTCTTCACTAGTTCATTTTTAGGTTAGGTTTTCACAAAATCGAACAGTTCAGAACAATTAGAAAAAGAAAATTTTGATAAGGTAAGTAACTCTGCACTTACCTTACGGTCAGTTTACCTCACGAATCACATTTTTCGATCGCTTCAATCGAAACGTTATCATTTTTCTCCAAATTCACACCCAATCCACAACCTATCGAATGCTTCGATCTGGAAGTAACTGGATTTCGTGTCATGAAACACCAACACAAATACATTCAACTGTTTGGTTATCAATAAATCTATCAATCCCGCAAGGGTCCAAACCCGCCCATTTGTAGCCCCGATTATGGACTATCGAGAGGTTTCACTGTATATATACAGGCACTTGGGAACAGTCAGAACCAACGGAGACTCGGAAACTTTCGACTCGGGTCGGGGCTGTCGGTCCCGTGATTCGAGAGCCGATGGCCGGAGGCAAATGGCTCGGTTGTGGGCAAACGCGAGGGCCCGTGTACTCGCGAAAACACATCTACGTGGCGACCACGTGGCGATACCCCTCACCCCCTTCAGCCCCCGGAGGGGGTGGTTAAAGGCAGCGTGGGTATTCACGAGTGTGCGGAGAGCAGGTTGAAGCGAGCGATAAACGGAGATGGAACACACGGTTGCAACTCGCACGAAGGGGGAAGGGTGGAGGGGGGGGGGGTGAATAGCGCAAAGGGCGGCGGAAAGTGGCGGAGCAACAGGTTACCCAAAGCTCGAGTGACACACACGCTTGAACGATATTTTTACGACGGCACAATCGCACGCTTTTCCCCGCACCGTTTGTCATCCCCCAACCTCCCCCCCCCCCTCCGTCCCCCCGCTGCACGTTACGTTGCTCGACATTATATCGAATCGTTCATTCACATAACCGCGACTCGCTCGACACACGTGTTCGAAAAATCAATCAATTTGAATGAATTTCAGTCGCACTGACGAAATAAATCAATATTCATCGTTCGACCATATCTGGTTTGATTTTCGGTTGAAGTTATGATCGAACTTAAGTTGGCTGATCCGGGAATTTTTTCATGTGATCGAGTTAATAAATTTTCATTAATTCACAGTTGATCGAAGTTTTGGAAGATATAAATTAACCGATGGTTATAAATTGACCGATCGTCAATTTAATTTGTACAATTGACCCTTTGGTCCGTAGGTCACTCGTGCCTCGCTCAAACCTTATCCTGCTGGTTTCATTATTTGCTTATGAGATTGTATTGATCGGACAGATGATTATTTCAGCAATATAACGATTGATCGTCATCAGGGATGGGCTTCAATCCAATGAGAATGTATTGCAAATAATTTTTCAAACAAACAACTATGATTAATTATCATGCTTGAATGAATCATTATTTTTTAACATTCATGTATTGATTGTGACGAAACGTATGTCAATTATTATTAAACAATGAAGTAAAATATTCAATAAGTCCGGTAAAATTCATTATCATTTGATCCGAAGAGTATTTGAAATACATTTTCCTGAATTTTGTGGAATTTTTCAGAAAACTTTTATAGTACATTTGTAATGTTAATCACTTGATTCACGAAAAAATCTTCGTAAAGTTTGGGAAATAAGCCCACGTGTTCACGAAGCTGACGAGAGGGTTGATAATATCGAATTAATTTCCTGGAATTTTCAAAACCGCTTCACAGTACTTTCTCAAGTGCCAGTCAAAAGTCACCCATCATTACAGAGCAAAGTTGCCTCAAAAACAATTACAACACCAAATCCTAACATAATAAACACAATATTTCCATGACCTCGAATTTTCATTCTTCTTCATTTATTCGCGTGTCATTCACGACAAAATCTTCGAACGAAGTTTCGGAAAATCGTCCACGTGTTCACGAAGCGGATGTAGAATGAGATAAGTTACGTGCCGGTAGTACGGAGCCAATGTGCATGCATGAGGCGCATCGGTTGGCGGAAGGGGGCAGGGGGCAGGGGGCAACCCAGCTGGGCTCGTGCCTCGGCGTATACAACACACATCGTTGCCGTATCTACGGAAATACCTACGTCGTCTATACGTAATACCTACTCCGGGTATACAAAACATTACCAACACACACACACACACCCACAAAACACGTTCGTATACGCGATGGAGTGTTTGCTGGGCGTCGTATTTATGTGGATTCGTGTGTGCATGTGTATGTGGGGAGGTCAGTGTGGTAGCGTATACGTGCGGGGATGTTCGTGCTTTAAGGGGGCGTGAAGGGAAGAGAACGTAGTCGGTGGAGGAGGAGGAGGAGGAGGAGGGGGAGGAGGAGAGGGACGTGAATATGTGAATATGTGCCATGCGGGAGAGCGAGGCGAGTGAGGGCGAACGAAAGGGAAAACGGGGCTAGAGGGCCCTCCACCTCCTCTTCCTCTTCCGGCTGCTGCTCCTCCGCCCCCCCCCCACCCCCTTCCCCCTTCCCGACCCCCGGCCCGGCGTTCTATTCTCCGTGTATACGTATTGCCCCAGCCATCAGAGGCTCGTGTGTGCCAACCCGAGCGACGATGCTGTTCCATTCGAACCGCGTACGGGATTGATGCATCCCCGTGTGTACACCCCATCCCCCCCCCCCTCCCGACCCCCGGGGGCCTCCGCTGCGGCAGAAGGTCGTGATACCGTACCCGCTGGCAGGTATATACCTTCGGGTATCACGCCCCGAGTAACACCGATAGACATTCCCACACGCACGTACACATATACACACACACACAGACGGACAATCGATGGTCCGCCGATTTTTCGCTTTCCACGAGTAGAGAAAACCCCCCCCCCCCCTCTCCCACCCACTCCCCGCTACGTTGAAAAGATAAAAGAAAAAAAAAGAAAGTGAAAAACAAATAAAAAAATAAATCAAGGACACGAAACGGGTCAGCGTTCAGCTGTTCCGGGTGTTGATAACGCCACGTGTTGTTCGGCGATATTGAGTATATATGTATATTGCATATATATATATATGTACGTGATAAGGTCAATGGCACATTACGTAAGATCGTATACGACGCGAATTGGATAATAAATGTGATAGAGTTATGTGGAACATGTGTGTGTATGTGTGTCTGTGTGTGCTTGATAGCTGGTCCAAGCGTGTGTCACGCGCGTTTAGTTCCACTCGCGGGTTATCAACATTGCCAATTGTGTGTGTGTGTGTGTGTGTGTGTGTGTGTGTGTGTGTGTGTGTGTGTGTGTGTGTGTGTGTGTGTGTGTGTGTGTGTTGAGCCGGAACAAAGGCAAGGTCGAAGCGTTTGATAGTCGAGTCATGGCCGTATCGTCACGGTCCATCTGTGCGAGTTGCGTAGGTCCGCGATCCCCGATGGTTCGTATATCGCACACGCTGCAGTTCGTCGTAGGAATGCCGTTATTCGTATCTTACAGGGAGACCTCAGTCTTTAGCGCCACACACACAGTCACACGGACACATAGACACACGCACAAGAGCGTGATTGGAATACCCGCAGAACTGGTAACGTCCCGACGGCTCTCTTGCAGGCGCCAGCATGGCCCGTCCCGTGGTCTAAACTTGTTCGGTCATCCCCACCCGTGGAGAGGAAGGGAGGGGAGGGGGGAGGGGGGGTCTAGGAGAGACACAAGCGCCAGCGGAAACGACGGAGAACGGCCCGCGCGGTGTGGATGAAAACTTGGCACGAAACACCCCAGTGACCCCATTGTCCATGGCACCACTAGTACCATACCCGTATTTCCTCGGCATTAAAGCCGAATTAACCGTGGATATAGATATGCTTACGGTGTAAACGTTACGGGGAACAGCCTCCCTTCCCCCTCCCCCGCCCACTGGTTGCCGGTTCGCGCGGCAACGTCGTTAAAGGGTGCCGCGCACACTATTTCAACCCTCACGACCTCACGTTTCTCAATGCCGTGGACGTACTCCATGGAGGTGGAGGATGTTACATAAGGAGAGAGAGAGAGAGAGAGAGAGAGGGGGGGAGAGACGGGAACGATGAGAGACAAGGATACCACGAGTATAATGGCCTTCTGCAGCAACAGGTTCTTCGACGATCCCCTCTTTCATTATCTTCCCCCTCCCCGCCCCTCGACCCCCCTCTTAACGTTGGGTCCCTTCCGGCGAACCCCGCATCATTCACTTCCGGTTTCAAATTATTCAAACTATTGGCCCAAACACGAGATGCTCGGGGGGGGGGGGAAACGAAAACAATCGAAGGTCGGACAACTTCGAGAAGACGATGTGTTTATCGTGTTGAATTAGCGTGAAAGTGTCAATAGATAAGTTTAGATCGGGGAATGGCTGGTTGAGGAAGATGTTGAATCGGAAACAGATGGAAAAGGAAAGTGGGTCGAAGACGTCGGCTGGGGAGATGGGGATGTAAATTCTTTTGCATATCGTATAACATCTTACGTTTCTCCACCCTCCGATATCATCCCGAACCCCCCTTTCACCCGATGACGGTCGCAGCAGCTAACGCCCCGAGCCAGGGGTACTTGACCTTGCTTCTTGAACTCGAAACTACTGCCTCCGGTGGTGGTGGTGGGGGCGGTGCTGCTACCGGGGAGAGCTCCCAAGAGACCTTCGTGTCTTATTGCTCCCAACTCTTTATCTTTTTTTCCACGGCTCGCCCTCGCTAACTTCCTCGACTGTATACATGAACTACATAAATACATGTATAATGTGCACACACACACACACACACACATATATATGTATATATGTATTTATATACATATAGACATCAGGGCACTTTCACCTTTATTGTTTTTTCCTGTCGCCGGTTTTTCCACGTTTTCTCTCGCTCTTTAAACTTCTTTTTCACTTGCTAAAGCTCGGTATATCGTATAGCCGCCCCCGAGGGTCGCTCGCTCGAAAGAATTATGAACCCGAGCTCTGTGACCCGCTGAAAGTGCAAAAGTTTTCCGAGTAATGGCACGGGCTATGGACCCGGGGTATCATCGGGTGCACGTGCAACAACTTCGGTTGGGGGATGAGAGTCTCTCGTGTTTTCGCGAAAATCTCGATCGATTCGTCTGGACGATAAACTTGCGTCAACAGAAAGCAAAGAGAGAGAGAGAGAGAGAGCAAGAGAGAGAAGAATTAGAGAATTACCGTCGAGGATACAACACCATGAGGTGCGGAAAAAACTTTGTAAGGTCCGGGCCAAGACAGTCCTATCCGACTTTAAAGTTTCAAGCCCAAAACGTGCGAATATATGTGTTATTTTTTTTTTTAAATAAATGAAACATTATTTTATTCGACAGTGAAATCATTCGATAGTCCAAAATCGGGGGTGGAAAGGGCGAGGATTGGAGTTTCGAATTTTCAATCTTTCGAAGGCTTGTTCGAAGTTTCGATTTTTTTTTTGTTAGAATTTAAATTTTTTGAAAACTCGAATCTCAGATTTTTTTTATTTCGACCGATCATGTAACAAAATTTTGAAAATCCGGACGTTCAAATGTCCGATAGATCGATATATGGAATCTAAGTCTTTCGAAGATAATATATATATATATATATATATATATCCACATACATACGTTGTCGAAACTTTGGCCCGTCGAAACATTGGTCGTGCAAAACACTGGCGAGTCGGAGTCGTGACCCTTCGAAAAATTTAACATTCCATACATTGCATTTCAAATTCTTGTTTTTTTTTTTTTTTTTTTTTTTTTTTTCGAAACCATGGCGTTCGAAACTTTGCCCGTTCGGATCTTATGGACTTTCGGAACCGTGCACGATCGAAAGACCCACGGCCGAAACACGCATCAACGAAATCTTGAACCGTCGAAACATTGAAAATTCGAAACTTCCAGACGCAACCAATTTTTTTTGCATTCATTCGAATGCGAACCGGAATGGCGGATGTTCGACGATCATATCACGCGAACGAAGGGGCCAGGAATTGGGGGGCGGGGGAGGGTTATTTGTCGGTATGATCAAAGGCCGCACACGCGATATCCGAACGTACCTGCGGAAACCAACAATCATAGTTAGCTCGGCATAGTATAGCCACCAAGCTATTACAGCCGGGACTGTGCTGACGGTCAACCGCCCCCCCCCCCCCATCCCATTCTACGACATAGCTCCGTATCACCCACCATCCCTCACACAGTCAATCGCCATAGGTGATCCACTAATTACATTTTACACGGTCCAAAACATTTAACCCGAACGAACGAAACGGAATTCGGCCGAACGAAAATATAACGGACGGAAAAAAAAATAAGAAATAAAAATAATAAAGAAGATGAGAGGGAAGAAGATAATAAAAGAATAAAAATAAATTGAAATGAAAAAATAAAAATAAATAAAATGAAAATAAAAGAGAAGATGAGAGGGAGGAAGATAATGGAAAAAAAAAACAAAAAAAAAACAAATGGCACGCGAGGATACCGAGCAGCCGGCAGCTGTGCGAAGAGATCAGTGAACGTTTCCAATGCCGACCATGACCTACCGCTCTATTACGTCTCGAAACGACGTTTAATCTTTGTAGAATGCAGCGGTGCCCGTATACTACATTATACAGTCACGTCTCTCTCTCTCTCTCTCTCTCTCTCTCTCTCTCTCTCTCTCTCTCTCTCTCTCACAGACATAGTGGCACACGCGGCCCCGCGCTCGGGTATCAACGCACCGTCTACGAATTCCTCGAGTTTAGAGAAGACATATATATATATATACACACACACATGCAGAAACACGAATATATATTGAGAGTCGCTCGACATCGCATCGATCAAATCGTCGTCGGTCTCGCGCCGGTTGAGCTCGCTCATGAATTATTAATCGCTCCGCGCTGTTGCGATAAAAAGCTCGAGCGTCAACGAGAGAACGAGAGATATCATCGATTCGCGCTCGCGCACTTTTGTGTTTAATTCTGTTTTTTTTTTTGGTTTTTCCTTTTTTTGGTCACACCTTGTTCCTCCACATTTTTCAAGGGCCATCGAACATCTGGGGCATATCGATCTTCATTTTCGGCACGCGACGAAATTCGACCCGAATATAATGGAAAATGTATTAGCGTGATTGGAATGGCGCGTGCCTCTTGGCGTATTTTGCTGTATTCGCGTTATATCAATGTTCGAAGAACGAGAGTGTGTTCTAATTTTCAAACTAAACACGGTAGATTAGATGGAAACAGGTTATATACTAACTTTACATGGTACATCTTGGTACGTATGTGTATAGAGATATCTCAGAATATTCTCCAACAATTTTGATGAAATTTATATCGAATGTTCTTTATAACATCATCTGAAATGTAGCATAGATTTTTTTTTTCATTGGAATTAGCGTTCATCTTTTATATATTTCTTGAACTCAACATTTTTGTAAAAATTTCTTTTTTTTTTTCAAACAGCTGTCATTTCTACAATGTTTTCTTTCTCAATTTTCCCTGTGCCACATTCTAGCTATTACCATTCTAAATAATGAAACTTTTTTTTTTCAATTTTCCAAACGATGGCAGAAAAAAAAAATCTTAATATCCTCACCGTTTTAAAATTGAAATAAATAAAAATGTTATCAAAACGTTCATGAAACTATAATGGACTTATAATGGACTCATTAAATACATAAAATCAAATTTATTTTATATATATTCAATAACTCCGTACATTTTTTTTTTTTTAATAATATTTTATAAAAATTATTTTCATTCTTATATTCCGAGCCCCAAGTTAGTGTAACCCCTTTAAAGGACTTGAGATCAATCATCGTATAATCTAGACATTTTGGAGCATCAACAGTAAGAATATCGATTTTTTTTAAATTTCATTAATTATAACTGTTACAACAACGCGTACCACCGAACGCAGGTTGGACAGGTTGGACAGTGGGGAAACAGTTTGCAGCTTCGAAAACCCCAGTTATACTATCGAGTCAGTGATATGCCTGATACATGCGTACTACCAAGAATTTACGCATTCAGAACTACAAAAAGTTATCTATTAACGTGAACGTGAACGTTCAATCGATACATAATTCCGACGCCCGATGCTTCGACCCCATTCATGAATATCTTATCGGGCACGTCACCCACTTAACGTGCCCAATGCCCCGTCATTGTCCCGTTGTCGCATGTCCCACACCACAACAACTTTGTTGCGGTCGATGAAAGACGATCGGTCGTCACAACGAGTTGCTACGTAGTGACTGATGACGAGCAAACCGAGTTACGGGGACAACGACCGCGACATTGAAAAGTTTACGATCAAGGTCTCGCGGACACTTGAGGGAAGTACGGAATAAACCGAACGAGATACAATTATCACTGTTAGATTCATTCACAATTTTTTTTCTCAAGGTGATGGACTACATATATATATACATTGGAATCGTATTTTTGGGTGCGAGAGAGATAGAGCTATCGGCGCTCGTTGCAAAGCGAGAAAGAGAGAGAGAGAGAGAGAACGCACTTATTGTTAGAAATTCAGTTTAAAAAAAATAATAATATTCGTCTCCCAACCTCTTGGCACATGTTTTTGGCTTTTTTGCCCGTGTTGTCTTTCTGAGCCGACTTTACGTCCTATAAATATCGTCGTCGTCTGATTAGCCCGGCGCCACCCGAAACAAAGTCGTTGACTCGTGTCTCGACGAAAAAACAAAACAAAAACAATAAACAACAAGAATAAAAGTTAAAAGCCACATCTCATGGAGCCTAGACAGAAGCAACCTAAACTTGAATGACGGATTTTTGAAAAACCGGAATCAAAATTCCGGCACGTAAGACTCGGCCACGAGAGGCGCTAAATGCCACCAGGGACTTGCTCGAAACGACCTATCTCAAGAAATACACGTATATACGCTACTAATGGTAATTACAGTAAAACCCAACGCCCCTCCCGGAGTATCTTGGAATTCAGTGCAGCGATTCCCAAATCAGAAGTCAACCAAGATGTCTCTTAAAAAATCAAAAATTTCAAACTCCCAATTCAGCAATACTCATCACTCGCTCTTTTTTAAAATTTCTACCGATTTTACTTCAGTCGGATATAGATTTGAATGGAATAATCAGAGGTTCATCAAATATTTCAAATTGTTTATTCATACATTTTCACGATGCTTATGCACTTGACTTTTCTCCAACGAACAATTTGTATTCTTCGACCTCTCCAACCTGTGCCTATACGTAAAAAAAACATGACCGTACGCACATAATGTTCATGATTATTCCATCCCAACAATGTGAATAGTAGACAATCTTTGTCAACACTCAAACTCGTCAATCACGAAACACATGAGCAACGGAATTACTTCTCGGTCGAGTTACAACGCCACGTTGCGAACGCCGCCTACATGGCGTTATTGGGAACTGTTGCTGACCGTGAAATTCCCATTTCGATTCCAGCGTTACGAAGTTAGTCGGAGTAGGAGGGGGGGGGGGGGAGGTGCTTCCACCTATCTAGGCTCCATGACGCATTCGCACGCGTTCTTTCACGCAATTCAACCTAACCCTATTTACAATACCAGTTTCGCAAATTCCTCCAACTCTGGGTTTACGCTCTATATTATATACACACACATATATATATATGTATTACGTGTATATAACCCCCGTCCCCCATTCTACCAATTCTGTCTCGCTCTCGCATACACCTTCCAAAGTTTCAGGATTCATGAATGAGCACCGACGTGTTGAACGTTTGTGCATTCCCCTCCCCTCCCCCCCCCCCTCCTTCACCCCCGTTCCTCCGGGGTCTCCCTTTGCTTCTCAGTCGCTTGCGTCCCGACAGCGTATTGTGTTGGCGGTGTTACGTCCGTGATGCCTCTGTGCCGCTGCTGCTGTTGGAGGCAGGAGCAGGGGGGGGGGGGGTTAAACGGGCTTCTCCGGAGGCTCGGTCAATAGTTTTCCGATGGCGCTTCTCCACCACCGAAGCTCGTTGGGCACTCGCTGCTAGTTGCCTCTCTCTCTTTCACTCTCTCACGAACGCAAACACACACATTCACGTGTACACACACACACACACACACACACACATATCCCCGGCGGGTTCTTTATTTCACGTAGCGAACGAGAGTGAGAGTCAACACACAGTGGCGCCGACGTAGATCGGGCGACCGTCCAGCTGTACCGGGAAAGTTGCCTGGCTTCGTGGGTTTCCGAACAACCGGTACTATAAACTCGTCATGATTACGTGTCGCACACCGGTGGAAAGAATGAAAAAAAAAAACAGTAAGAAAGAAAATAAAAAGAAAATAAGAGGATAAAAGGTGTGTGTGTGTGTCGCCTTCCCCCCCCCCCTCCCTTCATGGGGTGAGGATTCAAGGGACGCGAGAGATCGATCGTCCTTTGCGGTCGTACCGCCGTGAGCGTGTCGGTATGGGTGGACGACACGTGCTCACACGTCTCATTCATGAAGCCTGCGGGTTCTCGAGTGTGACACTCGAGTGACACACCGCTTCGAACTATGTTTTACTACGTACGCGTGGTGGTGATTGTATTTTTTTTTTCCTTCTCTTTTTTTTTTGCACATAGGTGTAATAAAAGTGTCGGTGGTTATGGCATGGGCGTTTATCGTGGCGTAGTTTCTTCGTACGATGTGTTTATTTCCATTCATAAATATCACGGATCCCTTCCTCTTGCCCCTCCCCCCCCCCCCCCCCTCGGCTGAAACCGTCAGTATAAAGGTTTATAGCTCGAAACAAAGGACAGAGAGTGTCACGCGTCGTACGTCTTGACGGATGTCGTTCGGCGGCCACTAGATGGCCCTCCGATTACGTAATCCCTACATAAGCACATTATATGTATATAGGTACATATAAAATACACACACACACACACACACACAGTGATGTATATGTGTATAGGCATGTGTACACAAAAACGTCATAAACCCGATACGACTCCCGGAAATCTGCAGACTTCGACAAAACCTTTGCCACGGCTTCAAAACCCATCTCCCTTTATCATCTTTTTTTTTTTTTTTTTTTTTTTTTTTTTCAACTCTCACCCCACGTTTTCCGCGAACATTCATGAATGAAACTCCATTTTCCACGTGGAAAAATACGCGCGTTTCCCGTCGCCCCCCCCCCCCCCCCTCCCTGCCGGCCGTACTACTTTTTACTACACAACGTACGTGTACACCGTGGCACGGTAGACCGATCGTAAAACGAGATTCGCACTTCGTATATACATATATATATAGATATATATATATCTGTGTGTATGTATAAAAATGTATATACTTTCGACGGTACTTTGTCAGTCCTTTTTATTTTTTCATTTTTTCATTTTTTTTTTTTTTCATTTTCCGGTTCTTCGCAGACGGCGCAACCACGAACGCGGAAACGGGCGGGTGGCGTCGACATTTTGCCCCCGGGCGCGGGTAGGTCTTATATGTATATATACATGTGAACTCGTGGTATCCGAACATGCGGTACCCATAAGTACCTATAGACACTACCGTAGACACTGTGCATATACGCGGAGGTCTCGTACAGAGCTTTGCGTTTTGTCGCACGCTTTTGAAAGACCCGCGAGTAGGTACGGACCCACCCCCAACCCCCAACCGGTCCCCCGTCGTCGAGTGTATCGAGATATCGCAAGTCCGAGTCGGAGGAGGAGGGCGAGGAGGTGTTCCTGTTCATTCCCGTAGAGGTTTCGCCCTATGGGCCGAACTATGAATGAAGCACTTTGAAAACTATGGCGCACGTGTACCCATTAGGTCATTAACCGACTTGGCTGCGTCCTCGACAGGAGAAACCCTCCCTCTCTCTCTCTCTCTCTTGCTCTCTATCTCTCTCACACTAGCATCGGATCCTCTGTCCGCATTCGTCTGTTTGCCCAGATGGTTATACGTTTAAACAGCTTCCGGGTGTTGTGTATGCGTCTCTTGTCGACCGCCCCCGCATCTTCTCTCACCCTTCGGTCCCGGAGATGGAAGGGTGAGGATTCGCGCGCGGCAACTCCGGATGAATGGCCGTACCCATAAACGGCCCACGACGCTTAATAGCTTTCGCTCGCTTTCCTACGTTCCATCCTCACCCCATACTTCCGTATTCCCCTCCCCCTCCTCTCTTCCTCCCTTTCTCCCCCTCGACCGTTGCGGTTTTCTCTCTCGCCATCCGGCTCTTCGGCATTTCGCGGGATCACACGGGATGGCCCTTCTCTCAACTGGCACGATGCCGGAATGCCGCCGCCTCGGCCCAAATCACCCTCACTCCGTTACACAGTCGGCGCCACTACCCATATAGCACCAAATGTTCCATGTATATCCATTGGATATCCATAATGTGAAAAAGATATCCTGTATATCCTATGGATATCCATACGACTTACATGCATGTATGTACATGCACGAACGTTTAAAGCACATTGTATGGATATACGGAAAATACCCTTAAGTGGACATACAGCACCAGATGTTCCATGGATATCCATACGACTTACATGCATGTATATACATGCACGAACGTTTAAAGCACATTGTATGGATATACGGAAAATACCCTTATGTGGACATACAGCACCGGATGTTCTATGGATATCCATACGACTTACATACATGTATATACATGCACGAACGTTCAAAATATATCGTATGGACATGCGGCAAAAACTCTTATGTCGACATACCGGAAAAGGTGTTCTATGGATATCTATACGACTTACATGCATGTATATACCTGCACGGGTGTCCATTGCACATTATATGGATATACGCCAAATACTCTTATGTGAACGTGTTTCATCGACATATTCATATAATATCCAATGTATATCTATACATGTCCATAAAAAAAATCAAGCTATCAACACCCAAGTAAGAAAATTATATATAAACTATATATGGAATTGGGAAAATACAATTTATATATAGGTTATTTATAGACTCTATATAGTCTATATATAGACTATATAAAGTCTATATATAGACGACATGGTCTGTATATAGTCCATATATACTTGTACATGCGAACTCCGACTTTACTTCGCGGAGTTCCTAAGTCACAATGGTTAGCTTTTATGAGAGATCAATAATACCATATTCATCGAAGTCGGCGTAGCGCAGTGAGCAGCGCGCCGGACTAGTAACCGCGAGAACCCTGGATCGAGTCCCCGCGTCCCCTATTTTTTTTTCCTTTCTTTATATACCTGCGAGACAGTTTTTTAGTACATTGTATATACATATGATGTCCCCGTGTATATGCAGAGTATGTTCATCGTATATACGCGTATATACCGTATATCCGATGGACATACTATGCATATACGCGAGTATATACAATGTATATGCAATGGATATAAGAAAGTGTCTCCTTTGCTGATACAATGGATATCCATTAGATATACGCTGCGGTATATCGGTATATACATAGGATATTCAATATCCTTAGGAGTATATACAATGGATATCAAATGTATGTCAAAATGCTATATGGGTAACAATCCCTGCCCTCGGACACTGTCCCCCAAAGACCTACAAAACAATCATACGGCTCGGTTATCTATCTTCCGTTCGAGCACGCGCAACCAGCAGAGAAGATTTCACGTTAGATGATATAACTCATCCCAAACTAATGCAGCGGAATTTCTGGTCTAATACAGTGACGGCGCGAACGTTTTGGCTGGATCAACGGTAAACGTATTTGTCATTTCCTTCAATGATGACACTGTGTCCTTCGTTGGCTTCAATGAATGCATAAACTCGTCTTGGCGTGGCAGTCAATTAATTTCCGACAGCTTTACCTAATCTTTCGATTCCTATAGATAATCGCACCTCAATCACGGCTTCTGTAATTTCAATTTTCTGGGCGTGCAGTCAATTTTTTGTTATCTGGAGTTGTATGTGGCTCACAGATTCTCGATTGGATTGAGATGTTCTAGGCGAAGCCAGAAAGTTTGAGCCCTTACTTCTTGAGATATTTCAGCATAACTTGGCGAACGTGGCGTAGGGCTGAAGTCATTCTGGAAAAGTGTTTCCATCGACAGCTTGAAATGTGACTAAAGTTCAGTGACTAAATTCGACTTAATCGACATTCGTCTTCAACTGGTACCATTTTTTTTCAGTCCCTACCCATATATGAAAAGACAGTGTATCTACTATAACCATCTCAAGAATTGAAAGAAAATTCGCTTTTTTCACATTACTTCTCACAATACTGTAACTCTACGCACTTATTCGTTTCGGAAGAAAACGCGTTGAGTTACACAGACTGAAAATTGGTTATCTCAACAAATCATCCATAACATAAGTGTTAACGATTCGACAACAGATATATTCATTTGCTGACGGAACTATCCACTTGCTGACCGTACCGACTCACCTTACAGCTACTGCAGCACAGCTGCCGTCGGCAAACAAATTTTCCCTGCGATAACGTGAACACCTACTTTCCTGCGTGTGACGTACACGTATAAGTTGCACAGTCTACAGATGACACAGTCTACCGATCAATTGTTGCCATCAAAAATATTAATTCTCATTGAAAAAAAAAAATCAACTACAATATTCACTGTTCAGTCCCAAATGATTGTTATTCAGTCGAGCCTAACACATTAGCATGTGAGCGAGTCGAAGGAGGTACACACGTGATGGAGTGCATCACGGCGTGAACGAGTTAGCACGGAGTGGCAGTAGATAGCGGCTAATATTACCTCCGTCGGCAGGAGACAGAGAGAGAGTGAGGATATACATATATATATAATACATATAGAGAGAGAGAGAGAAGAGAAACAGAGACAGCACGCGTGGCACGCGCCACTCGCGCATTAATAGCTCGCGCAATTCACACTCTCCCCGTTTGTCAAGTTAGTTAACGGGTCTCTCTGCCGCACGAACGGCACACGGTGCAACGCCCGTAACGTAATCGTCCGCAAGCACGTGCGAACCGTACACAACGATGGAGATGAGACACGACAGAGACAGAGCGAGGGAAAGAGAGACACACAGAGAGAGAGAGGGAGACGGGAGAACAAGATGTGGTAAAGGCCCACGGTAACGTCAACATCAGAACCAAACGTACGTACAACCAGTGACACACCACTACCATTAACCGTCATCATATCACCGACGTTTACTTTCCTGCGCCACGGGTCCGTGTCCCCCGCGTTAACTGCAAAGTTGCAAGCCATTACGCGCACAAGCGTTTGTGTATGCATATAGATATATACATATATGTGTGTTCGTATATACATAATACATATACATATATAGTAAAGCGGCGGTGACAGGTTATTAGTCTGCCGTAAGTCTGGCACAGGGACTCGAGAATAATAGGCTAGGTGTGACATTGCCCCAGTGCGAAGGTCTGGTGTGCCAGGGCCAGAGCACCGTGCCGAGAGTGAGAAAGATGAGGCGAGGCAATAAAGATAAAGACAAATTGTAATACGCAGGCGTGTGTGCGATAAAGAGAGAGAGAGAGCGAGAGCAAAAGAAGCGGAGAGATGTCGTCCACGCTGTAGAGAGCAAGTACTTAATCCTCCGTTTCCCCTTTTCTTCCCTCATCCGTTCGTCCGATTCGCCCCCTTCCAACCCGGTGCGCCGAGACCAGCAGCTGATGAGCAGAGGAGGCGGGGGGGAGGGGAGGGGGCAGCCCGTTTCGCGGACTCCTCGGCATTATTATTGTCGTTAATGTAGGTCTAGACCGCCAGCCGGTCGCTTTTGCGTCCTCCTCGCGTCTCAGGGAATACCCGACGAGCTGCAGGTGTTGCAAGCCCGCCGCAGTGGAATTGTTCCTCAATGGAATTGCTCGCCCCCCCCCCCTGCCTCCGCCTCCTCCCCCGCATTCCATCCCACAACCCTGATACCGACGATCTTGGCTATCTCCGTTCCGATCGCTTTACTCCTTTCCCCTCTTCGTAACAACTTTGCCGAGAATTCTCGCCTACTCCGTTTTATTATCGTCTATCGATCTCGCTCCTCATCTCTCTCTCTCTTTCTCTTTGCCAAGCGCGCGATCGCGCACAGCATCCGCGTGGCTTTATCTAGCGGATAGCCACGACGACGCAACACACGGAACCCTCGTGGCCTTCCGGCTTTGCATGTGAATTGCCCGGAGGGAACAAAATTTTCGCAGCTATACCTCGCGAAGGGTCGTCGGATCGCTTGTGTTCGTTCTTCCTTCCACTTGTGATCCGGAGCGGTTTTAACGTGTCGACGAGTGGCTGCCGCAGGTGGTTCACGAGACACGTGGTATATGTGTGCCAATGTGATTATATATACTACACGATGTAAGCCGATGTCGTTGAACAACGTTTCAGGGTCGTCCCTGCCGGATAATCGTTATTGCCCTGGGTCAGGTTCAACCGAGCCATCGATATATAATTCTCAATGCTTCTACGTCAGCAACGACGACGACGACGACGACGACGACGACGACGACGACGACGACGACGACGACGACGACGACGACGACGACGACGACGACGACGACGACGACGACGACGACGACGACGAACCCCGCGTGCAGTGAACTTTCGTGGTCGGTTAAAGTTAAGCGCCACTCGAACCCCCCCTCACAATCTGGCAATAAAGCCGTTACGAACACACCCACCAAACGCGTTGGCACGAGTCCGGGAAAATAGTCGGAGGTCGTTTTGACCGAGTAAGATGGAAAGGGAGAAGCGAGGGAGAACGTGAACGAATAAGGTACACGGGGGGGGGGGGGGGAAGAATTATGGGCCGGCAAAGGGAGAGAGCGAGAGAGCTCGGGGCGGTGGAGACCGGAGAGAGAATGAAAAACCCGAAACCACACGCCACCGGAGTTTCAAGGTCGTTAAATGGCTAATGCTCCTCTCCACGCTCATTCATCGAGTGTTACACGACTATGAGCTGCGGGGTTCTCACTCGCCTCCTCCTCCCTCTCCCTTTCGAAGCTCTCTTCCTGATTTAGATGTCCGCATTCTCCGCGTTCCAATGTGTGTGTGTGTGTGTACGCAAGGTCAGTGAACCCCCCGGAGATAGCCGGCTACCTATATATCCGTTGCCGACTTCCTACGCTCAAGTGTGCCCGGCACATCGTACCACCAGCTGCGAACGTTAATCCCGTGTTTGGGTGTCTCTCGTTGCAGAAATAATGACTGGTTATGCTCGACGCTATGATACTCGCTATATGTATACATATATATATTTGTGTGTGTATATATATATGTATAGCATAGCGAGCCTAATATGGTGTGTAGAACCTGTGGAGCGTTATACACGATTCCCCACACGTATCTCGTGCGGTGGGCGATTACCCCTTCACGAGCACCGACAATTAGGCCAACCCTGAACCGAAAATAATAAAAAAACAACAAAAAGAAAAAGAGAACAAACAGGCAACGCTGACCTCTAATTTCAGGTCCCTTGGTAAACCCAGCCGTGGAATGGAAATTATGTATACATACATATATATGTATACATGATCCGACGAAGAGAAGAACGGGGAGAACTCAAGAAGCTATGGAGGAGTAGGGACGTGGAGGGGGTAGGGGGGGGGCGACGAACGGTAGCCCGGAAGAATATAGTACGAGGGTAATAGAGCATCCGGAAGCACGAGCGGTGAGGTGAAATCGTGGCCGTGGCTTTCCGGCTAATTTGAAATTCAAGACTTCCACCAGCGCGAGGGGTGGGGGGGGGGGAGGGGGGCTATGTGGGCCAAAGCGACGGGAGTCGGACGAGGATACGACACAACGATGAAGACGAAGATGAAAATCCACGGAGTGGTACGTCAGCTGACTGGCGGTCCGCGTATCTCTAAGATGCAACCACCACCGTTCATCCCCCATCGCTGCTGCTGCTGCTAGTGCTGCTGGCTCTTCTCTCCGGCCCTCCCATCGACTATATCTCCCTCCAACTCTCACCTCTATCTCTTTCTCTCCCTATCTTTCTCTCTCTCTCTCTCTCTCTATCTCTCTCGCTTCACCTCTTTCTCCCTCGAACGCCACGACGAAGCTTTCATTCACACGTGCATGGCCTCTCCCGCGGCATTCCCGCACCCATTGACGGGCCTTCACCACGCTACAGAACTTCTGCCGCCGCGCTTTGCCTCTCGCTTCTCCTTTTACGCCCGCAGTGCCCCCTATCCGCCACGATTTTCCATCCCCCATTCTCGTATCCCATATCCGTGCTCGCCTTCGCTCATTCACATCTCGTTCGTTCTTTTTTTCCACCTTTTTTCTTCTTTTTTCTTCTTTTTTGCACCCCCCCCCCCCCCCCGCCACCCTATCGGTTGGCGCGCCCGACAACCACAATCGCTTTTGCACGTCGCTCGAGCCAACAATAAAAACGTGTGCGTATCTCGCGTTTGTTCGTCCTCGAGCTTCCCAATGCCAAGGACACACACCCCCGCTGCCTCGTCCCGTCCGCGGACTCTCACTTTCTCGCATCTTATAGCGCGGGATCGTTTGTACCGCCACGTGGGACGGCTCATCCTTGTTCACCCTCCAGCCATCGCTGTTACTTCATCTCTTTCTCTCTCTCTCTCGCTCTCTCTTCGTTCGCCACGGTCGACCTCGCCTTCCGGCCAACTCGTAGCGCCACTCTCGGCTTTTGTTTATATCTTCGCAAACACTCGGGAGCACGAATGTTGGACCCCGAAGAGAACCCGCGATTGCCGTCGGGCATTAGAATTTCGCACGGCTCACGCAGCTGTTTGCGGAAGGACGTGGCAAAGAGAGTGAGAGAGAAAGAGAGTGGGAAGTACGACGAAGACCCGCGTTTGTTAAAATGGGAAAACCCACCCTGTCTAGAGTCAACGATGATTAACAACCTTGTTGTGTTTACTCGGGCGGAGCCGCGTTTATGTAACGTGAGATTTCAGAGTCATGCCACAAAGGCCAGTAGTTATATACCTACAGTACATATATATATATATATATATATATATACATATACATATATGTATATATTTATAGTATGTGTTTAGCGTTTGTACCGAACCACCACCCAGAACCCACTGACACCGTTTCTCACAACGGGTCAAGTTCAAGCGAGATGTGCGATAATCAATGGCCCACCATTGTTCATTATTATCATTCCTTTCAATTCCCATTCTCACAGTTTCCTTTGACCGTCGGATATTCGTAGCATTCGCGATCGATCGATTTGTAAACAAACGTTTTGACTTTCATGTTTATGTTTTTATTCCGGGCTTTGAATCGAATTGACCTTGCTTCTCGCACATAGAGTTACAAGGATACTCAAATTCATAACAAACAAACTTGGTATCGCAATGTCATTCACAGGATGAAATAGTCTCAAGGTCATCTAACGTGTACACGGTGGTTCGACGTAACCCAACGGATCCGTGTGATTTATCGTATAAAGATGTTTGTGTGTGTGTGTTTGTGGTTCAACGATCCGGATCGTGTGGCTTATGAAAAGCGAAAGAAATATATGTGCGTTTGCGGCATCGGGACTTTAGCCAGAAGCGGGGATCGTCGCGGATGTAACCCATACACATATATATATATATATATAGATACACATACATATAAATATATAGCGGTTGGTGAACCTTTGCGAGCGCGCCATCAGGCCATTAAGAGCGAGAGTGTGTTGTATACCGAAAAGATTTCCAGTCATTTCCGCGTTCGCTCGCGGCCTCGAATCGCGAATCCACTCACTCTCCCGCCCTCCCTCCATCTCTCTCTCTCTCTCTCTCTGTGGGTCAAGTTCAATCGCAAAGGGGCATTCGAGGGGAGAGTGTACTCGAGAGCGAGTGCCGTATACACTACCACCGTCACATCACTGTACTCCACCACCGGCGACGCCGCCACTATACGCCGTCACAACCAGACCCATTTACGTTTGTGTGGAGCACATGTATATATGTATATATGCATATAGATATACGAGAGAATGACCGAGAACGCGATGCAGATCGAGAGCGAAATGGGCCGAGATAGACAGCGATAGAGAGAAACGTGGGAGAGTGAAATACGAGCGTGAGTGAGATAAGGATGAAAGGGGGCAAAGGGGGGGCTACAGGGTGAGCGAGAGAAAGAGAGAGAGAGAGAGAGAGAGAGAGAGACAGAGCGATACGGGGAGCCAGAGAGGACCAACAGGGAAGCGAGGGCAAGTCGTTCTTCCGTTACTAACCACCGATCGATGCTTTATCGAGATAACAGGTTGGCGAGGTAGCCTACCCCCCCCCCTCCCCCACCTCCTCACCACCCGTGTGCTTCAGCCTGGCAAAGTTTCGAACGCCAGATTAAATCCCTTCTCACTCGCTCTCGTACTATGCATACATACATATATATTATATATATATATGTGTGTGTGTATATATAAACGTCCCTCCAATCCCTCGACTCTGTCTCCGTCTGTTCTCGCGTATCGCACTCGCAATGTCCTCTCTCCACGGAAATGTAGGTGAACCCTCGGGCTCCGCTCCCGACTCGTGTTTGAGATAAACTTCACACACCGTCGGCTTACGCTCGGCCACGTGGGGTCTACTACAACCCCCCCCCCCCCTTCTCCCCCCCCCTCCGCGTCGCGGCTCGTGTGTGTACGGATGTACGATGAAAAAAGAAAAAAAAAAAAACGAAATGAATAAATAAATAAATAAATAAGAAAGGGTTGGAAAAGGGACGAGAACCGAGTCGTCCTTGCCGCATACGCGAGACAACAATGACGGTGTGGTGTCCTACGGCTCGGCAGAAACTCTTCCGTCTCTTCCCGCTTTGGATAGCACGTGCCAGAGTCTCCACCCCCCCCCCCCGACCACCCTCCCTCGCCGTCTTCCCATCTTCCCATCGGTCTATACGTGTATGTTCTTATCGATTCAACGACCCGTATGCGGATACGAGAGACGATGGTTAGAGAACTTCGAGACACAACCCGGGGCAACGGACGGAGGCAGCAGCCGCGACGATCGAGAGAAAGATGCCAACAAGTCGGCCCCCACGGGGATTCCCGGCACGTGGCCGCAACGGTCTAACTGTATGTATTCCACTCTTTCCACAATCTCGTCTTTGTTTATTTACTTTTTTTTTTTTACATTTTGTTGTTTTGGTTTTATTTTTTATTTTTTTTTATTTTACTGTCTAGATCTTAGCCGCACGATTCATGCCGTGCGCGGTAGTCTCGGGTGTTGTTCAGAGGTTTTCTTATCGTCCGTCGGGCGCCCGGCGCTTTGAATTGCTACTCGTGCCTCACGCACACAGACACACACACACACACACACACACACACGAATGATCGCGACGACCTTCCACAATTTTATGCGTATGAATTAAGGTCTTGCTGGATAGACCGTCTGGCAAAAAGTTTGTCGATAATTGGGGATTCGTGGATTTACCAAACTAGTCCATGTCGTTCATGTGTTCAGCCTTACCAATAGCTGAACTAATAATGAATTGAATGATTAATGTTGATTTTTTACTTTTCATGATTATTGAAGTCAAATTCGACGATATTGGCGGGTGCTTGACTAAGGTTTTTTTTCAGTGACTGTATATCGGTTTTAACCGTTTCAACTGTAACAATTTGTGAGATGGCGATGTTCCTCGTTAATTTAATCCCAACAAAAAACCCAATGGGTAAAAAAATTGAGACAAGTACATTTACGCGAGCGCGTTCCAACAAAAAGGCGTAAGATCAACTGGAAACATTAAACGCATGTATTCGCATCAAGATGATTTTTGAATTTATAAATTCCAATTTTTTTGAAAATCACAGCAGTATTTGGCGAGTTAATATGTTACAGCTACTATCCAATGATAGAACATGTAACTTTATTTCGTAAAAATGGACAGACTATATCTTTACACTATTATTGAATAATTAAATATCTGTATTGACTTTGAAAAAAACTCGCCAAGTACTGCTGTGATTTTCAAAAAAATTGGAATTTATAAATTCAAAAATCATCTTGATGCGAATACATGCGTTTAATGTTTCCAGTTGATCTTACGCCTTTTTGTTGGAACGCGCTCGCGTAAATGTACTTGTCTCAATTTTTTTACCCATTGGGTTTTTTGTTGGGATTTAACTACTTTTTGCAAAAATAATATATAAACTTGTTAAAAACGTTTCATCTTACTCCAGCCCACAAACGAATGCGTTTTGAATAATTCGTTACCAGTTTCCTATATCATGCGTGGTTTTCAGTTAATTCTTCAAAAACACCGCGAACTGTCATATTCGATCGTCCTCAGTGATTGTAACCTGTGAAGACTGCGATGACAGCGATATGTCAGGGAATAGACGCGTCTGATCTGACAAGCTGTGACTACTGGAAAGTGTGCGACAGCTCTGAAAACGATTTTGGCGAAAAACGTCGGAAACACGATTTTAATCATGAAAATAATTCGATATTTCCCGCATAACAGCACCCACAGCACTGGTGTTGGTTCCAATCGAAATATAAAAAAATTACGCATGTAATTGCAATTAAACGTTTATGAATAGCGCGGTGTATCTATAAAAATATTTTAAAGTGGGGTTATAGTTAGCTCGGTTCACAGAATAAGAGAGTGCAGTCGCGTCTCGAGAGAAGGCCGGTAAGGTAGGTAACTGAATAGGTGAATGTACTTGTCTCGAGACGCTACCGCGTCTCTTGATGAATGGAATTTTGATTTCATACCTGCGTAAAACCTTATTTTGCATTCCTTTTTCATGCGTAATGAAGTATGTAGGCAAAATAATGAAACTTCATTATCGTTCATGCTTCAAACTTGATCTGCGATACATGATTTTGTGTATTGCATCTCATTCGCAGAATATAATTCGAGTTGTAAAGCTGAAAGACCATTAATCAATGATTTGTTTCACTTGCGTATAATTAGATGAATGGAGTTTCAACTTGTTACCTGCGTTGAATTCATTTTCGATAAATGATTTTGTTGCGTCACGTACTTTTGAATGACTGGAATAACTTTATATTAAAACTTTGGTTATAATATGATTTATGATGCGCAGTGCTATCAGATGAATAAAGTTTACAGTTTTTACAAATTCTAGAGTTGAATTGACATGTAATTTCATTTTCGTTCGTACATTTTACGTACCTCAACGATTGAAAATTATTCCAGGTTCCTTGAAAATACACCGATCACAGATCCATTCAATTTCATTGTGCTTTCTATCAATTTCACCAGACATACCACTCGTCCGTCTCGAACATTATCGAAGAAAATTCTCACCGATATAGAATAAATATAATATGTCTATCATCAGTTTTATTCGCCATTTCTTCTTGGTTATTAACTGGTTAACCGCAACGAACTGTCAGATTCTGTACGTATTCGCTATCTCTATCTTCATGTCACAGCTGGTTTCGTATCGAAGGTTGACTGATCATCAGTGACCGTCATCACTAGCCGTGGTCAATACTCGTATGAATGAGTGAATGTTGAGATGTCAGTGACGGTAGAATAATCATGTCTGATCTGACAAGCTGACTGACGCTATGACTACTGAAAAGTGTGCGACAGCTCTGAAATCGTTTTTGGCGAAAAACGTCGGAAGCACGATTTTAATCATGAAAATAATTCGATATCTCCCGGATAACAACACCTACAGCATTGGTATTGGTCCCAATCGGAATATAAGAAAATAACGCTTCAAACTGTAATTAAACATTCATGAATGGGGCTCTGAATTTTAAAAAATAGTACAAAGTTGGGTTAAAATTCATTCGGTTAGGAGTAAATGATACTGCGGTCGCGTCTCGAGATGAGGCCGGTAAGGTAGGTAACTGAATAGGTAGGGGTAAATGTACTTGTCTCGAGACGCTACCGCGTCTCTTGATTGATTTATCGACAATAACGTCGTCGATTTAATTGAAAATTAGCGCAATCAATCGCTTCATCCTAAATCTTGATGATATAATATTTTCATAATTTACTGACATTTAGTTCCATTCGTTTTGCAACCATTGACGTTTGCAGAATATTTTTCAAGCTACCGTGTTGAATTCCGGTGAATTCATAAATTTATGACTATCAAATTATCTAGTGGACATTTTTTTAAATAATTCATGTATTATTATTCTAACAAGAATTATCATTCCTCAACATTTTCAAGAATCTGATATTTTTTTTATATTAAATCGGTAATACCTTAAATAACTGGGACTCCAATCCGCAATAATCTCTTTTTTTTTGGGACGTTTTTTTTTGGGATGCTGGCTATATTTAACTTCCGCCAGCTTACTGGGATGAGTTGAACTGGGAGGAGGTCAGTTGGCGGGAGTTAATTAGCCACCATCCCATTTTTTTATTGTTTATCGTCCTCTTTTTTTTTCTTTTTTTTTCGAAGGGGTGAATTATTTCTGAAACTCGGCGCATTTGCGAAAACGGTCGAAAAATGGACCCCCGGGTTGACGAAGGTCGAGGATGCGATGGTCACGTGTAAAAGCAAGAAATATATATATATATATAGGATGAACAATCGTAGCTACTCGCCTAATTGGTTGAACGGAGAAACTCGAGCTCGGCGAGAAAGTGAGATAAAGCACGAAGGTGGGATAAGGCAAGAGAGAGAGAGAGTGAGATACGGAGAGAAAGATGGATGATGATGAAAGAACCGGAGCGTGACGCCTGCCTGAATCGTTCTTGTGTTACTAATGAGCAATCGATGTCTTACTGAGATATCGATTCGCGTCAGGGTCAACGCTCTTGCGGACCGGACCCCGACAGGTGACTCCCGTATACATCCGTCCCCCCACTCTTTGATCATGTATATACCCGCTTCTAACCTTCTTCCACGCTCGTCCAACGTCCTCACAAGTCACTCTCGCTTTCCGCCACAGACGCACCGATATCTATATCAGTCACGCGTTTTATCGACGTATCGGTTTTTCAACGATACGTTTTTTTTTTTGTATTTCGGTACAATCAATGTCACGTTATATGCAAAGAGCTTCGGAAAGTATGATTAATATTTTTTTGAAAATCATTTTGTCGATTGCTAAATGATTAATTTGAATAATTCAAACGGTTGATTAATTTTTAATCTTTATTTTTTATTTCAATCATTGAAACGATTAATTAATTTTAATTTTTTAATAAATTTTAATAATTAAGGCGGTTAATTTTACTGCAGTATAATTAAAGAGAGATAATAATTTTTATACTTTTTCTAATCTTAGAAAAGTTATAAAAATTCCTCATAATTTTTTAAGTTGGTAACGCTGCACAGTCTTTTAACATGGATACTGAAAAAAATGGTCGGCAGTTGATGGCATGATCAACAGTGATTAACACGAGGCAACGTTGAAGTGTCGAATTAAAGTCACTGAACTCGAAAAAAGTTCGATCTGTCGACGAACCCAATTATCACCAAGACTAAGCCCCACCTCACGTTTTCAAGGTCATCCTGAAATATTCAAAGAATAAAGTGTCCAACCCCTTTCAGCCGAATCCAGCCTGGAAACTTGCCAGATCTCAATCCTATCGACAATGTATAAACCACATGCAACGCCAGATTACAAAGAAATGTTCTGCATGATAAAAACTGAAACGACAGAACCCGCGATTCAGATGTGACCACGGTCGGGAGAAGATCAAGCAAAACTACCCGAAATCAATCAATTCCACGCCAACACGAGTTCATAAAGTCATTCAAGCCAAGGGGAAACAAACCATCAAGCCAAGGGGATCATCCAATAAACATAAAATGACTTCGGCATTCACACCTAAATTCACCCAACCTCAAATTATACAAAACAACGAGAAAAAAAAACACCTGTGCGTTAATTCGCACTATACCGTAACGTCGATCGGGGTTTAAGGGTGCGAAACGCTGGCTCGACGGGAGCAACCGGATGGGGCGATGTGGAAACGACGAAACTTTTGCCGTCCGTGAAATCGACGAAGGAGAGTAGCTGGGGTGGCGGGAAGGGGGGGGGCTTTAAACCGCGGTACCATACCCGACCACGGCACACCGATACTATATGCACTTGCTAACTCTCTCTCTCTCTCTCTCTCTCTCTCTCTCTCTTTCTCTCTCGCACCAGAACCACCGGCAGCAACAGCTGTTATCGCGTTACACGGTTCGCACGAGCCGCTCGTAACTTCATATCACACAGTGACGAGGGCCTCCCCCCCCCCCGAGGGTGGGGGTCTCGAATGGGACGTAGGGGGGGGGGGGAGAAGCGAAGGACGCGGCGAGAGGCAAAGAGGGAAAGGGGCTGCTGCTGTACAAGTGCTTCCCGCACTCGGTGAGTGGGTCAAGTTCGGAATGCTTATGATAACAGTTCAGCAGCGCGTTCCACTTGCTCGCACCCCTCGACCCGCGCCATTCCCCCCGCCCCCTTGCGTTGCCGCACGCCTTCTCCTCATCGTGTTCTCATCGTGTGCTCACGTTTGCAACACCGTGCCCTTCACTCGCCGAGACCAACCCCCTTATGCCCTGTCCTTCCCTCTCGCAATCCCACCGTGTGTGTGTGTAGTATAAATATATGTATATACATGTACACGTAGCTCTATGCACATAGTTTTGTCTCGGGTCACACTCTTTCTCACTGGGGCCTGCGGCGAGAGCGGTTAACCCGACGGGGGATGCTTTTCCTCGCCGCGACAAGCCTTCCCCGCCTATACGCTAAAATGTTTACCCTTTTTTTTATCCGGCACGTTGAAATCTTTGGGACGAGGAACGAAGTTCAACGACCCCTCGGTCGTGTTGTTTTGTTGTTGTTGTTGTTGTTGTTTTTTTTTTTTTGTGACCGAGGATTCGATCGATCGATCACGTGTAGCTTGTGAGTCGCACACGAGTCGTTGGAGATTTGTGTGATGATTCGCGGTGATGATGATAACGATGACCGGGGCTATTGTGAAATGCAGGAGGCACCTTCTTTGATTCGAGCTTCGGCTAATATTGGAATTTGAAGTGAATTTTTTTTTCATTTTACCATGAGGGTATCTTGATAACATGTTTTTGAAGGATTCTGATAAGTTTTATTGGGATATTATTGTTTGTTAGAGTTATGTGTAGTTTTTTTCTCTCGGCGGGTTCGGTCGGCCGATCGGCTTCAATCGGACATACTCGTCGCGGCTGCGCGCTCCCTCACCCCCACTCGCCCTTCCAATTGGCCAACTTCCCCTCTCGTTCGTTTTATCTTACTCGAAATTTCGATGTATCATCGATTTATTTCGTATTAAGAATAAATGATTACTCACTCGTTACGTTGGCACGTCGTTGACTCGATTTCCTCGACACCATTTTGTTTTCACCTCTTCCGTCCATTTTGTTCTTGGCTTGGACGGAGAAAAGAGATGGCGGACCTGTAGAGGCTTCCCACACACACACACTCACACGCACTTATAAACACTGCCACGAGCACACACACACACGCGCGCACTTGAAAACACTGCACGAAAAAACACACGCGCACTCATAAACGCTAACACGATCACACATACACACACACATAACCACAAATTTACAAAAAAAGTTGTCTCAATCACTTGTAACGGTCGAAACGACACTGCTTTGTTGTTGTTTTGTTTTTTTCGATGGCGGGTCACTCACTGGTTCATTCTCGACTAACCTTCGTTCAGATTGTGTATTTGCGATGACTCTTAACGAAAACAAAAGATTGTGGAAGACGCGGTCGTTTACGGATGTCGCGTGGGGTTCAGTCCACCGATGTTCTTTAGTCGGCGATACTCGTCCACGATGCGCGCACACTTATTCTCCATCGCACTCTTAATAGCCGTTCCAGTCCATCTTTCCTTCTCACTCTCTCTTACACACAGTAGCTCCGGGCGTCGCGAAGCGGCGCTACTGCGAATTAACAAGCTAAACACTGTAACGGTCTAGCGCGAAGGGGGCCACACGGGTACGCGCACGAAACCTCCAATATTATTTTTTTTTTCTGACAATGCCATCGCGGTTATTCGATGAATTGTTTTGAAATCTCGTCGAATCTACAATAAACAACTTTTTTTTCTCTTATTTATCGATGAATGAAAAGTTTTAACAATCAACGGGAACGTGTTTTCATGCCACATTGTAAATAGCGTTCAGTTGTTTTCTTCTTTTCGCAGGGGGTTCGGTCCGGCGATCGTCTTCACTCGGGCACACTCGTCGCGGCTGCGCGCTCACTCACTCTCCCTCCCACTCCCACTGTGCGCCGCCTGGACGCCTACCGTGTGGTCCGTGTGCGAAAGACGGCGAGAGATAAATATGGACTGGCCGGGTGAATAAGAGTGAGATGGAGAGTGAGGGTGTGTGCGCAGCCGCGACGAGTATCGCCGACTTGAGGCGATCGGTGGATCGAACCCCCCGCGACATCGGTAAACGTACGCCACGGTATTTCAATTATCTTTTGTTTGTATCGATAGGTCATCGCGAATAAATTATGCGAACGAATGTGAGTAGACGGTTCGTGTGATATGTACAAACCAGTGAGTGGCCCGCCATTGAAAATAACAAAACAACAACAAAGCAGCGTCGTTTCGACCGTTACAAGTGAGTGAGACAACTTTTTTTTGTCAATTTGTGGTTATGTGTGTGTGTCCATGATCGTGTCAGCGTTTATAAGTGCGCGTGTGTTTTTCCGTGCAGTGTTTTCAAGTGCGTGCGTGTGTGTGTGTGTGTGTGTGTGTGTGTGCTCGTGGCAGTGTTTGTAAGTGCGCGTGAGTGTGTGTGTGCGGGAAGCCTCTACAGGTCCGCCATCTCTGTGTCCGTCGAAGCCACAACAGGGTCACGTACGCCATGCAGCCAGCGCGGACGGCCAGCTGAACAAAATGGACGGAAAAGATGAAAACAAAATGGTGTCGAAGAAAACGAGTCAACGACGTGCCCGCGTAACGAGTGAGTAATCATTTATTTATAAGAGAAAAAAAAGTTCTTTATTGTAGATCCGACGAGTTTTCAAAACAATCAATCGTATTAATGGCCTAATTACCCATGATAACACATGTTAAATTTCATACAGCTATAACTTCCGAACGAGACGGACGATCGTTTTGAAATTTTGCATGTTGCTTCGAAATTATAAAAGCTACCGAATGTAAAAATTTGAGAATTTTCGTGATACTTTGACACGTGTCATACATTTTTCAACACACAGAGCATGTGGTGCGTTATGTGGTGTTGAGGGAGGGGGAGGGGGGAAGTGCCGAGTAAAAAATCGCACGCACAGGGCTCGGGTATTGCGGTACGACAGGACGAGCGACTTTTCCGTTTGGCATAACTGTTCCTCGTTTATCCGGGTCCGTGCGAAATTGATTGAACACACAACAACGCGGTTGTGTATGCGAATACGCGAACGAGAGATCCGGGTGACCGGGAGGTCGATGCGAACCCGCGGGTTACATTCTGATCGGCATTTGTGCAACAAGTGGTGACGTCGGGAGTTTGTTGTGACGTCGGAGTCACGGAGACTCGACGAAAAGAGTGTTTGCGATGTGATAAATAACACGAAATAAAAAAAAACACACCCACACGCACACAAATTGGACCGAATAAACAAACACGAACGGAACGAAATACCGCTGATTTTGACGGATGCGTCAACAATCGAGACGAGTCAATGGAGACGAATTGCACGCCTTTTTTTTTCTCGGTTCGCGCGTGTTCGGAGCCTCCGGTGCATTGCCGCGTTCACGCCGTCGTTGCTGCACTCGCATTTTTTTTCTCACGTGGTGTGGAAAAAAGAAAAAAAATCGTCGATGAAATATCGGACGTGGCCCAGACGTGTTGGCTATCGATTTGTGCGAAATAATTCAACCAACGATTATTTTGTCAACAGGCGAAGAACATAAGCAATTTCTGATGCAGGGGTTATCGGAGTAGGAATAAAAAAAACAGTCATGAAAAAATTTGCCTGAAAATTCTAATTAATTGTATTTTTGTAACAGTGGTGTTTTTTTTTATTTTGAAATTGAAGCAATTTTCTTAACAATTGTCTTTTCTATGTCGCATCAATGCATTACCATCGAGAAATCGTCTCATTAAAATCAGAATTAGTAAGAAAACTTATGAAAAAAAAACAATGTATAATTTTCAAAGACGACATTTTCATTTATGGGTTAAATTTTTTTTGAAGTTGTGTTGCACAGTCCATCATCAGGACTCGGAAATGTTGGAGTAAAAATTATACTTCGATACTGGATTTATCTGTCCGCAAATTATTTTCTTTATCGTCATGAAATCTTCTAAGAATCAGAATCTGAGAATAATAAAAAGCCTAATATTATTTGAAAAATGTTTTTACAAAAAGCCTAATATTATTTGAAAAAGAAAAAAAAAAGAAAAATCACCGTAATCATTAATATTAAGATGGAGAGATGAAATTTGGCGGATCTAATTCCTTTGAGGTCAACTTCAACTTGAGTCAACTTCGGGTACCCTTAGATATGTTCGGAAAAAATGGTAGGAACCTTTCCGACAGAGGATTCAATTCTCCATACAATTATTCTCATGATTTTTTTTTTCCAAATCCGCAAATTTCATGAGATATTCCCGAAAAAAAAACTGCAATTTTATTTAATTTAATTTTTAATTGACTTCGATCATGATTCGGTTCCTGTTTTTATAATTCTTTTTTCACAAATAAAGAAATATCCTCGTTTTCGTTGGACAAAAATGAACATTCTACAGGCGGACGCTTGAAATTCAATTTTTAACGACCACCCTCATGTATATACACATATACACATTACACACCCATATATCATCGAATAAAAAAAAAAAAAAAATAAAACAATTTAATCGCAGATCGTAATGATTGAATATCCTCTCGCGCATCATTAGATTAATCGTTTGAATCTCGCGTGTCGAGAGTTACACATTCGATCAATCGGAAAACGTATAACGCGATAAATTTACGATCACGGGTGTATCACGCCGTAATCGAGCAGGCGATCATATGGTTATTGCGAGAGTGGGATAGCCGCGTGGCGTACGCCACACGTGCGTTCAACGAAGAAAAATGAGGTGAGTAACCGGCCGTGGGTACCGGCTCGCGACGATGTAGAGAGACGCGCGAGCAAAATGTGATATATACGTGTAACGACTTAATTACGAGGTCGGCTTGCATATCGTGAGAGGTGTTAAGCCGCGGGGGCGGCAAGGGGGAAGGTAGCGTACGCGCGCGGTCGACGACGAGAAGGAGATAGACACAGAGCTGGGCGGGGCGGGGGGGGGGGGGGGGGGGTTACGAGAAGAGGCAACGGAGTTTGCGTAGCGTGCGCGGCCGGCGGTGCCGGGCTCGAGCTCAATGGTTTAATGGGATTTATGAATGGTTAACGACTGCCGCCTGGCTTTTTCACTCTCGCACGCGCGTATACGCGCGGATGACGAGGGACCGTGGGGGAGGAACCACGAGGCCGAGAGAGAGAGAGAGAGAGAGAGAGGGAGGGCAGGGGACGGTTACGAGCGAGATGCGACCGAGGGGGATTACATCTCGCCCGCAATATGCTTCGTCTTTTTTTCTTTCCGATTCTCTTTCCCCCTCTATCTCAGTCTTGCAAGTGCAACAGCCCGTTAATACAATGTTCTATAATGCGATATTTACATGATACATCGAGTGTGTGTATGTGTGTGTGTGTATTGGTTCCAAATATGATTGGGCGTAGGAGTACCTGCGCGGCGAAGTTTCGAATTTTCAATGTTTCGACGGTACAAAATTTCGAAAATGCATGTTCCGATGGTCATGCAGTTCCGAAAAGTCACGAATGACTATAGTTACGAAGAAATTTTTTTTAAAATCGAAATTAAATTTTTTATTGTATTGGATAGGTAATTTTCAATGTTTCGACAGTCCACAGTTTCGAAAATCCATTTCCGACCGTCGATGTTTCGACCCTGCACGGTTCCGAAAATCCACAGATCAGAACGGACAAAGTCTTGAACGGTCGGAATTTCGTAAAAAAAAATTTAAAAAAAAAAAAAAACGAAATGCAATGTATCGAAAGTACAATTTTTCGAAGCGTCCATGTTTCGTTCTTTCAAAATTTCGACAACGTATACGTATATCTATATAGGTATAGTGGCGTGAAGATTGCAGAAAGTTTGGATTTTTTTAAACTCTGTTACACAAACAGTCGCAATGAAAAAATTCGAAGTTTCGAATTTTCGAAAAATTTGAATTTGAATAAAAAAATGTCGAAGTTATTATGCCTTCGAAACATTGAAGATTCGAAACTTCGAGACGCACACTTCAAATCGAAAAAGAAAGCTTCAAAACAAAATTATAAATGGAAATAATCGACAGAAAAAAGTATTGTTATTTCAAATGAAAAATTTCCATTGCTCGGTGACACGGGATAACAATGTAATAGATATCTGATATTTTGCCCCAGATTCTTTCTCATACACATTGAATCGTTTTGGAGGTTGAGAACATAAAAAATCCAAAATAACTGTATCAAGGGACACCATAATGTAAAATTCCCCAACAGACAGCACAAGAAACCCAAATTCAATTTTACTCGCGATGTCATACACAAGCCAGCAATGAATCGCGAGCATTTTCAGCCGGCCCGAGAGATCTCAATGAGCGCGCGTGTCCATAATGACTTCATTCGCGTCGAGAGAAAGAAGAAGAAGAAAAAAAAATAATCGGAGGCTCGACAGTCGGACATTTAAAAGCGAGACCGCTCTCTCGCAAGATATCGGAGATCGGTCTCGCTAATTGTGAGTCGCGGTGGGTAAAGGGGGGCGTGCGATAGCATTGCCGGGGCTGTGAAAAGAAAAAAGAAAAAAAATAAAATAAAAAGAGTGCCGCGAAGCGCGCGTGTCACACCGCGGCGACACTAGACGGAGACGCGACAACGGCATCTGCGCGTGCATCAAGCCTCGCGGACGGGAAAGGAGCGAAGCGTGTAAACCCTCTTATAGAATCCACCGTGCACGAGCGGTTTGGTTCGGGAATGCGAGAACACCGTGCAGCACCGGGAATCCCCGGGGCAAAATGATCCGGTCGAATGAGACGGATTCGGTAACGGGCTGTCGAAATTGCAAACGATTAAGGATTGACAAAAATTAATGAAATAATTCACGCGATTATTGGAACGCGAGCCTATCGTACGCTGCAAAACCGTCGACCGTGCCCGAGTCGAAATTTTGACACTATATTCCTTCTTTTTTCACCTTACCTTTCAAGTCCGAATTAGAAGATCAAGTGAGTGTGAAATATTTTTTCACCTTCGTTTCAACCTCAATACGGTGGCGAAATTTTTTTATTATCTTCGTTTCACCTTTTCCGACTGAGTTTGATATTTTTTCGTTCGGTTATTTCACCTTGATTTCACCTTACGAATGAAGGTATACATTACGCTTTCGTCATCCTAACCTTCGTTTCACCTTTTATAACGAAACTCCTAGGTTTCATAGATTTATAGAAATTAATTTTACAAACGTCGTTCTCGCACTTGACCGCTGTTTTTTTTTCTTTCTGAAAACCGCTGCGCACAATCTTCAACGATAAAATTTTCGACCATCGACCGATCAAATCACGTATTCAACGGCGATCCAAAGAAGCTTCATAGTTTTTTTTTTTTTTTTTCGCACTCGTTTCGTCGTGCGTGGAGCTCGGGATACTGCGTAAACGTTCACAGCGGTATAATTGGTCACAACCGGAGTTCGTGCGAGAGACGCCTGTTATGGCAATGGACCCTGAGGAGCGGAATCGCGAAGACGTGGACGCGATAGGCAAGCTGAAGATACAAGAAGATAAAAAAAAACCGTAGCGCCGTGGACTAAGACGCCCTCGCGAGTTTCCGCGATTGAGTCGTTTGCCATCATTTATCGGGAGCCTGGAAGGGGGGGGGGTAAGAGGGGGGATTCCGAGCGTGTCTCATCCGCGACGAGCCATTTCATTGAATTATTCCGCGAACGGTTCTGTCACGCGGCGATACCGATAAAACATCGAACCCACATCAACGAAGACTCTCGCGTCGTCTCGTCGCACTTGTGTGCCGATATATATACGCGAGTCCGTCGATCTTGCAAACTCCACGGCACCGGATAATCCGCCACACGCGAATCGCATACGCGCGCGACGATCTCGCGTACGCGACCTTGCCGATCATATGTACATACATACATATGGCATGAGGCATTGGTGAGCGCGCTCGCGCGCACCGGGCACGCAAGTTTCTTTAGTTCCGCCGGCGCTAACCCCTCTTTCACTTCCCATCTCTTTTCTTTCTCTCTCTCGCTCGCTGGCGCATCGCCCCCCCCCCCCCCGACCCCTTCCGCCGTCTGCGACGAGCTACTCTCGCTACTCGGTCACGATTTCCGATTACGACGTTGATACGTACACACCAACGTTTATCGGTCGATGATCCGTCCGCCCCCCCCCCCGGCCCCCACGTTTCCCACACGGATATCCAACTTTTATGCGTATTATACAATTTATATTACGTCTCGTTTGAGTAACGGCAATGAAAAAAAAAAATAAGTTTATGGAATTGAATGTTTTTTTTTTTAATCAGGCGTTCTCGTGGAATTCTGCGTGGCAATGCTCAAGCGATTTTTTTTTTTTTGTTAATTGTTATTATTTTGGCACCTTTATTTCCCAACAGAGCCTTGTACGTGACAGCGCCTTGTAAAGAACTCTAAAGTGGTCTGAGAAAATTTAATGAATTCAAAAAAATGTATCGAATCTTATCAACCGTTTTTGCATGAGGATCAATCGATATATCGCTGAAGGAATAATTTGTTTAAACAATATAATCATATGAAGATATGAAAATGTTGGAGGGACAAGTTTTCATATCTTCATATGATTATTTTGTTTACACGAATTATTCGTTATATTGTTCAAACAAATAATCGTTTTTTTTTAATTTGAAAAACAATGAAATAAAAAAATTGCAATGATGTTTATTGTACGCAGGTAAAGATGTATTAGAATCATTGGAGCAATATTGTGTTTACCTAATGAAATTCTAAATAAAGTACTGTGACATTTAACTTCTGGGGGACGGTTTTTATTTTCTATTTTACCAATAATGTGAATAGTCTTATAATATAATATACATATGAATAATATATATAAAGTTTTTGGGCGTTGTTATCACACTATGCTAATTTATGTACCTCAAACTGTTTCCACGCATATCAATATTTCGTCTTCCACGAGCGATCTCGTCGTTCATTTTCATCCACTTCAATATCATTCGAATATTCCAATGAGTTCCCATGTGGCCTTTGCATTTTTCTCCAGGGTGAAGGAACGTACTTGACGAAGGTCGCGGGACTCAGAGTCGACAATTTTTTTCCCCCTCTTGTTTTTTATTATTATTATTTCGTTCAATCAAATTGCCACGATGTTTGTCCGAGTGACCAATCTTGTGAGCAACACCGATTCGACTGCTTCGCCGGCCTTTTTGTCATTGAAACGTGAGTAGCAGAAGACCGCGTGTGAACTTGGATGCAGCAGTTGCGAGGCACGTAGGCTGGAACAGAAGGTAAGACAAAAACAAAAATGAAAAAAAAAAACCGGAAGAAAAAAAATGGAACAATACTCGAAGACGGTGCACACAGTAGGCCGCGTGTCGTGAGGTTTGAGGAGGAGTGAGAAAGAAAAAAGAGGGCGGGGGGAGAGGAGTGCGCGAAGGATCTACTCGGATCGAAGCGGAATAGGAGTGGGAGAAACTATCGCGAATTACGATACCGACGGAGTAAGAGCATCGAGAATGGAAATTTGCCGACACGGCGTTGAGCCGCTTAAGTAAATACGAAACCGAGAGAAAAAACAGAAAAGAGAGAGGGAAAGAGAGAAAGAGAGCGAAAGAAAGAGAAGATAAAGAAAACTGAGAAAAAGAGAGAGAAGGAAGATGACACAGAGAAAGAGGAGATAAGGAAAACTGAGAAAAAAAGAGAGAGAGAGAGAGGTAGAAGACAATCAGAGAGAAAGAGAGAGAAGGAAAATAGAGAGAAGAAGAGAAAGGAAGAGAGAGAGAGAGGGAGAAAGAGGAGATAAGGAAAACTGAGAAAAAAAGAGAGAGAAAGCGAGAAGACAAACAGACAGAAGATAAGACAGAGAAAGAGAGAGAGAAGGATAGAAAGGAAACCGAGAGGAAGAAAGAGGAGAAAAACAGAGAGAAGGAGAGAGAAAAAGAGCGTGGAGGAAACAGAGAGACGAAGAGAAAGACACAGAAAGAAGAAGAGAAAAGACACATCGAGAAAAAGAGAAAGAGGGAAAGAGAGAGACGGAGAGATAGTTGTTTTGGTAAGAGGAGGAGTTGACGCGTCCGAAGGACAAACCCATTGAAACCGAATGTAATTTACAAAGCAACGGACAAAGACGGACCGAACTGCTGCCACGCGCCCGAACGCGCGCGCGAGGCTGGTCGTGGTGGGGAGCGGGGGGCTGGGGCGAGGGGCGCGGGCGTGCGGGCTGAGGGGGCGGAAGGGAACGTCGGATACGTGGAAGGGATGTTCTATCGGGAACGTGAGAGCGCCTCCAACGCGAAGACTGCTACTACACGGGAGAAGCCTTATTCCCCCCTCTCACCTTCGCTCGTTCTCAGTGGCAAAAACCAAAAAAAAAAAACGCAAAAAGAAATATCTCCGTCTTCGGATCTCTCGTGTACCTACCGGCCGCGCGCGTACAAAGCGCGCGACGCGAGCGATACAAACGGTAAACCCGACTTCGCGGATTCGCCGGAGTTTGCGTATGGAAAATCTCTGAGCCTCTCTCATACATGTTATATACAGCATATCGGGTCGGCTTCACCGTGCGGACTTTGCTGATCGTTTATACATCGCCGTCTCGTGGTACGTACGGAACAACGCGCGTGTGTGTGTGTGTGTGTGTGTGTGTGTGTGTGTGTGTGTGTGTGTGTGAGTATCATCTGTTGAGCGGAGCACCGCGCATACCACGCGACCCGCAAATACGCGCGGAATCGGCTCGGCGTCCTATCCCCACTCGTCGCATACGCGTCTTCTTCAAAATTCTTCACCCCAGCTGGGTCTCGATATTTCGTCTTACCGATAACGACCATTTTGTTTTTTGGAAACCTTTTTTTTGCGTTATTATTTTTTCGTATTGAATTATTCTTTTTTTAGCTTGCTCGTAGTAGGAGGGATATGCGACGGTCCAAACGAAAATTTATCGGAATTTTCGTGTCGGCATGTGTTTAAAATGTTCCAAAAGATCCGGAAGTCACATATGGAGAAAATTTGCGGGTTTGTTTGTAGGAGTAAAGACCCTAAAAGATTGGAACGTTTATAAACCGAGAAGCAAACTCTTTTCGGCTTATAAACGAAACATTTTGCTACAGCGGTAAAATTTTGCACACACGTGGCGCATTGTATCAATTTTGATGCCATGTGCTATTTTTGCGATAATTGACGCAGCCGCTTGGATTTCACAACGTTTTCAAATGATACCTTGCCCGAATGATACGTTCTTCCCATTTTCATCTGTTAATGTGATCGTAATGTGTAAACGAATGATTCTTTCAGCAATACAACGATTGGTCCTTATACTAGGACAGCTACTATGATTTCATGATTTTTTTGCCATTTTTAGACGACCTTAGAATAGTTTATAAAGCGCCAGGGAACAGTTGACCCAGGCTACACAGAGTAAAGGTACAAAAAATAAAGTTACACACTAGAGATTGAAATATCGAAACAATCTGCAAGTTAAAACTTGGAACTTGCTTCCTTCCTCAATCTTAGGTCGTGAACAAAGATTCCTCTATCAGGAAGCCAAAGATTAGAAAAAAATATATATGTTTATGACAACGTTTCCTCAGATAAGAATCTTCGCTCACTATCTATCATTCGGAGGAAGCAATTTGCAAGTTTCAAATTTTCTTTTTCTTGGATTTTTTATCCAGGAACTCATTTTTAGTTTGTTTATCAATTCATTTTTTTCGTGGAATACTTGAGAATGGTAGCAATCCGATCATGATCAAAACGCACGGTCAAGATGACCCAGCATCATTCCGTCGGCGAGGCAGACTGAGATCGGCCAGACCAGGAACGAGGCAGACCGGCAGACAGTCGCCGTTCTCATAATCACAGTTTCGCTTCCTCTCAAGCCGAAATCCCACGCATTTCCCTTCTCTCTCGCACTCATAGCGGCTCGCCTGGTTCATCACATAACCTCAAAATTCTGTGACAAACATTTCCGTCGTGCGGTGGCTCATCGAACGACTGGACCAAACCGCGGGAGTTTGAAAGCACAAACGGACCAACCTACGATTTCAAAGTTTACAGCCAGATCCGCCACTTCAAAGACACTTGATGGCAACAGGTAGGACGGTGTGAGAGGGTTAGTGCGAGAGCCTGGGAGAGAGGAAACGATTGAAGTCACAAAGCCAGCCGAGAGAAAAAGGATATTGTGTACGAATCGAAAGACAGAAAGAGAGCCGGACGAGTATAGTAGAGGTACACGACGACGTTGGTCGGAATGGAGGAGAAAAAAAAATGGACGCCCGGACACTCAGCATCGGGGACAAGGTATGGAAGGCCGTGTCTTCTCGGGTGCGACGGAGATGCGACGACGACGGAGAGAAAAAAGCGAAATACATGTGGAAGTGAGAGGATTTGAGCCCAAGAAAGAGAGAGAGAGGGAGTGAGGGCGCAGCAAGGAGGTGGAGGAGGAGACCGGGCCATGAGAACGCAGCAATCTCTACTAGCAGAGCCAGCAATAGCGGGAGCCTGTGAGAGGAACGTCGGGAGGGTGGAATGGACGGGGGAAAGGGAGGGGGAAGAGGAGGATGAAACGAAAGAATGAAAAAGAGCGTGGCAAGAGGAAAAGGAAGGAGTTGGGAGTTGAACGGGAGGACGAGAGAGTGAGGCAGTGGAGAGAAGGGAGAACCGATGAGAGAGGTACTACATGAGGAATAAGAAGATGAAACAAAACGAGAAAGGAAACGGCGATGGAGAAGACGTTCTTGAAGAGACGGGTCCTCTCTGTCTTTTTCTGTCTCTCTTGGTTTAAATATATATATATATATATATATATATATATATATATATATATATTTCTATCTATCCTGTCCCTGTTACCATAAGTACACGGCTCGATTTCTCGCTCACTTCGATCGTTTGCATGACAAAGACGAGAAAAAGGCCATCGTCGCCGTTCGCAACAGCGACAGCGCGGCCGTTCGAAACCTCCTTCTCCTTCTCTTCGGGATCCCCACGGCCCCCAACACTAAACTCACCTCGTTTTGCAAAGAAAACTGGGGGGAGGGGGGTGGGGGACGCGTGACCACTGCCCGGCCCGGAGGAATCTCAACGAGTCGACGTGTTTCGCACACGCAAAGTGCATTCACGCTGAAGAAGCATTGACAATGATTTTTATTTATTTTTTAATATTTTTTTTATAAATATTTAAAACCGAGTTTGTCCAAACTGGTTTGTCTATTGATTTACTGAATCGATTCACACGTGGAGCTTTTATTTTGCGAAAAGTATTACACGACGCTTTTTTTTTATCCGGTATATGTTGACGTTCGGTCAACTCAGCATAAAAATCAACCTAATTCACACGACTGCCAATCGGTTCTTCAATTCGTTGGTTGATTTATTCGAAAAATATGTCCTAGTATCATTGATTTTCAAGTTTGGAAAGAAAGTTGATTTTCAAGTTTGGAAAAAAAAAATTTGGTTCTCATCATTTTACTGTTGGAGACAACATTTTCATTGTAATTCTCATTCCTTGATTTGCTTATTTCTAAGTAGCCTGCTAGTGATGAATATTGAGTGTGCTTGTGTTTCATTGGTGTGCGTTGAATTTTAAAATGTTAATCCTCCCCATTCAAACTTCCAAATAATAACACGACAGTCACAATGGTTCTATTTCTACCCAGTCAGTTTTCCAAAAAAAAAACGTTTGTGAGCAAACTATCCGTCCAAAGTGGTTAAAAAAATTACAAATCACGCTTCTAACCTTCTGGATCATGTACGAAAATTTATTCACAAGTAAATAAAATAGCAAAGTGTTGAAAAATATTCTTTTGGAAGCCAGTAGAAATTAAATATTTACGACGAGATCAAATCGACCGGGTCAATTCGACCCAGTGTGACTGTGGAGGGTCAAACGGACATTCAACCATAATTTCAAAACACGATACTCTTCACGATCCTCGCTAACCGTCCAAAAAAAACAATATAGAGGCTTTTGGGAGTAATCAGGATGAACGGAGGTTCTGAAATTTCGATTCAGAAATCGGCGTGATAATGGGCCGGGCGGAGAAGGGGGATAAGGGGGGGGGGGTCCGGTCCGTGTCGCTGATGGTTCGAAAAATGTTTGCGAAGCCACGAACGATTGCGAGAAAGCTCAGCCCCCGTGTGGTGCGCGCGTTGGCTCGACCGGATGGGCAAAGTCTGACGTTGTCGGTGTGAGAGAGCCGAACGACCGGGGGAAGGACGGCCTCGCGCGGGAGAGACGGAGGACCGGTTCCAAAGGATGCTCCCACCTCATGCCACGATGGAAAGACGCGCGACTGTGAACCCTGGGCTCTTCGCATGATGCTGCTGCTGCTGTTGCTGGCGGCAACCGGCAACCACCAACACCAGCAGCAAAGACGGCAACCGATTTTTTTTCTTTTTTTTTCGTCATTTTATTTTATTATTATTATTATTTTTTTTTATTTTTTTTTAAATCAGGTCCTCTTCTTCGTCGTCCTCTTCTGCCTGCGGAGTCTCATCATCGCGGCAAATCCGCTCGTCATCATTTTCTTCGTTCGTATAGATATATATTTATGTATATATATGTATAGACATATATATGTACGTTTCGTTCCGTTCGTTGGTGCTTTGACGTTCATCTTCAAACGCGTTTGTTTTTCTTCCTCTTCTACTTCATGCACTTCGGACCCCGTGTGGGATTTACTCTCGGTCGATTTTTTTATTTTTATTTTTTTGATTTTTTTATTACCTCTCATCGCTACATAGTATCATCTTTGTAATCTGTGATACATCGAGCGACGGTGGCGTCCCGAAGTAACGACCAAGTACGGGCCTTTTTTTTTTATTTAGTTATTTACTGTTTTTAATTTTAATTTTTATGCACGTTACCGTAGGGGAAAAAAAGGAAACAGCTTCGACTCTCCGTTGATTTGCATTTTCTGTTTGTTTTTTCTTTCTTTCTTCTTCTTCTTCTTTTTTTTTCTTCGGTTTTTTTTTGTTGTGATTTTCATAATGGAGTCGCAGAACGGGTTTGCGAGGACATTGAAATTTTTCGTTTTCAGGGACGATGAGCGAAATTACGAATATCGATACGATTTGATGAAAATTATTAGCAATGTGTGTGTGTGTGTGATTGTTTGTTTGTGTGTTTATTATGTATGATTTAATGTGGATAGCTTTTTTTTTGTATAGCTTTTCCAGTGATTAACCATAAGCTACTATTGTCATAGCATTAAATAGTTGGTTCGTCTTGCAGGGTTTTTTTTTAGGGCAAATCCACCGATTCGCACTACTCTACTTATAAATATGGATAGAATAAAAACATTTATTGTGCCCTGTGTTCCCAAGTGGAAAAAAAAGACATAAACAATTGACAGATTATATAATATATTGTATAATATATAGTATATATACCATACGTATCTATGCAGATTATGTATAGTTTGCATATAAAAAACATAACCCCCACTTTTATGTTTAATCTGTAAATTGTTTATATATCTTTTTTTTCCAATTGGGATTTTAACGCGATGGTGCATCAACGTTTGAGAAAGATGATGATTTTTAATAACAACGACATATCCGGTGTCAAAAGCAGATGACCGTGGAATTTTCACGCGACTCCGGAATCCCGGTCGACGTTGGATTAATTATTTATTACTTTTTGCGGTCCCGCCACCGAACGGATGGAAGTTCGTCGGGCAAAGGCCCGGGGGTCGGGGAAAGGGGGACAGAGGATATGAGCGTACGGCTGTAAATCATAATATCGTTCGATTCGGCACGTTAAAACGCGTACGCGTTACGTACTCCTCTCGTCGCGGTGATCCGCGGGATTTGCGGGAAGGATCGACGCAACCGAATTTCGTGCCGACAAATGGATTTTACTCGATTTCGGTCAACGCGTTTCAAACCACCCCTTTCGCTCGCATTTCCCCACCGATCAGTCACTCCGCCAAAATTTTCACGACAAAACCCGGTCCCGGGCTTATACAGTCCAATCGCTATTTTCGTTTGGGCGATCGTCGTCATACGTCCGTTTTCGATCAACTTGCTTACTATCTTTCGATTGCACTTTGCGTTACCCGTGGATCAACTATCGTTTTCTTCCATTTTTAATCTTATTTCTGAACTCAAAGAAATACAAAAAAAAAATAATGTATGATTGTCAAACGTCGTCGTAGTTTGTGAAGAATTGGACAAATTTTTTAAATTATTTTCTTTCGTTGAAAATTGACAAACAAAAAAAAATAGAATAATGTGTGGGTTCTTACAGAAACTACTGAGGGCATTTGATACATATATTAGGGTGGCTCTTATTAGGGTGACTTTCGAATTTTCACGACTGCGGCTCTTGGAGTGCTTCCAAATCATTTGTAAAAAAATTCTTTCAAGAGTACTTACTCTGCTTTATCTCAATATTAACCTGAGCAATTTTTTCTCATTTGATTAACATAGGATTTTTATTAACTTCCTTTCATAATTATATAGCTCTGCCGATGAACATGCGTTTTATATATATATATGAAAAATCTACAAATTTTTTTTGTTTCGTTTCTCATTTTTTGTAGAAAAAAAATTTAATACATTTTTCAAATTTTCTATATATTATATTTATTGTATATAAATATATGTATTTTTTTATTTCGGTATGTTTAGAAATAAGATCACGGTGCGCGTGAAACGAAAGTTGCTCCGGGCGTAACCGGTATCTTCGTAGCGACCGGACTTTCTAAATTTAGGTCGCTTTGCTTTCACACTCGAAACATTGTATATTATCTGCTCGGCTAGGGAATTGGCGACAGGTTAGCTTTTTTGGATTTCTTCGTAACTACCCTTCCCAACGGTGATATTTTATTAATAAATGCGTTGCTTGTGTCTGTGTGTAACGATCCTGCAAAATTCAAATGTTCATAACTTCAAAACGGTTTGAGCTACAGCGCCCAAATTTCGCATCAGTGTAGATCCATACAATCCCCATGTCATCTGTAATTTTCGCAATAATTGACGAAGTTGCTCGGATTTGATTGCCTTTTTAAGATTCTAGAATTTTCGTAACGCAAACTTTTTATGTACTGTCGTAATGTCTTTTTACGCGGTAGAAACGTTCTACAGAACACCGCTCATGAAACAAGCTGCAGGTTAAGGTATTACTGGATGGCGGATATCGAAAAATATCAGAAATTATTGAAAATTTGAGGAATGATAGTTCTTGTTAGAACAATAATAAATAAATTATTTAAGAATTTTTCACTAAATAATTTTGGTCGTTATAAATTTATAAATTTACTGGCATTCAACACGGTCGTTTGTGGGAAAACAGGTTCTGCAGACGTTAATGGTTGCAAAATGAATGGAACTAAATGTCAGTGAATATTAAAAATATTATATCATCAAGATTACGATCAACCGATTGATTACGAAGTTTCAAACAAATCGACTATACGCAGTTGTCGTGAAATTAATGAGAGTAATGAGGATTATCGCCTTTTTACGAATTGTTACCGTTGAAACAGTTAAAACAGGTGTACAGTCACTGACAAAAACTTGCAGTTTTATTTCCATAATTATTCAAATAATATTATTTTTTTATTTATTTAAAGTATTCATTTATTTTTTACAAACGTTCGATAGTTGAAAGTAAACGAAAAAAGATGATGATATCGTGATAAAGTGAAATTGCAAAAATTATTCGCGTAATTTTCCGCAAGGCCGAGATGACAGAAGTTCATATAGTTCTGAATACGACGTTCGTACAAGCGTGCAATGAGAACTCGCGTTGTTGTTGGCGCTGGAGAACGGGCATGGTGCGTCTTCGGCCACGCAAAACGTATACGAAACGATATAGATGTAGTCGTGTCGTAGTTGGGATTAGTACGAGACGTCGACGCTCGGCGTCCTCGAGCGTTGGCGCCACGGTCGTCGTCGAAGCGTCCCTCGCGCCGAGCGAAGTGGGTTAGGTCGATGAGGCCACGACACGATGCCAGCACCGCGAGTTCTGCGCAGCGTTCTTGATTCCTGTTGCTGCTACTTCTACTGCTATACTGCTACTGCTGTTGCAGCAACAATTCAACGATCCTCATACGGATCTCGAATTATCAAAGTATACTTCGTGTACACTAGGGCCATCGTTGAAAATTGAATCTTCGGGGTCCGTCCGTAAAACGTTTGTTTTTGGCGACGGAAAACGAGGATTTTTTGAATTTTTGCAAAAAAAAAAAAAAAAAAAATCAGGTGCCGCATCATGATCAAAATCAATTTATTACACAAAATTGAAATTTTTGAAAAAATATCTGATGGAAAATTAATCTTGAAAATTGAATCTTTAGCTTCCGTCTATATAGAACGTTTAGTTTTGGCGACAGTAAAGGAGGATTTTTTAATTTTTGCCAAAAAAAAATTATGATACAAGATGGCGCCTCATGATCAAAGTCAATGTTTGAGATAAAATTGCAGTTTTTTGGAAATAACTCATGAAATATGCGGATATGGAAAAAAAATCATGGGATTTCTTCGATTGGAAATTAAATTTTCTATAAATAAGGTTATTACAATTTTTCCGAAAAATGTTTATTTATGGAGATATTTCGAACAAAAATAACATATCAATGATTAAAAACTTTATATTTATTTGTTTCGAATGAAATAATATTTCCATGATTCGTAATTCTCAAAATGCTCACTACAGATATTTCACGGAATATCTGGAGTGAAAAAAATACGTAAAACAATATTAAAAAAACAACAACAACGACATTTGATAACGGAATTTTTTTTTGTTCGAGTTACGTTTGTGTTAGTGAGCGAAGAGTCTGCATGAGGTTAGGTGAGTCGGAATAATCGAGGAGAGTCACTATCTTCGTTATTCGAGGCGGGGGTTATCATGTAGGCCACGCGACGTCATATCTCGTGTGCTCGGTGAACAAGATGGCCGACCGCGTCGGGATCTTCGAGCCGGCGCCGATGTGGAGATGCGAGCAAACATTTTCTCATGCTAGGTGGGCTACTATTATTATACTTGGTACATGCGTGAATTTGCCTCCCCCCTCTCGCCACCCGCCCCACCCTTCAGTTACACCCACAATTTTTCGTCCATAGTTTTCGATCCCGGTGACGCGCGAGCGTGGATGGAAACTCTGAGAAATCGAGCGAGCAAAAATAAGTCAAGCGCTTCCGAGACCCAAGAAGACGAATCGGTATATTACATAGCGTGCTAACTTTTACTCAACAAACCGAATCAATCTCGGTATTTTGCAAATCGATATCACGGACCCCGACGGTTCCAGTTTATTTTCATTTTCTTTTGATTTCGATATTTTTTCGGTACTCGATAACGATCAAATTAATGTAAAAAAAAATGGGTCCTAGATTTTTATCAGAAAGTTTTTTTTTCAATTCGAATAACTATTATTTGCGATGTTAAAATGGAAAAAAAAATCAAACAACAATGAGAAAGAAAAAACATTAGGTCCCAGATTTTCGTCAGTTTTTTTTCATTGTTGTTTGTTTTTTTTTTTATTTAAATGATTGATTATCTGCGAAATGACAATCAGGGGGGGCGGGGGGGTGATGAATCGCTCGATTTGTTAGATGTAAATTTAGGGATGGCCGTATTTTTCTGTAAAATAGAAAAATCTTAGAACAACAAGATTGAAAAAAAACGCAATGTTCCGTCGAAAATATTCGAGAGGCACGTTTGATAATGAAGTTCGCTCTCGTCCCATCGTCGAAGACGACGTCTACAACGATGCTGGTATCGCACACAGACCGTGTGTCATAACACAGCTCTCTTCGTGGGTCTGACTCACGCTCCATATCAATCTCTCGTTCGACCGAACCGCTCGCACATTCTCTCGCATCATCCAATCCCCATGGATACTTGTATTCTACATTTTTTTCTAAATTATCCGAATTATTTGGTCGCGGGCTTGAAAAAATCAATCACAACGGACAGCAATGACAAATTATCCAAAAAACAAAAAAAAAAAAAAACAAAAATAATGTCATCGACGTGCGATATCCGCGCGTAACTACATTAACCCTAGAACTCATTACTGGGGTCCGAACGAACCCCACGCGAACTTTGTAAAAGAATGAACTTTTTTCTAATTTCTTCCGTTTTTTAGTCCTCAAATGGATTTTTCATCAACTCAGAGTAAATGAAATCAGATTTCTCGTGCACCATCCTCTTACCTATGAAATTACGAAGGAAACCATGTATGCGAAATTCGGTTTGTCAGCGTAGGACCGTCTATACGATCTAAAAAGCACGGGGTACATTCGGGCCCCAGTCACGCGTTTGAAGGTAGAAAAATAAAGTTGTAGGGTTAAGCGAGTTAAAAAACGGTGTGGATATGAAAATGTCGAAGAGTATGAAAAAAAAGAAAAAAACAAGATACCGAACAACGGGCGCGGATGATGGGCTCGGTGATTCTGGGTATCCGGTTGGGGGATATATATCGATCGATATTCGAGACCCCGCGGCAAAGTCCGACCGTCAGACGGATATATAACGGACACGTTGTGTTGGCAAAAGCTCTCTCTCTCTCGCTCTCGGTCTCTCTCTCTCTCTCTCTCTCTCTCTCTCTCTCTCTCTCTCTCTCTCGGGGTCTCTCTATATAACCATGTATCTATATCTCTGGGTTCTGGTACCGTTGACGCGCTGTGTGCCAGTGCCGTTGAAGCCGTTTCCAGAGATCCCTCCGACGCGCTCGGTTCGTTTCTCCCCAACGTCCGTTAGCGGACAACCGTCAGGTTTCGCGTCTGGTCCTTGGATAATGCCAGAGTTCACCTAAATATAACCTCATCTACCCCCGCCCGATTCGGATCCACCGACCAATGACGCCACGCGTTTGCTCCAGTCAGCTTGCGCATCGTCCTCGATGTTTTTTCTCTTCTTCTTTTTTTCTCGTTTATTTGTCACGACGAGCTTTTTCACCGAAAAGAATATATATATATATATATATATATATATATATATATATATATATATATATATATATATACATGTATATATCGATAATCATCACCCCGAGTCGAAATTTTCGAACCTCCGTTAACCCTCGTTACTCCCAAATGCCTATATATATATTTTGTTCCCCCCCCGCGAGTCAGGAGGAGTTGTGATGATTATCACACGATTTACATTGTCCTTTTTTTAGTCCCACTGAGTAATTTCAACCGAACGATTTTTCACCCTCTAAAATATGTCACGTTAAATCGAAGAAAATAGGACCTTGAAAATTTAAAAAGTTATAGCAAGTGAAAAAAGGTCGTTTTTATTTTTTAATTTTTTTTTCAAAGATTTTTTTAAGTATATTAAAAACGACTCTTTGATGATTATAAAAATTTGTCCTTGTTGAAAAAGGTTTTAAATATGTTGAGAATTTTTTTGCAAATAATTTTTTCCATCCATCGTAGTCCACACAATGATGAAAAGCCATTCGCTCCATAACCGACCGTTGAGCTTCGACGAGCTTTTTAGAGAAACAAAAAAAAATAAAAGAAACGAAAAAACAATATTTCATAATTAATTCTCTCTCGAATTTTCATTGATGCGCCGTAGCACATGTAACGGAATTTGTATTATGATCGATATATATATATATATATATATATATTACCCTACTGATTGTAATTGGCAGATGATCGCGAAGCTTTATTAATTATTCGGGTCTGATGCCGGTGTTCAGCATGTGGCAAAATCGTTTCACCGTGTGGCTTTTCAATTTTCCCGGGTTTCCACACAGCACCCACGGAGGCCAGGAGTTTTGATAAACTTTTCCCCCCGTGTGATATACAACACACCCACCGGGCGTGCTTCATTTACCAGCTATATACACGCACGCGTAATACGAGTCGATCGACAATAGACAACCGACATCATTATTATCAATATGCGTTGAACCGCGACTGTGCTTCTTCACTATTTTAACAACCGTATTAAATATCGATCTGAAAAATTCAAAGTACAAAACAACAAGATTGACGAAACTTCGAAAAAAAAATTGGACCACCGAATCCCATAAAACGATGATAAAATTGAATGAAAAAACAATAATAATAATTTTACTCAACGAAACAAAAAAATCATTATAATTTGGTCAATGCAAGGATAGGTCATATATATATACATATGTATGTATATATATGTGAGTGTGTTTTTGCAAGTAAAACCGTGGACGATAGTGGGACCCGTCATATATATACCATGTACCGTTGAGCAGTACATACCCTGGCGAACATGGGTACATAATAAATGTACCTGGTACAATAGTGTGTATGTGTGTGTGTGTTCTGTCTATACATATTTACCATACCCACGCGAATATGTACATATATATAGGTATACATATTCGCGTATTATACATATATATATATATATTATATATATACATGTATACATATAGATATATTTATATATATTCCGTATACAGTATATACGGTCGCTATCTATATAAATGCTTGGTGCAATAACGAAGCGAGCGGCAACGTTCGAAACGGGTGGGAGGGGGCAAACGGCCAGAGAGAGCTCTGGCGTACGCGGATACGGCGCAAGCGCGGAGGGTCGAATGGGGTGGAAAAAAATCGGCCCGGCACGAAGACGGGGGTTGGTGGCCGTATCGATCGTGGCAACATCGAGTCCGTGTACCGTCGGTGGTATACACCCGATGCCGTACCGCTCCGCCACTGTAGCCCCCTCTGCCCCTCTTCACCCCCCAATCCCCGACCCACCCGCCCTCGTGCGCCACCTTCCAACACGCTTGCGGAGCACCAATATGCGACGGGCACGACGTCCAACCGACTCCTGCAGATCCTCGCCAACTTCTTCGGCCAAACACACACACACACACACACACGCATGCAAACAAACGTAACCAGCTACGATTTTTTAATGCGTATTCCGAAATGACGCTCGCAAGTACGATGGAATAGTTTTGCCGAAGCTCTCGTCATCGGAGGTCGAAGAGAGAGATATTATGCTCTTTTCGACCGGTTGAAAATATTCTTCCTTCCCCCCCCCCCTCATCTGATCCGATCTCATCCGGGCCACGTTGTCCTTGCCAATTCTGACACGCGCTACACGTGTCACTATCGCGCCTTGCGAAAGAGAAAAAGAAGAGAAACAAAACAAAAAAAAAGAGAAGCGGAATAACAAACGGCAAAGTGGGGGAGGGGGAAAGGGGCCAGGGGTGGCTGTGCGGACCGACCCTCGGAACAATGGCGAACATTATCCAGGGGTTGAACCACGACCCCCATCCTCCCCCTCGTCGTCGTCGGTGTATGAACAGGAAGGACAGAGAAAAAAAGAAACAATGACCCCACCCCGCGCATCGGGATAAATGCAGAAAATATAACTGTCGGACGATAGTTTGCAAAGTTTGACGGAGATGACGGCTTCGTGAGGAACAATGTTAACCGATTATTCACCCTTTTCAATCATCGTTAATTTTCAAGCAATGTATTTATTTATCTTGTTATTTTTTTTTTTTAATTGTACAATTAAACTTTTTTTATGGAAATTCGAATGGGGAATGAACTCATTGGAGTTGTTTATTTCATCAATGAACTGAAGCATGATTTTTCTTGCTTGCGAAGCGGGCGCAAAGTGACCGATTTCAGACCAGAGTTTCGCAAGCATGAAATGATCGTTTCCAAAGGGGGTTGGAAACAAATATATTTTTACGCTTCTTTGACAGATATTTATTTTGCTGACGGAACTATCAATTTGCTAGCCGTTCTTTATGTGGGCGGGCTGCACATAAACCGGTAGCAAACAAACATTTGCCGCAAGTGACAATTCTTTACGTGTGACTGGGGTTCTTCTTGGACGAAACAGTCGTGAAGGGAATATGATTGCAGATTGACTTTCTCCAGTTTGCCATTGTGGCAGTTTGACCAGATAATCTTGGGCGAGGGCTGGGGGGTGGTTGATGGTTCTCAACCTAACCAATGGACCCATGTTTAATTTAGTCAAACTGCCTCCGTGGCAAACTGGACATCTGCAACTAAGACGAGTGATCTGCAACCGTCTCGTGAAGAGTATTTTTTTTTCTTCCAATTTCAAAAGTTATTTGTTTTTCTTTGTTTTGTTTTGTTTTTTTTTTTTTTGGTTTTATTTTTTGTGCGGCACAAGACCGAAACGCTTACGCGGTAAAACGTCTACGGGCCATTAGCCAGAGGCTCTTCACGGGTTGGCTGTGGCGCAGTATCAGCAGTGCTGCCGTATATAGCAGCGCCGGGTTGGAACCAGTGGCACACAACGCCGGTTCGATAGAAACTTTCGCGGTTCTATCCGGTCGTACAGCCGGTCTCGTATAGCCGGCGTATTATATACTGCGCCACAGGACCAAGGACGAAGTACTCGGTGCGCACTGCTCGGGCCGTACGGCAGCCGAATACCGGTGAATACCGTGGGCGGAGGTGCTCGGAGATCGGGCCACGATGACGAAACCCAAACGCTTTAAATTTGGAAATACGACTGGCCGGGTGGAGGAAGAGAGAACTTTGCCTTCGAAAATAAAGCGGAACGACACTGCGAATGCGCTGATCGATCCACGGATTTTCCACCCTCCTCCTCACGCTTATCGCACATCTATAGCGTTTCATTGAAGCCACTAATTTTTTCAATACACGAACGAAAAATTTATCGAGTTTCATTTCAATGTTTTTTTTTTCTTCTCTTTAACATAATCATCGACTCGATATCGCTCATGTAGAGTCACATCGTAATGTGATTATATTAGAAGCGATAATTATTTTACGATGTTTCATTGTCAAAGGAAAAATAATTTTACTTTGGCGATGCAGCGAGGAAAATTTCATTTTTGAAAATTATTCGTGTTTTGGAACATAAATATATTTATATAGAGGGAGAGAGAGAGAGAGTGGACGTGTCGAACGTGGCGATCTCTATCCTGGCAAAGGGGTCGCTTATTCTCTCGCGACCCTCCTACCGACGAAGATCGATCCACGCTCTTCTCTCCTGCGAGCTTCTCGCATGAACCATGTGCATTCTCTCCAGGGATGGGCATTATTCAATGAAAATGTATTTCAAATACTTTTCGGACCAAATGATAATCAATTTTAGCGGATTTAGTAAATATTTGAATTCATTGTATAATAATGATTTACATAAAATGCTCATAATTATTACAGGAATGTGAAAATATTTATCCTTCCATGATAATTAATCATAGTTATTTGTTTGAAAAAGTATTTGAAATACATTTTCATTGAATGAATGCCCATCCCTGATTCTCTCTCTCTTCCTCTCTTTCTCCCTCGACTTTCATTTTATATATTTTATCTATTATTTAATTCAGCTTTTCGGCCGAGACTACACTCGCGAGCATGCACTCGTCATACACTCGCTTTATCATCGTTTATCTCATTCTATATTCGTATTTCGAATTTTAATTCTTCATTTCTATTTTTATTTTATCTCATTTTTGCATCCATGGACCTATTCATATTTCTATTTCGTTTTTCTACTCTTATTGTATCCGAATTGCCTCGCACGCATCGCGCAATGCATATGGCTTTTTGCACGGGATAATCTTGGGGGACTTCGGTCCTAGAGCACGGAATAAACATTTCACAATTCCCAATCAATCAATCTCTCTCTCTCTCTCTCTCTCTCTCGTGTCAAATAAAAAAAAAATGTGCACATCAATATTCCGTTACCAAATTTAATCGTTGCCCAGCGTAAAAAAAAAACGTCTGGCCGACGATCGACCGTCACGTTCGACAATCAATTGTCATCCCATACGACACGAACACATACATAACAATCGTCACATTACGATAAATAACTTCGATATGTCACGTGATCGATACGCGATATCAGCGTCGTATGGAGTCGACGAAATTCCATCGGGACGATGCGGAAGCATTTGACCTTCCAAAATAGTGCGGAAAAGCTTCGATCGATGGATGAAGAAAAAAAAAGGGAAATGGAGAAAGCGGGTTAACAACACTGAATAAAATCGGTTTTTGTTGAGGAACGGGAAGAAGGGCGGGGGGGGGGCTCATACATGCTGACTGGGCAGGGGTTCCATGGTGCGGCAAAGAGGGCGCTACGGTCGTTTCATAGTAGCGATCCCCTCGCGGTAACCGAGTGAAGGAGGGGGGCGGGGGGAGGAGAATCGATCGGTGCGCGTGTATTCCTCGGTGACCTAGCTCGTAGAGGGTAGGAAGGGGGGGGCGGTCGAAACCAAACCGGAATCACAAACCCGAAAACCTAGCGTTAAGCGCAGAGCGCAACGCAGGAGGGGGTGGGGGAGCGCAAGCACGAGGCAACCAACAATGGGGGATGTAGTATCACGGCAACGTGGTCTACGCACTTCCCCCCCCCCCCTCGCTCCTCTTCAGCATCGAAATCTCGAAAGCTCCACGTGGACAAACTCATAAGCTTCGACGAAACGCGAAGAAAACATCGTTCTTCGTCGGCAGCGAGCAGCCACTAACGTTATGGCTCCCCTCGCAAGCTCTCACGCACACGACCCTCACGAAACATAACCCTCAACCCTCCGAGCCACCCCAAATTTTCCTCACACTCTCTCTCTCTCTTTCTCTCTCTCCGGGGACCCGTGCTTATGACGTAACGACCAACCATCGGAAATTCCCTCCTCTGTTCCTTACTCGCCGTTCACGAAAAAAAAAAAAGAAAACTGTGTCGTCACGAAAGAGACTTTGAGGATTCACGATCGATAGACACGCGCGAAGCTTCGAGGAGTGGATTAAAAAAAAACAACAAAAAAAAAAGCTCCAACATTCGACAGATTATAGAAATGATAATTTATTTTGTTCGTAACTCATGTATTTTACGAAATTAATATTAATTCACGAAATTACGGATTCGTGGATTATAAATCATTCGAGCTTTCACAGTTTTTTTTTTTTTTTTGTAAATGTTTCGTGTAGCGAGTGTCACACGATCGAGATGGTACACGCGATATTCGAATGATAAATATATCATTGATAAATGATACATATATATAATTCGAAAAAATAGTTTTTTCGTGATTACACGAATATCGTTTGTAACATTTCGATTGTATGTCACTTGCTGAACGAAACGTGTAAGAAAAAAAAATGCACAAAATAAGAAAGTGTGCAAGCTCGAATGATTTATATCCATATGAATCCGTAATTTCGTGTTTTGCAACTTCGTTCGCGTATTTTGACGATGGTGAAATAAGATTGGCGACGGGGGAGGGGGTGGGGGATAGGAGGGTAATGTTGTTAAAAAACAGGAACGAGCGCGCGGGCAATCAGGATTAAGCTCGTGATGTGTTCGACGCATGCGCATGGGAAGGATGAAAATTTCGTCTCGATATGTACGCGCCACTATACATACACATGTACGTTGTGTATACATAAGAGAAGCACATAATGTAAAGCGTCGTACGACTGCAAAACGCCCGGTGGAAAATTCTCGTGACGTTGGTGGAAGAAAGATGGCGCTAACGGAGAATCCGTGGATGGAACGACGGTGGAAAAACTCATATCCCCTAATGAAGTAAAACGGGAGTAAGCGCGACGCAGAGCTGCACGGGTGGAGAAAGGAATGAGTCCGGAGGCCGTTATATAGTTGGATGAAAGCGGGACGGAGCGAATCGGGCGGAGCGGAGAAAGAGAGACAGAGAAAGCGAGCGAGAGAGAACGTGAAAAGGGAGGAGGAGTGATGGGAAGGAAGGAGCGAAGGCGCAGCGCGCAAGAGAATCGTGGCAAAGGAGTGGAGCGCGTTCGAGAGGGAGAAACGCTCTGCCGTCGACGTCGATGGGGAGGACGACGACGACGACGACGACGAAGAGGAGAAAGAGGAGAAAGAGAAACGGCAATAGGATGGAAGAGCGAGGGCATAGAACGATAGAGCGCGACCAGGGACGCAAAGGGCCTCATTGGTACGACGACGATGGCGAATATGAGAGAGGGAGAGAGCGAGAGAGAGAGAAGAATCGTGGAACCCGGTAAGAACCCAGCGGGACAAACAAGGACGGCGAAAATAGGATTGACAGTGACGAAGCACCCTGCGAGTCGAGGGAGGAGGAAAAAAGAGAGAACGCGAGACAAGGACAGAGTAAAAAGGAGATAGTGAGAGAGAGAGAGATGTCCGATGTGCTCTCGCGTTCTGCGCGCGTGTTTTTCCTCATTCTAGCGAGCCTTTCCATCCCCGTCGTTTCTATATACCATTCGCGAAAGTCGCAGGGGGCGGTTGGATGAAGAAGCGCGGAAGACCGTCCGGGAAAAATCGGCTGTGAGTGCGAGAGAAAGAAATAACGAGAGAGAGAGGGATGTATATATATATATATATATATAGAGAGAGAGAGAGAGAGAGAGAGAGAGAGAGAGAGAGAGAGAACAGACTCGACGATGTTCGATCGTAAGAGCGAGAGCAAAGTCGCGGAACGTTGAATTTCTGGAGCCAGCCCAGAACGACTGAGAAAAGCAAAATTCTCGGAAATTCGAACGGAAGGAGTTGCGAGATTCTGGAAAATTGGGGGTTATGGGTGGGAGGATGGGGGGTAGTGCAACTGGTAGAATTGGTTGTGCTTTGGAAATTTGCGTACATCATTGGATTCGCTTGGTCGCTTGGTCGCTCTCGCTTTTTTGTGGATGGGATTATGATTTTTGCTGTTGATGACAAATCGGAACGGCATAAAGTTGTTTTATTCCCCCCCCCCCCCCCCCCTCAATAATTGCACCTATGTCGGAGGCAGATATCTAGCACAAACGTGTAAAATAGTAAAACCGAATTAAAGGGTTAGGCACGATCGTCAAACGTTATATATGCGCCGAGTTAGGGTCATAATTTACGAGCCATGGGTTTACTCCGAAATGCCGATATTTTTTATACGGAATCAGTGAGGAGTGGGGAGAGTATAACGCGTTAAAATTATATGTACGAACTAGTCCTTCGCCCGTGTCCCGTCCCGTCCCGCCCCGTCTCGTCGCTACCGTATAAAAAAATGTCTAACCCACTTCCCGTCGTTCAATTTAAAAATCTTCAATTTTAAAAAAGTGAGCACCTACTGTGTGACCCGAACCTCCATGGAAAATTTCAACTCTCTGTCTATTGCTGTTCCAGAGATACAGTAACAATGGTTACGAACGCTCACACCCCATCCCAACCCCTTAGGGGTTGATTTTCGTAAAATCCTTTCTTAGTGCACCGCTACAACCTCTCAGGAACACATCTTCCAATTTTTTTCTTCTTTTATCTTCAGTGGTTTAGGCTGTGCGTTGTCTGTCAGTCAGTCAGTCAATTTTGATTCAACGTTTTGATTGTCAATCAGTCAAACTGCACAGCTTAACATCCTTCCGATTGAACTTGAAAAAAATTTCATTACGAAGTAACTTTCATTTATAACTAAATTTCAACGAAATTTTCAATCAATAATCAGTACTGAAAAGAAAAGGGCGAGAACAATGAAAAAAAATCTATCACATATGCTATTTCGGGCGAGCAGTTTGAGGACAAAAAATGTTCATCAAAATCGAACGTCACCTGTCAGGTCACAAATGAGTGATCAGCCGCATCCGTGGAATACTTCATACATATCATGTAAATAGCCACAAACATCGAAAACGTGTTTGGTACGACAAAACTACGAACGAACGACGAAAATAGAGTTGCATCTGATTGTACGGAGAAACGTAACACGCCAATCGTAAGTTTTAACGTGAATTGACAGGGAGGGCGAAGGGGGGTGAAGGGGTTAGAGGGGTTATAGCGTCGAACGGGATGATCGGCGTAGACCAGTTTGGGTAATTATGTATAGAGAACCCCCCCCCCCCCGAGGGGATGAGGGTGAAACAGGCCTCGTGTACTCTTGCTGCAACAGACGTATACCCCGAGCATCAAGCCGGAAATGCAGAAATGCAGACCGATGGTGATGTCGGTGAAGAGCAGCAACGCAACGTGCCGATGGGAAGAGGAAAGGGAAGGGGCGGCAAGGGGGTGAGTTGGGGGTGTTATGCGCGTTACACACGTACGCGTACGATATTCCACGACCGGTTAATACAATACGTACGTAACGTGGGACACGGATCGACGGTGGTAATGGAAGCAATAGTTGTTTTCCAACTGCCGACATAGCTGCTGCAATGGTCACGAGCATAATGAATCTATTCCAGAGGGATGGTATATGTGTACAGTGAACGGGACGGGCGTGGAGGGGTGGAGGACCACCCCGAGGGTTGAGAGGGTTGGGGGGAGGGCTGATCGAGGGAGCGAGGTGCAACGTTCAACGAACGTGCAACGCGATCCACGCGTTTCATCTTCGTTCGTCTCGTTGTCGGTCCATGATTGTTCGTCCTCGTTTGCAATCTATATATATATATATAAATACAGGCCGAACTGACGAGTGGCGTCTGCGGGCCCACCGGCCACCCCCGAAATTATGGCCGTGTATTATGTCCATCGAGCGCGTTTTCGAAATGCCCGGCCGTGTCACACCACCACCCCGTACATCGATATATATTCACCGGATCACCTCCGAGGCCCGGAGGGAGTCCAGGGGCATCATGGCAAAACGAATCGTTCGAACGCAATGAAAAGATTCATAAAACAGATATCGGCCTCTGTGAAATTCAATTTTTTTGAAGTTTGATATACTGAAAAAATTAAAATTTTCATGGATTGTACCGGGGATTTGTCATCGGTTATTTTATCGCGTATGATTGTTGACCGCGGTTTTGGGATGATGATGATGATGGTTCACGGGCCGATTTGCCCCGGGATGCCCCACCGAGACCACTTCGCAATCAACGTTATCGCCCCCTCCCCCCACCCCCCGCCCACTGCTCTATAACTCTTCCCCCTGGAATATGGACCGAACAGGATTGATTGGCGGGCAACGATATATGGATTTGATGGAAAAGTACGTGTATTAACGGACATGTATATATGATATATGTATGTGTGTATGGATGATTCCGGCAATTACATGTACAACTTGTACCGGGTGGTCTGCATTTGAAGAAATAATCTACGCCATTCAAATGGCGTATTTTTAAATTCGATCAAAAGAGCTTATCAAGATAGGTATCCATGATTTTTTTTTTTGGCATTTTTTTTTGTCCAGTTGTTTTTGAGTACTACCCCATTCTTCAAAATTTGAGAGTTAAAAACGTTCCGATCTTTTTATTGGTTATCGATAGAATGGAATGTTTAAAAATGGTATTGAAAGAAAAAAGATGAATTTTTCGATAAAATAAACATCGAGTTCTTTTTACTCTTCGACCATCTATAACCGATAGAAAGATCTGAGCGTTTAAAATTTTCATATTTTTCGAAATGGGTAAACTTTCAGTCGCCATTGTTCAAAAACGACTGGATCAAAAAAATTTGAAAAAAACCATGGATTTTTGTTTTTATAAGGTCGTTCGAATGGCATAATTTATTTTCTCAAATTCAGATTACGCGATCCATATGTTTTGTGGAATCACTCATACATATAGGTATATATTATATGTAACCAATGCAAATAACGTGTGATAAATTAATAACGGGATCCACCTCATTTCGAACGACTATAAAATTTTGCAATAAACACATAACTTTTTATCGTCCGGTCCGGTCGTTTTCGAGTCGTATAGGTTCGATGGGATACAGTCTGTGACGTTAGAGTGATGCATCCAACTATATCCAACAATCACGATTGCGTTGACAGACGCGCCGGCGCGCGAACAAATCTCGGAGAACCGCGAGACCGCCGGAACGAGGAATGACGAATGGGCTTATGCAAAATGAGGGAGATCGTCATGGTTGACAAATCGATTCGTTGACTGTAACGAAACGAAAAATCGAAAAAGGGTGCGATAACATTCGCACGCCTACACGGGCGAATTAAGGGGTTGTTCCATTCGATGACCCAGAAACAGAAATGATAACGTTGAAGAAAAAAAAATGTTTGATTCCCCAGATTCTCCTTCAGCTTTAAAAGTGAAGTTGAATTTTTTTGCTCACCCCATCGAGTGACGTGTCTTTTAATAGGTCTTTTCAAATGCAATGTAAAATGTTCTGAGACTTTTCCATTTCAACCTTTCAGTCACGAGATATTCGCTTTCACAGTCGTCATCAGATTTTCGCCCCTACCTCCTATAATTTCTAAACTATCGATCAAACAAATCTGAAAAAATTTGAGAATATAGCTTCTAATTAGTACATCCAATGAAAATTATAACGAATCCTGTAGCAAAAATAGTTTACGAAATATAAAAAAATTAGAGAGTTTCCGTTAATTTTTTTTTTAATAATATCTAAAATCGCGGACAAATTTGAAATAAAAATTTAATTCAAGCCCACATTTTAATATTCCGCTTTTGTGACTGCTGCAGAATTCTTATTTGTTCGGAAACTTTTGTCGTCATCAAATTGGCGACGATTCGTTCGATCGATTACCAGCCAATTCAATTTTTTTTCTCAATAATAATCACCGAGAAAATAAAAATGACAATAATTGTAAAATTTTGCCACAGCCTCGGGGTGACACGCATCGACCGAATGTGAAACACGCATCGGAGTTCGTGACGTTCCGGATCATTGAATCGAAAAGTTTCACGTACACGCGATTGCAATTAGGTAATAAGAACGATAATCATTATTAATGTCATTATTAAACACGTGAATTTGAATCTGCGTGTTCGATAACTGTTCGATGATGGGACGGCGGCGGCTCGACGATGATAATGTCATTGAATCGGTTTCGCAAATATGTCACAAAAATTGACGTGTTAATCACGTCGATCATAATTCAGTCCCCCCCCCCTACACCCCCTTCTCACTCACTCTCTCACTCCCCAATCCCCAGTTCCCTTTCCCCAGTGAGAATACCATAATCGTTATGTGATTATCGACATTCTACCACTTGCCGCATCGTGACATTATGACGCATATTGTGACAAAACCATTGCACCACCTGCAACGTTTAATCAGCAATTCTGTATTAAGAAATGAGGTAACTTCTTTAATCTCAAAATCTTTTTACAAATAATAAAATAATACATTTTCGAAAAAAAAAGATTTTTTTTCTTTTTTTTTAATAAGATGAGGTTATCCTTTGTTCATCGTCGCGTTAATCAAATTCGTAGGAAGTCGTGTCGGTACCTTTCAGCAAAACAAGTACATTCTTACATATATATGAATATGAATTAACTCATTTTGCTACAATGTATTAACACTAGGATGGTCCTTAATGGGGGTGTTGACGAATTTCGACAAGTGCACCCTCCACATAGGTTCGAAATAAATAAATAAAAATATATGCGAAACACCAGCCCTGTAGTCCAATGAGAAGACGTGGCTGTAAGCTCTTTTTGTTTCCCATTTGAATAACATGGAATTTTCACACTAATTCAGTAATTATTTTTTCACGTTGTCCCTATCCAAGCGAAAAATTCTTTATCACATAAATCTATCGTTAATGGGTATCACTACTTGTACATTTTTTTACAAGACCTCACCTCTATATTATCGATAACGGCGAACCGATGAACGATGATAACATCTGATAAACGATTTCAGAACAAATTCAAATTTATTTGTGTTTATGTCTTGTAAAAAAAATTTACTAATAGTTATACCCATCAACAATAGATTTTTGTGAATAAAGAATTTTTGGCGTGCTTAGGGACAAGGCGAAAAAATAATTACTGAACTAGTCTGAAAATCCCATGTTATTCAAATGGGAAATAAAACGAGCTAACAGGCACGTCTTTTTATTGGACTACAATGCTGAGGTTTCGCACATATTCTTATTTATTTATATGGATCCTATCTGGGTGGTGCACTGTCGAAATTCTTCAACACCCCCATTAAGATCCACCCTAATCAACACATCTTACGAATTTGTAGGAATTTTTTTATATAATACATAATTTAAATTTATATATATATAAATATATATAAGTGCGATATGCAAGTGCGTGAGTGCCGGGCGATTATATCAAGCGCATCTCACGCACACTTTCGAGTTATACAGACACTTGTGTGTACGTAAATACGCGTGCGGATAAACGTACACAACGAAAGCAATTTTGCTATTTTAAACTCTGTACTTTCTCGCACTCCATCTCATTCTCTCTCTCTTTCTCTCTCTCTCTCTCTCTCTCTCTGGCTCCAGTTAGCACGCTTGGCTTCTGACTCGTTTCTGACTCTGTGTTTCTCTCTCACTCTCTCTCTCTTTTTCTCCATCTCTATCTCTTTCTCGACTATATTTGCGGTTCGTGAGGTATGGTGAAATCCCTCGCGCGAACCACGCACACGCGATAGTCGATCCGCTTCGCGAATATACATGCGTGTACGCGTTGTTTCTTCACGCTCGTGTGATCTCGCACACACCTGTGGAAAGAATGTTGCGAGAAACCGATCGACAGATGAGTACGGACAGTGTGTCGGTACACCAAGACTCCGAGACGAATAATCCTCCGGTGCACATGATACATTATACACAAATACAAATACAATCGAAAATAAAGTAAAAATTCGCTCACGCGTGCCGAAAAAATTATAAAACAAAAAAATTGAATAAAATAAATAGCAAAGTGTTGAGCCGCTAGAAAAATAAAAACCAAAAAATAAACGAGAAATTACGAGACTATCGATAATAGTAAAACAAAATTTAATTTTTCAAAGAATCTTAAAATAACAAAAATTAGAAAAATATACAAAAGCAATATCATTAATTTAGCAATGAAACAAGAACAACAGAAAATAATAGGAATATCATAACATGATAAAAATATAGCATGCATGTGTATACATATATATATTTACAAATGCAATATCAGGAATTTAGCAATAAAACAAGAACAGCACAATTATGGAAGTATTATAACAGATTAAGAATATACCATACATGTATATATTGTAGATACACATACATTTTTTATACACATATATACAGATACATATGGGGGATAGGTGCAGAGCAAGAACGTGGTGCAGTCAGCCAACGAGAGAGCCAGCCATAGCCAACCGGCCAGCCAGAGCCAGTACACACAAATCGAATCCCCGCTTTCACGTACTCGAGTACCGGCGCAAATGATCGAACACGCGCTCCCGCACTCATTCACGCACGCGCATACGTCCGAAAAGGGTCGTCAACTAAATTTCCACCTACGACATACACACACGCATGAATTTGTGTGCGTGACAACACGTACGTGGAGTATCGGTCTTTGTGCCCCGGCGCCAGCACACACTCGCAACGTGCCCCCACAGCCATACGAGCTAACGTGGGTTTACAGATACCGAGGAGGCGGATGATGAGTACACTTGCTATCTCTCTCACACACACACACACACACACACACTGACACACGAAAACTCTCATCAGGCTGACGAACGAAAACACAGACCCTCTCGCACCAATCCAAACGGGCGTTCACACACACACACACACGCACACCCCAGTTTTCCCCTTTTCCTCCCCTCCAAAACTCTTCCGCCACCCTCCGCAACGTTTCCCCCCGGCTGTGCCGCGTATATACTCGCGCCCAACCGAGCCACCAACATCATCGCCGGATCCTGTATACCACCCTCGATTCAGCACTACCACCACCCAGACGATAACAGCACCACCGCCGGCAACGACGGCGGCGGACACACTCCACCCCTTTGACCGACTCAACGTCCGACTCTCTCGATCGTTCATTCTTCTCTCTCTCTCTCTCTCTCTCTTATCTCACTCTATAGCTATCTCTTTATCTCCCCTCTTTCTCTCTCTCTCTAGACTTCGACCTTTTACCTTCCTACTTCTCTCTTCAACCCTTCGCTTCGTTCTGTCCCTAACTTTTTGCAAAAACCATATTTTCTTGCTCTCTCTCTCTCTCTCTCTCTCTCTCTCTCTCTCTCTCTCTCTCTCTCTCTCTCTCTCTCTCTCTCTCTCTCTCTCTCTCTCTCTCTCTCTCTCTCTCTCTCTCTCTCTCTCTCTCTCTCTCTCTCTCTCTCTCTCTCTCTCTCTCTCTCTCTCTCTCTCTCTCTCTCTCTCTCTCTCTCTCTCTCTCTCTCTCTCTCTCTCTCTCTCTCTCTCTCTCTCTCTCTCTCTCTCTCTCTCTCTCTCTCTCTCTCTCTCTCTCTCTTTCTCGCTCTTTCTGTCTCGTGTGCATCATCCCTCTCTCATCATCCACTCCCTCATATTTTCTTCGTCTCTGTTTCCCTCGCGTTACCCAAAACCACCCTCCCACGGCCCTTTTCAATTTGTTATTTTTACATCATTTCGCCCTTCAACGTGCCACACGTACCAACAACTGTCACTCTCCGCCAATGTTCCGAGCTTTTTTTTTGTTTGTTTTTTTTCTTTATATGCAAGCGCTCCCCAGTCGACGTTCCTCGAACCTCCGCGGCCTCCGCAACTTTCACCGCCCGTCATCTACTTTCAAATTTTCACCCGCTACGTTTCGTGATGCAATTCTAATTTCGATTATCCATCCCACGCCTTCACCACCAACACCCGTAACACTTTCCCGTCCTACACAACATAAATGCATTTGCATAATTTCATCCATCTGATAATCACCCCAAAATTTTCATAATCATTTTTCATCCAACGTCAACATAGCAGTTTGGTTGTCCTGTTTTTTTATTTTTCATTTGTCGCGACCGAAAGATCGCTGGATCTATCGTCATAAATTGGAACCAAAGTTCCAATTTGCTAAGAAGACCCACACCACCCTCTGCGATCCTTTCCCAATTGGCGCATCCACCCTGTCTGTTCCGATCGGTCAATCAACGAAGGTGACTCCAACGAGCGGAAACCCCGGCGCGTTTGTTGAGAAACACGTATATATCTCGTCGGGTTATGAAGGGTATAGGTGAGGGGAGTGGAGTTGGACGGTGGAGATGATACGAGTGTCCCATAGAGCAGAAAGCTTCGGGTTCGTATACCGTTGCGCCTGTCCCCCATCGTGTGTCTGGTAATATTCTGATCCTGTGCCTCGTCAAGAAATGCCGTACCAGCGGGATGTGTGTACATCCCTTCCATCTTCACCCCACCCTCGTCGTCCTGCAGTTTCATCGCTCCCTCTCTCTATCCTCATCCGTGTATACGCCATTATGCCCAACTGTGTGCGTGTGCGCAAGTCTACGTCTGTGTATATCACATCCACCTATATATGTACATACACATATATATATATATTTATATTGTCGAAACGTGGGCGTGCAGATACGATACCACGCGGTTATGTACCGACCGAGACCTATGTGTGTGCTCCTACCCGACACACACACACGCCTACGCTATTCCTCACGTGGACATATAAACACGTATATGTGCTTCCATACAGTTTCTCTAACCAATTCCCTTTAGTTCACTTTCTCGCAGTTCGATTCCCCCCATCCCCCTCCTCCCTCCACCTTCGTCGCCGTCTATCTTCTTTCCCATTTCTCCCATTCGCTTATTCCAACGTATAACCTCCACCTCCACGCTCTGTCTGTGTATGCGTGCGCGCGCACTCCTCTGCCGCAGCTAAATTCGCACAATGCACGATTCTGCGCATGTGTGTGTGTGTCAATGTATATGTATGTATGTATGTTGGTACCTAACGCGGCGTACGTACACTCAACGTGATTCGTTGGACATTGGTGTAGGGGTTGGAAACCGGGCGAATGTATCAGTGAGACACGAAGTACGGGTGAGAGAAGTGAAGGCCTTGTCTCGAGGCTCGTGGTCTCCCCTTTCCTCCGCCCCTCCACCAACTTTTCCCAATTTAGACTCTCGCTCCCCCTCGATTCCAGACTGTAAGCTCTCCGACACGACTACCACGACGAAGCTCTTCACGAACGGAGCCACGACGACGGTGCTGCCGCGAGCGGCGATGTCGGTAGCCTCGCGGAGGTTGTGTAGCTGTGTCGTGTGGCAATGGGACCAGTGATGGTGGTGTTGGGTGTTGCACGACATGGCGGCAGAGAGAGAGAGAGAGGAAGGGTGACGGAGAAGCCTTTGCCTCCCCTATCCCCGTTAGGCGGGGGAAGTACCGTCGATGGTGAGACGGGACGAGCAAGCGAGACCGCCGGAAGCCTCAGCCGTGGGCGGATGGAGGAGGGAGTGAAGAGGAAGGGAGCTGGGAGGAGGAGGAGGGAGGAGAACGTCGAGAAGGATCGAGGAAAGGCGCGGCACCTGGGAGCGGGAGCAGTGGAAACGGCTCGGTTCTGGGGAGCATCACTGCGGCAACCAGGACTGGCAACGACGTCGACGGTTATAAGCGAGAGAGAGAGAGAGAGAGAGATGGAGAGAGAGAGAAGGAAAGCGACAAAGCGCGAACCACGAGCATTCGAAGATGAGCGAGCGAGAGCGAATGAGGGTGATGTATATATGTATATATGTAGCTATGTACGTGGGAAGTGGTAGTGGAATAACGCCAGCGGGTGGTCGAGACGAGCACGAGCAAAACCAGGGAGAGGAAGATGGAGCGAGTTGTGCGAGTGAGCGAAACCGTGGATGGAGAAACGTTTTTGCTGGTAGAGTGAGGGGCGCGGGGAGGAGAGGGGAGGATGCGGCAACGCGGCAAAGTGGGAGGAAGGGAGAGAGAGAGAAGGATGAAGCGAGGGAGAAAGCTGGATGGTGAGTAAAGGACGAAAATGTGCTCGGTCTTCATCGTCGTCCCACACAACCCCATCGGCCATTTCCTCTCCGCCTCACTCTCTCGTCGTTAGACGGGCTCTCTGAAATATCTCACCGAGAATATTATAGAGAAAACCCCGTGGTGCGGCTGGCTCCGCTAGCCCCCGAGAGCGGGGACCGCACCACGGCACCAACCTCGACGACGACGACGACGACGACGACGACGACGGCGACGACGACGATGGCGATGGCGATGCTCTCTACGTCGTGGACAGAGAGAAAGGACGAGGGACGCAGAAGAAGCAGGAGCCGTACCCCTGGCGCTGGTGCGCCGATACTAATACACCAACACCATCACCACCACCACCACCGAGACTACTTCTGACACGGCTGCTATGGCGCTGCTGCTGCTGCTGTTGCTGCTGCTGCTGCGAGACAACCGAGGAACCGAGAGAGACGTGAATTATCGTTGTATAATAGGGTGCGAGAGGGACGTGAGATGGGAAGGTGGAGAATTTTTATGAATTTTCATATTCTCATTTTTCGGAGAAAAAAAAATGGAAACCCGATTTCTATCGCAATAAAGTTTTTTTTTTCGTTTCTCGTTCGCGTTTATATAAATGTGGATATTAATGAAAACGACGTTTATTATTATTATTATTATTATTATCAATTTTTTGTTCAACTATATTTTAATTTTTCTATGAGGATACTTTTGCGTTTATTTTCGAAATTCTATATCTTGGAAAAAATATTATTGTTATCTCAGAGGGGATGAAATGTATTTTATTTTTGAAAATGAAAGATAGGGGGGTTTATTGTTGAGTGATTTGGAAACGAATGTTTTTTTCTCGAACTCGCGAGATTGAGGATGGGACCATCGTGACACGATCGAGTCACCGAAGTGCGAGTGCAACATCGCACGTGGCGAGCCCATCGCGAGGCGAGTCGCGGAAATGCCACGTACAACGCGGGTTTTCATGCAGCTAGGCCAGGGGTTACTCTGCCGTGCGGGCGGTATACGTATCACCGCAAAGAGGGTTGGATAAGATGCGCGGAAGATCTCTCTCGTACTCTCTCCCTCTCTCTTCGGCACGGGGGCATTAACGCCGAAACTTGGATCCGGACGACGCAGCGTGTACGAGAGAGAGAGAGAAAGAGAGGGAGAGAGAGAGAGAGAGAGGGAGAATTTGGACTTTCGACTTTGAATCGCCGTATCTACTACGTTCTCCCCCGGAAAATCCCACCCTGCTTTCGATTCCTCAATCGCTTCGTCGCTCCCTCTCTCTATCTCTCTCTCTCTCTTTCTCTGTTTCTCTGAACCCCTTCAAAGCGTCCTTTGTTCATCCGTTCGACATCCCCCGCGGGATACGCGTTCCACTCGCTACGCCATACGCGAGAGCTTTCTCTCTTACTCGTCGTCGGGTGCATCGGTGACGATGCCAACAACACAGAGAAAGAGAGAGAGAGAGAGAGAGAGAGAGAGAGAGAGACTCATCACCTCGATCTTTTATTCTTTCATTCCAATCCCCACTCTGCATCTCCTCTCATCAATGTTTCCCCATTTTATTATTGTATTTCCTCAAAACTCCGACGGTAACCCCATATACCGACCAGAGAAAAAGAAAAACCCAGAAAAAAAGAAAAAACAATACGGAAAAAATTCGTAATTATGAATGATAATAGTTCGGAGTTTGTGAAAAATTCAGCATCCAACTGTCATTGTGAATAATTTTACGACGGAATGATCATTCACTTTGCAACGTCACACTCTCTCTCTCTCTCTCTTTCGGACGGGAGATCAAAGTTTTACCTCCGAGCTTTTTTCGCATTTTCCTCGGTATATCGGACACACCGGGAACGGGGGGGGGGACATGGCGGGGGCGAGAGGGGGATGGTCGCAAAGCACTCCGGAGTTGTGATGCAACCGAAACTCCGGAGTCAAAATTATTTACAATACGCGCGAAAAAGTATCCTCCGATATTCGCGCCCCATCCCTTAAACCAACGCGCTAGCAGGATCTCCACCCCCTCCTCGCCTCCCGCGCCAACCGCTTTTCTCTCGATTTCCGTTTTCTCCCTCTTGCTCGCGGGGTTTTCGACGTATCAGCTGCCGGCCTCCTCGCGAAGCTTCGCATCCCTGCATCGTGGACGTTAGGCGAGGAGGCAGCATCACGGAGAAGGCATCGGGAAGGATATGGCCCCCTGGGTTCTCCCGTAGTTTCTACACGGCACTGGATCAGCCGGTACCCAGAGTTTCCCCCATCGTCTCCTCTCCCTCTCTCTCTCTCTCCCACTCGCACAGTTCCGACTCTCCCCTCCCTCCCCCCTCGTTGCCTATCTAACCGTCGATGTCGCGCATTGCGCTCCACGTACGTAGTCAACGAAGCACCCACACTAGTCCCAACAAGAGAGAGCCCCTGTAACAGCATCACCAATCTCTCCAAACTCACACAGATATCCTACGCCAATCGTATATTCCTCTCTCTCTCTCCCACTCTCACTCTCCCTCTGTTCCTATCTCCCTCGACATTTCTCCTCTTCGCGTCATGTCCCTCTCCTCGCTCCCAGCCTCGTCTCCCATTGGTCCGCGAGTCCGACCAATCGCGGTGGGATTTCGAGGTTGGCGCATTCCCCACACACGTGGCTGACGCGGTACCTCCATATTTCCGTACTTCTGCTTCAGCTTCTATACGGCATACTGCTTTTGCTCTGCTTCGTCGATGGTGATGATGCTGGTGGTGGTGGTGGTAGTAGATGTGGTGGTAGTGGCGCTGATGGTACTGCTACTCCTGCTGCTGCTGATGCTTCTGCGAAAAACGACAAAAAGTTACATTTCGAAGCGGCACTCTGGCTCTCCGTGCCGCCTTTGCCTCTTCCCCTTTTTCCACCTATATTTTCATTTTATCTTACCCTCAGCTCCAACCCCCTCACCGCACCCCTCGGCGTACCTTCCTCCAACCCCACCCCCCGACCATCCCCACCTCGTTCTATCCCACTCGTTCCATATATTTCTCTAGCTATTCGCCAACCGAACCACACACCACGTGGATCCGCTTCTCTCGTTTCTTTCAACTTTATTTCTTTCTCAAACCCTCGTACAACATTTTTTTTTGTTCCTTTATCCCCACTATTTACTTTTTCTTCTGACGATTCTCTCGCTCTCTCTCTCTTAATCTCTTTCTGTCTTTCTCTTTGCTTCCTTTCGTTCGGCACCCGCGCTTCTAATCGTCTACCGCATTCTCCCGACGTCTTCTCGTCCGAACCCTCGCGCTTCGTCGGCTCCTCCGGACGACATCCCCCTCTCCTCCACCCGGTTCGCCTTCTTTGCTGTATGTAATTTCTATCTCGCGCGCCCCGTAGACAACTTTTGGACCCGCGAGTGGCGCGCAACTCGCGAGTCCCCTCGCTCTGTACGGCGTGCAGACGTTCGGGACTACGCGGCTCTATCATTGCTCAAATGCCAACCGCGACAGATGCATCGTCGTGGTTCCCGCAGTGCAGTTGCATCGTGCCGGCGCGGACCGTCGTCAATGTCTCACGTGGCAGCGGGGTTTTCAACCGAGACCGTTCAATGGACATGCGAAAATTCCGAATGATTTTTGTGTTTTTTTTTTTTTCAACTTTTGATTAAATCCGCGAAGCTCGATGTCTCATCAATGGGTCGCGATGAAACGAATGAAGAATAATTATTAAATACCAATGGGGATGAATGATTGTTTGTTCAAAATTGTTGTATCGATTATCGTATGATAATATGTATATATCATGTTTCCTTGGACTGTCATTGCATATATATATATGCAATCCAAGGAAAAATAAATGATTTAGTAAGCTGTATATAGACCGTATGTAATTCATCTATACATTTTATATAATTGATATGTAAATTTTATGTTTGAATTTTCTTTAAATTGTATGCAGTCTGTATACAGAATATATACGGCATTCTACATAGAGACAATATATACATATATCAAACGTCAATCAATGCAATCACTTGAAGTAACACTTCTTTGTACAACTCATACGAATATATGTATATATTTTTTTTCACTCGAAACCGATATTTCGCTTTTATGATTTTCTTAAATCCGAAGTAATTCGATTAACGATAATTTTAACGATTATTGTCTCGCACAGATGCGCCCTGGCCATGCGCATTCAACCCCACAGAGTTTTCGCGGTCTTATTTAACTCATGAAAAGCATTCGGATTCCACGTTGTGACAATTATGTATCGTAAATATTTATAAATATATAACCATGTTAAAAATAATTATTTCGAACCAACGTGAACCATCGGCCATTGATAAAATAATAATAGTCGAAGTGATGGATCGCTGCGCAGCTTCCAGGATGATAACGCGCTCGACGTGAAACGTTTTTTTTTTGTGTTATGTTTTTTTTCGAACTTCAACGACAACGGTGTTCGATCGTCCTTGGCACGGACGATTGCGCGCCGTTCGACCGGCAGACTCGGCCCGCCGGATTTGTGCGCACGCGCGCGCGAGCGCGATCGTCGCGAGGCCGTGGAGGTTCCGAAGGTTACGAACGTTCCAGGATTACACGACGCCAATGCTAAGATCATCGTGTACCCCCATCGCCGTTCCAATCTCTCCATCTCTCTCTTTCTCTCTTCCTCTCTGTTTTTTCTCTCACTCGCATTATTCTTTTTCTTCGTCTTTTCGCTCGACTCGCCGATCACGCCTCCTTCGCTTGCCGTGTGCCACGCGACGGTTAGCCGATACAAACGACTCCTTCATCCTCGTATATTCGTAAACAGCGCTCCTTCGTATTCTTTTTTTTCTTTTTTTTCTTTTAATTACAAAAAAAAAACATAATAATTTTTTTATCAAATTCTTTTCACTTATACGTTCGTCCCGTTCGTGTTTCTTCGCGCCTTGTTCGGTGTCGGTGATCGCGCGACGTGATCGTCGTTAAAAAAAAAGGAAAAGAAAGGAAAAAAAGAGCTTCATTTCGCTTTCGTACGATTGGACTTGACTATCCAACGGATGAGGAGGAGGGGGAACGGGGATAGCCACGAGCTAAGTACGTCGATCATCGTGTATATATATGTGTGTATATATATATATATATATATATATATATATATATACGTTCGACATTTTCTTTCTATTTACTTCTCGCTATCCGCGCGATGATCTACAAGTGGTTCTGACGTCGAATAGGACGGACCCTGTCGGAGAAGTACATATACCTATCCGACTCGTCGAACTCACAATTTGTCACGTCGCGTTTAAGATTCCATTTCTTCGAAGTTTTTTTTGCCAAACAGTGTCAGCTGAAGTTGTTTCACATCTGAGATTGACGCAGATCTGGAAACAACGATTATTCAACTCCACTATTTTTTTCTTAATAAGGGTTATTGTTATTTATTATTATTAAGTAAGTTTGTGAAATTTTTGTAGGATGTTGTCATTGATAAGATATTTATAATTGATTTTTTTTTTTCGATTTGTTCGTTTATTATTTCGACGACAGTTATATAGAACATTCGGGGACATTCCCTATTTTAAAAATATTTTTCTCAGCTCAATTTTCTAGAGTTCTATCGTTGAATAAAATTTACATTCAAATTCTATTTCCATGTGAAATCGTCTCGATTTTCCGAAAAGAAAAAAAAATTAATTTTCATCTTGGACTAACAAAAAGCTCTTTCGATGGAGCTTCGACGAAGGCATTTTTGTTTTTTACCTTCAAAATTTTATATTAAATATGTAAAATCTGATTTGGGTTCCTTCAAAAACCCTGCTAGAATCAATGAAAATGGAAAAACTTAATGATAAACCAAATTTTCATTTTCTGTATTTCTGTATTCATTTTTTTTTTTTTTAACATACAAATACACATACATGTACATATTTAAATATACATATACACATATATATAACAATCATTGATCATTATATTTTTATCTATATTGGGTGAATTTTTTTTTTTCAAATTACATTTTTGGTCCTACGAAATTTTGGGGTTAAAGTCGAACCGGTTCATCAGTGATTTCATCACTGGAAGGGCCGGTACTCGGTTTGTTGCGGGTTCGACGTACAGGTGAAACGTGGCACATGGAGATTGCGAGATAACGGGGTAACGTACGCGCGAGTGTCTCGACCCCTGCGAGAGCCCAACCCCCTTCTCGCGACCCTTGGCGATAACACCGGCACACCGGGGAGTTGGGATTGTCGAAACGAGCAACAGAAGCACGGCACGGCACGCGCGCCTCTCTGCTTACATTCGCTCACGTATATGTATATGTATGCATATATATGTATATGTGTGTCTGTGTGTACATATTATATACAGATATACGGACGGTGGTCGGGAGCTGGAGAATCGTGGGTGTGTTTACACGGGTACGAGCGTATAAGAGAGGCGGAGGAGGCCAAAGCCAGTCGTCGGCGGCTGCGGCAACAACGGCGGCCTTGCCATTGCCTAAATAGGTCAGCACGGCCGGCGAAGCACCCAGCCGTTCCAACCGAAGGCTAAACAATCGATTCGAACGACAGTTCAAACTCAAATAAATGAATTGGATATTGAAAAACAAAAAAAAATAACAATAACAACGAAAAAGACAAAAGAAATTATATAAAAAAAATATATTAACGAAAGTGAACGATAAAAAAAGATTTTGAAAAATTGTGAAAAATAAAAATAAAAAGAATGTAACCATTGGTTCTGTGGCTTTTACAGCCCGAAGACAAATATTGGTAAATTATATTATAATTGTTTGTAATTTGCTGTATGTTCTTTTATATTTCAGATTTTTTATTATTATCACTGAAGTTCATCGCCAAAAAATGTGAAACTTTTATTTTTAACTCGAGAACCATACCCATGGGTCATTCGCGTTCACCCGAATTTTTCATCATAAAGTAACTTCCAAGCCAGAGCAGTTTTTTAATGACAAACATCTTTTTTTTAATAATAATCTAAAGTAAATTGTTACTTGTAAATAATGAAAGCACAATAGTTATACAGCATTTGTGAATTTTTACAGAATGTTAGGTATACATTAAGAAGCCGTAAAATCTAACAGATACGAGTGACCCATGGATATTGCCGATTGGCAGCAAGGTTAAAGATTCACATTGGAATCTCAAATTTTGGGGATATTTTTTTTGGAGTCATTTCGAACCGTCCAATCTTCTCGGAGCGCTCAAATTAAAAGACAACCAGAATAAGGACCACCCTAGTATACATATTTCTGTAGAGGCTGTAAAAGCCACACAAAGTCAATGTTGCATTTTTTTCTCTGTTTTTGATTTTTTTAAATAATTCACCGTCGTTTATTTTCCAAATAAAATCTTTGGATAATTGTTTGCAATTTATTATTATTATTATTATTATTATTATTATTATTATTATTATTATTATTATTATTCCAATAGATCATGTTGCATTTGGAATTTAAAACATCGATGAACGATTGTAAGCGTGTGAATTTCTTTTTTTTTTTTTCATTTTTTTTATGGTGGGACATTGTACAGCGAATAACGTAATCTACGTATATATATATATATATAAATACAGCCAACACTGTCGGTTGTTCCCGACCGAGACCTCGGTGTGTAAAGTGTGTCGTGATCTCCGGGCCGTATGTTCGTACTCCTCGCTGTACTTCGTACTGTGTGTACCGCCTGCATGCTGCTGCTGGTGCGGTTGCTGGTGCTGCGACTAGTGCTGCCAACGGTGACTCAGTTCTGACGATCAAGTGTGCCGCACGAACAGCCACCGTGTGGTTTTCTCGTTTCAATGTTAGTTAACTACGCGAGTATATAACTTTACACAATTATATGGACCCGGAGCATTGGCGCAATCTCCAAAAAACATTTTGTATTCGAAGGAAAAAAGAAAGAAAAAAAAAGCGTTACCGATCGTCGAGCTCACTCGATCGGGCGTTTCGAACCACGGGCGTCATTGATTCGCATTTTTTTTTAATCAAAAAAGGCGAAGAGAGAGAGAGAGCGAATGGGGAAATTAATGAATGAATGAATGTCATGTTTATTTCGTACTCAGGGACCGAAATCCCCCGAGAGCACGGTACTAGAACTCCAATGCAATTGCATGATCGAATTTGCAATATGAATTTAGCATGTAAATTTAAACTCTAACTAAAAAATAAAAATAACCAAATTAATTAATTTGATGAAAAATGAGATAAATATATAAAATAAGGGAAATAAGACATTTTCGCCGGATTATTTCAAATAATTTTCAACAGATTATATAAAATAATATTTATAAACAAATGAAAAATGATTTTCATTTATTTCGCCGGAAAAAAATGACATCAAAAAATTAAATTCAAATGACCCGGTCGAAACATGTGCTGCGAGTTCTGGCGGACTAGTTTTGTGATTTTTGGAGGAGCTGTATGGGGCTGACCACGTGCCACATCTCCTTATGGTCCACAGAATTTCGCGGGCAGAGAAGGAGGGGGGAGGTTATTTTTTTTTTTTTTTAATCGACGTGGTGATATCTGGTCTGATGGAAAGAATATTGATTTTTTTTCCACGAACGATTGGGATTTGGTAGCCACCCCCACACGCACCTCGACCCGATAACACACCAACCCTTCGTTCAAACCCTTCGATCGAACAGCCGAGTCCGATAGGATGCATTTGAAAAGAAATAAAAATGTATTTTTATTATTTTTCCGTTTGCGCTCGGTTGTTATGTTTTGGCGGGCGTGAGAACACGCACGTAATAAAGCGTGGCGCAGTGAGCAAAAGGAGTGGGGGGTTAGGAATCTCGAGTACACGATGGCTAGCCCGATTCAACAAGTAGAGAGAAGACTGCGACAGCTGTTGAGGAGATGAGTTTGCGTTGCGAAGTTTAACTTTCGACGTATATCAGAAGCTATCCCCCGTTTATACATGTGTGTGTATGTGTATGTGTACCAGGGTGGTCCTTATTTTGGATTTTTTTTATTCAGGTGCTTCCAGCGGATCAGTTGGTTCGAAATGACTGAAAAAAAATGTCCACAAGATTTGAGGGCCTTGGGTAAATGTTTAACAGTGCCGCTAACCTCCCATAGCTTGCCATTGAAATGCAAATGTTTTTATGACTGAAGCACTATAGCGATAATCGTTTATAAGTTTAGATTATTATTATTTGTTTGTTTTATTTTATTTTTTGAGTCGTGGTACATTTAAAATGAGTTTTTTCTGTTTCGACAGACTCGAATGAAAAAAGTTGATTATTATTTATGAATAATTCTCGGTATAGCTGCTATAGTTAATAGAAAGCTCACGAATTTTGAAGGTTGAAAATTGAGATAAGGACTTCAGATGGGGATCTATTTTATAGAAAATTTAACTTTCTATAAAATTATCATCGGGTTTTTTTCTCCAAATCTCCATATTTCACTAGATATTCACAGAAAAATGCAGATTTATCAAAAAAAATTAACTTTGATCGCGACGCGGCACCTGTTTATATAATTTTTTTTTACACTAGTTTACACGAAAAATGAACCTCGTACAAAAAGTCTTTTTCAGCCTAATTTGGGGTCGCTAAACACGAAAATGACCGCCACATATGTTTCCAAAAAAACGTTAATGAGTAACAAATAATAAAATGATAATAACAATGGAATAAACCTTTTACCTGCAATCATTAAAACCTGTGAAAAAATGTTTCCAACTCAAAAGAGCAAATAAACATGTGTAATTTTCGAAAAAGCTTGAAAAATCGACTTTTTTTTTAATTTCAGCAGCTGTAATTCAAGGAATATCATCTCGGTTGGCACAAGAAGTATATCATCATGAAGAAAAAGAACATACCTTTCAAACAACATACATTTTGGGTGAGTTAGATCCATCGTTCTCAAGATTCCTGTCGATAACTAAAATAAATGCCGAAAAACATGTTTTTTTTGCCAACGTTTATCTCGACAACGTTTCTTTGGAAAAATGATCGAGTGTCATTTTCTTGCTCAGCGACCCCCAAATTAGTCTATATAACACTTTTATCATGAGGTTCTCGCAGGAAAGAAAAAATTTGTAAACCAGTGATATATGTGTACATATATATATACATATATATGGTTTTACATGTGCTATAGCTATACATGTAGAAATACATACATACATATATATATACACCCAGGGAGTGTAGATGTAACGACATAACGCGAATGAGGCGAGAGAGGCAAGAAGCAAAGTCTCGCGCCGGCAGGCATATAGTCGTTGGCGGTGGGACCGGAGTGGAAGCGGGAGGTAGTGCTCGCTCGTTTCTTCGGCTTCGGCGGTTAGCTGCTGGCGCATAGAGAGGAACGAGAAAGACAGAGAGAGAAAGAGCGACGGGACCTGAGAGAACGTGAAGGAGCAAGAGAGAAAGAGAGTGAGAAGAGTGGCGCTGCTTTGAAAGTTGGAATGCGACCGAGCCGGGCGGAGCAGCCTTGAGCCGGCAAGTAGTACGAGTCGGCCTATCGCGCGCCGCAGTGTCCAAACTCGTTGCATCAACGTAGCTCACTGTCCGCCTGCAGCTTTACTTCTACCGTCGTATTGTGCCAGAACCCGTATCCGAGTCCACAAAAAAATTGTCGTAATTACATGACCCCCCCCTAGTGGTCACAAAAAGTAAACCGCCTGAGAGCGCGGCAGATATTCTGATCAGGTTGTTTGAAATAATTTCTTTTTGATAAGGAACAAATAATTTCTTATTTGAAAAATTATTTTAAATAATTTCTTTGGAAATAAATGAAAATAATTTGTCATTTGCTTAAAAAATTTTTTTGAATAATTTTTATCAAAAATAAATGAAAATCATTCATTTATTTCTTAAGAAAATTATTTCGAATAATATTTTTATTCCGTGAGAAAATTATTCCAAATAATTTTTTTGCGAAATAAATTAAAACAATTTTTCTATTTCTTAAGAAAATTATTTAAAACAACGTGCTCCGCAATAATTGTGAATATCATGGATTTATTGTTTCGATGATGGATTTGAGAATCAATGAGGATCTAAAACTTGTTATCAATTGGACATGGAAGTATTTGAAATGAATTTTTTTAGCGAATGGACTCCCAGGGTGATGATTTTCGGGGATGCGAAAACCATCCCCCTCACTCGTCATCGTTCGTCGTTCGTGAAAAAAAAAACGTTCTCGAATACGAAGAGAAAAATAATGACGATTGAATTTTCATTCTCGGCAGAGATGTGAAAAATGCTGATTTGTGAATATTTTTCGAAGATCAACCCCTCTCGCACCCCTTTTCATGCCCCTGTCCATTCAGCCGTATCACATTCGACGACTATCGCGCTATAAATTCCGATGGCCTTGAATTTGCCCGTCAACTTCAGGACGACGAGAATAAGAAAAACGAAAACTCCCCCCTTCCCCGCCCCCCGGCCGACGTCACACTGATAACAAACCGTCTTGAGGTTACGTCTCGAAACTTTTTACATTCCGGTGGCTCACGCCGTAGCTCACAGTTTTACTCGCACGGGGTGGCAGCAAGGGGTAGCGGCGCAACGCGGAGGGGAATGGACGATCTTGAAAACTCGTGGAAAACTCGGGAACGCTCGTGGAACATGAACCATACCACGGTTATCCGTCGCGTATATCTATATTATATGTATATTAGGGTGTCCTGAAAAAAAAAAAAAAAAAATTCTTCGATTTTCGCGGTCCACATTCACTTCAAAGTATCTTGCATCCGTAGAATTCTGCAGAAAGATGAGCCCGATCGGACCGTTTTTAAGGGCGGCCCCGATTTTTCAAAGTTCGCATGCAATGGCGCAATAATTTTGGTATCGAGTGAACGTGAATGGTGGGATCGAAATGAGCTTTGACACGATAGATAACAAATTATTTCGGTAGGTTAGGGACACTTGAATCCGGGAAAATTGATTAATTATGTGATAAAAGAAAATTAACAATATTAATGATTGATTTTATTATTTATATGTATTATAGAGTGTTCGGAAAGGCACGGTTTTTTCTATCTTATAGCGACTTTTACATTTGAAGTAGATACCAGCAGCAGACATCTGTCGAAATTTGAGCCCAATCGGATTATATTTAGAGGTTCCGCTTTTGCGAATTCAATTTTGCCTTTGATTCACACGTAAAGAATTTTTTTTTTTTCAGTTACAATTTATTTTTTCAGTAATTGAAAAATGTTGGGTATAGAAAATAAGTGCAATACATAGTATTAAGGTCATATAAAGGGAGAATATTTTTTGTTTATCAATTAGTAAGAAGTTAGTAATTTTTTCATTCGCCGAAAGAAAAAATTGTAAACGGAAAAAAAATGCTACGTGTTAATCAAAAGCAAAATGAATTTCGTGAAAGCGGAACCTCTAAATATATTTCGATTGGGTTGAAATTTTGGGAAATGTCTCCTGGTAATATCTACTTGACATGTCGGAGTCGCCATGAGAATCGAAAAAACTTACCTTTTCTCAACACACCCTAAGCCACATATATACATTGTGCTCGAAAAATCCGTGCGAATGACCACGTGAGAATTCTCAACGACCAGTGGTAACTTACCGATACAAGTCAGACAGGTAGCCAACTTCAGGAGAAATAATGTTCGAACGTGTCTTTTCCATAGTCCCTCCTAATTCAAAATTTTGCACCTTTCTTTCAACTTATTACAACATCACATTCCCAGTAAAATAGAAGATTAAAAGTAGGATGAAGTTATAAGCAATCCTTATCAGCGTTTTCAACTTCATTTCACCCTAAAAACCTCCCATTATTCCCCATTTTTCAATTTTGGAAGGTTCAACGATGGTGAGGACAGCCGTGAAAAAAAATGTCACTGTCGCTCAAAAGGTGACAAACATTTCGACACCACATTGAGCCCGAAACGAATGTTAAAAAACTTTTCAACCTCATTTCACCTTCCAATTTGGATTTAAAACGTGAAATAAGTTTGAATATAAGTTTGAAAATTCGACTCCCCCGCCCCCTCCCTTCTTGGACTCGGTTGTCCGATTGCACATGTCCCGCGCACGCGTCGAGTTATCACTACACACTCAACGGACATTGATATGTGTACCCTCTTCTCGAATGGCGAGGACCGACGGTATAGAATGAGAAGAACTACCGTGACCTACAGAAAATTTCACGGCCCCGTCGTCGCGTGGCGAGGAAAAGAGCGAGAGAGAGAGAGAGAGAGAGAGAGAGAAAAAGAAAGAGAGAGTGGGAGAGACCGAATGAGAGACGAAGATACGAGAACGGTTCGCGTAATCCCTCCGGGCACTCGCGCTATCATCCGTAGTGATTGATATTCGGACAACAATGATTTGGCGCGTAGCCTCCTTCCCCCTCGCCCCTTCCCCCCCCCCCCCCCTCCCCACCCACGCATCGCGTCCCGGCAACGCTCGAGAGACCCCGCGGAAGTTGTGTTCGGCCTGTGACGTCACCTCGTCCGTTCACTCTCCCTCGTAAAACTATAATCTCTCCCGCCAGATACCGGATTGCGTAACAACGAACTTTTTTTTTGTTTTTTGTTTTTTTTTTATTTCTTTTTTTTTCGCGGGACTTTTCTCTCTCACGCGCGCATCCACCTTTCGGTTACTCACGCTCGATCTCCCGCTATATTCGTTTACTCGCATCATCCCTTTCTCGCAGGTCCCTCGCGAGCACGCGCTCTCTTCCCTCTCGCAGCTCATTCATTGATATATAGCATGTATATTGTATATACATATATATATATGTGTGTGTGTGGGGATATATATTATATACTTTTGCGTTGTTTGGTTCGTTGACGTTCGTGTAACCGACCTGCCCCAACTCTATCTATCTATCTCTCTCTCACACTCTTTTTCTCTCTCTCTCTCTCTCTCTCTTGCATCCTTTGCTCTCCGTCGATCCTCGTTCGACCCGATTTACAACCGTATCGCGCTGTCTTCGTTCCGCCAATGTCCCACGCTCTTCATGCATTATAAATCTCTTTGAATATATATGTGTGTGTGTGTGTGTGTGTGTGTGTATACAAGCGTTTACCGCACGGATTTGAGAGCTATCGTTGATAAATCGACGAGCTGTGGACACTACCGAATCACCCCCCCCCCCCGCTACCCCTACCCGAGCTTCTCTACTACGACTGTCACTCGATCGAATTCCTTCCGGCGCTTCTCTTTTTGTTTCCATTTTTTTGTCTTTCTTTTGGTTGCCTTTTACTTTTTTTCGAATTCCGCATCAAACTATTCACGGGCACTTGTTGACCTCGAAAATACTTTGATAACTAATTGATGATCGATAAAATAACTCCCATTAAATTTGTATCATGATAATAACTTTTTTATTATAAATGACGATCGATAAATAATGCACATTAGATTCTATAATCTTTTTATGATGAAAAATAATAATAATTATAATAATAATAATAATAATAATAATAATAATTCGTTTAAGATATTCGCAGTTATTGCAGAAACGTAGATGTATATAATTGTCACATGATAATTGATCATGGCTACTTTTTTTTCTCAAAAGTTTCCAAATAGATTTGTACATCATTTAATTAAATTACATCCATTGATCTACGAATAATGAATTGGATGTGATCGACTGCACATTGAAGATTTCAATCGAAATTTTGTTGATACATCTTTTTGGCCAAAAATTTATAAAAATATTTCGATGACTCAACGAGTTATTATGGATCGTCGCATATAGTCTCGAATTTTTCATCGTCGTCGTTGTAAAATGTCGTGACTTTGATCATTGTCGTACGTGATTATCGAGTTATAGCCGAGTTGTGCGTGAGAATGATAAAATTCGAATCGTTCAAGTTCGGCAACGAGACTTTATCGCTACATCGAGATGTACATGTATGTACGTCTTTATCTTCGCGCGGTGCGACTCGAGATGCGCGTAAGCGATAACGAGCGATATTCTCGTTCTGATATCGCGGACTTTGGGCGTTGATTCCGTCGACAAACGCACGTAGACCGGTAACACGTTGTACCGAAATATTTTATTCAATAATAACGGGGAAAAAAAATATTTTTCGTCATTCGATTTTCGTTTGAAATCTCGCATCTGAATTTTAACGATGGAACAAAAAATGATATTAAAAAAAGTGGTCCATCGACAGAACGTAGGTCGAACTATGGAAAAAAAATGATAACCTCAAAACGAAGGGAAAAAAGTATAGTCCGCTGCTCCAGTTTAATGGCTCAAAGGGAGCGTGAAAATTTTGATTTTTGACGAAAATTTAAATATCGTGAATACAGGGCAATGAAAGTGTGAGCCCCGCCGTATTAATTTTTTTATATTATTATTATTATTATTATTATTATTATTAGTTTTTTTTCAAGTAGGTACTTTAGTTTTTTTTATTCTTATGGCGACTCCTACATTTGAGGTAGATACTATCGGGATACATGTGTCAAAATTTGAACCCAATCGGACTATATTCAGAATTTCCGCTTTGACGAATTCGATTTTGCCTTTGAGTTTACACAAATTAAATTATCAAGATATCGATTTTTTTATAAGAACGATTTATTACTTTATTCAAACGAAAAAATATTGATCTATTCGAAGTTTTTTTTCAATCTTAATAGTTTTGAAAATTAAAAATTAAACAATAGTATATTATGACACTAGTACGAAAAAAAAATTTCTGACGAGTGTGAGTTTGCAGAACCAGCCGAAGGCGAGTATTGCAATCACACGAGTCCAGAAAACGTTTTTCGTACGAGTGTCGTACGAATTTTTATGTCCCAAGGTCCGTAAATGCGGTTTGGAGCGAACGAAGTGAGCGTAAAACCGCACTTTTACGGACAGCGTGCCATAAAATAATTATTGGCAATGAAAATGCCAATCTAAAATTATAAAGAATCTTCATTTATTCAAATACAGAATGCAAAAGAAAATAAATGTCATAAATCTGAAAAAAATGGCACAATAGCTGTTTTCTCATATTTTTTCAAGTTTTACATTTTTTTAAAGACGAGTGGGTGGATGCAAAAATTTCCAAAAAAAAACCAGGGATTTTTTTCAAAAATCCATTCGGATTACCCCAAACTGAAATAAAAAATTTGACGACCGACCGTTCCAGAAGGGTTGAGAATTTCGACCCGTCGAATCGAAGCATCTTTACTCATTCGTATATTGAATATATATTGAAACATATATATATATCGAAGGAAAAAAACGATTGCAAAATCGTATTTAAAAAAATAAAAAAAGCGCGACATTGCGCCGATCGCGAAGAGTCATCGCCGACGAGGAGCGACCGTCTTGTCGCGCGTGATACGAGCGGATGACTCGATCCGAACGAAGTTGCGCGCTTCCCGCGCCTCGAACCTCTCTCTCTCTCTCTCTCTCTATTTCTCTCTCCCTCTCTTTCTCTCTTTATCTCTCTTTCGCGATGACCATTGTTTCTCTCTTCGTCGTTTCGCAACGTTCTCTCGACGCGCGTGTTCCCTCTCGACATCGCAGCTCCAAAGTCCGCTCGTATATACATATACACATAATAGCGGACACGCTCTGGCTCGTTTCTCCGCGATCGTCAGACCCGCGAGAGAGTCGACTCGGCAATGACGCAGTGTCTGCCGGCCGTGGCCGCATCGGCCGCCGCCGCCGACGCCGCCGCCGCGCTATCTCTTATCCTATGCGCATGGTCGCTCACTCGCTCGCTCGCTCGCGGTATAGTACCCCACGCGCCTCTACACGCTCGTCGAATCCCGCTGCCGCCGTACGTCGCTGCCGCAGCTTCGCGATATCGCTGTAACTCGACTCGCTTCGCGTGTCGCGTCCCCCGCGAATCCCCTCTGCCCTCCGACGACGTTTACCGTCCTTCTTCCTCGCATGGTTAATCCACTCCCTTCGTCTTCAACGTAAAGTTTAAACAAATTGTATATAGTCTATGTATGCCCAGTCATATATATATATATATATATATTATTATATTGTATCTCATACTATATAAATATGTTATATTATATTATATTCGAATATAATACTCGAGTAAAAAATTAAATATAGTCTATATATGAACTATATAAGGGATTGAGCATATATAGTTGATTTATAGATTATAAATAGACTATATAAAGCTTGTATATAGTCTATGTATAATCCATCTATGCCCAATCCCATATATAGTTCATATATAGACTGTATATTATTTGTTTACTGTATTTATATATCATACTATATAATTATATCGTATTATATGATATTCTAATATTATATACATATACTTTATACGCTCAATCCCATATATGGTTCATACATGTACTATATATGATTTCCCTACTGTATAATTATATTATATGATATCCCAAGTGAAAAAATTATATATAATCTATATATAAACTATATATGCCCAATCCCATATATATCTTATATATAATTTTTTTACTTGTGATTATATTATATATAGGCTATGTATGTTCGATCCTATATATTATATACCTTATATAGAGACGATACATAATTTGTTTACTTGATCCTTTACTTTTTTTACGTTTCTCTCTCTCTCTCTCTCGCTGTTTTTTTTTTTTCGTCTCTTTCTCATTTTTTCAATCCATCTGTTTCTTCACACCGGTCACACGCACGTGACCAAAGACGATTCCTGCATGACCGGCTGACGCTTCCAAAACGTACGTTGTAAACATCGTGAAAAAGACCGCGAAAATATCTCGGGGCACCTTCAAACGCTATATGTGGCGAAGGGGGGGGGAGGTATATCCATCGCGTTTCCGCGACTTAGGCGCGCTAACGTTACGTTACGTGGATATAACCGGACTATGCTGATTCGCCGAAAACCGAACGCGGTTTGCAATATCCGTCACACGTGTCCGAATTAAATGTTTATTATAAGTCATATAGTTTATTATAAATTCTTATCATACCTCTCCAACGATTATTCGTTTTTCAATACTTTTTTATTTGTTTAATCTCCAAAATTATGGATAAAAATTAATTTATAATATTACGAACAGTTATATATTATAATTTATAATAATTTATAAATATTACGAATAGTTATTTAATTTTTTGTTTCCTTCTGGCCTCGCTCTAGCTCGCTTCATGCGTTCACTCGTCCTCGCACATGACTCGTCCGACGATACATGTACATATATACGCTATACAAAAAAACATGCTGCACATATATATAGATATATGTATATACGTCTATATGCAGCATGTTTTTTATGAAGCCTCGAGCGAGCACCCGCGCTCGATCTCGGTCGAGCGTCGAACGAAAAAAATCTGTCGGTGATTAAGAAAAAAGAACAACAAAAAACAAAAAAAAACCGTTAAAAAAAACATTACAAAGAAGAAGGAAAAAATGCGTGCTTTCAGCGAAGACACGTGCTAAAAACAACAACAACAACAACAAAAAATAACAAAAGAAGCTTTAACAAGAAAAAAATTGCATAAAACAAAAACTTGAAAAAAAAAAAAACGGAACATAATTTTTTTTTTTCAAAACAGCAAAAGAAAGAAAGAAGATGAAAACAAAAAAAAAATGCGTTTTTTTGGGAAAGACGCGGTGTCATCTCGCGGCGGTTGCCGTCGCGATAAGATTGGAACGGTGCACAAAGTGCGTCGTGGTACAGAGCGTGCGAGAAAACTCGTCGGGCGCACATCGCGCAACGAGAGGGATCCCACGCAATAAAAATGTTTCCGATGAATTTTCTTGGGCTGCTTGGCTTGTACAGTGGCGTCGGGTAAAAGCCAGCGCGTCGAGCCACGGCGTTGTCTGCTGCCGCTGGTGGCCGCTGCTGCTGGCTCCGACGGGGCTCGAGCGTGTGCGCGCGCGTCGCACTCGTTCGACAGCCACACACGCTCCGACCGTGCGGTCGAATCTTGTGCTGCTCGGCTTGTGCAGCCCGCCGGCTCGCCAACCAGCGGCGGGTTTTCAGGCCTAGAACGAGCGCTGGGGTACGCCTGCTACTACAGCGCGACGAGGAGAGGGGACGTCAGGGAGGGGCGGCCTCTCCGCTTTTACTTCTGGGCACCGTTCTCTCGGGTTCTTCGTCACCCCAGCGCCGCCGTCGCCCCCCCCTCCCCGCCCCGACCACACCAGCGTGGCGACTGCTTCGTTTTGCTCCAAAATTTCTCTCGCACACGATATTTGAAAAAGAAAATGTTTGGGGTTTTTTTTTCGCTCTCTCTCTCTCTCTCTCTTTTCCTTTCTCCCGCCAAACGGACGAAGTGGAGAAAATAAAAATTTTCGAACTGGTCAGACGTCGGAATGGACGTTTCGTCTGTTTTTTTTTTTTTTTGTTTTTTTGTTTTTTTTATATAATTTTTGTCTCTTAATCTGTATATTTTGAGTCATAATTTATATTTTTTATTTTTATATTTTAATCTCAATAATTTTCATTGTGAATGAAAATTATACTTTTTTGATTTATGTTATTCTTGATGATTGATTAATTTTTGGGCTGAGGGACTCGAGGGTCAATGGCGGATTGGCAATAGGATGAGGAACAATGATTCAATGAATTTGTTATTGAGAAGAAAAGGAAATTAAGAACATGAAAATGATAGCCAATGCATTGTTAATCAATAAACAACTGCTGCTAATACTTCTGATTAATTTTTTTAGAAATTTTATTTATCGGATAATGGAAATTTCGTGTTTCTTTTGTTCTTTATCATTTTTATTGAGAATTATTCTTGATAATTAATTAATTTTTCAGGCCGAGGGACTCGAAGGTCGATGACGAATTGGCATTACGATTCCGACCAACAAATTTCAGAAAAGTAAATGAAAAAATAAAAAATGTTAACCAACGGTTCGTCAATGAACAACCGCTGCTGCCACTAATTCGTTTTTGGAGAAATATTATTCATCGAAAAATATAAATTTCGTGATTTTTTTTTTTTGTTTTTGTTTTTTTTTCGTACACACGACCTTTGTTCGTTTGTGTTCGACGACAACGCTCGAAATTTGGACCATCGTCGTTGATAATTTTATAACAAAATTGCATTTCTCTTTTCTTGATATTTAAATATTTTTTTTCTTTACCTCCTGTTTTTTTCTCTTTGGCAAAAGTGACTGTATCATTGGTCGGTTTCGTCCGCGTCTTCGGTCACGCGTTCTCGTGGGGCCGCATCGACTGCTGTCAGGAGGTCGATGCGTTTTCGTATCGGCACCACGTGTGCGCGGATCGATGCCGGAGAGAGCGAATCGATATCCCGCTCGCGCGCCCATCTCCCCCCACCCCACCTCCCACCTCGGCTTCGACTCACGCTCACCGACTCCGGGCTTTCGTAGGGCCGGATAGCGAGGAAGGGGTGGGGCGGGGGGGGGGAGCAACCTCCCGCGAAAACGTTCAAACTTTTCGACGCCATTTTTTCGAACCTACTTTCCGTTGTTATTGTTTTCTTCGGTTCCTTTTGTTTTTGTTGTATTTGTTTCCTTTCTCGTTTCTCTTCATCGTGGTCGCGGTTGCGGCGAGAGGAGGGGGGGGGGGGGTACGATGATGGTCCATAGCCGGTCTAGCGGCACGCTTATCGCGTTAACGCGCGTGTGAAAATTTTCGCGAACGTCGGACGAACCCACACGACGAGAGACGCGAGAAGTGCACCAAGCGTCGCGGGATTCCCCGCTCGGGCGGTTTAGCACTCCCGGGGCGGGGGAGGGAGGGGGGGGGGGCGCAAACGAGGCAACGTGCACCGGTGACTCGCTCGCTCGCATTAATTAAATCGTCCGTCAACGAGTGGAGCACCTCGTGCCACACGCTGCCGGGCCACGCGCGCCGTTAAGTTTACGCGGGAAACTCGGCCGCATCATCGCCGGACTTCGAATCTACAACTTTTGCATGCGTTCGATGCTTCGTGATTTTTTTCTTTTTTTGTTCTCGTTATTTTTAAATCTGTTGATTTTTTCCTTTTTTTTCTGTTCTTTGGTTTTTTTTTTGTTCTGCGCTGTTTTATTTTTTTTTCTCACGCCCTCCGACAAATTTGCCAATTAGCCGGGGTTTGTGATACGCGAGATTAATAATTGGTTATCTCATTGTTTCGCGTGTATGAAACGATGATTCTGTTTGATTGTTTTTTTTTTATTCATTTAATTTTGATTTATTTTGTTTTGTTTTTTTTTTTTTTTTTTGTAAATCGTGCGACGCGTATTTATAATTGTTTATCGATTGAAATTTGTCGTGGAAATTTTTTTTGGGGGATTGGATTTGGACATTCCGAACGAAGGGATAATTGTATTGATAGGAGCTATTGATCGTTAATTCATCTTCTCGCGCTTTTACTCCGTCCCTCTTTTTATTTCAATTTATTATATAATTTTGATACTATTATTATTAATTTTATTATTTATATATTTTTTAATAAATAGAATAATATTATTTATGGATGTAGAATTAATTAAATTTTGTTCAATAAGATTATACATTTTTTTTCTTTAACATCTTTCTCTCTTTCTTTCTCTTTCTTTTTCTTACAGTATCCATATTTATTTCCCGTAACATTGTCGTCACTGCTAAAAAAATTACTCCGTAAAAAAAAGGATAAAATATTGATATAAAAAAAAAATTTGGAAAAAATGATGAAACACTCTATAGACCTCTAATCACAACGATTTTTCATAAGTTCAACAAATTTGTCCGTAAATTACATGAAAATAAACATATTATGTTATGCCGCTTAACGATAAATGGAACAGCATGTAAGAAAATTTTTTATGTCACGCGGTCCGTAAAAGTGCGGTTTTACGCTCACTTCGTTCGCTTCAAACCGCATTTACGGACCTTGTGACATAAAAATTCGTACGACACTCGTACGAAAAACGTTTTCTGGACTCGTGTGATTGCAATACTCGCCTTCGGCTCGTTCTGCAAACTCACACTCGTCAGAAAAAGTTTTTTCGTACTAGTGTCATAATATACTATTTGTTCCCTAACTGTGTCGTCAGTGTTCCCTATAGTGACGAATGTCGGTGACACGCTTTTTTCATCTCTCTTTTTCTCTCTCTCTCTCTCTCTGTCTTCCTCTTCCTCAACCTATAACAACGTAAAACTAATGTGCATACCTCAAGCCATTTGTCATCTTCACAATTTTCATAACCTAACCCCAAACGTTAATTAACGACGAGACGCGTCACGTTAACGCTTTCCATTTCAACGATGCTACAACGATTTCGTCAAAATGGTCGCCGCCGTGTCTTCGCTTCGTTGAAATGGCGGACCCGCGCGTGCGCGCGCACCTTCATCACACGCGTTGAGAAGGCCGATCATGTTCGATCAGTCTGCAATCTTTTTGGCACCGGCGTTTGACAAACAAACTCGGTGAGTGTGTGCAATGGGCGCGCGCGAGAGAGCCCGATAATCGTGATTTTACGACTCTTCGAGATTACGACCTTTCGGGGTCATTTCATTGACGCTCGTGGGCCATTGCGTTCACGATTATAGGTCATCGACCCCCCTCCCGTCTCTCCTAAGATCGTACCGGCGATCGACGAAAAAGATTCAGTTCGTCATCGTCGCCGATCTCCGATTGATCGAACCCTCGATCAGCCTCTCAAATTTATCATTTTCTTTTCTTTTATTTCCTCAAAATTTTTGTCCCAGTTCCATCAACCAAACTAAAGTGTTCCTTGCGACGTTGAATTCAATCGTAATATTTTTTTTTTAAATCGATAATGGTGATGAAAACAGTCGCGATTGTCGTCGACGATGGAAAAAAATTTCATTCCATCGCGTCTCTGTAAAAAAAAATAAAAAATATATACATTGAAAATTAGTTTAAAGATAAGAGAAGAGAAAATCCGAAAAATCGATTTCCCAGATTGTCTCCGACGGTAATCCGTGTGTCCTTAATTCAAAACGTCAATACTAAATAATAACAAAATAAGAATTATAATTTCAAAAAATCGATGATCAAACAATTATATAAAATGAAAAAATAAAAATAAAAAAAAATCCAACCAAAAACAGATTCACAGTCGTCGACGATGAACAAGAAAATTTCATTCTATCGCGTATCTCTAAAAATAAAATAAAAACATCGAAAAAATTACAAAAATCATTTAAAAAAAAAAACCCAAAAAAAAAAATGTGAAAAAATCGATATTTCCAGGTTATCTCCAACGTTATCCTGATGTCTTTAATTCAAAACGTCGTGAAGAATGCATCGAGCAAAGGGTTCATACGTCCGCGCTGTGTCTCCGCGTGCGCCACAGCAGAGGTTTTCCGATGTTCGTTCGGTGTGTCTGGTTATACTATATAACGGGTGGTGCTCTCGCTCAAACGGCCCTGGCCTCGTCTCCCTTGGCTAAACCCGCTGCTGCTGCTGCTGCTGCTGCTCGTTTCCAAACCCACCAGCGTCGTACCCACGGAAATTCCCGAAGCCGCACGATTTTAAGGTGATGGACTACATTTTCGATCTCTCTTTCACCCTCTCTCTCGCTCCGCTGCGAGCGCCCCCAGCGCCATCTCTCTCGCACTCACGGCCCACACGAAAAGAAAAAACGGTTACGCATTCACCTTAACGATGAGAAAACGTGTTGACGGTCGTCCGTGGTGGATTGCGAAGCGTTGTGGGGGGGCCCCGTGAATCCATAGTCACGGTCCTGAGCCGTAGCAGCGGCGTCGTGCCGGAGAGTGCAGGTGGACCGAGGTCCGACGGAAGTTGCCGAAGCTCCGCGGCCCCCCCGCGCCCCGCCCCGCGCGCCCCCCTCCGGAGGGGGACGGGCGGACCACGAAGCCGAACGGTGCGGCGCACTCGGCGAAGACTCCGGACTGTTGTCAGTGTGTAGTCAGTAATGCTTTGCATGGCCAGCCAGCCAGTAGGGTCGTCCGTGAGAGTTGATTTTACAATTCGGAGTGATCGTGCGCGCGGGCCGATTATATCTCGTATGCCGAATAAGCGTGTACGAGTGAACGGCTCGCTCAGCCTAAAGTCGTGATAACGTGACAACAACAACAACAACAGAATAATTTATTGTTATTAACAACAATAACGAAAAACAAATATATATATACACGTATATATATATAAATATATTAATGAGACAGTAATGAAAAAATAAATAAATGAATGAATAATACAGAGACGAAAAGTCGAACGAGTGAAACTACAGCAAATATCGATGGTCAGAGAGAGAGAGAGAGACTGCTGTTTTATACTCGGATTTAATATTGTTTGTTCGTCGAAAATAAATTTGAATTTTTTTTTTTTTTAATGAGAAATTTGTTATTATTATTGTTATAACAATAATAGAGAATCATCGGACCTTGGACGGTCGATATTGTGTTTTCGGCGAACGAAAAAACTTGACACGAGTTAAACCCCTTCGAGAACCCACGATTTTGGTGTATGGTTGAACCAACGATCCAAGATGCTGTCATCAGTGCCAGCTAAATAATAATGTGGTGCGACGTTGGTCAGGTGAGTTTGTTCAGTGATTTGTTCGAATCCGGGGATTTTTTTGCGGGGGGAGAGAAATCGGAATGGAAGCAAAATGAAAGAAAAAAATGAAAATTTTTTCTTGGGGGAAAAAAAAAGTTTCTGCCGATGTCACGAAAATTTTTTTTCCCTTCTTTTTATTCTCAAGGAATAATTCGGTTGTGGTCGTGTGGAAAATTGATTGATAAAAATTAGGGGAAAAACACAGATGGAAAAAAAAATCATATATTTCGAATGACATAAAGTGTGTTTGGGACTCGTCCCAGGTGTCCGAGAGATGTTGACACGAGAGTATCTCGATGACCGGAGATGAAAATTTTCATCTCGCGATTTTTGCGTTTAGGGAAATTCAAACAGAATTTCTTTATTTTTTTACTGAAAAAAAAATTGTAAACTTTTTTTTTCGCGAAAAATTGAAATTGAGAAACGACAATAATAATTAAAAAAAAAACGTTACTGACATTTTGAAAATCGAATTTTTTTTTGCGAGTACGCGAACGGATGCAGCGATGCAACTGACGATTCCTCCAGTCTATCTCTCTATTTCTCACTCTCTCTATTAAATTAGAAAAATAAAAAGAAAAAAAAAGAAAGAATTGGAAATTGACAACATTTCAAGATTTTTCAATAAATAACCAAACAGATTTACGAACGACACAACAAACCCATTAATGAAGCATTCTCCTTCGAAAATATTAAAATATAAAAAATTAAATCTCAAAAGAAAAAAAAAAGAGTATATTTCGTCTTCGTTTGTCGTATTTCGTCGTTAAGTCAAAATCGCGAACGAAAATATCAAGAAGCAACGTCACACTCAAAAACCTCAAAATTAAACAACAACAAAAATAATTAAATAAACGAACAATTAATTATCAACTTGTTCAAACTGGTCGACGACAAAATGATATCTCATTCGCACTTTCCATGTCGAAATATAATTTTTTTCCAATTCACGAATTTGTTTCTATTGCCAATTGATTCAAAATCATTTCGAGTTTCGAAGCAATGGGAAGTGAGGCGAGCGAGAAGAGATATAACGTTGTGCGCGAATCGCGCGGTGCCGGAATGTCAGATTTGACGCGTGGTTACTACACCTCGTGTTCGGTAGTTTGAATTCGAAGCGATCCCGCGTTTCCTTGGTCGAGAGTGAGAGAGAGAGAGAGAGAGAGAGAGAAAGAGCGAGAGAGAGAGAGAACGTTGGAGGGTGGCCGGACGAGGGACGCGGGGGTGGTCGTAGAAGCGGCCGTCGAGCCAGCGAAACGATGGGCGAGGAAGCGAGATGGTTAACTAGTGGGCGGGGGGATGGGGGAGGGGGGAGAAGGCAGTGAGCGGTCGAGCTGGTCGGTCGCTTCTTTACTTGGCCAGTCGTAGAGCAAACGCAGCGACGACGTATCGCGGCATCGTCCGTAAAGTTGAGAGAGAAAGAGAGATAGAGAGAGAGAGAGAGCAAGGGAGACAGAGATAGTCGACGAGGCCGCGGGGCAACGTCGACTTCGACGCTGCGAGGGAAAGGGAGACGACCGAGCGAAAGATAAAATTCTTCGTCGAGAAAGAGAGAGAGAGAAAGAGAGAAAGAGAGAATGAGAATGAGAATGAGCGAGGAAGGGAGAACGCGCGTCAACCAGCGCTTATGACCACCCATCAAGAAAAAGCGGGGGAACCCGACGTCTCCATGGTTACCGCGACGACAACAATTCTACCATTATTTTATTTTTTAAAAAATTTTTTTTTTATTCATTATCAATTTTTATTTTATTTATTTTTTATTTATTCGAAATCGTGGGGGAATTCTTTCGGTCGGTTTTTTGTATGTCTCTCTTCCTCTCTATGGGACTTTCCTAGTCCTAGAGTACGAAATAAACATCTCGTTTTCTCCCTTTCTCTCCCTCTCTCTCTCTTGCTTCCATTTTTTGGTTCGCTCTGTTCCTGGCCCGACACCTTTGATCGCACAAATCGTACTTTACTTTTCTGCCTCTTTCATTCTTCTTTCTTTTGCTTCCCCATGGAGAAAGTTATGCGACGGCCCTCCCACGAAGATACAATATCATTCAGCGATGATACTTTAGAATTTTTGCGAAGATCGACAAAATGAACCCGATTTCAGAACAATTCAAATTTTTCTAAAAACTAATTTTCAACGTTTGTCGATTCAAAAGTATTCGACTTGTCTCAATCTTCTGGACACACCGTGAATCAATGATCGAAGTTATTCGGTACGAAATTTGTTTAAAAAAAAATTTGGTAGTTAAAAAAGTTTGGTAGAATTTGAAACCCGTATTTTGAAAATTGCTCTGAATCGCAAGTAGTGAGCGAACATTATAATAAAACGCTTTGTAATAAAACGCTTTCTCATAGAATACATCAAAGTCCTTCTTTACATGTTTCCTCATAGAAGATAAAGTCCTACGACGAGAAAGCATTTTATCATTTTCTTTCGTATCTTTGGCTTCTACGTGGACGAATCCTCGTTTACTGATCACGATTCTGAAAAAAAAAAAAAAGGCAGATTTCAATAACTTGCACTTCATTTTTGTAATCTTTTATTTTCTTTCATCGTCGTTTGAAAGATGACGTATTAGTTGTAAGTAGAAATTTCGCACGTCGGATAATTCGTCGAAACCTCTAATGATCGGTCACAAACCCGTTAACCGCGTGTGGCTTTTTAACCCTCATAATCACCGGTCAAATTTGTGTAGCCCTTCGTGTGTCAATGAACCGACACCTACAGTCGAGTCGTAAACAACGAACAAACGGATTTCAATACCTACGTGCATACATTCCAAGTTTCAGGTACATAGATCTTTCGAAAGGGGTTGTGGGAGGGATGAGGGGGGGGGGGGGGGGGCGTAGCGAAGTACGTCGTCATTGCCACCTCGGATAGTCAGGTAGAACAACAATAGATATCGCGACGAGGCCACGTTTTTCTTCAACCGACAAACACGACAAATACTTCGTACAATAAAACACGGATCAGTCTGTGTGATTTATTTTTATTATCCGGATCAATGGGGGAAACCGCGTACCGTCGCTTAATATCTAGCGCCGGATTTCGAGAAATCGATATACTCATATATATATATAGAGAGGTATATATATTAGGGTGGTCCTTGCATGGGGTTTGGTCGAATTTTCACCGTGACGCCCCTCAGATGAGTTCCAAATAAATCAATTAAGATGTTCGTAAAGTTCACCTCCCGACCTATCTCAATATTAACACGTGCCACTGGAATTTTAATTCTTTTTTTTTTTTGTATTCAAATAACGCAAAAATAAAATGAAAAATTGGTGCATTTGAAAAAATTATATACATATATATGTATGTGTATGCGTGTGTGTATAGAAAAATGTCTAATTTTCAGATAGTTAACAATTTTATTTTATTTTAACAAAAAATCGTTTAATACTTTCGAAAAAAAAATTGTAGATAAAAAAGTATCCGCATTTAAAATGAGTTTGATGTTACTCATCGCACTCGCTCTCGATCCCCGAAATTACTATATTTACCTAAACAAATTGATAACGACTGATCAAGATAAAAAAAAAACATTTTTTTTTTCGCGTTGATCGTCATGCCGAATCGAATTAATGGAGTCGGTAAACTTCGAAAAATAGTTCGATTGGGTTGATTCTCATTGCCAGATGTCTCGTGACAATAGATACTTCAAATGTAAAAGACACGCCATGACTGTCGATAAACTTTTGATTTTTATTTACACACCTTGATAAACACACAAACACTCACACACACACACACACACACACACACGCATTAACTATTTACACAGAACCACGACAATGATAATATAGACACCGAGACATTATATAATTTGTCTTCGTTCATTCATGAAAAAATGAACGATCGAAAACGCGATTACGCGAGACAGATCGGTCGTGTATTCCGTTGTTTCATTGTCCGGTCACGATTCTAACTGACAATCACACGAAGTATAACCATACGTTTGCGATTGAATGTTTACGCGATTGTGATAAACCGTACGGCGCGGTGTCGGTTTACAATCGAACGATTATCAACCGTTCGGCGCTTACGCCATTAACGTGAAAGTTATCGGTACCGGCAATCTGTATCAATAGGCCAGTTTCTCACTCCCTCTTTCTCCATCCGTCTATCTCTCTCTCTCTCTCTCTCTCTCTCTCTCTCTCTCTCTCGCACGCTCCACGTTTGTTCATTCATAAATTCGATATACGGCTCTATATATATATACTCACCACGTACCTCACTTTGTATATATATATATATAGTTCTCTTGCAGATTTTCCCGCGAAAACGTCACACGTGGCGCCTATGCGACGCTACGAGAATGTATATGTATATATATATATGTACATATGTATATGGGCATACGGCACGGTAACCCGGCCACATGATTTACGGCCTGTTGTGTTTTACCGGGACCACTCGTACAGTGTCCTCCACCGACGTCGTGCGACCCAACAACGCCGGATTTCTTCTCGCTTTAACCCCCCCCCCCCCTCGACACAGCTTCCCTCTGTGCAACGTGCTCTACAGTGAAACCTCTCGATAGTCGTACTCGCGATGTTCCAAAATTCACGGCGCCCCTCGTGGAATATCTTGTGACTGAATGCAGTAATTCTCAAATCGAATTTATTCAATATGTATCCTCAAAACGCGGGCATTTGAAAATCCCAATTATTTCGTATAACCAGTTCTTTTTCAAATTCTCAGCAATTTTCTTCAGACAGTTATAGATTTGAATTCCTAAAACAATTAGGGGTTCGTGTATATGTTTAAAAGGATTATTTATATATTTTCAATGTGCTTGTGCAATTGACTCTTTTTGTATAGACAATTTGTGGGTTAGGTTTTCACAACATCGGACAGTTCGGAATAATTATGAAAAATTAGATTTTTTTTTTTTTTTTCATTACACTGGAGTGACCATTTCGGTCGGTTTATCTTTCGTATCGCACTTTCTTATTGACGCTTCAATCGTTGTATTATTATTTTAGTGTGAATTCACAGTCGATTCGAAGAGTCCAGAACCGGTTGAATCTTTCGATGTGAGATACCTACACTGGGTTTCATGACGTCAGACACTAATGCAAATACCTATCGCAATAGTCAAATCCCGCTCATTAATACCACCGATTTTCGACTATTGAGCGGTTTTACTGTATCTGTAAAACACACACACACACACACACACACACGCTAAATGGTCGCATATGATGGTGTCGAGTATGGAACGTGCAATCTATGGTTAATGAAAAATGTTGTTAGACTGATAGTTCGACTCCTTCATGATTCGTGGCAGTGTGCGAAGAAAAAGCACCGGTCGATGATCATGACAATTTTTTAATTCACAAATACTTTCTTCATAAGTGTCCGAAAGATCATTCCGATCTGGATTCCCCCCCCCCCCCCCCCCCTCCTCCTCCTCCTCCAAGTCGACCCTGATCTATGAATATGTCGGAATTTTGTCGTATACGTACTTGAAACTTGTTGGGAATGTGAGACAAAAAATAAAATTCGAAAAAGAAAAGAGTATATATATGCACATATTTATTATAATCACTTACCCAAAAACGAGTGTATGTTAGGATCGAGCGTGGACTGAGAGACCGAGAGAGAAGAACGATTATGCAAATCGCTTATGAATGGGAAACACACCGCGAATTCACCGGCTCGGCCTCGCTCTCGAACGTCGAACCGTATAGCGACTCACATGTACACATATGCATAACACGTGTGTGTGTGTGTGTGTGTGTTAGTACCGTGGAGCCTTCCTCGAACCGCCAAATCGAATCGTATATAACGCATAGATCGAACGAATCGAGAGTGAGAGAGAGAGAGAGAGAGAGAGAGAGAGAGAGAGAGAGAGAGAGAGAGAGAGAGAGAGAGAGAGAGAGCGAGATAGGGAAGGTCGATAGCGTAGTAACGTATCGCGTGTATCTCACGTTACGAGCAGAAAGCTGTCTCTCTCTCTCACTAGTCCAGGCGAAAAGTCCAAAGATAACGTTTTTTTGTCGAGGCAATGAGAGGGGTCCTATCCCATAGATTTCGACCTTGCGAACACGAATATCGAGGTTTTAAAGTTTTTTTCCTATGGGGTTTTCGAGCATCCCCTTTTTAAGGGTTGAAATCGCGATTACTCGAGAACGGTTGCATGTATGAAAAAAATGTTCAAACAAAAGTTGTAGAGAAAAAAAAACCATGACATTTTTATTTGAACTTTTTTTTCGTAAAATCATTAGGTGAGTCAGGAGACGCCACTGAAATTAAAAACCCCACGTGCAGATGGCCGTGGTGGAGGGGATACCCCTGACGCGCTCACGGTATAGCTCGAAGTGGTGTGCGTACGCTCACGTACACGGAAGATTGGGTTCATACGCATGTGGTAGTAAGAGACGCGCTCGAGCGTGACGGATAGCTTGAGTCGGTGTGCGTACGTTCACGTACACGGGAAGGCCGGGGGGATACGATGTGGTAGTAGAAAGTAAACATCTCGACGTCGAAGAGAAACGAAATTCGTTCGGTCCGAGTTTTTCGCTTTCTGCCCATCATGAGCGAACGGCGCGATTATTTGAATATCGCTCACGAAAATTTAAATGTTATGGACATTTATTAATTAATTACATCGGATACTTTTTTGTATTATCTTCTTACATTAACCTTTTTATATTATTTTTTTTAACGTTTTAAATTTTGTGCATAATTTTTTAATCGAACTTTTTACTCAGTACAAATTCACATAAAATGTTTATTTGTAAGTCATAATAGTTGTATTGACGATGAGATTTTTTTCAAAATTACATGTGTAGTATAAATGTGCGTTATTTTGTATTTAATTTTTAAAAAGTTCAATTTTATATACAATCAAAGCCATTTTTTTTTCAAAGTCAGCGACTGTCATACGCAATCTGCCTTGTCGGTGCGGCAAAATATAGATCGTTACTTTGATGAATTTTGTATGTCTTATTATTAGCTTGAAGAACACTAGTATAAGCTTTTCAGTATACTATGGCGATTAATTGGAAAAAATTTGCGAACATAGAATGTCGGAGTGAAGTATTGAAAAATAGTTGCAAGTGCCGGGACTCACGGTAAATGTGTAAATACTCACTGGTTCCATTCTTCATCCAAAAATATGTTTTTATATCTTAGTATCCAATTGTTAATACTAATTCGGAATTTTTCTCATGAAATCCGCGACTCGTGGGATTGACGGATCTCGTAAGCTAAATATTCAATTCAAATTTCGCGGCCTAACTCCGCACACCGCGTGGCGATAGAAGCCGGCTCCACCAAGTACAGTGTTGCCAGATTGATGATGGAATGTTGGAGCCGGCTGGCTTCTACCGCGACGCGGTGTGCGGAGTTAGGCCGCGAAATTTGAATTGAATATTTAGCTTACGAGATCCGTCAATCCCACGAGTCGCGGATTTCATGAGAAAAATTCCGAATTAGTATTAACAATTGGATACTAAGGTATAAAAATATATTTTTGGATGAAGAATGGAATCAGTGAGTATTTACACATTTACCGTGAGTCCCGGCACTTGCAACTATTTTTCAATATTTCACTCCGACATTCTATGTTCGCAAATTTTTTCCAATTAATCGCCATAGTATACTGAAAAGCTTATACTAGTGTTCTTCAAGCTAATAATAAGACATACAAAATTCATCAAAGTAACGATCTATATTTTGCCGCACCGACAAGGCAGATTGCGTATGACAGTCGCTGACTTTGAAAAAAAATTGCTTTGATTGTATATAAAATTGAACTTTTAAAAAATTAAATACATAAAAACGTACATTTATACTACACATGTAATTTAAAAAAAAAATTTCATCGTCAATACAACTATTATGACTTACAAATAAACATTTTATGTGAATTTGTACTGAGTAAAAAGTTCGATTAAAAAATTATGCACGAAATTTAAAACGTTTAAAAAAATAATATAAAAAGATTAATGTAAGAAGATAATACAAAAAAAAAGCATCCGATGTAATTAATTAATAAATGTCTATAACATTTAAATTTTCGTAAGCTATATTCAAATAATCGCGCCGTTCGCTCATGATGGGCAGAAAGCGAAAAACTCGGACCGAACGAATTTCGTTTCTCTTCGATGTCAAGATGTTTACTTACTACCACATCGTATCCCGCCGGCCTTTCCGTGTACGTGAACGTACGCACACCGACTCAAGCTATCCGTCACGCTCGAGCGAGTCTCTTACTACTACATGCGTATGAACCCAACCTTCCGTGTACGTGAGCGTACGCACACCACTTCGAGCTATACCGTGAGCGCGTCAGGGGTATCCCCTCCACCACGGCCATCTGCACGTGGGGTTTTTAATTTCAATCGCGTCTCCTGACTCACCTAATGATTTTACGAAAAAAAAGTTCAAATAAAAATGTCATGGTTTTTTTTTCTCTACAACTTTTGTTTGAACATTTTTTTCATACATGCAACCGTTCTCGAGTAATCGCGATTTCAACCCTTAAAAAGGGGATGCTCGAAAACCCCATAGGAAAAAAACTTTAAAACCTCGATATTCGTGTTCGCAAGGTCGAAATCTATGGGATAGGACCCCTCTCATTGCCTCGACAAAAAAACGTTATCTTTGGACTTTTCGCCTGGACTACACGTGCTATTCAGACTCGGCGACGGCCACGAACGGATGGAGGAGAAGCGAAGAGTGCTAACACGTGGACTCTCGATCGTCTCTAACCTCTCTGCCTCTATCTCGCTCTCTCTCTCTTTCTTCATCTCTATTGGCAGTTTCTTTTCCGCCCTCCCCCCTTCCCGTTTGTTTATCTTATTGATACGATATAATGCTCGATTGAAAATGTTTGTATCGTAACGTGCTTGCGTCCGTTGTGATTATGGTCTGTCCGTCTGTCGTGGGTTGTCGCGTGCAGTCCACGGTCTGCTAACCCGTCGTCTGGTAAACAACGCGAACTTACGCACGTGACTGACAATAAGTTTCACTTACTCACGCCGCGTGCACGACTAACGGATGAACTAACGGGCTCAACAATATACATATACAATATATACAATCGTTTATTCTCCCGCTGCTTCTTTGCTTCTTATTCGCATTCCTCTCACCTTTGTCCCGAATTTTGCACATCTTCGTCCAATCAACGTGCGAATACGAACTAAAGTAAATATTGTTTATAAAACGATATTAACGATGCCCGTGTCAAAAGTTGTCGATCGAACACTTGCAAAATCAAGTTTTTACGAATGACATTCATGAATGAGGGTTTTTTTTTTCTCTCGTCCTATGAGTGTATCGTTGTGTGGATTCGACCCAGGCCAAAATGTCAAAGTCCCCAGCATGGGAACTTTCAGCAGTTCATGTATTCATTGTTATTTTTTTATAAAGAATAAGAATTTCGAAAACTTCAATATTTCAAAAATTTCATCGTAAATTAGAAACTCCTGAGTTTTGCATTGAAGAATTTTTCCCAGATTTTTATGATGACGTTGCCTGATTTTTTCAAAGCCTTGGGTCGCGATTCGGTACAGAGATGCAATTAAAAGTGGGTACGACTAAAACAGCGAAACACTGTCGATGGTTTAGATATATTTATTATTAGTGATTTTAACACGTGGGGAAGATAGAAGAGCCGGATTGGTGAATTTAGTTGATTCGCGAGAGATTTTCGGTCCAGACGGAGCGCAAAGACGTTGGCCGATGTGCCGACGGCGACACAACCCACGCGTCTTGGTTACACACGCGCTCTGCATCCAAGGCTGAGAATCTTCGAACGGACTAACGAAACGCCACGTGAATCGTGTGACAACTTAAGGCCAACGGGATTGTGAAAAATGCATTTTCATTCTTTGCCACCGGCCCCTCCCCTCCCCCCTGCCCTGGCCCTCCCCACCGCTCCTCCAAGTGTTTGAGGATCTCGGTAATCGAGTTGCACAAACGACTTGTCTCGCTTTACGGAGCCGTCGACGTCCAAACCGCAACGGGGGATTCCCCCGTTTGTGCGGGTGACCGACTAATTTTCACGCCACCCATCGTTTACTGAGGGACAGAGATGAAGATAGAGAGAGAGAGAGAGGGAGGGGGAGAAAGAGCGAGAGAGAGAGAGGGAAATAGGTACGTGAGACAGACGCCGGCGTTCTACCGAGCCTCGTGGTAATGAAAGAAGAATAATAGTACCTGTCGGACGCGGGCGCGAGACCGAGGACAACGTTTTCTTTCTCTGTCGCTGTCTGTCTCTCTCTCTCTCTCCGGTCTTTTGGCTCCCTCGTTCTCATTGCTTCGTTGTGGTCTCGTATAATGTACAACAACGAAGAGAGTAACGGAATGGTTGGCCGAAAGAAAGAGTAAGAGAGAGACAGAAAGAAAGAGAGATATATATATATATATATAAAGAAGTACATAGAGAGAGAGAGAGAGAGAGAGAGAGAGAGAGAGAGAGAGAGAGAGCAGGACAATAACGGGAGAGAAGGTTCGTTGTACGCCAGACGAGTCGCAGGTGCGACCCCTCGACCTCCCCCCTTCTCCCCCCTCAAAGTCGGCTGGTACTTTGTTTTGACATTTTTTTTTTGTTTCTCTCGCTCTTTCTCTCACTGCTTTCACGCCTATTTAATAGCTGCTATACAGCAATGAAACTAGCCACGTGGTAGCTCGTGGTATTTCGTTGTACATAAACCCCCCTCTCCCCCGTCCCCCACTCCCCTTTAAACTCGTCCTTGACCTTGAAATCCGTTTTGCCAACCCTCGACGGAAAATTTTCATCAGAGCCCTTCGAAAGTTTTTGTCGTTTTCTTTCTTCCTTTCTTTCTTTTTCACCCCGAATCCCCATGCTTCACAACCCTCTCGCGTCATCTTTCCAATTCAATCGAGATCACCGTCTTTGACCCCTTCCCCTTTTTTTGTTCGTTTGTTGTTTTTTTTTTTTTTTTCAAATTTTGTTTTGCGGCTGAGTCGGTGCGTCCAAAGCGCGCGTCGAATTTTCACGGATAAGATTGCGCAACAATGTCAACAGACGCGGGTTGCTTCCCCCTCTCTTACTTCGGCCCATCTGCTCGGTGCGTCGCGTCAACGTGTCGCAAATACGAATGAGATTAAAACGATTTTGCAATTTTTTTTCCTCGTTCGAGCTTGTACGAAGCGCGATCAACGCTCAAACGTGCCACGCTTCGTGTAAATCATAATTATGTACCTAGAAATGGGGTACGAGCGCACCTCAATCGAATTTTGAAAAAAAACGAGATTTTTTCTGATTTCTTTCGTGTTTTTTTTTCAGTATTCATATTGGTTTTTATCATCCACTCAATGATAACTCTCGCTCCTCACACTATAATTCAGTAACACCGTCCTCAAACTTTGCCCTGAAACCTCCGTCGTTGATTTCCGCATCATAAAACCATTTAAAAAATGTGAAAAAATTATACAATACATATCGAAGTTTCTTTTCTATCATCCAACGATTGTTTTATCAGTTTATCGCACATTCATTCATTCATAATTATTTAAATTGTACAAGATGTTCCACCGAACAATTTTCGTTTGTTTCCTAAAAGCGCAGGTCAATAATATCAGTTTTCGCGTACACCATCTTTCTCATGTAAACAAAAAAAAACCGAAGGAATCCATGTACGAGAAAGTCCTATTTATGAGCATAGACCCAGTTACGATACGCCCGATGAAAGCTTGGGGTGCGTTCGGACCCCAATTCATGCGTTTGAAGTTCGAAAAAAAAAAAAAAAATAGATTAACGAGTTGTGCAGAGTTATTATCGAAGTGGCGGGCGCGCACCGTTTGGCACTCGTTGCCCAAAGAAAGATGAGAGAAGAGCATATACGTATGAATATCGGAGCGTCGTAAAACGTGATGTAACGGGTGGAAAGAAAAGTTGTGTGTCTGACGGTGTAAAACGGGGAGACTGGTCGGTCAGAAAACGTGAATGAATCTTATTTGTTTACACGTTCGTGACTGACTGCGAGGATGTGTGTGGCCGGGGAGGGCGAGGGTGGTTAAGGCGGGCGGAGGGGGGGGGGGTAGAGGGCGTTTATGGCGCGTTAGTCCCGGGTGAGCGAACTAACGTGTACGGCCGAGACAACAGGTGACAGAGGACAGTCGTACACACTGCGCTTCGTTCTTTCACCCGTCATTCCCCCGCCCCCCTCTTTCTGCCCCTTCTCGCCCCATCGTTAAAATGTCGTTGTGGAAGGGGAGCAGGTTTGTGTGTGTATGTGGGGGCCGGTATATCGGACGCGCGCGAACCACGTGAAAACATAGAAAAAAAACACAGACACACAGATGGGCGCCGAGTGAGAGAGAGAAAGAATAAAAGCGTAGCGGTTAGAGCGCGCGTGTACGTAGTAGTAGATAAGGGGGTTGGGGAGGAGGGGAAGAGGAGGATGGTCGGGGGAAAGACCCGCGGAAGCCACGTGGAACGCGAGCCGGTTATTTTTTAAGGACGGCTCACGCATCTCTCACAAACGTCGTCCATCGCACTCACACACACACACACACACACACACTTGCTCATCACCCGGGCATACCATTTTTGCGACGGAGCCAACGAGCAATGTTTTTCCATCTATGTATAGTATGTATTTGTGTGTATATAGTATGTATGTATGTATGTGTATATATGTGCGTCCGGCTACATCGCGTATACAAACTACGAGAAAAGCACGCGACAAGATGACCACCACCGGGGTTCGTGGAACTTGTTCGCCCATAGAGAAGCGAAACGAGCACTCTTGGATGAGCATGTTACATGCACCACGTGTGCACACACCCCCGCGTTCGAGACCCGAATGCGCAAAGTAACGTATTACGAACGGATACATAACGAAAAGAAGCATGTGCCCATATAAGAACGTTGGATTTATTTCACACGTGATGCTTGTACACGTGTATCGACGTATATGCAATCATATGATACTAGGGGTTGTTTGAAAATAAAAGGCAGAGTCTTTTGATTCTACTGGGAGTTGTTGCATTCGAAGTACTATTAGATGAATACTATTCAGATGAAATCTGTCCAAATTTGAGCACAATCGGACTATATTTTAAGTTTCCGCTATTACGAATTCGATTTTGTCCTTGCCTAACACACAAAAACAAACGAATCATTCCAGGGATGAAAAGTTAGTGGGGCACATAGTACTGAGGTTACTCGGAAGGGTATATATGTATATATTAATTTGTTTACAATAAAAAATGAAGTTAACAATTTTTTTTTCATCAGTTGTCAATGATTTTTGTTGAAAAGACACTCGTTAACTTTTTTTAAATTGTAAAACAAAAAATATCAGCATTTTACGTGACCCTGATGTACTATATGTACTGCACGTACTTTTCATCCTCGAAATTTCATCGTTTACCTAAAATGAATGAATTAATTAATTGCAACTGAAAGAAAAAAAAACTGATTCACGTGTTAATCAAAGGCAAAATCGAATTCGTGAAAGCGGAACCTCACAATATTGCTCGATTGGGTTGAAATTTTGACACATGTATCCCCAAAGTATCTGCTTGAAACATAGGAACTGCCAGAAGATTTGAAAAGACTTTGCCCTTTTTTTTTCAACACACCCCAGTATATTATACGCAAACCCTTGGCTCGTGTACGTGTATTACATACGTGTTTCAGACCATGTGCCACGCTTGTTCACGGTGTATTATGCATGTACATACGACTATGGGTATGTGTGTGTGTGTGTGTATGCGGATAATACACCGTAGGGCCGAAGTACACTGACGTCTCTGGGGAGGGGTGGGAGGTGAGCCTCGGAGAGCCTCGTGGCTGTCGTATATCCGAGGATCTTCCAAGATCACGTGCCGCGCATAACTTACTTTCCCACCAGGCAGGGCCTTCGAACTATCACCATCGACGACGGCTACGTAGAAAATTTTTTTTCTTCTTTTTTTCCCCCTCGTTTCTACACGCGCCTCTCGCGATCCGCGATTTGTCGGCCCCCTCGTATGATAGACGAAGGAGCCAGCGTCAAAATTAGTTGCGTCATTTGATAACGAAAATTATCAGTCTCGTTGCACCCGGGTCGAAATTCGGATCTTCTTATTTCACCTTACAAGTCCGAATTGAAAGATAAAGTGAGTTTGAAATATTTTTTTTATTTTCGTTTTAACCTCCATGCGGTGGCAACATTTTTTTTCATCCTCGTTTCACCTTTCGAGTGACGGTGATATTTTTTCTTTTGATCATTTCACCCTCCGAATGAAGGTGAACATTTTTTTTTTCGTTATCTCACCTTCGTTTCAACTTGCAAACTTGAAAAATGAGAAATAACTGCAGGTTTTTAGGGTTAAATCAAGTTGAAATGCAGACAAAATTGCTTATAACTTTATTGTACTTTCAATCTCCTTCACCCTAAATTTTACGTTGAAATAAGTTGAAATGAAAGTAAAAATTTCGACTCGGCCAACTTACCAATACTTTTGATAATAAATTGATCTGAAATTCTGGCTACCCAAGGAAAAAAATATATATATAGTCTATGTATAAACTATACATGGGACTGAGCATATATTTTCTGTACATAGATTATGCATAGACTGCATATGGTCTGTATATAGACTATATCGTTTTTGTATAGTCTATACGAACACAACAATATTAATCCGAACCATTTGTCGTTCAATCTGGGGTTTGGGAAACCCCTGAGTGGGGTTAGTATCATCATAGAGAATAATACATACGAATGGAAAATGGATAGTTTCGTCATCAACGAAATATATATTACATAAGCTCACGAATTTATGTCGCGAATAATTCGTCGATGCAATCAATATTCAGTCGTTACAACCTAACTCGTTTGCCACCGAAACAAATCGGCGATAGAGTCACATAAACTTTTCGTAAAGAATCTTTCGAACCGATATCACATCCAGTAAAACACTTGACTCACAATCGAAAGGTCGCGTGTTCGAATTTCGCTGGTGGCATTCAAAAAAAAATTCTCTTAGCAAACATATTGCCGTGACAAATATGATTTGCTGCCGTAGCATAATTCCGCGTTCGGTAGAAAATCGTTAACCCTTTTTTTTTAACAAATTTCATTCGTTCCAATAACCCGATTATTTATTTATTTATTTTTTAACGGTAACAAATGACGATACGTTGTCGTAACAAATATATCATTTGCTTTCAAAACACATCAACTGTGAAAAATACTTTTTTTTTTTTGTTAATCCTACAAAAATGTTTTTTCTCTTTTTCGTCTTTGCCATATCAATCTAGAATAATTAGTTGCAGTAATGATTCTAACGTAAAGCTTTTTTTTTTTTAGCTTTGGCGAAGGCCGAACATGTATTTCTTTCGCTTTATTAATATTCGTCCAGTAGATTTGACACTCCTAGTATAGATTTACATATTAATTATAACCACAACAAAAATATAACAACAAACATATAAATTTATCTCTTTGATGATTTTATATCCGATTGTTCGAATCAGCTGGCGCTTCTATCGAATATCCACGAACGACTAGACTCACGAACGTTACGCAACGTGAGACGTAGTCACGTGGCGCTTTGAAACGTCCCTTTATGTACGTCGTCGACGGGGATTTACATCGCCCCCCCCCCCCTTGTCCTTCATCCCCGTTTGCGTCTCTGTTTGTCCTCTCTTCTTCAATGCGACAGATTCACACGTTTACGTACAGGTGGCAGCTCTATATCACATTGGGTATGGATGGCTCAGACGGATAGACGAACGATAGAGACAGAGAGAGACATAGAGAGGTAGAGGTCTCTGTTCTTACCGTTCCATTCCGTCGGCCCGTGAACGTAGCTCCGAGTCAACGAGGGTGCACGTAGGAGGGGGCTGAAGGGCAAAGAATAGAGAACTGTTTATCATATGGAAATTCGCGACTAGTACCCGCGTGCATTGCTCGACGAGCAACGACACACCAAGCCCCGCGGGGGGCGGGATGCAGTCTTTTTCGTATCTTTCTCACTTTCGTTTCTTCGATGCATCTTTCGCGCTCCGTCTTATCGCTTGGTTTGCTTCTCACAACTTTTTAGTATTCTTTCATTTTTTATTATTATTATATTTTTTTTTTTTTCAACTTCTCTCCGCTCCATTCAGTAACAAGTGCATACCAAGGGATGGCACATGTACCTCGCCATACACCGGCAACGGTGCACATTCGCTTTTGTTTCGTGCTTTTCACGATCCTCGGGACATGTAAACATCGAAATTAGGCGTTTTATCGGTTTTACCATTTTAGGTTTATTCGTTCGTTTTCTTTCTAAATGAATCATTAAATCTTTATATCATTATTTTATTTTTTACGTCTTTGGGACGAAAATAATAATTTTTGTATTCGTCGATTGTCCGATCCCCGCGACGTGTAAACATCGAACTGACGCTTCTTATTCGTTTTGCTAGTTTTTTTGTTCATCCGTTTTTTTTATCTCTTTTAAATGATTTATTTTTTTTTTACGTCATTGGGAGAAAAAAAAACATTTTAATAATCGTCGATGGTCCTTATTTTGGTCCGTGATGTTGTGCAAAAGGAATAACAAAACGATCAATTGGCACGGGTAACGTGCGCGGGTCGCTGTTTCGGTCTATCGAGTGTGAAGGGCACGCAACGGAATGTACATTAGGCATGCACGTTGTTACCCTTCGCCCTTTATCGCTATTCACAGCTTTCACTACTACCGGGCTCACCACTATCTCTCTCCCTCTCTTCCCATCGTTCTCTCTCTTCCGCCAAAACGCACAGCTGAGCTCGACCAATATCATTCTGTACTACAACGATCATGAATCTCAACGAATAACGAAAAGTAAATAGACAATCTCTTTCCCCGACAAACAATCTCGATAATTCCCAACATCTCAACAACGATAAAACAACAACGAATAACAACAATGATCATCCACAAATTCTTATTATATTCGTTTTCAAAAAAAAAAAAAAAACCTAATAGCGACAGTGGCGAGCCGGTACCACGACGAGGGTTGAAAAACCATTGGAAAATAAAATAAAGAAAGAACAAACTAAAAGAAATGAAGACAAAAAAAAATGCTACCAATTTTTTTATTATTACTTTTTTTTCACAGAGTCGCGTGTATGCGACGATGTTCTAACACACACACACACACACACACATGTACATATAAACGTATAGCTTCGACGTTCCTCCTCCGTTCTCTCTCGGTCCCCACCCCCTTCTCCCATCTTCCACCCCCAGCCACGTTCTCGCGTTCATATCGTCCGACCAGGAGTCAGTGTCCTTTAAGTAAGTTAGACGCCTGCGCGCGCGCTAGAGAGAGAGAGAGAGAGAGAGAGAGATAGAACAAGAACGAGGGAGTGAGATAGAACGAGAACGAGACAGTGAGACGGAGAATCGTCCGCGCCGCGCTATACACGGAGAGGGTGGAAATTGGAGCTGGGAGTGGTTGTGGGAACGGCGCGGCGAGAGGGAGAGGGCGACATCGTTGGCGGTAGTGGCGCGACAACGGGGGCGACGTATATATATATATATATAGATACCTACATCCATCGCGAGTGGGAGTAAGCGAGCGAAGGGTGGTTGTGTGTAGCGACGGTCTCGGGTGGCACCGGTCGTGAAGCGCCCCCAGCCCCCCAGCCCCCCTCTCACCCTTCCCCCCTCCCCGTCGCCCCCGCTAATGGCACTCTGGCGCCGCAGCGGCGGCTCGGAGAACCGTCGACGACCACGTGCGCTATCGCTATCGAACGGGGCTACTCCCACACCCCTCGTTCTCATCCCCCCAACGCCGGAGAAACTTTCCCCCGTTGCTCACCCCTTCGGGGGCGGCCCGGAAGGGTCCGCGAGGGAGGGGGAGGGTTGCGCGCGCGCGCGATCCCGCCTCCGCCGTCGCTACAGACTCGTCATCGCGCACCGGATCTCCCTTCCGTCCCTCTCTCTCTCTCCCTCTGCTTACCCCCCCCCCCCTTCAGCCCCTCGCTGCCGCACAACCCCCCCGGGGGCAACCCGCCGTCGCCGCACCGCCATTGCCGCGTCCGACGAACCACCACCACCATCGCTACCATCCGCTGTGCCACCCCCGTCGCTCGCCCCCCCCCCCTTCGCCCCACTCCCCGCATCCCACTCCGTACACGCCACACTGAACTATGACGTGGCATGTATACGCGCGCTCCACCCGCCGCTCCCCGCGCCTCCCCTCTTCCATCACCTCCCTCTCCTCATCCTCCTCATCATCGTCGTACTCCTCTCCGCACTCCGCACTCCGCTGCGCCACACTCACGACCATACATATGTACCTTCGAGGTATATACATGTACACTCGGATAGTTAGGCACACTGTGTATACCTTTAGATATTATACATATATATATGTATATATTTTACACGTATGTACGGACGTATATGTATATTGGTATATATATATATGTGTATATATGTACATTAAAGAGGGTTGGAGCGAGTTCTGGATGGACGTAGCTGTATTTTAGACGGAGGTGGATAGATGACGCGGTCTCGTATATATATATATATGTATATATATATATCTCTTTGTCTTTCTCTCTTGCTGCCTCTCGTACCGTTGATACGAGAGGGAGCAGCGTTACACCGATACACCGTTGTACGTTTATGCCATTACCGACGCTCGAATTTCGTACGTTCGCGCGATATTTCTACGTGTATGCTCTACGCCCTCCCTCTCGCCCTCTCACTCCCAGCTCTTATGGAGACAAGCACGCCGCCCATCCCGCAGAGACTGCTTCTCCGCCACAGTACCCAAGAGTTGGCCCGGTACTGGTGATGGTGTGCGCCGGTGATGCCGATGCACCGACAACGGTCACTGGCATACCTACCCACCCCCGCCGCGCTATAGTCAACCGCTTGACTCGCATCATTCATCGAACCGCACTCATCACGTTCTAACGTTTCCTCCCCGCTTGCATCAATCCTCTCCCTTCACCCCCCACTCCCCAACCCTCCCGCCGATGTGTTTACCCGGACGTAATCATCGAGAGTTGACGAAAAATTAATCATATCTCACGTGTGTATTGAGATATTCATTTATGTATGTGTGTATTTACATAGGCGCGTGATTTTGTTGATTTCGTTGGTTGGCATAAAAAATTTTGGTTGAATCTCGAGTTCAGGAACGTCACCCGGCTCTTTCTCTTCTATGCTTAGCGTTCGAACCTCGAACCTCGAGGTCGAAGTTTTTTTTTCTTTTTCTTTTTTTTAACCGTATTCCGGTCGTGCGAGAGGGCAGCACGTGTAACATCTGGATGTGAGAATATGTGCGTGGAGGGCACATCCTTCGAAACCAGTTTCACACACACACACGCACATACGCATGTACACACGCAGGCACACACACACACATATGCCGATGGAACCGGCAACAAGAACGTCTCAAGCGTTTCTCTTCGAGAGAGAGATCGGATTATTTAACTCTTCGGGTTCATTCTCTTCCTCATTATTTTCCATCCCGTGTGTTATTTTTTTCGAAGAGAATTTTATTTTTGTTGCTTTCTTTCAATCGCTTCGATCTTGCGTTTTTTTCAACGTTGTTATTTCCGCTACTCTAGGCAATCGCGACGAGAGTAACCGGTGACGATAAAAATTATTTGTAGGAAAAACAAAACGACGACGAAACGTAATAACGTTGTTTTTTATATTTATTTATTTTTTCTAGGATTTTAAAAACCATCATGAAGACGACGGTTCGATCGTTTGAGGTGATGATACCGCTCGATCGGTAACAAAAACTGTAAACCATTGTTCACGGGGTTCAATGATTATCACGATAAGATTCACGAACGATCGAATGCCTTTGAAATTTTGACAGTCAATCGTTCTCGATTATTGTTCGAAAGTTTCATCGTGGCTTATAGAAAATTAGTTTGGAAATACTCATCTGTCACTCTCGCACTTGCGGCAGTGTGAATGAGACAGGTGCAATTTAGCCGATCGTCTTAACCTTAAGTGTTAAGTGTGTGTGTGTGAGCTTTTCGGAACTAACTGCACGAAATATCATCGATATATTATATTCTATTATATCTATTTTCAACAATTCGATTCGATTTGACCCAGAGGCAAAGATTTCAAACCTCCCGCATTTTCCAGCAGTTCATTTGTTCATTGCCATTTTTTAAATGAAGTATAGACTCGAGGCGCCGCCCTGCGGCCATCCGTGAAGTGGACGAAGTCGTTTCTCGCGAGAGCCATCTAGCGAGCACACGTGTCAACACGGCGACTGTTCGTCTTTGCCCCGTGTATCGATATGTATCGGCACGTACCCCCCCCCCCCCCCCTCCCCAATCGTTCGAATGTGTTGTATTTTTGTTTTTTTCCCGCGCGTACGACTGATAACGTATCGACAGTACGTGTTTATAACGGAGAGCTCGGAGAATTCGCGAAAGAGTCGCTAGGGGCGGGAGGGGGGAGGGCACCAATATAGAGCGAAGACTGGGGCAAACAGACCTTCGGCTTCCCGAGTAAAATTTTTTACCCTTCTTTCGGCCTCCCTGGCTGACCCCCAAATTCTTCAAGCATGCGGATGTTCTATCTCCTCCGTTCGCCTGAAAGATAACCTACAATAATATAAGGTCAACAAGAAATAGAAAGATAGGATTTGAAATATAGAAGAAATCGAAAAATAGGACAATAAGATGTCAATACAGTAAAATCTCGCAAATCGAAGTAATTTGTATCTTTAATGTGTATCTTAAAATCGTGGGCATTTAAAAATCCTAATTCAACGATACTCAGTTCTTTTTTAAATTCTCAATAATTTTAATTCAGATAGCTGTAGATTTGAATTAAATAACTAGATGTTCGTTACATATATTCAAAACGATTATTTATACATTTTCGATGTGCTTGTGCAGTTGACTTTTCTCGAATAGACAATTCGTGGGTTAAATTTTCACAACATCGGCTCGGTTCAGGTTTTGCGCCAAAAAGAAAAAAAAACTAATCGCAAACGCGTGAAAAGACTTTTCACAACTCCGTGACGCTGATGTCTCCGTGCCGATCGTAACTTCGGTAATAAAAGGTCCATGAAAATAATTGAACAGAGGTGACAATGAGAAACTTGTGGAATTATGTTTTTCGTTATTGTGATAACGTCGAGGGCACGCTAAAATTGCCGATGAGAAATGTCTTGTCGGGTCGGGGGGGGGGGGGGGGGGGTCTCGTTATATTATCAAAATTGCCATGATCTGATTATTGCATTATTGAGATTTTCATCTCACGCGATTCCCTGATTTTTCCATTTTCACGCGCCATCTTCGAAAATTTCACATCTGTGTCACATGCGGTTTAATCATTGATCGATGATGTCAATCACTCTTGCCCAAAAATACATATCCCGATTGGTCTCATAAAAACCACCCCCGCAAATCGCAACCCCGAAGAATAAAAAAAAATTATTTTTTTTCTTTTAAATAAAAAAAACAACAAAATAATGATAATGATAATCATTATGAGATAAAACATAAACATCGCGTATTTTGTGGAAAAGCGTATTTTCCCTTTCCGAGACGAGCGTTCACCATCGTTTTTTCCTTTCTTTTCCTCTCCATTTCTTTTTTTTATATATATATATCATTTTTTTTTCTAATTTTCTTTTTCGTTTTCAGCACCGTCTCTCGTTCTTCTCTTGACGTTCCTCGTACTCTTTTATTTCCACGTCGCTTCTCGACGTTCTCCTTTTTCTCGCTCAAGCCCCTTTCTCCATTACCGCTCTGGCTCTTTCTCTTGTGCTCCCCCCTCCCCTCCTCGTCCTCTCAGCCCCCTTCCGCCGCGAGTCTCTCATCGGGAAGGTGCGTTTTTCAGAGCCCCTCCCCCCTCCCGGCCTCCCCATCGCTGCCAGCCAGCCTGCCTGGCTGCCCGCTGAAACTAAAAACTTCCATCTCGCTCTCTTGCTCGATTCCCCCTCGCTCTCTCTTTCTCTCTCATTCTCTCTCCCTGTCTCTCTCCCTCGTCCGGACCATCCCTTAGCCCCAACGGAAAATCTATACGTCGAGAGGACGCGGGACGAGGGGAGCCTCGCCGTTCTCTCCGTCTCCCTCTCACTCACTCTCGCTCGCTCTCTCTCTCCCTCTCTCCCTTTCTCGCTGACGCGGTACCGCTCGATTCACATCCCACCTCTCGCTGCAGCAATTTCATAGAAATTTCGTGCCAACTCGTTTTACCTATTAACGAACGCGAAAAAAAAAAGAAGAAATGAAAAAAGAATTCTCGATTGTTCGGTATTTTCCATCTGCAACGTTTTCCGGCCGAATGAAAAATTAAATGGTAATCATTTATCGTACAAATTTGTCACAATCTTCTATATCATCAATCCCAAAAATATCGATATATTAATATAATGCGTGAACCACAAAAAAATAACAAATCGTTATTATTGAAATCAATATTACAATATATATTTATCTATTTTTTCAATTGATTATCAAATAATCAAAAATTATCATTCGGATATATTGTTATATCCGCGTGAATAATTATATTTTTTCGTTGGAATAAGAGTTAACGGGGTTTTTATAATTGAAAAACATTTGTCGGTGGCTAAAGAGAGAGAGAAAGAGGGAGAGAGAGAGAGTTGTGTTCATACAGCTATGTATAATAGCAGCGTAAGGATACTGTGAATCGGCCTGTATTCGCTGGCGAGGTAGCAGCAGCAGCGGCAGCAGGGCGCTGGTCGAACGGGAGGAGAGCGGAGGTGGCAGCAGCGGTACACCGTGAGCCCGAGCTCGAGCGAGTCGGGACGAGCACGAACGGGTCGGACAAAGAGAAACGCAGTGCTCGCTCGTGGGGCGTTGCCATGGCAACCCCTGCTCGTTCGCTCTCCTTGTGCGCTCGGCAGCGAACGTTTTCGTGAGAGAGCGACAGAGTGAGAGCTCGATGTGAAAGAGCAAGAGAGAGAGCGAGTGAGTGAGAGAACGCGATGTGAAAGAGAGTAAGAGAGAAGGATATATACTCGGTTGGCTCGTAAACGAACGAGAGAGCGAAGGTGGCTCGCACCGCGTGTGAAAGAGGGAGACGTGCGATGAGAGAGCGAGAAAAATGTGTGGCTGTGCGGGTGTGCTCGGTAGACGGATGGAGAGGGTGGTTGAGGGAAGGGCATGGAGGGGAAAAGAGCGAGGGAGCGCGGCAGAGGAGAGAAATAGAGCGAGAGACGCAAGCGGTTGACGGTGAAGAGGGTGAGGAGGGGGGAGGGAGAAAGCTATATAGACGGGGCAAATTTCCAAGAGAGGGAGCGAATGAGATGGGGCGAGGGAACTCGCGATGCCAGTGCAATCAACCCGTTCCCCGCCCGCGAGGGTAAAGCTACCCCGAAGTCAGACGAGGACGGGTACTGTATATGTATATTCATATGTATATGCGCATATTCGCGTGTATAGATATAGGATATATGTATATACGTGCTGTATACGTATATATTATATATATATACGTATGTATAATGTGGGTATGAACCTGTATATCGCGGAGGGAGCCGTGGTGGCACGGCCCTCCGATCCTCCGTGTGTGTGGGAGCGAGAGAGCGAGGGAGGGCTCGTGTGCGCGAGGTCGCGCGCTCGGGTCTCTCCGGCAAACGCGAAAGCGCACGAACGAGGGAGCGAGCGAGATAGACGGCGCGACACGACGATACGGAGAAAAACGCGAGGTAGAGAATAAAATGAAATAAACAAAAAGAAGAAGAACAAAAAAAGAAAAAAAAGATACGAGAAGAGTCCGAGGAATTACGAGAGATTAGATGCCGGGGCCACCAGTAACGAGACAACGTCGGTAAAACAGTCTTATCGCTTTTTATTCTATCTCGCTCTCGCTCTCCGTCACTCTCACGCAGCGACAGGCTCGTGTTGTTTTTCATTCTCTCTCTGACTCGCTCTGTCCCTCTCTCTTCCTTTTTTTGTTGTCTTTTTGTCTTTAAATAAAATAATAAAAGTTTGGTACAATCGAAGCAGAGCCACTCGGTGATGAGCCCCTCCCCCCACTCTCCTACTCGGTCTGTAGCTCGCCATAGCCTATAAAATTTACGAGCCCGACAAGCTTAACCCATTGTTTCACTCGGTTTTGTTTGTTGTTTTCGCACTTATTATTGATTTGCGTGATTCAATCAGGATTGTTTGTTTTTTTTTTTTGTCTTTCCTCATCGATGCAATTAAAAATTATTATTATTTCGGGTCTTTTTTCGATCTTTGGTTGTTTTGGTTTATGGTTATATGAGGTTTTTTTTCATTATGACAGATTCGTCGGGGAAACAATGATAATGGTGGAATTAGGATTTTACGGTGGGTCATTAGTACGCGGTTGTTTTTTTGTTGTTTTTTGTTTTTGTCGGTCGTCAAAATTTTGACTCGTGACTCACTCGCGATAATGAGTCGAGTTTTTTCTTCGTGGTCGAGCGAGTCTTTCGACATATTTTCGGGTGAAGCGCGGGGCTCCGCGAAGGGGCGTTGGGCGGGAGGGAGAAAGAATCGTCATCGGAGTTTTTGCAGAAACGCTCGAGACAAACGCGAGAGGGTGTTTGACTTTCATCCTCATCTTCTTTCCTTTCGAGTCGTGGTATCCTCTCTCTCTCTCTCTTTCTTTCTTTCTGCCTCTCTCGTCGCTCAGCATATATATATATATAGCTGCACGGGTTGTTCTATTCTACTGTGAAACCAGTTTTCCTCTGCACTCTTGCGACGAACGTTCGAGCGAGAGGAACACATAGCTCGAGCGTGCGCACGCCTCGCTCGCTTCCTTCTCTCGTTTCTCATTCTTCGTATATCTCCCTCTCTCTGTTTCTCTCTCTCTCTTACGTTCCATCTTCTTTCTCCGTCTTTCGGGCGCGTTCCACCTCCACCGACACAACGTGCGTCCTCTCGCACACACGGTAAGCCGTGAAAAACGGCATCGTCGTTATCGTCCCCGTGTGCGCCACACACCACGCGAGGTTCCTCGCGGAGTCGCCGAGCGCGCGCGAGTCAGCTACGCCACACGTCAGCTAAACTAGAAAGTTGCCCGAGCCTCGCGAGCGCGACACCAAAGAAGCGCGGCACCAACGCGCTATATACAAGCCTTTCGAATTTCAACCGCTGGGATATATATATGCATAATATAAAAGAAGAAATAAAATAAATATATATTTTTTTTCAAGTCGTATATACAATTTTTTTCCAATTTTCTTCTTCATCGCTTCGAACAATGAATTTATAGAACTTTGTTAATCTTTTCAGCATAAACAAAGATTAATTAAAATGAACCTAAATTTTTCAAACGGTTCGATAATTCTGTAAAACGTTCCGAAACTACGTTACAAAACAAAATTTCAATTGAAAAACGTTGATAATATTACAATGAGAATAAATAAATTGAAAAAAAAAAGAAAAATAAATAAATAATGTTCTTAGGAAAAAAGAAATTAAATTTTTGAAATTTTTTTTGAGGTTACATGGAGAAACGGAGGACGTTTCGTCCATCCCTGGGGAACATGCGAGGGGGGGGGGGGGCACGGTACAGTGGCGACAACCCCATTCTCGCGCGCCACTAGTAGAAAGTCCACCCGAAGGCATTGGTCGCATCGCGCCCGTTGGTAAGCAGTCAGCAGCGAGCGAGTCAGGCACGCAGGCAAGCGGAGAGCAACGCCGGGCGAAGCCGAGAGCGTGGGTATCAGCACGGAACCGAGTCTCTCTCTCTATCTCTCTTTCTCGCTCTGTCTCTCTGCGAACCATCGAACGACGCACCGTTGCCACATTTCGTGGCCTCTCCCTTCCTCTCTTCGCGGCATCGTTATTCTCGTTTCTTGTCTCTCTCGCTCCCTCGGCTTTCTTCGTTCGTGCGCCACGATCCGAGCTCTCTCTTTCCTCGGTGTCTCTCTCTCTGTCTCCTTCTCTCTGTGGCCTGACGGTCTCGGTGTATCGCCTGCTCGTTCGCTCACGAGTCCCCGCGCCGTTGCCGCTTCTCCATTGGCGGGAAAAATTCCGCGATTTCGAAAATTCCGTCGGGAACCCGACCGTCGTTTCTTCATTATCACGTTGGCTCACGATTATTTCAACTTCTCGACCCCGACCCAACGAATCAATGCGATCGAACGCACGATGACTGAACGAATAATTGGAGAGAAAGACGTCGGTAGAATTTCGGGGAAAAAAATGAAAAAAAAGAAGGGTTATCAAAAAGTTTAGATGCAAAATTTTCAAGGCAGATATGTATCTGCGGTCGTGGATTGCCGGGGTTGGTATGTATAGATTCAGGGTGGTTCTTATTTTACTTAAAAAAAATTCAAGTTCTACACCCTTCATATCGTTTGAAAACATAAAAAAAAATAATTGCCTGGAATTGCCTGCAATCGATAGGAAAGTTGAAAAATGTTGTTTTCCGAAATTATTTATGCCATATTTTCGATTGAAATACGTCAAAGCTGGAGAAAAATATATATATTATGAACAATGCCACAAAAACACAAAAAAAAAAAATTGTCGAATGCAGTGTGTTGCATTCGACAATTTTTGAAAAAAATCTAGGAGAAATGCATATAGTGTAGAATGATGTAAAAAATTAATGAAAAAAAATGTTGGTGATTTTTAAAAAATTTGAAGTTAGCGAAAAAAAAAATGTTTGACATGAGAAAACATTTTTTCTATGAAGTAATGTCAAAATTTCAGGATGACAGATTTTTCGGCTCAGGAACCTCAGTAACTAACGTCTATAACATTAAAAAATTTTATCCAAATATATATATATATGTATATCGCAAATTTGAAAATAGAAGGCCCGCTACTTTGAAAATAGGCACCGAAAATATGCGTCTCCGATGGCTAGTTACTACTCTCCCCGGCTCACGGCCCGGTTTCCTTCTCGCGTGTTATACGGGCGCGTTTTCGCTCGCTCGGCGCTCGCGGCTGGAGCGAGGTCGGATCGAGATAGCGAGAGAGAGAGAGAGAGAGAGCGAGAGAGATAGAGATAGAGAGCGCGCGACCGTAAGACGGAGGAAGGAGGGTCAGGGTGTACGGTTTTAGACTGCCGACTGGCGCGTCGGCGTCGGGTTAAAAATATAACGGAATATAACCACACAGCCAACCGAAGTTGCTCTCACGTCGTCGCGGTTTGTCTTCGTCTTCGTCTTCGTCTTCACCGTCGTCGTCGTGGCTCGGATTGGTTCGTCCGCGAGGAATCAGCGCCCTCATCGTCCGGACGATCGCGCGACCCAGTCGATCGATCGCTCGGAACCCCGAGCTTTTTTTTGCTCCGCTGCTCCGAAATCAAACCAACGTCACACTCGTGACGACACACTCATCGCGCTCGCAACGATAAACGAAAAAAATTTTTTTTAAAAATCATCGTAATTCAACATTTGTCCGAGTAATTCGAAACGTTTCTCGTTGCCGTTTAAGCGGAAGCTTATAACCGGCGAAATTTTGTCGAGTTCCAACGTCGCCGCGTCGACGACTTTCACGTGCCACCCGCGTAACCTTGCCGCTGTACTCTTGCTACTTCATCCATGATACAAGTCTTGGCCAACGACGCTTTTACATTTTTTTATCTTTTCTTTTTTTATAGTCGCGACATTACACTTTTTTTTGTATAAACTCTTCTTCCAACGGATTTTCAATCTACATAACTGCCAAATTAATTTGCTGAAGGATGAAAAAATGATAATTCTATATCTCATAAAAAATAAGAAAATATTATAGTCACGAAATCGGTAATGCGGTGAGTTAGAATTCTGAGGTTCCCAGTTTGATCCTGGACTGTGGCGAAGATTTTTTTTGTTCACGATTTAGTTGTCATCAAAGAAAAATCGTTGATTCTGCGTTTTTTACCGTCAATTTATGATGAATTATTGATGGACAAGAAATATAATCGACGAATATAAATTATTTCGAAAATAAATTGAAATAAAAATATTTGTTGTCCAACGAAATCGGTAACGTAGAAATCTCTCCGCCAAAAATCCCAAGTTGTAATATAGAATCTCAACCCTGGATCCTCATCGTGGGGTCATTCGTGTCCTCCGGAATTTTTACAATGCCATTCTCCAACCACATTGAACGACCATTTCAAATGTCATTACGACATAGAAAATTTTGTTCCAAATATAAAATAATGATTGTATCGTAAAGTACGCTAGTTACACAATATTTCAAATATTTTTACAAAATTTTTCGCTAACAATAACAACCCGAAAGATTCAATGGACACAAGTGACCCCACGACGATGATCCAGTATCAATAATGTAGCAACATAAATACGCCCATAAACGTCAAAGCTTCAAAACGAACAGGATAAAATATGATTTTCCACGTGTTCGCGAATGGAAAGTTCAGCATACGGTTTTGCATAACAGAATTTGGGGAGGAGGGGAGGACTTTATTTTCCTGCGCAAAATATTCCATCGAACGTCGGACGATTTGTCCCAGTGCTGGACCGATAAATCGTCGGTAATCGACGTAGTTCAAGTGCACCAAGACGTCCATTATTCCAATCAAAAGACAATCGTCGACTCACCGATATACAACCCGATCGACGACTCGGTCACAATAAACATCTCAGCGTTCTCACATGGCGAGTCGCGGGCGAGATCGGCTACCGGGGGGCGCCACACGCTATGAGGTGGACCCCTCTGGTGGTAAGAACCCGCTACTAAAACAAGACATACGGTTATAAAGCTGTATGAGATATATCGCATTCTCGTTTCTTGTGTATATCCGACAACAACCTCAGCCACACCTTTCACCGACACCCAACCTGGGGGCCCTCTCGCACAGAACCGCCTCAGCTAACCCCACGGTTAGCCATCAGCCACGATTCCACCGAGACGAGTCTGTTTTAGCTGCTGCCTGGGCTCCTCGCTCTAAAAAAAAACGAAAAAACGACAAATGAGGAAGAAAAAAAAAGAAAAAACGTTCTCTCGGCCTCGCCGAAGACTCAACCCGAAGCCCCGTCGGTTGGTCTCGGCTCTGGCGAACGGGCTTGGTCCCGATCAAGCCGACTAGCGTGTTCTCCACCAAGCTCCGGATGGCGCTGTCCGATCTTAGCGGAGGACCCACAGTGAATAACGGTACAAACTCTCTCACCGCACTTCGTTTAGCCCACCAAACATACACACACACACACATATATATGTAGGTTTACCGACACACCGGCCAGTGGTTGTACGTTATCCCGGATGATATCGGCTAGCGGTGTGTCCGAAGACCGTAAGATGGCTTCGGGGCAATTTTGGAGGGGTTCCTCTCCCGGCAGATCAATGATCCGCCGACGAATTCTGGACCACAACAAAAAAAAAATACGAATGGCTGTGATGATTTCTTTTAGCGTGTTTTCGTTTCGTTGGTTGCGAATCAGAGTTCACGAATGTTCAGAATTTCTACGGTGAAAAAATTTCGAACATGCGAGAACTTGCGATTGTCGAATTTTTCGACTGATCAAAATTCTGAAAAAGTTTTTACAGGTATAGTGGCGTAACTCGTTTGATTCATCCTAGAGTTCTCAGTCGGGGTAACTCCTTACCCCAGCGAATTTTATCTAATCTTGTCTTTTTCAATTTTTCAATGATTTCCCATCGCTGCAATTAGATTTTCCACCGAATGGAATTCTGAAAATTAAAAAAAAATTAATAACAATCGCATCATTATGGTCCTTGATGTCTGAGGGAAAGATTTCGGTGGGTGTGAGAAGTATCTCGAGTAATAAGGAAAAAAATTAGGAGACTAAAATGAATTGTGGGGCAACTCGATCAAGTTTCCAAATTACAGTTGCCCAATTGCAGCTTCTGCAATCTTTACGCCACTATACCTATATATAAGTATAGACGTTATCGAAACTTTGATCCGTCGAAACTCATTAATATCGAAGTTCCGCGTGGGGTACTTTCGGACCCCAGTCATGAGTTCCGGGGTTAAAAAAAAAACATTGCCGTTCGGAACGTTGGCGAGTCGGAGTCGTGACCCTTCGAGATCGATTTTTTTTTCTTTTTTCGCAACCATGACCGTTCGAAACTTTGCCCGTTCGGATGTATGGACGTTCGGAACCGTGCACGTTCGAAAAATCGACGTTCGAAACATTCTCAACATTTTGAACAGTGGAAACATTGAAAAATTCGAAACTTCGAGAAGCCACCCGTTTTGTCGACCCAAAATTCAGCCTAGCGGACGGAACTTGATGGGGGATGGTTAGGGGGTGGGGGGGCTTTTCGTTTTTCCGTCGCCACGGAGCATTTACCGCCTCGTCCTGTCGATGGTTGTACGCAGACGACGGTCGACGGCACACCCGACGAGCCAAGCCGAACAAAAGAGCGGGTTCGGGGCTGCCGCATCAGCCGCCGCCTGTGCCTCGACCCTTCGTCGCTCACGCACGGCCCTTGTGAAAGGTTCCTCGTCGGCAGAAGCAGCAGGGCCGCGCCGCGCTCGACCGACCCTCTTCTTCCAGGCAACGGTCCCTCGACGGCACGGCAGTGCCACGGACGACGCCTGGGTAATAACCAGGGTGGGTTCTTTCGCCCGTCGACCGTGCGCGCTTCCAGCTTCACCCTGAGCCTGAGCTCTCTCTCTCTCTCTTTCGGGCTTCTCGCAACCCCGAATCCTCGACAACAATAGTCCGAAACGTTTTTCGTTCCCGTCGGCTTTTCGGCCGCCCCACAAAACCTTCCGAACTTAACGTCGGGGTAACCTCCCTTCGATTCTTCCCTTCGAAACTCTCCAATAGCTTTTTTCGTATACACTCGTCGACATCCCCTGCACAAGCAACAACCACGACCACACGGACTTTGGCACTATCCGGTTATTATTATTATTATTATTATTATTATTATTATTATTATTATTCATTATTATTATTTGTATTATAATAATTATTGTTCAGGTAATCATTATACATTTTTAAATTGTCATTATTTATATAATTATTATTATTATTCATTGTTTTTGTTTATGCAATCATTATAATTTTTCAAATTATTATGATTTACGTATTCTTCATGATTTGTCGAATTATTATTATTAACGTAATAATTATAATTTTCCAAACAATTGTTATTCATATAACAATAATTATTATTTACATATAAATCCATTATAATTTATTATTATTATTGACATATATAATAATTATCTCAAAAAGTTTGCGCAGAGTGGACATTTCGAACCTTTAAATAACGACGACGATTATTATTGATCTTTGCGCTCTTCCGTAATGAAAAGAAACAAAATAACCGGATTACAAAATGTTCATCCATCATTTTCTATCATATGACCTACAATTCATTGAGTGGTCTTTAGCAAGTGTATTTTTCATAAGTTCGAAGGCTCGAAACCTTGGAAGATTTTTCCTTAATCTCGATGGGTTTGCGATTGTGACGCAAATTTCGACGATTTTCATTTTCGGAACGTCGAACGTAGGGGTCGAGGATGAGAATCACTGGGTCGCGTATAGATCTCCGAACGTTTAATCCGGGGAACCCCGGACCGGACACTGATGTCCCCGCGGGGCCCGTTCGTGCCCCCGGGGCCCGTTCGACGTCGTACCCTCGTCAACGTTACCTCGAGCCGGCTCGGGGCTGCAGAGACGACGATTTCTCGGGTTCGCCCTTCGGGCTCTTCGTCTACCTGCGGCCGTTCGGACCCCGAAAAAAAAAAATATGGATATATTTTTTCACAGGTATAACAAAATTCACGGCCCCGCTGTAGGCACGAACCTGTGAAATTCGTGTTTCATCCGGTCGATTTTCGAATCTACTCATCTTCATCACCTTCGCACATTCCTTTCATTCTTCGCCATCTTCGCACTTATCTAAAAAGTATATATATAGGTATATATACATCAATATGTATGTACCTGTAATTTTCAATTCAAACTATTTACATTTTCACTCTATCGTGTACTGTCGAGTAATAAAAATAATTATGACTAAAAGGGCGGTATTTATATCCAACCCTGTGTTCATCACAATATCTCTCTTCCGGTTGTTCCAGTCCTTTCTCAGCACGTCTTCGAGATAATTCCGTGGGGTATTTGTGGGTCAGGGTGTCATCATTCGCTCGTAGCTTCGGGCAACGGATGTTGTCGGTCCTTTCCAAAGTCGAAAATTATATATATGTATATATATATATATCCAAAGAATATACAGTTTCTCTATAGTATTGGCCATACATGTTTATATCCAAACTGTATAATGGAATCCGTATAAAAACAATACGAAAATCTAACGTTATTTATATTTGTTTTATCATACGTTATTTATACACACACACATATATATATATAAACTATACGGCGCCTATAAAAAAATGACATACAGTTTCTCAAATCGACAAGCGAAGAAAATTTTTTCGCGTGTCGATTAAACATTCTCTTTATGTCTTTTTCGATTATTAGTTATTCAAATTGTGCATGGATCGCATATAGTTTGTACATAGACTATATCGTATGAATTATATTATATGTATGCTCAATACTGCAAACATTTTGTCCACCTGAATTTCGTCACAATCGCGAATCTTCATTTTCATTTCGAAGGCGGTCTATTTTATTCCGGACGTTAATTGCCATTGATAATTTGACAACCCTAAGTTGTCAACTATGCACGTCCTTGTGGGTCACGAATTTTTATGATTCGACATTACTTTTCTCGTGAATTTCGATAGCAGAGAGAAAAATAATTTTAGGGAGTGGGGGTGGGTGAAGGGCGCAATCTGATCCGAGAAAGAGCGCAGGAGGAAACTCTTCGAGATGTATACATGTGTATATATATATATACGAATATAAAAAAGACGGAATAGGGGCCGCCCGGCTCTTTTTTTTCCCTCGTGGCAACGCTCCCCCTATTTTCATCGTGGATGGGGAACGCGAGACGCAACGTCGAACGAGCGAGGGAAAAGCACGCGGGAGAATACCGGCTCCCCTCGTCTCCCACGCGCAAGGGGACGCCCTTACTCCGTCGTTTGCCATATGGCCCTTTTTGTTGCCGCTCTATCCTGCCCCGCGTAGGTTTATTCCCTCAAACTTTCATCCACGTTGGTTATTTATATGTTACACATATATATAACAATTTGATTCATTCACAAACGAACGCAGAGATTAATATAAGGTACTTTGACAATTAAAAAATCTAGATATGTATTTAACCCTACAACTCATGACTCATTAATATTGAGTTAACGAAAAATCCTTTTCAAGACTGAAAAAACGGGGAAGAAAATTAGCATAAAGCTCATTTTTTCGAAGTTTCGCGTGGGGTACTTTCGGACCCCAGTCATGAGTTCCGGGGTTAAAAAACAAAACAATTTTGGACAATCTCAATTAAAAATAAAATGAAAAGAAGGAAATGGGTAAAAATATTTCAATAGAAAAATAGCATCTTGGATCTTTTGGATCGTTGAAGCGGATCGATCGATTAATCATCCCCCCCCCTCCTCGATCCGCTTCACCCTACGACGTTTTTTCCTCCGCGCAAGAGTGACGGGATTCGACCCGACACACAAGAAATCCAAAATCGCAGAAAACTTTGAGTACAAAAGTTGTCAGCCCCGACGTGGCGCGAATTTATATCGTGGAGTGGGGGGTAGTGGGGTGCGTTCTGACCCTCGTGGATCTCGCATCTTCTACCCTCTCGTCGTTTCCCCGGGTGTTTGATCCCCCCAGTGCGAAGGGTGCGGGGGGCCACTGCGTGGATATCGCACGTGGCTCGGTCCCTCAGCCCCACAGGCTCTGCTACAATTGTCCCTCGTACTTTACTACCCTGTCGCATTTGTGTATTTGCGCGAGGAAGAGATGAACGCGCCTGATCAACGATCGGTCTCACATATAATCCGCGATATTGACCGACATTTGAAACAAAATAAAATAAAATGAAAAAAATGAAAATTGAACCAAGATACTTTTTTCTTTCATCATCGTTGCGCAGTCCTTTGAAACGTCACTCGCGTCACGGGCTCAGACGTCCGTGAGCGCAATATTACACATACATATACATATGTATAAGTATATATATGTATATAACAAAGCCAAAAAAAATGTATAACACGAGAACGTTGTATAAAAAAAATATAAAATTTATAAAAAATGTAATAATAATAATATGATAAGTATATCCATTATACAAACAGTTGAAAAGAGATACATACAGACTGTATGAGAGTCTGTATATAGTTTCTATATGGAATTTTTCATGTATAACAAATTAAATACAACGGTATTTAATATTTGTCGGTGATATCCAATATATAATAGATTTACATATAAATTGTACATAGACTGCATTGTTTTTGTTTACAGATCATATACAGTATGATTTATTTATAAATGCTATGTGTTCAAATTTTCTATAGATTGTAAACAGTCGATATACAGTGTCTAGACAGATTATACATGGCGAATTCTATTGAAAAAATACATACATTCTGTATACAGATTATACGTACATTTTTTTACCTGGTCATATATATATATATACTTATGTAAAATTTTTTTCTTCAACTTGGCTATGTATATATGTACGTCAACACCGAGCGGTCGCGGCGATGATTTCGCGGGTCGCGAGAGAGAGAAGAGAGAGAGAGAGAGAGAGAGAGAGAGAGACCGCCCAAGCGTTTTCCCCGCAATCTTATCCGCGTCTCGAGATTGCGTTCGGCTAATCTCGGTTGGACTTTATACACATCGTCGATGCGTCGTCATCTTTCTCATCGTACGCGATAAATTCTCTCCACGAAATATAATTTACAACTTAAAAAAAAAAAAAAATCAAATAAAAACAAATCTTCCGAAAGCTTCGAGCCGACTTGACGTTAAAAATATATATATATGTATGGGTAACTCCACGACAAAACGTGGAATATTTTTAAAAAATCATGACAATCGCAATGAAAATTTTTTTTAAAAAGTTAAATACAGTTATTTTTTTCAAACAATAATCGAGCAATGTAAAATGTTTGGTCGAGCCGGTGTTGCGGAGTCGAGTCGCGAACGATGCGCGAACTCGCCGTAGCGTCGCGAGGTTTTCATATCTGTTGGGTTCGGCCCGCGCGAGTCCGCAGTGTGGAATAACCCATACCTAACCCCAGTCCGTCGCGTCCACGACTCGTGGGACATATATATATATATATATATATATATATGTATCTACATATACGTATGTATGAATATATGTACGGGCGACGTATATATGTGTGTGTGTGTGTGTAGAAACGGTCCGCCGCTACGAGTCCCCTTTCGAAAATAACACTCGGCCGGTTGACGTCATGCCCGTCATGAGGCACCGCCACCGCCGCCGCCGACGACGTCGCTGCCGAGGCCGCGCACGGCCTCGGGTTCGCTAACGAGCGCGCGACTCGCTTCTCGAGTCGCGGCGCGATCGGCCGTTCCCGATCGTCGAAAAAATTTCTCACTTCGGCTTTATACCTATATGTTATACATATAATAGCAAATTTATATTGTTTTCTTACAATGTAATGGTGGACATTTTTTTTTTTTTTTTCATCGTTGTTGTTTCAAAACTTTTTAGTAACACTGGGTGAATTGCGATCGCAGCAATTTTTTTTTTCAACCCAGCATACTCTGACACGTTAACTTGGAGAAAACCTTGGAAAAAAAATTATATCATTTTTAGTAAAAGAAAAAAAGTCGTTTTTCTGGTTTTTGTTGATCTTTGGAGTCCTTTTTTTTTGGCATATTAAAAATGATTTTCTGAGTGTTATGAGAAGTTATGCTTGCGAAGAAAGGTTTCGAAATACGGTTAGAATTTCTTTACAAATGCTTGAGGACGTTGAGGAACATCGTGGATGTTACTTAAACGTCCTTGACTCATTTTTTATCTTTCACGCTTGAATGTCGAAAAGGGGAAGATCGTACGAAGAATCTCACCTTAATGAATCTCACCTCCATGTGATTGTATTTGGCCACATTAAAATCTGACTAGTGTTATCTCGGAATTTACACAAAAATCAAAATCGAAAAAAATTTTCTGCTAAACTTGTGTTCTATCTTTATATCCTAAAATTCATCGAACCAAGGGTCTTCTTGATGACACATTTGCCACGGGCCCTCGCCGGTCGTCTCAATCCCAGAACTCATCACTGGGGTCCGAACGCACCCCACGCGAACTATTAAAGAACGATCTTTAAACGAGCATAAAAGCATTTTAAAAATCTTTTAAAAAATGCTAAAATAGATCTCGCAGTTTCTTTTTTACGATCCAATGGTTGTTTCATAACTTTATTGCACATTCATTTATTTTTCAACTATTTGACGTTCGTTCCCCAAAAGACCCAGTATGAGAAACGAGGGTTAACAAAATCATATCTCTCGCACACCATTCTCTTCCTTATGGAAATGAAAAAACAACCGAAAAAGACCTAAGAAATTCTGTTTATCGATACAGGACCAGTTATACGATCAAGAAAAGCGTGTGGGGTGCGTTCGGACCCCACGTCATGCTCTCAAAGCTACATCATAATAAAGTTCACGAGTCGTAGGATCTTAATCCGACGCTGACGACGAATATAATGACACGCGAATTGAGCAATCATCGGGGTCTCGAAATCACACCGAGGACCTCGTAAGGCGCCACGTAGCGCGCCTCCCATCAACCCTCATCCTCGTGTCCCTCGTTAGCGATGGCGCTCGCGCGTGGTCCACGTTACAACCGGGACCCCCCCGGTCACGGGGGCTTGCAAACAATCACGTAGTACCGCACGCGCGCACGCTCTTTTACCTTTCTTCCGTCTTTCATTCGTACTTTGCCTCGCTTCTCGTCATCCTCAATGCACGTCGAGGGACGGACGGGTTGTGGGGCGAAGGGGGGGGGGGGGTTGTGTATGCTATGCACCAGACGCGACAGCTTGACTTTGATTTATGAGCTGTTGAAAGTCGAGCGAGTGCGCCTGCGCGGGGGCGAATCGCGTTCCATGCTGCGCCTCTACTAATCCGTTACACTGACCCCCCCCCCCCCCCCCCCACCCCGCTGCGACGTCGCCAACGAGCTTTCCCGTCCTCCGGCAAGGTGTTTGGTACTTATCGCTGCCCGTGAAACACACCCCACTGAATTTTCCTCGATTCAACAAGTGCCTCTCTCGCGGTGCATGCATTATATCCGCCTTGCCAGATACAAAAGGGCCAACTGTGACAGGTTTTCGACTTTCCTTATTGTACCCGCATTGTCACAGTCACCGCCAATGTGACTCGTATGCTTTCTTTTGTTTTATTTATTCCACAATCAGCAGCCTGATTTTCATAAAATCATATAAATGAAAATGAAATGATAATTGAATTATTTTCATAAAATCACATAAATGAAAATTGATTCGGTTGGAGGATTGAGCAATTTGTTTTTACACGAGGGTAGTACACGTGCCATCATTATGATTACGTTATTGTTATTAATTTGACTTATAACAGCGTTTATGGTCATGAAAGTACCACGTGGGGGGACTCTTCGTGGGCCTCGACGAAGTCGATCGTGCGACGTTACCGTGGCGACATCTAACGGTCATCCGTTGAACTCTCACATCGCGCATACATTACATACATATATATTATCACTGCCGTGTGATAACAAACCGAGATCACGGAGTGGGGAAGAGATTGTGAGCACGGACCGTCCACTTACATTCTCAACGTGGCTTTTTTTTTTTTAATTTTTGCTCGTACAATTTTGTTGGCAAGTTTCCTCAAAAGTCGATAAGGAAGATCCCTATTGTGATCTGATAATTGTCGAAAATTTCATGGACAACGATCGGGAAAATTTGACCAAATCGCAGAAGATGCATATATACGTGTCATACATATCTACACACGTTCGCGACTCAGTAGCACACATAGAGATCCGTATGACACGGCCGAACTCGTGACTAACATCCTTCTATTTTCTCTTCTTCTTTTTTTTCCTTCCTCCACGAAGCATCCATTCCAATGATGACTTCTTCATCCACGCGCACTGGCAGAGGGCAATCGTGCGGGAACTGCGGGTTGGGGGGCGAGGGGCTCAGCGGGGGGCGTCGGGGGGGGGGGGGGACATCTGACGTCATTGTTCATTGCTCGTTCTCGGGAGCGAGCCGAGGCTCTGACTCACGAAGAACAACGGGCCGAGGTCCGTCCGGTCCCTTGTTCTTCGTCCCAGTCGAAGGCAGTAAGCCTCAAAAAATTCATGCTTCATTACCAAATACAACTTTTCAAACGATTTATCCGACAAACATTGTTTTTTTCCCTTGATCTAAAATTTTTTTCATTTGCAAAATATAAAAATAATTGAAAAAAAGAAATAAAAATGATACATTATTCAGTTTTTTTTTTTCTTATAATTTTTCAAACGAATGACAGTCAACTAATCTCTGTTTTTTCTTTCTCGTTGTTACAGAGCTGTGCAATGATGGGTCTGCAGGCCACCGCAGGAAAACGAAAGTTGGAGGGAGGCGTGGGCTGCATGGAATTCGACATGGAAATGGGCGAGAGCCCATCGAAGCTCGGTCGCGTGGAGGGCAGTTGGTGGGCGATGGAGGACAGTTATACACCCCCGATGAGTCAAACTTCCGGTTCTTACTACGACATGGAAGTTAGTTTGCCGTGTATGCAAACGAATCCCTGTCAATCCGCGGCCAATTCGCCACCCGCGGCCACCCAATTGCACAATCCAACGTCACAACACTATTACCATCAGCGAGTCGGTCATGCGGGTGGCGCTTCGGTCGGCGGTGCCATGAGCAACAACGGTTATCAACAATTGTCGAGACCCCAACCCCAATGGGGCGTGATACCTCATCATTACGAACCCCCGACGATACGAAGAGAAGAAAATGGCAAGAGTTATTTGGAATTGGGTTCGAGTTATCGGGCGAACGAAAGATGTTGCGAGGGTTCGAGATCGAGTTGGTGCAGACGCGGCCGAGCTTGTTATCGTCAACGACGATTAGCCGTGTTGAACATATCGATGTGCAAACTCGCGAGGTATCGTCAATTTCCGGATCCGAGTCTTCATCGTTCGGTATTGATATGCAATACGCTGAGGCATTTGGAACGTGAGATGGAACGCGATCGCAGTCCACCGCCCATGGAACCCGTTGTGACACCACCCATGGCGCAACTTCAACAACCCGAACAGGGACGTTTGACGCCTTTTCCCATTATGACGAATTCGGGGACGGACGCCGATGCGGATTCCGGAATTGGCGACAGCGACGACAGTCGTTCGATCAATTGGGGAAGCGTTTTGTCGTTGTCCAGCCAATCGCCGTTGGATCCTCTCAACAACAACGAACTGTTGGACGTTGACATAGGGCCCGAACTCGATTTGGATTTCATGCCCGGATGGAAACTCACGCCACTGTCAGCCGATGACATTCTGAGAAGTACAAACGCGGCGGTTGCCGCTGCCGCCGCTCAGGAACAACAACAACAACATCATCATCAGTCGCCGTTGTCAGCGTTGACGTCGTGCGTCACCTCACTCACGGCATCGTGCCCCATGACCAACAGTTGCAACGGCTCGGCCGTTGTAAATTCGTCGAACAATTGCGGCAACGGACACGCGGAATCGCTAATGTGCGTAGGTTCATAGCCACCAATTCTCACGTCGCTCAGTCAACTCATCGATTCTTATCCCATAACGTCACAGGGCAAATAGTACCGATCGGGATGAATTAATTATTTAAGAGTAATATGAATTAACGTGATAACGCGTTTATTCGGGGGTCCAAACAACCGGACGTGAAATTTTTTTTCACGTGTTGAAACGCTGTCGATGTGCGTGAGAAACGTGTTGAGGTTGTTTTTTTTTTTTTTTTTTAATTTCATTTCGGGGTAACGTCGCCGAAAAATTGTTTGTATGTCGCTTTGTTCTTACGACGGCTCGTGTCAATTACAATGCCAATCGGATTGATAACCATTTTTTATTTTTGTTAACGATTCGAATATGAACAATTTTCCGTTCACGTTCGTTTCGCGAAATTATGTCGTCGAAATTTTTATTTGTCAATGATTGTTTGATAATTCGCAGTCAATGAAGATGCGAATATCGAGAATTTTTATTTAATTCCGAATTTTGGGAATTTTGCGTTTTGAAGATTGAACAAAAAAAATTAAAATATATATATGTAGACATATATATATGATGAACGATAGAGATTTGGTGTGAGATTTGGGAACGAACGAAGGTTGAACAGTGTGGATCGGAGGGCTTCAACGTTCGTGGGTAACCCGGGCCGGCGATGCGGTGGAACAGCCTTCAATGACCAAGGAGAATCAAGGATCTCCCGTAGAGATGAATTTTTTATTCTTTTATTTTTTTCGTTTTATTTAAGGAATTATTTTTTTAAATATATTTTTTTTTTCGTTTTTTTTTTTTTTTTAATATTTTTTTTATTTGACGAATCCTTGACGCAAATCCTTTTCCAGAGCATTCTGCGAATTGTCATCGCTCGCCTAGCTTGCCGACGTTGAGGACTGTCGAACATCTCGAAAAAAAAAACTTCGTTCGTTCCAATCTCATCAATCTCGAATTATTCTCACGAAAAAAAAAAAAAAAACGTGAACTGCGACAAATTAATGTTACAATCGAGCGGTACTCAACGGCGAAGAAAAACGCCACACCGTGGCCTACGCTCGCGATAACAAAAGAAAAAAACAAAAAATAATAATAATATACAGACAACACGCAAGTCGTTATATACATTGGTGCTAGGATGCCTAAAACCTGGTGCTTTCTCTCTTCTTTTTTTTTCACGTCTTCGTCGAGTGACCATATGCTCGACAATACACAATTATACATATATATATATATATATATATATACATATATATTATTTTTTTAAATCACATCTGATTCGATGGTGGGAGAGAAAAAAAAAGAAACGAAGGCAAACACGCTCGGACGAAACGTTAACAATATTATATCGCAAACGCGCCAATGATCTCTCGTAGAGCAATCTACAATATAAAAAAAAAAACACTTTATAGAAAGAAATAATAATAATTATGCGAACAAGCGATTTTGTTGCGATCGATCTCGAGCGTGCTGTTGGTTGTTCTTTTTTTTTAGTTTTTTTTTTGTTTGCTGGAAAATGTTCGAAGAAGGTTCGAACGAAACGAATCTTCGTCAAAATTTCTGACTCATTCATACACACACACACACACACACACACACACGATACGAAACGTACATAGATTCATTGCACAACGAGAGCAGCTAATTTACTTAAAAAGAAAGAAGAAAGAAAACAATTTTTAAAAAAACGATAACCAAAACCGTAAAATAAAAGCTAAAATGGTAATTCATTCACTCGACTGATGATTTGAGAAACTTGAAGAAAAAAAATGAAAAAAAAAAAAAAAAACAAAAAAAAACAGAAGACGAAAAAAAAAACAAAGATGACTTGCGGAGTTTGATTTGTCGAATGAGAAACTTGCAAACACGACGTACTACATTCGATCGGTCTTTTGACGTTCTTTTCTATCGATTAAAAAAAAATAGAAAAAAAATCGAAATGTCAGGGATTTTTTTTTCTCACCCGTTAACGAGAAACCAAAAAAAAAAAAGAAACGTGGAAAAAACATTTTTTCTTTCGTTTAAAAATCGAAGCGACGAGCAATATTACTTTTAGCAACGGGCAAAGGGTTGGAATCGTGACCGAGGATTTAACAATTGTACGTCGAACTTGCATGTGTATTGTCGCACCGATTTTTTTGTTGTGTACCGAGCGAGCGCGAGAGTCGCGTACTTATGCGTACGTTTAAAAAAAAAGTTATTATTATTGTTATTTTTTTCACACATTGAAAAAAAAGGAATGTTTTCATATTTTATTTTTCGCCGCATGATATTCCGGAAAAGCAAATTGGACAAACGCCATTAGATATTATTCACGTGTAGAGAAACGAAGTGATAAAACAGAAAAAAAAAAAAAAAGTGAAAATTCGTCCATTGCGAACGTCCGTGAATACGATTTCGAAAAAAAAAAAAAAAAAAAAAATGACCATTAATCGCGTCTCTCACGTTCCCTCGGCTACCATAATAAAACCCATTGAGCCACGGAATAATATCTAGCAATACTCGAAACGGAGATTGAGCGATAACGATAGAGAAAAAAAATAATTGAAAAAAAAAAAAAAATAGTATCGACGAACACGACGAACAAAAAAAAAAAAGAATTCTCGCCTCGTCGTCGTTGTCGTTTACGACGTTACTGCATGGGATTCACGTTAATTGGCACAAAAAGAACGAACATGAAAAAAAAAAATATGTTATCAACGAAAAAAATTGTAAAACGTTGCAACGCTTAACATCAAGGACGAAAAAAAGGACGGTGGGTGACACTGATGAATGGACAATGCGCGATGTGAGAGATTGAAAAGCGTGGCGGCGGCCATACGCGGGGTGTGTGGATATTGTACGATAAGTCGTCGTGGTAAAAATGCGTATAAATATAAACACCATACATATATATATAAACAAATATATATATTACATTCGGTGACTACGAAATGAAATTTTGTAAATAATGTAAATAGTAAGAGTGCGAATGCGTATCGAGGGTGGTGCGGGAATGCTTGAAAATGAGTGTGAACGAGGGGTGGTTAAACGTTTAAGCGATGCAGATATAAGTATAAAGTGAAAAAAAATTATATACATAAGATATTATTATATATTATATATAAATATATATATATATATATACATGAACAAGAATTATATATATAAGATTATTATATATATTTACCTTGGTAAGTGATACAAGGCGTTCGCAGGGCCTCGCTCGATTGCCGATAATGTTGATCCATTGAATCCCGTTTATTGCGCAAACGCACCGATCACGAATAAATCCGAAATTTCATTTTTTATTAAAAATCGTATTTTCTGTTCACGCGGTTGAAATTTCAGTCGACGAACCTTTTCCTCCCCACTCTTTCTCTCTCCCACTCACACGTTTCACAAAAGCGTCGGTCCATCTTCGTCGATCGAGAATCGTGTTCGAGATCCGAATCGACAAACAAATATTGCCTGGTCGTCGTTCATTGAGACTCATCCTGGAAATGAGCGTTTATGATTTTACTTTTTTAAACAAATTTTTTTTTTTCGTTCTTGTTTTTATATTTTTTTATTTCCATTGGCACTCCCACACGTTTCTCGAACGAAATTTCACGCTGGTCGTGATATTTCGCGACGGTTTGGATTGACCAAAACGTTTGCGTAAAAAGTCACAGTGGTATGACAAAAAAAAAAAAATTGTCGCCGATCCGAATTGCATCGAACCGAATGGAACGAAAAAAGGGAGAAAAGGGGAGGCTGGTGCGTCCATAATGCACGCAATTAAGTTCCTATTATACACATGTACACTACCGTCGGATATTATCAGGACACTAGCGAGGCGTGCTCGCAGAAATAACTTCTGTCTTTGACCGTCGATAACTTCACGACAAATAAAGCTAGAGACTTTTTGAAACCACCGTTAGAAAGATAATGAATATCTGAATCCATTGATATTTTTTGAATAATATTTCAATGACTAAGTACTGAGATAGCGTGTAAAAGAAATTGAAAGAAAAAACGGATTTTTCCGAAATTTTCTATCTCGACTTCAACTCATGGCCAAAGTTGGGAAAATTTTTTCAGAATTTTGGAACTTCCCACGTATGATCTCTGAAACATTACCTGTAATTTGAGCACAAGAAGTATGAAAAATTTTCTGGGGTTCTTGAGATATCATGAAAATTGTGCAGGCGTGCGTGCGTCGAGCGCAGGCCATTGATTGCACGAATCGACGGTCTCGCTCGCTTGTTTTCTCCGGGGAGCAGGATCGAAACGGACCATGAGTATAACGGGCGCTTGTACGCGTTACCCTTTTAGAACTATATTTTTATTCTAATATACATGCATGCATTTTTTCAAATTTAGCATGACCCGCAATGATATAGAAGAAATTATTATTTTAATGCTTCAAAGAAATTGAACTGCTATAAAAATATAGTTCTGAAAGGGTACCGCGTACAAGCGCCCGTTACACTCATGATCCGTTTCGGTCCTGCTCCCCGGAGAAAACAAGCGAGCGAGACCGTCGATTCGTTTAATCAAGGGCCTGCGCTCGACGCACGCACGCCTGCACAATTTTCATGATATCTCAAGAACCCCAGGAAATTTTTCATACTTCTTGTGCTCGAATTACAGGTAAGGTTTCAGAGATCATACGTGGAAAGTTTCAAAATTCTAAAAAAATTTTCCCAACTTTGGCCATGAGTTGAAGTCGAGATAGAAAATTTCGGAAAAGTCCGTTTTTTCTTTCAATTTCTTTTACACGCTATCTCAGTACTTAGTCATTGAAATATTATATAAAAAATATCAATGGATTGAGATATTCATCACCTTTCTAACGGTGCTTTCAAAAAGTCTCTAGCTTTATTTGTCGCGAAGTTATCGACGGTCAAAGACAAAAGTTATTTCTGCGCGCACGCCTCGCTAGTGTCCTGATAATATCCGACGGTAGTGTATGTCTAACCGAGAATCAATTAGTCGTTTTTTGAATCAAATCGAAAATCGATCCAACGATCGAGCCTGTGTTTCGCAAAATTATTGTTCGGCTTGTTTTGTTAAAGAAAAAACAAAAAAACAACGACGCAAAATAATGAATTTTTTTTTAATCGTAACGCCATTCGCTCATTGGGGATGATAATTGTTATCGGCACGATCGAGCGCGTCCAAGCGACACCGTAAGAAAATTAAAAAAAAAAAAAAGAATAAATAAATAAAATCTAGGGCAGGAAAGACAACCACACTGTACATTGTAAATAGTAGATCAGATGACGAAGGTTTACAGAAAGACAGAGTTAAAGTTGCATCGAAAAATCTACGCCGTGTCCAACCGTGGCGATCACACGATCGTACGACGCTAACGCGTTTCGTCAAAATAAATTCTATCGATGAAATGAAATAAATGAATTTAAACAAATTCAATTGGACTTATTTATTATTGGTATTGAACCGTGCAATCCGTGTTTCCGATTGTGCAAATCCGTTTCTCGAAAGAAACGAAAAAAAACAAAAAAAACAAAACAAATTGAACAAACAAATTAATCATATTTTTTTTCTCAAATAAGAGGCTCGATTATGCACAAATAAAAAAATGAATCATCGTCGTTGCGCGTCCATCGTTTGATCGCTTCGAATTCGCGGCGTAATCTTTTAATAGATAATGAAAAAAAAAAACAAAAAAAAAAACAAAAAAAAACAAAAAAATACAAAAAACGAAAAAAAAACAAAAAAAAAAAAATCTTAGAAAAGTTGTAAGATGCACAGTGTATAATCTAAAGAGCGCATCGATCACTCGGATTATTTTCCGTACTTCGCGTAACGACCGCGTGAAAAAAATAAAAAATAAAAGAGAACGAAAAAAAAAAAAAAAAAAAAAAACTTTTTGTGACCCGCTTTCGCACGCAACGTGAGATTAACGTACTCGTAATCGATGCGTCAAAAAACAAATTAGAAAATTTAAAAAAAATTAATAATAATGACGAATTCAATAAACGAGGATTTTCGGCGCGCAATGCAAACCCATCAACTTCGAGGTTTATAAATTACAATAACTCTAGTCGTAAGCGGTTCGAAAATGCGGCACGCTAACGAGTGGTCGAACGTTGTTTTAGCAGTGGGCGTTGTACCACCAATCGTTTTACCAAAATGCTAACCACGGCGGAACGAACACTGAAGACGTAACAAACAGCAACAACAACAACAACACAAATATGGACAACGGCTATTTAAAAAGAAAAAAAAGAAAGAAAAAAACAATAAAGAGTATTATTCTATATATAACAATGAATCGTTGATTGCTTCGCCATCGACCTGACCTGCATTCTGCATTCCTGCCCAATATCACAATCGGTCCCCCTATTACTTGAGGATTTGTAATCAGGGGTGAAATAAATTTAACATTCGTTGAATTTGATTTTGCGTTGTAAAAAATAATAATTGATAATCATGATATTGATACGATATTTAAACTGACTTTATGCAAATGGACACTTGGTAAGTATATCGGGATAGATCCATCGTGCCACGAAGAACATAATCAACGCTTGGCCAACGTAATAAATCGTTCGCTGAATTTTGATCAATTTTTTAAACATACGACCCGCGACCGGTGCCGTTGACATTGGATCATTGAGCAAGTAAGTTCGTATACCGGCCCAAAAAGCATAACAATACTTGTCCCAATCGAATTTTCGCAAATCGCTGTAGAACAATGTTGCGTCGCGTTTGTTCAAACGGTTCCACACTTAACGCATTCTCGGCACGTGTATACGCCAATTTCCATTGACGTAATGTTGCAACGAGTGAGCATTTTGCGTGACGAGTTTCCACGCGCCGAACATTCTGAAAACACGAATCGATAAGTCGGACGGTAATAGTTGTTTCGTAGTGGTTGACATTTTTTTCGGGTTTTTTTTTTTTCAGTTGTTTAAGGGAAGAGTAGCTTTTTTACTTTCGGTTTTCGAATAACTGCATTTTTGTGGAAATTTATAGTCTTCGGAATAATCGTTCGCAAAATTATCAAGATATTCACAAGAGTGACGAAGTTAGTGAGATTTGAAAAAGCGGGAATAATAACGCGATTGTGCTGTTGATCTTTCGCGAATTTGTTCTGGAACTTTATTGTACATTGTGAGACTCGACCCCATCCTTTCTTCATACCACGATCGTCATGGTATATCATAGAATAAGAGATTCATTTGAAGGAGAAACGTCTACGGTGTGGCGCCGGAATTGATGATTAGGTGCAAGTTGAAAAAATGAATTATTATCCCTATCGAGACTGCACGAAAAAACTTGAACGCGATAATCTCGAAAGTACTTTTTTGCAGTTTTTCACCACGATATCTCAGCAATTAATGGACACACAAAAACTTCTAAATTAAAAAAACACGATTTGTTGGGGAATCCAAAGGATCTAAGGAAAAAAAATGAAAAATTTGGAATTTCTCAAAATCGTTCCACCATTTGATCGAAATTTTTTGAAAAAATACGATCGTAGGTCAGACGATAGAGACTAATCTTTTGGATATAAATATGCATGGCTTTTCAAATAATTGAGAAATTTCTCCATCATCTAGTGTTATGATAATAATATACGCGCAGTTACGTTGCAATAAAATGAACAAATGTCTAAACAATAATTCGTGAATATACACCCGAAAAGTTTCAAACAAAAGGCGACTCTCCCCTAAAATTATTTGTTCAACTCACTGCGGCTTTTCCCCTTTTACAAGCAACACCAAATCCGCCAAAAGAGCCGGAAATAAATGTATGGTTAGGTGGATCAACCACCAATAATATATGCATGATGTTTTAATCAAGTAGAAACCTGACATCTGCTTCATCGTCCCTACGTCTTGGGCTCTGTCATAAGCTTTATCCGCAAAAGTCAGCAGACTTATCGGTTTTTCCACGGTGCTACCGTAATTGTAAGCGATCGCTTCTTTTTCGGCCTCTCTGGGGGACAAATAAATTTGTAATTGAAGAATAAGATGAAGAAACAATCACTAATACGTAATGATCATTGAATGAATTAATAGACGTGGATGGTAAAATTCAACGTTATTCACTTGTTCGCTATGGCGTCCCACGTGCAGGTAATCAGTGCATTGACGCACATGTCGACGGGTGTAAAATCGATCGGATAAGTACCGCCGGGTAACGAATGGATGAAACCAACCGCGGCTCCGACAACAAGTCCCACGGGACCATTGAAGTTTCCGCACCATCCTTTTATGGGCTCTCTGTACGTCGAGATTACTGTTAAATAACAAAAATTAAAAAGAATAAAAACAAATTTTTAAAAAGTCTTTCTTTTAATTTTCATTATTTTATTATTATTTTTCTACGAAGAATAACAAAAATTGTTATTCACATTTGCACAGGTACGTCTAATCAGATAAACCGATCTCAAATGGAATTAGAAAAAAAAATCAATCAATCGTTATTTCAATGATAATAATTATTCAAAATAAATATAAATTCCTATTATACGATAAAAAAAAAAACGTCCTTCGAATGTGCCCACATACGCTCATCAAAACTCCCGATCACAAATAAATTGTAAAAAAAAAATAAATCAGATTAATTGTCATTAAGATAATGATAAATATTTAACACGAATATAAATGTTCATTCGTATTTGTATCACTCACTGACACTTGGCCTGAATATCGCGCAAGCAAAAGAAGATTGCTTGCCGCATTGCTCGACCAAACTTTCGGCAATCGACTTGGTGAAGGAATAATTGTTCGCCCATCGACCGCGAATTTGTTTCATCGCTTCCTCATCCATGCCCCGAGGACTCGCCGAATCCGCCGCGATAATGTCATTGACGACGTTCATCTCAACGGGGGGCGGATAAAATTTGTCGTCTATGTGTTGCATGTAAGAATGGGTGTAAGCCGTCGATACGTAAATGAAACCCGTCAATCTTTTGCACTCATTAGCCAATTCCAACATGTATTTCGTTCCAAATACGTTTGTGCGCAACGCAACGCCTATTTTTTCGTCGAATTTAACGTTTGAAGCGTTGTGATAAATCAGGGTGATTTCATCGATGAGTTTGGATCTGTCATCAGCGGCCATTCCCAAATTTTCCTTCGTCAAATCACCTTCGATAAGTACAACTTTTTTTTCGCAATTCGGCACTTCAGCTTTCAATCTGTCGAATATCTGTGGACACGAGCATAACATTACGATCGCGAAGACTTCGTTAACTCGTCTGATAAATCGTAAAGAACATTTGCAAAATATTGATTCGACTGTAGTATAAAAATAGTATATTATGACACTAGTACGAATTTTTATGTCACAAGGTCCGTAAATGCGGTTTGAAGCGAACGAAGTGAGCGTAAAACCGCACTTTTACGGACCGCGTAACATAAAAAATATTTTTTTTTATTTCCTTTAATTATGATGCGTGTCACCAACCAAATTGTTGAAGTATTGATTCATTCGTTTGGCGCTCGATATGTTTTTTCGGCCTGACCAAGAAATAAATTTTGTTGATATCGGGACAACTACGTAGTAGCTTCTCGACCAATATTTTTCCCACGAAACCCGTTGAACCCGTGAGGAACAACGTTTGACCAGCAAAAAATTCTTGAACTTCGCTGGGTTCGTCGCTGTGATCCACGAATTCCGTGTCATCGTTGAACCTTTTGTAAATTTCGTCCATGTTGATGAATACGTGGATTTGAAGAGAAAAAAAATTCCGGCGTTTCAATTGCACGTCGCAAACACGTATCGTCCGATTGCTTTTCGAAAGGTTTGAAAAATCCAAAGATCGGTAATATGGTTGATGAGTACGAGGCGATCACGACCAAAGCCGAGCAACGAATGAACCCAGTCGCGGGTTTTTCACGATTTCTTTAGACAACTTGGGTCACCCTGTGCCGACGTTTGTGCTCCCACCCCCGTCAACATGCGATTATCCAACGTCGCGTTCGACGTTTCATATTTATGAAATTATCCTGTGAATGGCGACCCTCGACGTGTGTCGATTTTATTACTCATTTCCATTCACATTACGATGCAGACATCCGGTCGTTGCACTGTCATTGAATGCTTCGAACATTCGAATTTTTAAATTTTGTTTTTTCATTCATACTTTGCTCTGGTACTTTAGCGTATTTTTTCTTTGTTTAATTTTAAATCGTCATATTTTTCATATGATGAACTGGACAATTTCTCTGTAAAATTACTTTCCACGTTCATCAAACAGACCAAGATAGATTTGATAAAATATTTTCGAATTGATTATACATTTTTGGCATAATGACGCGACGGTTGGTTCACACGATTAGTCCTCACACGTGCTCATTGATGAGCATTTGTGTTATAATCGTACGATCATAACTGCAAAAACGTTTCAATTGTTTTCGCAGACGTAACGGATCGAAAAATCCGAGTGATTTAAATAAAGTCATTGACAGTTTTGTGCGCTATGCAAAGTATTGATTATCGCCATTGTCTAGTAGTTTTTCATGAAAATGGTTTGCCATATTTTCACTAATTTTCTAGTTTTTTCAAAAAAAATCTTGTTTTTTTTTATTTTAAAAAAATGTCTTTCTTTTTATGTACATTTTTTTTTCAATTATCAATAGCTCGTGTAATGATACAACCTACAACGAATATGAGGTTGCGAAAAGTTTATTTAAAAGGTTATTGCCCTTACGCACTTAATGTTGCATCAACGTTGCAACAATATCGTACTGCAAGATTGCAATTTTGTAAGCAATGTTGGAAACAAAAGAAAAAACGCTGCAAGTTGAAACTTGCAATTTGCTTCCTCTGAATTGTATTGTAGTGTAATATAATGGTAGTGAACGAAGGTTCCTTTATGAGGAAGGATGAATGAGGGCGCTATGAAGGAGCATTTTTGCTTTGGTTTTCTCATAAAGGAATCTTCGTTCACTTCCTACAATTCAGAGAAAGCAAATTGAGAGTTTCAAATTGTAGCTCTGTAAATCGGTAGAGGATTATAATCGAAAAACTTGAATTCCCGTCAAATCCGAACCATTCAACCGATCGCCGCCCAATTTGATATACATCACGGCCGAATGATGTTATATAGTTCTGTAAAGTTTCAGCTCGATTGGTCAAAATTGACGAAAGTTATAGCGACAAATTTGATTTTTGGAAAAATTCAAAATATCACAAAATCAAAACTCATCGATGGATTTGGTCCAAATGCAATACCAACCAACCTCGACTACATATCTCTTTATCAAGAACTATTTAGACGAGTATCTGAAAATTTGCGATCGCTACAGTGATAACGCCTTTTTTTGAGAATTTAAAAACGACATATAATCCGAGTCGCAGCTTGAATCATCGCGAAAATTACAGGCAAAGAAGGGATTATGGAACTGCACATGTTTGCAAAATTTAGGGGCCGTAACTAAGACCGTTCTCGCGTTATACACGTTTCAATTTTGGGAGGCCATTACATACACACACACACACATACATCCAGACATTTTCTCCAAATGTGTTCTCCGGACGTTTTGGCACATTCTGAACATGGTGACATAAAGATCCCGAAAAAAAAATTTCCCCACCGTCACATATACACATACAGCTTCCTTTATGAGGAAGCAAAAACAATATTGTTCTCGCAACATTTTAACAGTCTGGAGGTGAGATTTCAGTGAGGATGCAAGGATATTTTTCCTCTTGTTTAACATATTAGCATTGGAGATCAAAATTTCAATCTAGTTTTATTTTATTCGCAATGACACGATCGATCAACAGCTCCGTCTTCCAAACGCTTGGCCATCAGCTATCCTTTATTGTCCTTTTGAAGCCACCCGAATGTGACGATACTCGAGCCAATATTGAAGTCGACGATAGCATAATTATTTTTCTAAGACATTTCGTAATTTTAATTCAACTGGTCAATAACGTTACTATTATATTGAATAGCACGACACAACTGCTGCTCAAATTTGACTTAATTCTACACAAATACGAATTTATGTGTAAGTGATACATCAGGTGCGCCACTATCAATGATACTAGACTGTCACCTTTTTTTCCCCCGACGGGTAGTGAAAATCTATAGAACCCATAAAAAATCTAGAGAAAATAGCCGTAAATACCCAGAAAAAAATTAGTAGGTCAATAAAAAATTTTCTTCGGGTCGCTCATCGCGTATTTTTGTTTCCCATTTGATTAACGTGAGGGGCGTACATGACAATTTCATTCAGAAAAGAATAAATCCGCTAGTTTTATACCTACGTCAATTCCGCAAGTCCCGTTTTGAAGCTCTTTAAAACCGCCGAAACGTCATGCAAACCTCCCGAATCCGATACCAACTTTCATCAATGAATGAATTTTTACTCGAAAAAAAGCTTTTTTTTTTCATATTAATGAAAAAAAGTTCTACGATTCTCCTGGCAGCTCCTACATTCAAAGTAGATACTATCGGGCAACATCTGACAAGATTCGAGCCCAGTAGGACGATATTTGGAGGTTCCGCTCTCGAGAATTCGATTTTGCCTTTGATTAACACGTAAACCATTTTTTGTTCTCAGCTGCAATTTTTTTTTCAGCTGAGCGACGAATTCCGGCGATTGAAAGTAAGTGCAATACACAGTGTTGAGATCAATTAAGATAGGGATCTTTTTTACTTTACAATTTGACCAAAAAATTAACAACTTTGCTTTTAACAAAATCATTGGAAACTGAATTTTTTAACTTTTAATAATCTATATATATTGAGAGGGCGTGAAAAACTGTCGCCGATCCCAATAGCCTTGAATCGCATGGAGTGAAAAGAGAGAATGGTTCGTCATAATTCGACAATCAATTAGTCGCTTTCTGAGATGAGATTGGACCGATCGATCCAACGATCGAGCCCGTGTTTCGCAAATTATTGGTCGACTAATTTCGTTGAGAAAAACTTTTTTTTTTCAAGACAAGTAATAACAATTTTTCTTTAAATCGTAACGTAATTCGCTCAATGGGAATAATAATTGTTTATATTTTCGTTATATGTTTATAACGTGCTTTGACGAATCCGACCTGGTAGATGTAATTTCGTAAGATTATTTTCCTGTCTCGGTTGTAAGAGCGAGAACCCTACCTTACCGATATTATTTTTTTCGGTTTTTCTATATTTATTTCATTTAAATTAATTCCCTAGTTAATTCGGTTGTAACAGCGAGAACCCGACCTTACCGATATTATTTTTTTCGGTTTTTCTATATTTATTTCATTTAAATTAATTCCCCAGTTAATTCGTGAGAGCATTATTCTTCTATCAATGATGTTCTTCATACAATGAAAATTAAATCGTGAATAAAATTCCACCACGGCTCGGGATCGAACCGGGAACTTCAGAGTTCTAGCCCGGTGCGTTAACCATTTCGCCACCGCGACCACGCCGAAACTTAGCTCACGATTTTTGTTTTTACGTCAGATGGAACTTTGTAAGTTAGTTGCTTTGGTCGTAATATTCTTATATTTTCGTTATATGTTTATAACATGCTTTGACGAATCGACCTTGTAGATGTAATTTCGTAAGATTAATAATAATTGTTACCAGCACGATCAAGCGCGTTCAAGCGGCGCCATAAATATTCTTTGAAAATAAAACCTAGGGCGGAAAAGACAACCACACTGTACATTGTAAATAGTAGGTCAGATGACAAAGATTTATAGAAAGACAGAGACTAAAGCTGCATCGAAGAATCTACGCCACGTCCCACCGTGGCGATCACACGATCGTACGACGCTAACGCGTCTCGTCAAAATCAATTTTATTCATGAAAACAAAAAAAAAGAAAAAAAAATCAATCGGGCTTATTTATTGGCATCGAACCGTGAAATTGGTGTTTTTAATCGTGCAAATCCGGTTCTGGAAAGAAACGAAAAAAATCTGAACAAATAAATAAATTAGATTTTATTTTTTCGAATCAGAGACTCAATTAAGCACAAATAATAATTCTTAATAAAATGGAAAAAAAATCTGAGAAAAGTTGTAAGATGCACAGTGTATATCCAAACGGCGCATCGATCACTCGGATTATTTTCCGTACTTCGCGTTACGACCGCGTGAAAAAAATAAAAAATAAAAGAGAACGAAAAAGAAGGAAAAAAAAATCTTTTTGTGACCCGCTTGCGCACGCAACGTGATATTAACGTATTCGTAATCGATGCGTCGAAAAACAAATAAGAAAATTGAGAAAAAATTAATAATAATGACGAATTCAATAAAGGAGGATTTTCGGCGCGAAACGCTATTCCATCAATTTGGAGGTTAATAAATTACAATAACTCTAGTCGTGAGCGATTCGAAAAGGCGGCACGCTAACTCGCGGTCGAACGTTGTTTCAGCAGTGGGCGTTGTACCACCAATCGTTTTACCAAAATGCTAACCACGGCGGAACAAACACTGACGAAGTAACAAACAGCAACAACAATAACAACACAAATATGGACAACGGCTGCTTAAAAAGAAAAAGAAGAAAGAAAAGAACGATAAAGAGTATTATTCTATATGTAACAATGGATCGTCAATTGCTTTGCCATCGACCTGACCTGCATTTTGCATTCCTGCCCAATACTACAATCAGTCCCCCTACAACTCGAGGATTTGGAACCAGGGTGAAATACATTTAACATTCGGTGAATTCTTTTTTACGTTGTAAAAAATAATAATTAATAACGATTATATTGATACGATATTTCAGTTGATTTTATGCAAATGGACACTTGGTAAGAATATCGGGATAGATCCATCGTGCCACGAAGAACATGATTAACGCTCGGCCAACGTAATAAATCCTTCGCTGAATTTTGATAAATTTCTTGAAATTACGACCCGCGACCGGTGCCGTTGACATTGGATCATTGAGCAAGTAAGTTCGTATACCGGCCCAAAAAGCATAACAATATTCGTCCCAATCGAATGTTCGCAAATCGCTGTAGAACAATGTTGCGTCGCGTTTGTTCAAACGGTCCCAAATTTTACGCATTCTCGGCACGTGTATACGCCAATTTCCGTTGATGTAGTGTTGCATCGAGTGAGCATTTTGCGTCAAGAGTTTCCACGCGCCGAACATTCTGAAAAGACGAATCGATAAGTCAGACGGTAATGGTTTTTTTTCGGGTCTTATTTGAGGGACGAGTAGCCTTTTTACTTTCGATTTTCGAATTATTGCATTTTTGTGGAAATTTATAGTCTTCGGAATAATCGTTCGCAAAATTATTAAGATATTTACAAAAGTGTCCAAGTTGGTGAGATTTAAATAAAAGCGGGACCAATAACGCGATTGTGCAGTTGATCTTTCGGGAATTTGATTTGAAACTTTATTGTACATGGTGAGACTTCCACCCCTTCCTTGATTTATACCGCGATCGTCATAGTGTATTTTAGAATGAGAGATTTATTTGGAAAAAAAAAGTCCCCAGGGTGGCGCAGGAATTGATGATTAAATACAAGAGGCAAAAATGAATTGTTATCCCAATCATGACTGCACAAAACAACTTGAACGCGTTAATCTCGATAGTACGTTTTTTTCTAATTTCTTCATAATCTAATCTTCTTCATAAAATAATTTTTTATATAAAATAAGAAAATGTCTAAACAATAATTCGTGAATATTCACGCGAAAAAATTCGAACAAAAGGCGACTCTCCCCTAAAATTATTTGTTCAACTCACTGCGGCTTTTCGCCTCTCACGAGCAACACCAAATCCGCCAAAAGAGCCGGAAATAAATGTAAGGTTAGATGGATCAACCACCAATAATACATGCATGATGTTTTGATCAGGAAGAAGCCTGACATCTGCTTCATCGTTCCTACGTCTTGGCCTCTGTCCACAGCTTTATCCACAAAATCCAGCAGACCTATGGGTTTCTCCACGGTGCTACCGTAATTGTAAGCGATCGCTTCTTTTTCGGCCTCTCTGAGCGGACAAAAAAATTTGTAATTGAAGAATAAGATGAAGAAATAATCACTAATACGTAATGATCATTGAATGAATTAATAGACGTGGATGAAAAAATTTAACGTTATTCACTTGTTCGCTATGGCGTCCCACGTGCAGGTAATCAGTGCATTGACGCACATGTCGACGGGTGTAAAATCGATCGGATAAGTACCGCCGGGTATCGAATGGACGAAACCAACCCCGCCTCCGACAACAAGTCCCACGGGACCGTTGAGGTTTCCGCACCATCCTTTTATAGGCTCTCTGTACGTCGAGATTACTGTTGAATAACAAAAATTATATACGCTCATCAGAACACCCGATCACAAATAAATTGGAAAATAAAAACAATCAGATTAATTGTCATTACGATGATAATTATTATTTAACACGAATATAAATGTTTATTCGCATTTGTATTACTCACTGATACTGGGCCTGAATATCGCGCAAGCGAAAGAAGATTTCTTGCCGCATTGCTCGACCAAACTTTCGGCGATCGACTTGGTGAAGGAATAATTGTTCGCCCATCGACCGCGTATTTGTTTCATCGCTTCCTCATCCATGCCCCGAGGACTCGCCGAATCCGCCGCGATAATGTCATCGACGACGTTCATCTCAACGGGGGGCGGATAAAATTTGTCGTCTATGTGTTGCATGTAAGAATGGGTGTAAGCCGTCGATACGTAAATGAAACCCGTCAATCTTTTGCACTCATTAGCCAATTCCAACATGTATTTCGTTCCAAATACGTTTGTGCGCAACGCAACGCCTATTTTTTCGTCGAATTTAACGTTCGAAGCGTTGTGATAAATCAGGGTGACTTCATCGATGAGTTTGGATTTGTCATCGGCGGACATTCCTAAATTTTCCTTCGTCAAATCGCCCTCGATAAGCGCAACTTTTTCTTCGCAATTCGGTACTTCGGCTTTCAATCTCTCGAATATCTGTGGACACAAAGGACTTCGTTAACTCGTCTGATAATTCGTAAAGAACATTTGCAAAATATTGATTTGACTGTAATATAAAATATAATGATAATTTTTTTTTTTTTCTTTAATTATGATATGCGTTACCAACCAAATCGTTGAAGTATTGATTCATTCGTTTGGCGCTTGATAGTTTCTTCGGCCTGACCAAGAAATAAATTTTGTTGACATCGGGACAACTACGTAGTAGCTTCTCGACCAACATTTTTCCCACGTAACCCGTCGAACCCGTGAGGAACAACGTTTGACCAGCGAAAAATTGTTGAACTTCACTGGGTTCGTCGCTGTGTTCCACGAATTCCATGTCATCGTTGAGCCTCTTGTAAATTTCGTCCATGTTGATGACTACGTGGATTTGAAGAGAAGAAAAAAGTCCGGCGTTTCAATTGCACGTCGCAAACACGTGTTTGCCGTCCGATTTATTTTCGAACGGTTTGAAAAAAAATCAAAAGATCGTTAATATGGTTGACGAGTACGAGGCGATCACGATTAAAGACGAGCGACGAATAAACCCAGTCGCGGATTTTTCACGATTTCTTTAGACAACTCGGGTCACCCTGTGCCGATGTTTGTGCTCCCACCCCCATCCACACCTGATTATCCAACGTATCGTTTGACGTTTGATATTTATGAAATTATTCCGTGATTGGCGACTATCCGCGTATGTGGATTTTTTTTTCTTCTTTATTCACATTTACATTTCAATGCGCATATCCGGCCGTCGCATTCTAATCGAATGCTTCGAAAACTCGAATTAAAAAAAAAAAAATCGTGTTTGTGACTCGCTGTGCGTAAAATTGCGTTTTTACGCTCACTTTGTTCGTTACACGACTTGTGATATAAAAATTTGTACGATGACCGTGCGAAAACAATTACTTTTCGCGTTGATCAAACAGACCAAGATAGATTTGACAAAATATCGTCGAATCGATTATAAATTTTTGGCATAATTGTGGGACCCGACGGTTGGTTCACACGATTAGTCGTCACATGTGCTCATCGATTAGCAATTGCGTTACTGGCGTGCGATAATAACTGCAAGAACGTTTCAATTGTTTTCACAGACGTGACGGATCAAAAAATCCGAACGATTTAAATAACGACACTGACAGCTTTGTGCGCTATGACGAGTACTTATTATCGCGATTGTCCATTAGTTTCTCGTGGAAATAGTTTGCCGAGTTTTTGGTAATTTCTAGTGTTTAAAAAAAAATAGTTTTTTTTAAATTTATTTATTTTTCTTCACTTTTTTTTTTATTATACTCAACGATGATTTCACAGTTCTCACGACAAAATGTAAATCATCATTAGCTCGTGTAATGAACGAATATACGGTTTCGAAAAAATTATTTTCGTGAATTATTTGGATTAATGAAATTTTCCAAAATAATTCCCAGAGTCGACTGGACGATGCACGAACGCGTGTTGCACTATAATGCGTGTCATATTCGTTCGTGAGCCCGTGAATATTCATCGAATGAACCCTATTATGTCGTCGCCGTGGCGACGAGGTTACCGAGAATGACCTTCGTCGAGCACTATCCGATTATTCATTGTGCAGTTGTTCTTTTTTTTTTCTTTTTTTTTCTTTTTTTTTTTTTTGCAAGCACCGACACTTTTCACCACGGGAAAAACAAAAGAAAGAAAAAAATCAACGCAACTCGATCGATTCGTGGGCAAATTTCACGATTTGAAAATCGACCACAAGCAAGACAATTCGAAGAAGCGCAAAAAAACGGGATTTTATTGATATTTCACAGATTCGTTAATCTCACGATTGTATCGATGAATTTTGTAAAATTGGAAATTGTTCGACTTCCACGATATCCGAACATTGTACGTTCAGCGTGTACGAATTGACGATGGAATCCTGAACAACGACGTCACGCTCGTGCTCGTTCAAGTGTTTCAATAATTCGTTCTTCGTGTCGAAAATCTCGTGGCACTTGTCGCACCGCGATGTCTTTGCCCGATGAATCTTCGTGTGTTTAAGCATGTCGTTTTTTTGCGAGAACGAACGTTTGCAAATATCACAAACGTAAGGTTTGTCACCAGTGTGGGTTCTCACGTGAACATTGAGCGCGCCTTTGCGGGTAAATGTTTTGTCGCAATAATCACAAACGTGAGGTCTCACGGACGAATGAATTTTCATGTGTTGACTCAAATTGCTCGAACAACGATAATCCATTTTGCAAATTTTACAAGCGTAAGGACGTTCGCCCGTGTGAATTCTCTCGTGTATCAATCTGGATTCCTTGGAGACAAAAGACTCGCCGCAATATTGACACATGTGCGGACGTTCGTTCGTGTGCATGGATTTTTCGTGATATCTCAATGAACTTTTGTTTGCCAATTTTTTTCCACATTTATCGCACTCGAATCGCGCGCGATCGTTTTTGTGGGTGTCCTCGTGATTCAACATTATCGCACGTTTGGGAAATAATTTGTCGCAAATTTTACACTGCCACACTATTTTTTCCGACGTTTTCAGTTTTATGCTTTCCATTATGTCGTTGTTCGTGTGTTGCTTGCGGTGCGTCTTCAATTCGCTCATTGACTTGCATTTGTATTCGCAAACCTGCAACATTCGATTGTTGAGGATCGATTATTCGTGTGATTTTTTTAAGGCGATAACGTTGTTCTTGTGTACAAATAGATCTCGAGCAAAAAATGTTTTTTTTTTAGCCTAATTTGGGATCGCTGAAAATGAAAATGACTCTCATTTATTTATCCACAGAAGCGTTATGAGGAGAACTAAATAATGAAATAATAGCAATTAAATAAATTTTAGCCTGAAATCATTAAAACCTGTGGATAAAAAAATGTTCCAACTCAAAAGAGCAAATAAACATGTGGAATTTTCAAAAAAGTTTGAAAAATCAACTTTTTTTTTTTCAAATTTCAGGAACAGTTATTCAAAGAAAATGCCATCACGGTTGACACGAAAAGTATATTTTCTTAAAGGGAAAGAACGTACCTTTCAAACAATATACATTTTAGGTGAGTTAGACCCATCGTTCTCGAGATTCCCGTCGATAACTTTTAAAAAATGGCCGAAAAACAGGTTTTTTTTTTGTTTTTGCTAAGACCCCAGACCGCTTTTTTGGGAAAATGATTCAGTGTCATTTTCATTCTCAGCGACGCCAAATTAGTCTATATGACACTTTTTTTTTAAGTCCTCGCAGAAAAGGAAAAATTTGTAAACTAGTATAAATGTTGTTTACAAAAATTTGTTAAAAACACGTATCAACTTATTTTTCGTTGTTGAACACATGATTCCTCGCTCCAAGCGAGCTCAATATTATGTATTGCACTCACTTTCAATCCCCAAAATTTTATATTTACCGGAAAAATCAATTTCAACTGATCGAAAAAAAAGAAATTTTACGCATCAATCATATGTAAAATCGAACTAATAATTTTGAAACCTTTCAAAATAGTCCGCTTGTCCTCAATTCTTTTTTTTTTTTTTCACATACTACATACTTAAAATTTGAAATACGCTCATAACGATTGAAAAATCTTGTCGTATTTCGATCAGGGATGGAACATTCATTCAATGAAAATGTATTTCGAATACTTTTCGAACTAAATAATAATCGATTTTACCGGATTTATTAAATATTTCGATTTACTGTAAAATAATAATTATCGTGCATTATTCACAATAATTACCTAAATGTGATAATATTGATTTATGCATAATTATTTGTTTTTATTAATTATTCATAATAATTACCCAGATGTGATAATATTAATTTATGCATACTTATTTGATTTCATTAATCATAGTTATTTGTTTCAAAAAGTATTTGAAACACATTTTCATTGAATGGAAGCCCATCCCTGATTTCGATACACTCTACGATGTAACACTTACGCTACACGTGTAAGTTCCCTCGCTTCTTTCGTGTCTCTTCATGTGTGAGTTCATGTTGCCACGACGATTGAACGTCGCGCCGCAAATCGGACACGCGTGTTTGTTCGATCCGTGTGACAAACGATGCTGTCGCAACTGTATTCTCTTGTAAAAAGCTTTTCCGCAATCCTCACAGGCGTACGGTTTGTTGCCATTGTGCTGATTGGCGTGTTCGCGCAGATGAAATCTTTTTGGAAAAAGAAAAAAAGAAAACGGACAATCGAAGTGTGATTACATAATCGTCGAGACATTTGAACTCCACCGCCGTTTGACTCGCGAACCGAATGTCCGACCTTCGTACCTCGATCGAAATCCCGTGCCACATATTTCACAAACGTGACGTTTTTTCTTCGATTCTTCCAAATGTATGCGTTTGTGACCTCGCAAATTGTTTGAATGCTTGAAACTCTTGCCACAAAGATCGCACAGATACGGTTTGTCGTGTCTGTGTGTCGCCTCGTGAACGTCCAGACTCGACCATTTGCCGTAAGATTTTTCGCACATGCTGCACTTGAACAACAAATTATCGCCGTGATTTTCGGCAATGTGAATCTGCAACTCTTTTCGAGTTTCGAAGCACGCGGAACAGTGACCGCATCTGCATTTCGACGTCGTGGAATTTATTTTTGTCACGTGTGACAATTCGTGACTGTCACGATCGTTCTTGTTGATGAATTTTTTGTCGCAACTTCGACAGCTTTCCATGCTATCTGCATCACCGAGAGAAATCCTATGAATTGGGGGGGGGGGGAGGGACAAGCGGTTATTGAAATTGAAAATTGTTTTCTGTGGCTACTAGGAATGTATTTGCTTAAAATTTTACCACTGTGAAATTTTTGGAAAATCGTTTTTTTTTCGCTAGATTTTTTGTTTATAGTTTTGAGAATATTCAAGCGTTTGACCATATGAAAATTCAAATGATTTTCTGAATTACAGCAATTTCAAATGAGCGCAATACGCTCGCATCTCAAGGACGCTCCGTGTTTTGCGTTTTTCTCGGAACTACTTTTCTCAAACTGGCCGGTGACATATCTCAAAAGTATTATCAACCGATTTTGATGGAATTTGTATCACGTATTCTTTGTAACATCATCTACAATGTGGCATAGCATTTTTTTTTTATTGGATGATGCGTTCATTTTTTCATAAATTTTTTTAAATCAACATTTTTGTAAAAATTTGATTTTATTGCTAGTGGCATTTTTCCGGGATTTTCAATAAAATATCCCTAGCTCCAACGGAAGATCAAATTTGAGGTACGAAATTGTGTCAAAACCGTAATTATTTTTTTTTCTTCCACACGTGATAATTCGAAGTACAGAACTCCAAATTCACTTAACGGGGGCTCATTTGACAAAGAATTCCATAAGCTTCCCAACAGTTTTTGGAAACAGTCGGTAGCTTAATTTTTGACGGAGCTTCAATCGTTCAAAGTCGCGACTGGTTTTTTGTGGGGCCCGGTGAGTGGTCTGATACTTCCTGGCGGTGGTATACGCATGTGGAACGTACCTAGAATTGACTGCATTCTCGTCAGTCATCTCGGACGGCGGAGGTATCTGCGATTGTTCCAATGCATTATTCGATGGTGCGTCTTTCCAATCGCAATTAAAGTTGCTTGGCAATACAGTCTTTTCAACGTCACTTGACAATCGATCACGATGTTCATCATCATGTGAATTTATTTCATTCGCTATTTCCATCGTGCACGCAGTCAACAGTCCCTCGAATTTTGAATCGTACTCTACCTAAAATGCATACGAGAAACCAAAAAAAAAAAAAAAAACGAAAAAGGAGCTAACGTTATGCGATTGCGTGACAATGGGTTTGCGATAATGATATATTGTTTCGATTACTCACTGTATCGCTTGTATTCAGTAATCGTCGCAATCGTATGTCCGTCCTCAAGCAAGTAATGACCAACGTGTGTGTGGCCTCGATCTTTGCGCAACAATCGGAGCAAATGCGACTAGGCATCGAATCGCCTGGGTCCACCGATATGGGTGTGTGCAAGACAATTTTTTCCTTGAGCCCCATTTTCAAGCCGTTATCATCGAAAATTCCGGTTCCGTCGACTGCGGATTGACCGCACATTCTACACAAGTTTGTGAATGTTGCCGGTATTGTACCCTGCAATGCGTCTGCCGTTGCATTAGCGTCATGAAAATTAACGTCGTCGGTGACGTCTTGCTCTTTGCCGTACATCGGTTCTTGATAAGCAGGCTGGCAAGCCTCTTCCTCCAGGGCCTGCGACTGACAAACATCAACGACGTCTATCAATTCTGTCAATCGATAAGAATCGACGGGGCTTTTGCACCGATAATCAACTTTCGCAGACAAGTCGGCTGCGTCGTGGGACTGCGTTGATTCTTGAAAAATAGTCGGTATAGCTCCTTGAGCGATGATTATAGGATTTGTTTTGCTGATGAAAAATTGATCCTCTATGTGATCGGAACATATGTAATGATTGCTATGGAGATCTTCCATGGCTTTGACAATCAAATCCGGTCGACCGCAATTGTGCGCCCATGCTGCGGCTCTGAAAACTCACATGTGTTATTTATGTTAGAGTACAAACAACTCATCGTCGCAGCAATGAAGTTAGATAGAATATAAAGTTAACCTACGTGTCACTATTTGGAAAACTTATGAAAGTTATGTTGGACGAATCTTCGTCCTCCGAGGAATACTTGCAGGACGCTGCTGAACAGACTATTTTCATGATGCGAGATTGTCTATCGAATTGTTGGTTCAAAAATAAGCTGTAGAAATATCTTTTTCGGTTATATTTTATTGAACCAACTATCCTCTTCGAAAGATTAATCGTATGTTCATATTGATCACTCCTAGAATCAATGTTCCTGTATTGTCATAATTATAAAATTTATTGTACGTATTATCGTAAACACATACGAAGATTGTCAACGAGCGCATTTTTTCAATTTTCAATTTACTCCGTTTGTCCATGCGACACTCAGCGGCGGGCCGTCGAACTGTGGTCACGATATTATACCCGGTGGCACTATCCAACTATGGTCTTCTCATGATAACTCGACGGCATTGGACAAAAAAAATGTTTGCGGGTGTTATAGAGAATACCACGATAATGAAAATCTCTAATCTTTTTCGAATTCCAACAAATATTTTCTATCTCATAGTTCTCTAATGAAAACTGACCAAATTCATTCCAAACAAATAGCCTTAAGGTCCATTTTCATTGACGCACGAATGCTGCGCTGAATATGGGACAGTAGAGGGAATGTTTATTGTAGTGAATATTTATTTGTAGCCTATGAATTTCTGATCCGGTCACCAAAATTGCATTAAAATAAAATTGAAACAGTTTTAACTTTACTGTCATGGCGCGAAAATAAAAAAAAAAAAACTAGCATTAGACGCAGTTTCTATCATCTGACTCAGCATTCGTGCGTCAATGAAAATATACATTAAGGCTGAGTTGCCTGGCGATGGTAGCGCCGTCTTGATCTGGTGGCCGTCATGCGTTACAAAATTGTTTACGTCAAGCCGGACCTTCATTCGATATTCCATCGCTCTATCCTTCATGGATCTTTTGCTCATCCATGACCCGCATGACCCGCATCCCGCTACCGTTACCTGCCGTTACCGGCTTTAATTGTTCTAACAGATGTTTAACCCGTCAAAATCGCGACTGATCCGTCAAATTTTCCAGAATCGAAAATTCATACGTTTCTCAGCTTCTTCGTACACCGTTAATAACAATCGTAACGGAACGACGATTGATGAGAGATTAAAAACAATTTTTACACGTAAATCATCAAGCACTCCCGATACATTACCAAATTTGTGGTAGGTAACGTTAACATCTGTAAATTACAACTAATTGTTACTATGCTGAAAAAATGCAATTTTCACATCTGTTTAAAAGATCAATTTTTTATAACCTAACAACGTCCATGTTTTTTTATCTTCCACATTAATAATATTATTCATCTGCTCACGTTACAATTGTCGAGTCATTGGTGCGATCATGACAATGATAAAAATAATAATAATAAGTGATTATTATCGAAATATATTCCAAGACGTTGTTTCGTTGTTTCCAGTCAGTCGCAAAAATTAATCAAGATGTGCGACGACATGTCGTGTCACACGCTGCCGAACGACTCGCCGGTGGTCATTCTGGATTGCAATACCGCATTCGCGGCTCTCACTCCCAATGAAAAACTTTACGCTCATTATTTGAGTCGGGCGTCTTGGTACGGCGGTCTCATCGTGCTGGTCCAGACGTCGCCGGAATCGCCGCTCATATTCGCTCTGATTCACAAAATATTTGCGAATCAGCCGATCGACGACCTCAAGAAAGCGGCTATGGCTTCGGGCGTGGCCGAAGACGAATTTACAGTGAGTTGGAACGTTACGATGCAAGAAGCGACATCGCTCGATGGAATGCCTTTGAAACTGCCAATCGGGTGAATCATCGCAGACGTATTGTCCGGATAAAAAATTATACAATCACGCGGCAATAGTCATCTCCACTTGCTTTCAATCGATTCGTAACAATCGTTTCAAAATTTTTTTTTCCGTTTTTCAGGCATTTTTGGTGTACGTTTGCGGCGTGTTGGCAAACGCAGGCAACTACAAAGGTTTCGGAGACACCAAAATCGTTCCAAATTTGTCGAAGGAAAAATTCTACTCCATCGCGAAAGCTTCGCTGGCTTATGAGCGGGAACCCGAGGCGTTCGACGATATTTGGAACAAGACGGGCGACGCGATCTACAGTCTGACCGCGAGATGTCAGTCGTTGGGTCTGGGCGATAAAGGGACGACGACCTATTTCACTCCGAATTGCAACGACGAAGACGCCGAAGCAGTGAAAAAATTCATGCAGATCAAAGGTCGCGAATCCTACAACGCGAGATGTTTCAAAACCATCGAAACCCGCGAGGTCGACGGTCGCGAATCAACAACCAACGTGTACGAAATTAGATTGGCTTCAGCGGAAAATGGCGACGCTCTTCCCATCACGATAACCGACGAAACTCATGAAAACGCGAAATTTCGCATTACCCGAGGCGATTACAGCAACATTCTCGATTTGGTCATCGTGAATCTCGAACGAGCGAAGCAATACGCGGCCAACGACAACGAGAAAAAAATGATCGACAAATACATAAGTCATTTTAAAACCGGATCGTTGGACGATCACAAAGACGGGTCGCGATATTGGGTGCGTGACAAAAGTCCGGCTGTGGAAACTTACATCGGTTTCATCGAGACTTATCGCGATCCGGCTGGTCAGAGAGGCGAATTCGAGGGTTTCGTGGCAATGGTTAACAAAGAAATGTCCAAGAAATTCGCCCAACTCGTGGACAGAGCGGAAAAATTGTTGGCTAAATTGCCATGGGGTTCGAATTTCGAAAGAGACGAATTTGTGAGACCGGATTTCACGTCTCTCGACGTTTTGACCTTCGCCGGTTCCGGCATTCCCGCTGGTATCAACATACCGAATTACGACGATGTCAGACAAGACGGTTTCAAAAATGTCAGTTTGGGCAATGTCATTCCGGCATCGATGAAACAAGACGTTATTCCATTTTTGAGCGACGACGATCAGGCGTTGATGAACAAATATCGCGTTTCCAGTTTCGACGTTCAAGTCGGACTTCACGAATTGTTGGGTCATGGAAGTGGAAAATTGTTCAAACAATTGAAAGACGGCGATTACAATTTTGATCGTGAAAAAGTCATTGATCCGTTTACGAATCTTCCGTGCGAAAAATATTATTTGGACGGTGAAACTTACGATTCGAAATTCGGTAGTTTGTCGTCGGCTTACGAAGAATGCAGAGCCGAAGCCGTTGGTCTTTATTTGAGTCTCGAGAAAGACGCTCTTGAGATATTCGGTTACGAGGGCGAGGAAGCGGATAACATTGTTTACGTTAATTGGTTGTCATTGTTGTGGGGAGGTTGCGGCAAGGCTCTCGAGGTTTATCAACCGGCCACGAAAAGATGGTTGCAAGCTCATCAACAAGCGAGATTCGCTTTGTTGCGGGTTTGCATGGAAGCCGGCGATGATTTTGTGAAAATCGAGGAGATCGAGGACGGAACGAATTTACGTTTGATCGTTGATCGCACGAAAATCGCTACGGTTGGCAAGCGGGCTGTTGGGGAATTTTTGAAGAAATTACAGGTTTACAAAAGTACCGGAGATTTCGAAGCTGCCGAGGCCATGTTCAATCGGTACACGGACGTGACGGATTGTTGGGCCAAGTGGAGAACCATCGTTCTCGCTCACAAAAAACCCAGACCTATATTCGTTCAATCGAATACGTTCGTCGATGGTGAGTTTGAACGATGGAAATTAATTTTATGAATAATTTTCAACGACAATGTTTTTAGTCACCCATTGGTTTACTTATTGTCGAATTTTATTTATTTTTTAATTTTTCTATTTTGTTTACTGAATCACATTGGCTTATGAATTTTTATTTTTCTCCAATAACCTGATAAAAGACCGTTTTGCGCAGACTAATTTGGGGTCGCTAAGAAAAAAATAGGACACGATTATTTTTCCAAATAAGCGTTTTTCTAACTCACCTAAAATGTATGTTGTTTGTAATATATGTTCTTTCACTTCAAGAAAATATCATTTTTGTGTCAACCGTGATGGTATTCTTTGAATTGCTGTTGCTGAAATTTGAAAAAAAAAGTTGATTTTTCAAACTTTATTAAAAATTCCACATGTTTATTTGCTCTTTTGAGTTGGAACATTTTTTTATCCACAGGTTTTGATGATTGCAGGCGAAAGGTTGTTTTATTATTATTATTTCATTATTTATTTCTCAATAACGCTTCTTCGAAAAAATAGATGAGAGTCATTTTCGTTTTTGGCGACCCCAAATTAGGCTAAAAAGCACTTTTAGCACGAGGTTTTATTTTTCGTGTAAACTAATGATATTTTTACTTTCCAGAATCCGATGCTGAGAAAGTAATTCTAAAAAATTACGAAGCAACGTGCAATGGTCTGATCCAGTCATGGATGGAACGGTTTCCGTCGTCCGATGTATCAACTATGCTCCTTGAACTTTGGGAAAAGGATCTCAAATATTTCGCGCCCAGTGACCAATCGCAATAATTTTACGAAACATCGGTCGGACACCATTGTGTGTACACGAAATAATTTCTAAATGCTTTACGGATCAATCGAGCGGAGATGTAATCTCGCTACAACGAATCTAATGGTTCACGACAAACCTTTTTGTATTATCGGTACATAGCTTGGCTATTGCGACTGATAATGAGCCAATCATGCGCCTCGAACATTCTTCATTGCAATTAAAGAAGGATATTTTGCCTACCGACATGTTACAATCTCACGTATTCGCATTGATTCAAAATTCCCGCGCAAAATTCGACCTTCGTCGAAGACCCGTTCCCAAATCCTCGAAGATAACATCGCCACACGTAGTTGAAATTCGAGCTAAGCGTGAATTCACAGAAAAAAGTATATTCAAGTCTGTGGAACAAAACTAGAAACTTGAAGCTGAAATTTGCTTTTTTTTATCATTGCTTTACAATCATTTTTCGCCAAGTTGCAGCCAAGTTCTTAAAATCATCTAGAAAATTTCAGATTTTTTGAATATCCTTTGATTCTTCTGTTGGGATGATTGGAGCCTTTGGGCGTCCTCACTTTCCTGAGTCTTCCTTTTCTAAACCTTCCTCAGCTTCTTCTTCTTCTTCTTCATGTGATTGGTTCTGGCTCTGGTCGGAACCAATTACACAAAGAAGAAGAATCATTTGTATACTCAAATTACTCACTAAGATGTAATACTCTAATTTTTCAGAAAACGCACAAAAAAATAAATAAATAAAAAGGTCATGAAATATTATACAAGGTGTAATAAAGAGAATTGCACGCACTCCTTTCCGAACTTACGGCTTTGTTATTTTTTATTTTTCGAAAGTGTTGAAGAATCAGGAGGAATAGTCGTGAAAATGATGATGAAAATATTTTTTAAAACCATTTCTTGGTAATGTTTAATAGTTTTATTACTTTGGGTTCGAGAATTGTTTTCCTGTGTCATATGTACATGAATGTGTGTTCGTGTAAGGACCCAACTGTAAATTCAATCTTCTATAACTTGGGAACGGTTTGAGCTATAGCGTTCAAATTTTGCACACATGTGAAACCCTATAATCTCTCTATGATTGAGAATTTTCGTTATAATCAGCCAGTGTAACCGCTCGAATTCCAGGTCTACAATAGTTGACAATATAGTCTACATACATTTTCATTGGCTGCCGCCCCTCAAGAGCCTCGGGGGACAGCCGTGGTGGGGGTCGCTGCGAAACTTCCCCTCCCCTCAATCTGGCAACTCGCAGCACTGACGGGAGAGGCGTGCTAGGCGTTCTGCGCGTGCGGCATACGCGGTTCGTAGCCGACCGTTGGATTCAAATCTAGACAAACGGATCTAGTCGCACATCACGAGTCCACGAGTTGCGAGACGCATAACCTTGAAAAATGCATAAAAATTCGAAACGACGTTCGTCATCCCTGAACCCGGTGAGAGTGTCGGCTTACGAACGCGAGGAAAAAAGTTCGAGTCGCAATGATCCGAGAAGAACCCAAATCTCGAAAACCAAGGGATCGACTCAAGTCGACGGCTCCCACATACCGAGACCGAGGATACGATCATCATCGAGCGATCGTACAAGCATCAGACGATCGAATTTGAAACCACTTGGTAAAACAGAATGACAATAATACATTTTGAAAATCGAGTCGAGATATATGTTTTTTTTTTTGTGCTCAGGTTATAATTTGCAAAATTCGCACGAGATGTTGAAGAATTTTTTTTTTTTCCACGCAGGCAGAACGCCGCTCGGACAGACGCATCATTCGGTTCAACCGATGCGAGTGTCCAATGCTACTACTCCGCTTCACACCGCCGTCACTCCCAGAGTGAGTTCGGTTCGTCCGCACCTGGATCTGCCGTCCGGATCTCGTCACAGATCGCCGTCGGCGGACAGAGCAAGCACTTTCGGAGCGTCGGGACCTCGCAAGGACTGCCGTCCGCTGGCCGACAAATCCTACCAAAACTCCATGCTCACCACCGTCGATCGATACTTCTACGAGATTCAACAGACGAATTTGCTCAATCCCAGTGGCAGTTTGAAACCCATAACCTTGAAAATGTTCGTCGAAGCCACAAATTGTCTGTTGAAACTTTTGAACGTCAAGCAAGATCTGACGATGGGGAATTACATCGACGAATTGCCGAAGGTCGCCAAGAAGCTTCATTATCCGGGCGTCGTGACTAAGTCGTGGTTGAAAACGGCGAATACCATGCATTCGTGGCCCCACGTTTTGGGATGGTTGAGCTGGCTCGCCGAAGTTTGCGAAGCCAAGGAAAAAGCCGAAGACGTATTCAGCGTCGACAAAATACCGTTCGTCGCTTGCGATCCGGATGAGGAAACTCACAGAGGCACTATTTTGGCTCTGTTCAGCAGCTATCGAGCTTGGAACGACGAGAAGCTGGACGAAGAAGCTGCGTTGATGGAAAAACGTGTGGGAGAGTTGATAATGTCCAACGGCGATATAGCCAAATTGATCGAGGAGGAAGAGTCGTTGCTGAGCAAGGAACGCGAAAGGGCGAAACTCCTCGGCGATCAGGAAATCGAGATAGACGAGGCGTTGAACGCTTGCAAAAAAATCATGGAGAATCTCAAACTGGCCGATGCCAGGGAAGCCGAGGACATAATTGCGATCGAAGAGAGCGAAAAACGTGTGATAATCGAAACGAAAAATTCCAATGAAATTTGTAACAGGATTGTGGATCAATTGAAATTGGAAACCGAACAACACAGAAAAATCATCACGATGAACGAGAAACAACCGATGACGGTTGAGAGACGCAACGAAATAACCAAGGAATGTTCGTCGTTGGAGAATCACATACGTCAGTTGGAAAAGTGCATACAAGAAATGGAACAAGAGATATACGCGTTGGATCTTAAATTTGCGAATTGCAATAAAAATCTTTTGAAAACCATATACGCTTACAACAAAGACATAATTGTCAATTTGCGTGGCGATTTGGGTATAGATCTTGAAAGTTTGAAAATTCCGGAAACGAATTTTCTGAGTTCGGATTTTATGGATACGTTGAGAATCAAATCAACGTCCATGATGAATATCAAAGAAACTATCAAAGAAAAATTATGCGACACGGAAACCGCGATCGCAACGAATAACAACGAATTGATTTTGATGGAAGAGAATCTTAGGATTTTGCGTCAATCCAATCAAGATTATCGCACGATGGCCGAAGATTGCAAACGTTCGACCCAAGAAATCGAACGGGATGCGAAAAAAATGGAAACTGAACTGAGAGGCGATATAATGAGGATTGAGAAGGAAATCGCGGATCTGCGACAATCTGTGCCTGACGTTGAAACCGCGGCCAAGGAACTTACTGAGGCGCAAGAAAAATTTCGAGCCGTAATCCAAAGATCCGAATTCGTTTCCGAAAGCATGAAACTATTTTTCGATAAATTTTATAGAATTATCGGTCATCACAGGAACGAACTTAATGTTATATTGCAAAAACATTTCGATAATCCGAGGGCCCAACATGAAAATTCTGACAATGCCGAAAAATCGTAGGAATGAATATAAAAAAAAAAAATTAAAAAAAAAAAAACGCATCGATTTCAGTGAAATAGAAAAATATATATTGGAATTATTTTTACGTTCGAATAAGATAAATCAATAAAATTATTATTTTCAATAAATATGAAACAGATTTTTATTTGTATCGATTGTTTGGAAATTGAATGAGAAAAGTATTTGGAGCCAAGGTGTCCAGTGGTCCTTGAAGTCTTTGAAGTCCTGGAGCTATCCCTGAATTTTGCTTGTCCTTGAAAAAGTCCTGGAATATCCTCGAATTTTACTTAATATCCTTGATTTTTTTTTTATTTCCCGTCAATTTAAGTTTCTTTGAAAGCGTTTATTATGAGAAATAATCCTACAAAAAATGTCCATCTGTCAGTTTCGCTGAGAATTATATTATATATATTCGGGCATACTGAATAGTTTTGTTTTAACTGATTCCAACATAAACAAAAACGATGATTGAAACAATAGCACGAATTTTTACTGGACACAATAGAATTGCTTTTTCTTTCTTCCTTTGATTGGAATCATTTTTTTAAAACTCGTCGTTTTGTATCATTCCGTTCGAATATTATTGGACTTTTCATCCCAGCGCCATCTAGACAGAAGTTCTCGAACGCAGTTCGGAACTAGCGATGTAACGGGCTGTCCCCTCGCGGTTTTCCGCCGAAGCCAAGCTCCGACTAACTCGGATCGAATCCGACGATCGTAACGTGAACAAACGCGCTTGCAGTGCAATAAGCTTGTTTGAATCCGGTTTTTCGGTATTCTTCGAAGAAATTGAAACAATTTTCAAGCATTTCTGCGGATTTACCGAGATCGATGTCTTTGGATTGCACCATCCTGGATGGTGGGGATAGAGCCACTGACGCCCGGGCACGGCGCCCCCTTAAGGTCCTACTTAAGGGGGCGCCGTGTCCGGGCCAGTAGCTCCAGACCCCGGCGGCTCCTCAAATTTGGCGCCCCGGGCCGTCGCCCACCCCGCCCCACCCTAAAGCCGGCACTGACTCTAATCAAACCCGATTGAAAACAAGAACGATAAAACGTCGCTTTTCATTCTTGTATCTCGCGAATTTTATTTATTTTCTTATTTTCGTTATTTGGATTCCACTGGCTCAGTTATTTTTTTGTAGGAAACTCCTTAGTGTTCGGTGATTTCTGGTGGAAATCAATACCAACGCGTCTGGTGGTTTTCAGCCGGATTTGCCGAGATCCCTAGCGGAATCACGACAATCTGAGTTGGCAACACTGCACGCTCAATACACCATCGAAGACATCGAATCGCAAGTTATTTCTCACTAAAGCCCCTATTTAATTGACGCACAGTAGAGGTAATGTTTATTGTAGTGAATATTTATCTGTAGCACATGTATTTCCGATCCAGTCACCAAAATTGCGTCAAAATAAAGTTGAAACTGTATCAACTTCACTACCATGGCGCCAAATTTCGAAAAAAAAACTAGCATTTGACGCAGCATTCGTGCACCAATGAAAATGGACCTTCTCGATGACAGCGCCGTCCTGACAACGTCGACAACCAAGGAAACCTTTCCCCACCATTGAATTCCGGCTTCGTATCTTGACTCCATATATATAAATATATACGTCCGTGGATTTAACGGTTTTTCGCGAGCGCCCTCACATCAACTCTGAATTTCGCGAAGAACGCCGACATTCGGCAGTTTTGGCGCGAAGACCGCGTTCGCAGCATCAAAATGGTGGACCGAGCGACGATCGAGCGTCAATTCGAAGAAATCGGCGTTACCATAACGGATCCATCGGTCATTGACAAATGTAAGTAACACAACTAAGAATCACGTCAATCATAATAATTCGCTGTATGAATCCATTTTGTGTTAAAAAACTATTCAGGTGAAATGAAAAAAAACGAGAAGCATCGATGATGCGTTATCGCGGTTTGGTTATGCCATTCAGATTCGGTTTTACTATTTCGAGACGCGTCTGATTATAGCCAATTGGCCATCGAATGAAGCTCGCATTGTTAAACCGACAAGGACTTTTATTTCAACAACCCAACGATACGTCTTTCGTCTTTTCGACGATAATTATTTTACAAAATTCGTGTTTCCTCATTCATCTTCTTGTTTTTTCGAGATCACACATTACCAAATATATAATTTTTTTATTTTCAATCGCGGTTGTTATAAATGTTTTATTGATAAAATTGGATGTATGGGCATACCGACCGGTGACTGATGACAATTTTGTTTTCAATGATTGTTCCGCAGGCTTGGATCTGTGCGTCCAGTGCGATGTCGATCCGGAAACGTTTCTGCCTCTGTGGCAACAGTTTGTCGAATCACAATCCGCCGACTCGAAACACGGCGACGAGCAACCCACCGTGGAGATGTTGGAAAAAATGTCTCGATGGGCTCGCTCAAAGCACAACGAAGACGAATCTCTCAAGTATCCTTGAATATAACGCTCGACCATTCGCATATTCGCACCAAAAAATTTTTTTACAAATCTCGAGTACATTTGCAATATGACATTTTTTAACAAAAAAACATCAATTGGAAACAACACCACAGATTGAAGATTCAGAATAATCGAAAAATCAATTGTAATCTACCAGCGAGCTAATATTTTCTCTCCGTTATTTCATCCTTGACCGATAGTCCGATTAGCAACCTCAGCGACAGCGATTGCGAAAGTTCGGAGCTTCTGAAAACATACGGCATCACCAAACCCATGATTCAACAAGTAAGTCTCAATCGTTTAGTCGTCTTGTGTCCTTCTCTTTTGTTATTCTTTTTTTTTTCTTCAAATTAATGCCAAAGTGTTTTGAGATAAGAAATTTTGTTTCGTCTGGGGCAAAGTGGGTCATGCGAAATTTGAATGTGAGTAAAGAAAGCAGAACAGCAAGAAAAAAAACAAAATCCTGCAAATCCCACGTGGGGCCCCTCGAGTAACGCACGTAATCCCCTCTCCCCCTCCCAACGTACGGCCCTGTACGGCAGCGTGGAGCGAAAGCGCGTCGTTCTCTCGCTTCACATTGTTGCCAGATCTCGTGAATTCAATATTTCAAAAAAATATCATATTTCGCATAATCGCTCGAGCGTGTACTCGTCGTAGTAGTTTCGTCGTGGCTTTGCGGACAACTTTCCGCCCCCTTCCGCGCTCCCACCCCTCCCCTCTCGCGCATTTGCGGTTGATTGTGCGGTCGCGTTAGTCGTAGCGGGGTCTTCTTCGCGGATGACAAGCGAGCCGAGCCTCGAGAAATGCCCTCGTGGCGACGTTGCGGCCCCAATGGCCATTTTCTTCAGCCTGTTGTTTCAAAATATTAACGCTCCGTTGTAAAAACAAAGAAAAATCGTCGTGAAGTACGATTTACGAAGATTCCCGCATCCTCAGGTACGATCGACGACTTTCCGTCGTCCATCCATCCTCAACCGTCGTAATCTTCTGCGCACGCGCGATCTCGTATCCTCGACAGCATCTGGCAACGCTGTCACGAATCCTCTGTCGTTGCCACGTGAACCCACCAAACATCTCGGGGGAAAAAAAAATTACATATATATATATATATATATATATATATATATATATATATATATATATATATATATATATATAATGATGATAAAAATTCAACGAACGTTGCCCGCTGCCTTGAGCCCGCTTTACCGACGGTTCTCATTCTCCGACGCCACCGATATGACCGTCACGAGGCATCCTCAAACCCCACGTAACTATTCTCATAATACAACACAACGCGACGATCGTGCAATAATATATAATGCATCGTAAATCTGAAACGGGAATATAAAAATAAAAATAAAAGCCATCGTATATCTCAAAGAAAGAAAGAAAAACAAAAAAGAAACCTCTTACTACGGCGTGGTACAACATACAATGCAAACTGAACAATGGGCATGTGTAACGCGGAAGCAGTTCTCACGTATACTAATACTGTTCAAGTTTTATAATGCTCTGATATGGTCTCTCACACGGTTGTCCTTCCAACCAACTCGCTTCCAAGTATTCCCTGTCTATATTATTTTTTTTATCCTTTATTTTTTTTCTATATATATCATTTTGTTGTTTATTCGCGTCCCCCCCCCCTTTTCTCGCCCTTTCGATCGCATTTCACGTAGTGTGTCATTGTCCCTCCAACGGTCAACCGTCAAACGGACGCCCAAATCGTCCCGTACGAGTAACGATAAATGTTCGTGTCCCTTTCCCCCCTCCCCCCGCCCGTTCGTCACGCGCCCTCGCGTTGTCTCCGTCCCTCTCCCCCCTCTTTTTCCTCGCATCTCCACGCTCGAGCAACGCCGATGATTTACGTCGAAACTCTGGCAACGCTGTATCGCAACATTCTTTGCGGTAGGCATGGTGGATAATGACGTAACGAGTCTACCTGTGGACCCAATTCTCCGGGGTTCGGGATGCCGACTGCCCCGGGGGCCCCCGGCCGGGGGTGACCCACGCCGCGAGACATGTTCTCCATCGCCACAACCGAGGCTAATCCCTTCGTGAAAAACCTTTTCTCTCCCCTACCGCGACTCTTTCTTCTCCCCCCCCCCCTTTCCTCTCGGCCCCACAACTTTGTTGCCCCTGATTTTTCTTATTCCTCGTTCGTTCGTTTCGTCGAGCCCCAGAAAAACGTGCCTCGTCGACAACAACGAGTTTTTCTTCGGTGCGGGTCGCGGGGCGGCGGGACTCGAAGCCGGGTCCGCACCAAGCGCGATCCGACGCTCACGAGTGCCTCAAATTGGTATTGGAGGGGAGGGTGGGGGCCCGCGCGGTCGCGTTTACGGCACTGCGCACGACTGGTACTGTGTAGTTTCACATGGGCCGTATGGGGAGTACCGGCATGGTACACAGCCAAGAGACTGCCATAACGTAAGGCCAACCGGCAGTTCTTCGACGATCATCTTCATCTCTCTCTCTGTCTCTCTCCCTTAACCGCTTTTTTCCTTCGTCTTTTCTCCCGTAACTATAGCGTACGTGTAGCGGTTACGAGCGAGGAGGTATGCACGCTCGCCGTGTGTAACGTTGCCACATCTTGTATGCCCCCCCCCCCTCCTCCGTTCGCAAAAGTTCAGAGACACGTTCAATCGAAAAAGGAAACGAAATTTTCGCAAAATTAAATACAATGTCGAGGCTCGTCGGATTATCAGACTTTTTTCTCTTCGGAATCAGCCTCCCCCCTCCCCACTGTCTCGATTTGGCAAAATGATGCTATATCAAATTTGGCGCGTTTTTTCAAATCTTTTATTTTTATTTATTTGTAGCTCTTTCGCTCTCTAAGTTAAAACTTAATTTTGTTAGACAGCGAGAGAGAACAAAATAGATGCAGGAAGTAGTCGAGAAAGAGCGTATAAAGAAAACGAAGTAGCGGTTGAGATTTAAAAAAAAACAAAGAAAAAAATCCTAAAGTAGGGGAAGAAGAGAGCAGGTGCGCGTCGTCGGAGGGAGGGGGAGGGGGGGGGGTCGTCAGGACGCGGCCGGCGCATAGCCGTCGACGGGTCCAGCGCCGATGGGGATCCCTCCGTGTAATTCCCGCCACGAAAAATTCTCCAGGTAGATTGCCCCGCCATTATCCCCACCGCGCTCGAGTTCCCTCACGCTATTGCCACCAACAAAGAGAGACACACGAATGCCGGCTTGCGGACTATCGTTTTCTTTGATTCCGCTCGGAGCCGAGTCGGATGGTGGCGCAGGGGGAGGGGGGGGGGCACCGTTTCGAGTTGCTCGTGGCGGAGACGAGGAGCCGAGCATCGAAAGACGCCAAATGTCGTTGGCGCGAGAAAGAAAGCGAGAGAGGAGAAGCAGCAGCAGTAGCTCTGCCTCTCCCTCCGTCTCTTTTCTCCCCTCCTAACGTCCACGTCTTCGGGAGACCCGACCGGATTTCTTTCAAAGGGCATAATTTCAGTTTTCAAGGACGCGTCCCACCGCCGCCATCGTTCCGCGAGTTTGCACGAAATTCTCTCTCTCTCTCTTTCTCTATCCATCGTACAAAGCACAAATCTCATCTTTGACTCGGTTTTACATCGTCGTGTATTATCATTATCTCTTCATCCCGCGACTACGCAACCGTTTATTCCGATTTTTCTTTTCGTCATCTTCCCCCCTCTCCCTCTTGTTTTTTCTCGCTCGTCGGTGTGATAACACAAGCTTCGTTGACGATGCGCGTGTGTGTTGGTTTCTCGAGCTCGGCACAAAGTTTTACGAATGGTCTTAAAACGACGGTCGGCTCGATCCGGTTTCCTCGATGGCGTCGGACCGACGCTGTGCTCGCTGCTGCTGCTGCTGCACGAGATCTTCTCGATCCACCGGCTTGTCGGTGGGTCTCTCTCTCGCTTCGTGACTCTTCGGCTACGTTCGGCTCGGTCTCGGTGTGTTCCGCGATCTATCGTCACTCGACCGTACGAAAAAGCCTCTTCGCCGTCGCGCGTCACGACCGCGCGCCGTCTGGCGTGGCTTCTTCCTCGCTTTCTTGTGATAAATCGTCGACCGTTCGTCGTTTACAAACTCGATTTTCATCGATTTATCGTCGCGTACGCGAATATTTTCCGACACGTACACGATTTCCACGCCCTCTCGTGTATCCCGCGGTTCACGAGCCCCCCCCCCCCCCCCCGTGATTTATTCAACAACGAACAAAGGAGAAGTAGAAACAAAAATTCGAACGATCTCTCGGGCTGTCTGTGAAGAAGTTAACCACGCGCGACGACGCTCATCAAGTCGGTCGCGTAATCGTGACTTCCGCGTGGTATCCCGTGTGTTTTCGTCGATCCAACCTGTTGCTTCATCCACATAACCGCTTCGAACGTCTCACATTCGATTATTCAACTCAGTTCCATTTTATTGCTTTTTTTTTACTGTCGCGTTGGAACGTGGAAGTGCTGGAATAAAAAAAGAATCGTATCAACGTACATTCGTTTGCGTGACGATGAATTATTCGCGAGTGTCTGAAGAAAATTATTTTTCCGACGAAATTAATGTTTCGGGACGTTATATATATATATATATATATATATATACATGTGACGCAACGGGATGACGCCGGAACGCGGTTGTCCGCGGCGCCCGGTTGAGGGCGCGCGGGGGCTACCTGTTGCTTCTCACGAAAAGAAGACGCCGACGCCAACTTTCTTCCGTCTCTCTCGCTCCCTCCCTTTCTATCTCTTTTTCCTCCCCTCCTCTGCGGCTTGCCTCCTGGCCCGTTCTTCCTCATCGCGTCTTCCCACAGTTCATCGTGTGTAACCGTCTTCCATCGTGTTTTACAACAAATCGGAACGAACGAAATCTCAACAGTTTGTCACCCCCCCCCCCTCTCCCTTCCCCTCCTTCCTCTCAACCGCCATCCATCATCGCGTCTCAATCCGCGATTCGTACAATCCGTGAAAACAATCGTCGAGTAAAACGACGCCGCGTACTCAACCGTCAGTTGTCTCATCAACTTTTTTTTCTTCTTTATTGCTTCTCCCTCTTTTTTTCTCGTCTCTGTTTCGTTGGTGCCGTCTCGCTCGTTCTCTGTACACAAAATCGTTCATCCATCTCTCTCTTTCGCTTTTTTTTTTCTCTCTCTCTCTCTTTCACTCGCGACGTCCGCGTGCTTCTCCATCGTCAGCAACGTCTCGGATTCTTCGAACCGATTGTGAGCTCCGATAATAACCAACTACGAACTATCCTTTGTTCCCGAGGTTTGCACTAACTAGTAGTTTTTCATCGTTCGTTTCAACCCTCACGGAAACTCGAGTGCGAGCTCGCGCGTATTAACCCTTCGAGGTCACTGGGGTTCAAAGTGACCCCAAGCGCAACTTCAAGCCAATAAAATAATTTTGAAAAATTAAAGAATCAAAAATTGTAAAAAATATGATCTTTTTTTAAACTAAAAATGAGGTTTTTAACGCATTAACTCTCCTCAAGAATTTTTTTCGACATTTTGAAAATTCTCATATCTATTCTCATTCTAAAGTGTTCAACTAATAACCTGAATTTTTATGAGTCGTTCGGAACGATATTCTTAACGCGGCAATAGTTTTAACATGGCTGGGGTCATTGTGACCTCGCGTGACCAGCGCGTTATTTCCAGAACGTGCGACCTCGAAGGGTTCAGCATCAGTCGGCGCGAAAGGGGGGCGTGAAGCCACCCGCACATAATTCGTCAGTTTATTCGGTAAATACATTTTCCCACGATTTCTGGGCCTTCTCACTCCCTTCGAAACTACATCAATAGTTACGAAAACTCTTTGTCATGGTAATTATCATGGTCGTACCATGATTCCATCTAGTTCTGACGTTAATTTCACCCTACCGGGTGATATGTTAACCATTATTCGTCGATTTAACACGATTCCGTGAAAGTCGTCGGAGAAATAACGACAAAATCGCTCGTTCACTAACGTTCCGCCATTGTTCGCTAATTGGCTTTGCCCGAAGATCCAGAGGGATGAATCTCACGAGCTTCGCGTTCGATTTGAAAAGATTCGAGCGCGAGAGAGCGTTATACATTCGCCCCTTCGAAAAAAAATGGTGCAACGGGGTTCTGCCATTTTGCGAGACACAGCTGCGAGGACACGGGCGAAGCTACCTGCAAAGAAAGACAGAGCGGCGTCGGGTAAGGAGCAGAAAAAAAGATGGCGGGGAGGGGGTAATATCAACGGATTTCTAGGATCTCGCATCTGGCCCAAAGAAGAGGGGCGGGGAGGTCGAGCGAAATAAAACGTTCCTAGACGCTTCACCATCGCCGTTATTCGAGCAATGTGTAAAAACGTGCGAAAATTTTTTTTTTTTCCTTCCATCGTTGCCAACTCTCACAAACGAATCGGCAAAATGTAAATTTCGTCAATATCAACGTAACCCCAAAAAAAAAAGGCTGTGCAAAGATGTGTCTCGTCGCAATCCGAGGTCGTTAACGTCAGTTAAGCTATATCGCAAACAATTCGAAATCAGTCTGATTGCGCACGCGTGTTCGTCGCCACACGGAGATGGCCAATCGTTTGGCTTTCAATTGACAACGAATTTAAACTAAATGTTAACGACAGAGAAAGTTGTGTCGTGTGTACCCTCCCTACCGCCCCCTCTTCTTCCTGGTTCGTCGATTGTTTTCCGTATTTTCATCGCGAAGAGAGGAGAAGACGAGGGCCCAGGAGGAGGAGGAGGAGGCAGAGGGGGGGGGGGTCATGAGTGAGACTGGAGCGGTTTCTTGGGGCCACCCGGAGGCCAACCAATTGAGCACAATTGACGAGCCGGGCTGCCGGTGGCGTCGGCGTCGGGCCGCCTAATCTCGCTCGTTCTCCGAGACACCATCGGCGAATCCCCGGTTCTCGATCCCTACGCCCGCAATTTCGTCTCTCGTGTCACGCACGCGACGACACAAAGAAGTACGTCCCCCCCCCCCCCTCCCCGCCGTCCCTTACACGTTCTTATTTATATCCTCATCATCGCCATTCGTCAGAATACGATTTTTCAATACTTTCAACACGGACTTTACTTTCCGCATCATAAAACGTTTCTTTCTCCCTTCTTTGCATTATTTTTCGTGGCTCGGATGCTTCGTGGATTGCAGTAGGTTTCGTTCTGGGTTCGGTGGGGCTTTGTTGAAACATCGAGTAACTGGCAAAAGGTTCCAACGTAATTTCCCACGGTGCGGTGTATGTGTGTTTGTGTGTGTGTGTGTGTGTACCCCGCGGGAGCAGGAACGGCCCGAGCTGGAGGGGCCTTGGTCGGGGCAACCCGACGCCGAGGGACCGTAGGTATACGCTCCCCCCTCCCGCCCCTCCTCTCCTACTTCCCCTCACCGAGTGCGACAGCGAATGAGAACGTGGCTGCGTGGATGTGTGCGTGAGTGAACACGAGTCGCGTCGCGGCCCAAAGGGCGAAGGGGAAACGATCGTTTGCGTCGACGGCGGGGGGGGGGCAAGGAGTGGGTAAGACGCGGCGAAAGGAGAGGCGAGCAAGGGATAGAAATGGAAAACGAGCGTTGGAAGATTGAGCGAGAAACAGCAGTGAAAATATATAGTTGATGCGGCTGCTGACACAGGACAGCAGCAACTGTGAGCCTGTTGCGGCGAGGTGGGAGCGGGGAGGGGGCAGGAGGGGTGGGGTAAGAAACCATCGAGATCGGCCCGAAAACCTCTGCGAACCGGAACGTCGAGCAACCGTTGCCCCTCCCCCTCTCTCTTTCTCGCTCTTCCCCTCCCCCCACCGCTGCCTTTCCTCACGATTGCTCCATCCCCACCGTGATATCCGTGTGAGCGCGCGATACTCGCTCAGTGGTCAGTTCAGGGCCGTCCTTTCGCGAGTCCGGTACCGAGCCACGAATTTCACAAAAGTTTTTTTCCCTCTTTTTTTTTTTTCCTGTTTTTGCCGTTAGAGGCGAAGGGGCGCTTGTTTCTCGGCGATCGTTGCCATTTTTTTTTTCAATTGTAACAAGTGTGCGTATTGTGCGAGCCGGATAAATTGTGAGCGTCCGTTGATCGAGATTTTCATTTTCTCATTATTATTATTATTTTGTTTCGTCGTATTTCAAACGGACCATTCGAAAACGGGGCACAAAGGGCCGAGGGCGCGAAGAGGGGGGGGGGCGGTCGTGAAGTTTCGGCGTCGCATTCGGAGGAAACGAGCGCGCACGCGGCGTCACCGGCGGGGACTTGTAAACCGTTCGGAAAATGAAATGTTGGCGGACATGGAATTTAGAGTTAGATGCCAACGGTTCCGCGTCAGTGGCTCGCGCGCACGCGCGTTACACGAACGTTATACAAGTGTCGAAACATGGCTGTGTACGTTAAAAAAGAATAAAAGAAAAAAAGAACAAAATCGTGTATACAGCGTGTGGGCAAGGGTAAACCGGTAGGTCCGAGAAAGAGGACCGCCCGTGACCGGGGAAACTGAGTTGGGACGCGCACTCTCGCGGCTAGTATCACGAGACGCGTCAGGTTAACGGCGGTTAACCTTCTCGCATCTTGGCCGGCCCGGAGAGAGCCGATCGAGAGAGTCTCTTCGCGACTATCGCGTGCGTGCCTCGTGATCGCAATCTCGTTGCTTCCTCTCGTCAATACATATATACACACACATATATCTGTACATGTAACATGTTTATGGTTATGTCGTGTGGTGAAGAATTTTTTTTTCGAATAATTCGTTAGCCGTAGGGTTACGTGGTGTGCGCGTGCGCCCGGTTGAACAAAGCACCAGCGCGGCGCCCGACCCGCTGCTTTCACCCAATCCCCGTCCGCGCGGGGATAGCCACTGGCCGCGGAGCAACAGGTCGGTCGAACTGTATCGCGAACGCGCGTGCGCGTGGGTCACTCGTTCGTTGATCGTCGACGCGGAATTACGGCGTTGCGTGGGCGGCGGGGAGTTGGGGGGGGGGAGCTGGTGACCGCTTAGGCGTCATTGATAATTGTTAATTAATGGTAATCAAAAGCGGATTGAACGATTGGGAGTAAGAGACTTAAGAAGATAAGAATAATGCTGCGGGGGCCGATGGGGAGCGGGGGGGGGGGCAGGTTGAGATTAATTATTATGGCGATACGTGCTGAGTGAGTGATGGTCTAGTGCGCATGTGTCAAAGGTGTGACTAGATCCACACTCATTAAGCAAGTTCGGCTGTTTGAACAACGAAGCGAGAGGCGGGGGGGGGGGGGGTAATCGGTCCGGCAGGTGGCGAACGAGTTGCTGAAAATCGGTCGCCCATGCGCACGCGCACGAGATCGTGAGAGATATGCTTACATATGTTTGTGTATGTTTGTATATGTATATGTACGATACGATGGAGCTCATCGTTATATATGGCTATGGCTGTGTAACACTACCACTTGCCTCGCCAATCATAATCGATTATTTTCGACGACGCGGGTGCCCCAGGGCGATCCGCACAACTGTACGATTTAACGCTTCAATTATCGATATGAAAACCCAGTCGACCGAGGCCATCGCCCCTCGCCCCCCCCCCCTTCCATGTTTGAAATTATTTCAGATATCGACGATGTCGCGAAGACGCGTTTCTTCGTTTCTTTTCGATGGAATTTCACCACCCGTCCAAGCAATCCCATAGACGAGTATGAATTTGGTGCACGTTAAAATTAATTTAATATCCGTGACTAGATACACACTCGTCTACGGGGTACACGGAGTAGGTCGAACAAATGCCGAACGTCGATTATTCAGATGTCTGAAAGAGAAGATGTCTAAATTGCAAATGTGTTTGTTTCAACGGTTTTTGTTTTTTGTTGTGTTTCTGTTTTTTTTGTTGTTGCTTTTTTTACTTATTTTTTTGTTTTTTCACCAGTCACGAAATTTATGGTTTTCGAAAACAGGTTAAACGTCAAAGAAGTCCCGACGAATTGGACAGCTCGATCGTTCAGAAGAGAAAAAAACTAGCATCGAAAATTCCATTGTCTCCGGCTAGCAACAAAGACTCGTTAGTACATGTTTCATGGTGTTGTTGTAATTTTTTCCACCCTTCTCCGTTTATGTACGTTGGCTTTTAGGATGTCTAACTGACCGAACAGTCATGAAAATTCTTGAATGTCATGAAATTTTAGACAACCGGAACTGAGTCATGATGGGCCCTGAAAAATTATCGTGCAATTGTAAAGTTCTTCAATTATTTTACGTGAAAACGTATTATTTTACGTAATTTATTGAAATATTAAAAAACGCTAATTACGTTTTCAATATTAAAATTATTGAAAACGTAATTAGCGAAATAAGTAGTTGATATGCCGAATCGGATGATGCTGAAAAATATTTTTTAAATATATTCTTTGATTATAAAATGATAATCATGTTTCTTTGATTTTTTTAAACAACTTTCGTTATTTATTCATTCTTTTGTCGTTACGACGAAACATCATCGATTCAAGAATGATTATTATATTTTTTAATACATATGCCACATGTATCTTTACTAGGGTGGTCCTTATATCGGGTTTGGAAGAATTATGGCCGCTCCTTTCCCTCCCCCCAGATTGGCTCCAAATAATAAAAAATTCGTGACCTAAAAATGTCAGCCATTGATATTAAAAATTGAAAATTAATTTTATATTAAAAACTGTTGATGAAAAAAAACCTTCGGTTCTACTCAAATTTATATGAGTCGTTCCACGCCGATATACAAGACCAGTGATAAAGTTATCCAGGAGATTTGAGAGACGAATAAAAATAGTACATCACGAGACTAGTACGAAATTTTTTTTTTTCTGACGAGTGTGAGTTTGCAGAACGAGCCGAAAGCGAGTGTTGCAATCACACGAGTCCAGAAAACGTTTTTCGTACAAGTGTTGTACGAATTTTTATGTCACAAGGTATGTAAATGCGGTTTGAAGCGAACGAAGTGAGCGTAAAACCGCACTTTCACGCACAGCGTGTGATAAAAATAGTTATCGGGGTGAAATGAGCCATATATATTTTGAAGTTGAACCCAAAGTTTTTTTCTCTCTTTTTAAAAATTATTTCCAGCCAATGTTGGAGCATAGAAGGGGGTGTCAAAATTCGTCTGAATCTCATATAAAGAACACCCTAATGCATACACCATGGTAGTTATTAAGGTCCTCCGATTTTAATTCATTTTCATATTTTCTGATTGGCGCTCTCTAAGAAGAAAAAACATTCCTTTGAACAGCAGAAATAAAAAAATTAGACGAGAAAATTAATAAACAATCATAATGACCATGTAATTGTTCATATATAATATGATCCTATATATTAAGAGTGATGAGTTTTTATTTCATGCTTGAAAAATGCTCGGACATTAAAGAAATTTTAATAACAATCAAAATTAGACACCCTTCTAGTTCCTTTTTTCTTCTTTTTTATTTATTTTTATTTCCACGTCCTTCACACACTTGCATGACGATGTAATAACGTTACGTTTCACAGCACTGCAACACAGTCAGGAAACACACAATCGGATGTCCGTGGGGTCTCCCTTCTGCAATTCAACAAATCCGTGAACGATTGGAAAACGAAAAATCCACGACAAGTTTCAATAAAAAAAACCGACGATCCTCACGTTCCGCCACGTGCCCGTTACATGTTCGAATTGATAACAAAAAAATCCGCGATACTTCAAAAAGTTTGTCGAGAATTTGGTCGTGAATTGTGCAAACATTGGAGCAAAACTGACGATGATAAAAAAATCGCCATTACCGCGAATGTGCGGAAACAATCGCAAACGACGTTTCGAACTTGGGGTAAAATTTTTTCAAACGATCGCGAACCATTGAACAATCAAACGTTGTTGTTGGAAGGTTGCAAATCTTATTCGCAAATAACGAACGAATCGGTAACCATGAGAATCGATCTGTCGCAATTGGACAGTTATTCGATATTTCCGGGACAAATGTTGGCCGTGGAAGGCACAAATCCAACGGGTAACGTGTTGGCCGCACGCGCCGTGTTGTCGTCGAGATTGCTCGAGCCAGCTGCGAAACCCATGATCGACGAAAGATTGCACATCGTCGTTGGAACCGGATGGTTCACGAAATCCAACGTGCTGGATTACGAACCGCTGGATCGGCTTTTGGAACGCGTTTGCGAGATCGAACCTCACGTTCTCATTATGATTGGGCCTTTTGTTCCTGCCAGTCATCCGGAAATCGTCAAACCGACGATTGACGAAAGCTTTCAGGATTTGTTCGAACGTATCGTTGAGAAAATTATGGGAACCGTGAAAGGGTAAAACGATTATGGATTCTGTGATATTTAATAATGATCATAATCATGGTGTCCAGTGGTCCTTGAAGTCTTTGTAGTCCTGGAGGTATCCTTGAATTTTGCTTGTCCTTGAAAAAGTCCTGGGAGTGTCCTCGAATTTCGTTTAATGTCCTTGAATTTTTTGATTCCTCTTAATTTCAGATTCTTTGAAAATTTGTATTATTGAAAATAATCCTACAAAAATGTCCATCCGTCAGCTTTGCTGAGAATTATATTATTTACATTCGTGTATACTGAATAGTTTTTTTTTTTAATGATTTCAACATGAGCAAGAACGATTATTGGAACAATTTCTGCATTACGGTACTAGTACGATTTAACATCTTCTGATGAGTGTCAGAAAATACGAAAAGCAACAAAAAATCACGCGTGCAAGGAGTACGTAAATTTACATTTCTAGACTTTGTGTATTAAAAGTTTAAACGATAATCATGAAAAAGAAAAAACTTTGTCCGACGAAGAGTGTGTGATCTTCATACAAAAATGTTGTCAAATATTAATCGCAAGAAAAAAAACATTATTTGCGATAACACAACTGTGATTTTCATTCCAAATAAATAATGGTATCTCTCGCTGCTCAAGTTCTAACAGAGAACTAGATACTATTCATCAACAGTTTTGTCTACTTTCACTTTTGATAAGTGCCCTAACACAACCTACAAAAATGTCCGAGATATTATTTTGGAAGTTGTCCTTGAATGTCCTTGAATATCGTATAAACTTTTTATTGAACACCATGGAACTTTTCACTGGACACCATGATAATACGATAAGTTGTATTTATAAAAACAAAAGAAAAAAAGTTTATCCACATTTTTTTACGTTCTTTATTTTCAGTAAATGTACGCAGGTCGTTCTCATACCCTCGCCCGACGACATCCATCACGATTCCATCTATCCGACTCCGGAATTTTATCTGCCGGAATCCATGCGAGCCCCGAATTTGCATTTGATGACGGATCCCTCAATGCTGGACATCGATGGTCTCGTTATCGGGGCTACTTCCACCGATATAGTTTGTCACTTGAGCCGCGCGGAGATTCATCGGTGAGCCTCCCCCCTTTTCATCTCATGAAACAAATCGTTTGTTTGAATTTAAAAAATCCTTTTTTCCACCTCATTGATTCGATTTCATTAAAAGAAAAATTAACTCAACTTTTGATTACAGAAAGGCGTCCAAGGACGAAGATCGTCCGTTGCAGCTCGTGAATCATGTACTGTCGCAAGCCTGTTTTTATCCGCTCTATCCAGCGGCCAAGGGTTCCAAAGTGGACACCGGGTTATGGGCGGATTACGCGTTTATGCATCAACGCCCGCACATTCTCATTCTACCCTCTGATCTTCGTCATTTTTGCAAATGGACGCAAGATTGCGTCGTGATCAATCCGTCGAGACTGAACAGACAGACTTACGCGCGTATTATCGTCGAACCGAGCCTCGATGGATCCTGGAAGAGCGAAATGGTCAATTGCGAAATTCTCAAAGTTTGAAACTATGTTTGGAATTTTGTTGTTGTTTTTTTAAAACCATATCAACGAGTGTGGATTGTTCATTGTTAGCGAGTGTGATAATTTTGTTAACTCGCTTTTTTTTCCGTCTCCGTTATTATTAAATATAATAAACGACATGGTTTTTTGTTACATATCCATTTCCGTCCTTTTCACTCCTTTTTTTCAACTCGTCGCAATTAAAGTTGAATTACATTTTATATCTTCATTGTGTATTTATGTGTCAATTTTATGTGATATGAGATTGGACTGATGAATATTCACAATTAATTATACTAAAAAACGAAATAATGATTATATATATATTTTTTCGTCAAATCTTAAATCAAAATTGGTCCACGCGATACAACAGTTTTCTCATGGGCGGCCTTTCGCATCTACGAACATTCGACAATTCGTGCGTAACTCCGGCAAAATTTTACATCCCGTCGCGATCGAATAAGAACGAGCGATAAGGAAATGAATTTAAAAAAGAAAAAAAAGAAATTGATAACAAGCTCAAGGTTCACAACATCCGCCGTCCGTTTCGAATCGATAAATCGATGGCCGGCCGAGCGTGGACCATATTTCCGTTTGCAGCGACAATGTCCGACGGACGCCGCGCCCGAACGTTCGCGAGCGTACCGCCAGAGGTCAGCACAGTCCCCCCGCCGCGGCGCTCACGTCGAAACCGACGCGATCTCGCTTTCGAACGATGTGCACATTCCCGTCGTTGGCGCGTCGTGGCGCCACTAGTTCGACAATTCCACACGATAATCGAGTTTTTCTGCATCCTAGTTCGGGTGGCCCCGCTCACGATCGGCCATTGCTCGGTGTTGTTCCATCCGTATTTCGCGATTGAAAAACAAAAAAACGTAACACGCGCGTGCGGTTTGACGATAATAAAACGGATTCGCACAGATGCCGAGGTGAGTGAAGCAACCATCGTTTTACACCGTCAGTTATCATCGATATTCATCGTTCATCGTTGTTGTGAAATCCGTCATTCCCCAACTTGCTGAGTGCCAATAAAGCGGCGGCCATCTTTGTTTTCACAAACAGCAATATTTCGTTCGTTTCGCACAAACGTTATTTTGTTATTTCGCATTTTTTTTGGTTTAGTTTTTTCAATTGAACTCTATTGTCGTTGTTCATTCGCTTGTCGCGCTCTGTGACGAACAAGTTGTTCGTGTTTTTTTTTTTTTTTTTTGCGATCGCTTGGGATTTTGACGGCCGACATTTTGTTTTGTCGCATGTGGCGCGCATCGACGGTGACGACGGAGACACCGCGCCACTGTCCGACCCAGTCGCGGGAAACCTAAAGCACCTCGTCCGTGAGTTTCACAATGATCTTTTGGCGACCTTGATTCTGATCTCTCTTTCTCTCTCTGTCCCTCTTCCTCTCTCGAGAGGGAGAGAGAGAACGAGGCTCGAGAGAAACGGATACAAAAGGCGTTACGAAACTTTGACTCCGCTCTCTCGTAGTCCGGCATACGTTTGTTTTTTTTTTTTTTTTTTTTTTTTCATTTTGCACGATACAAAAATAAAAAATGAAGACGATACGAATTTTTGATTTAAAAAATTTTTTTTCAGGCTAGAATTGTGAGAAAATAATAAAGTGAGAAAAAATTGTTCCACGCTCGTCCAGGCGGCTAGTCTCGGTCAATTGCAAAACAAGTGACAACGAAACTACTCGACCCTCGAAAAATAATCATTCCACGTTCGATTATAAGGGGTATTCCATGCCGAATCGACAAGGTTTTTAACGGACCGTTTTTGACTTAGCTAATAATTCAATATATTTTCGTTCTAACTAAAAGAAGTATTCAGGATTTTTTTTAGCAGTTTATAAGTTTATTTTTTTTTTATCTTACCTTTATTTCTTCAAATATTCGTAACTTAGGGAATAATGGCTTGAATTGATTTTTTTTTTCAAATGTTGGGATTTTTTCCGAATTTTTGGTACAATATTTCGTTCATAATAAAAAAAAAGTCTGAAACATGAAAAACATTATGTTGATGACTAAAGTAATGTACCGAAAATTGTCAAATTTCATAAGCTTTCCACCAACTATAGTAACTACAAAATTCGTCATAGATACTGAACAATTTTTTTTTAGCGTCAGCAAAAATAGAAAAAAACCCCTATTTATAATGTAAAATGACTCGAAAAGGAAAATTATTTATAATTTGCAGTATTATCTATAAAAGAAAATTCTAAAATATTAAAAAATACTATGTTATTTAAATGGCGAACTTCGAGAGGCTGCCGGCAGGGTTAAGAATTCCTAAAGAGACCATACATTTTGAGGATATTTTTTTCAAACCTATTTCGAAGAATATTATTCTCTGGGAGCGCCAAAATGAAAAAAACTGCGAAAATAAAGCCACACCTTATATACAGAATTTTTCGAGGGTCAAGTGGTTTCGTTGCCGTTTGTTTTGCAATTGACCGAGAACACCCGACCGGACGAACGTGGAATAATTTTTTTTCCCTTCTTTTTTTTTATCACAATGCTAACCTAAAAAAAAGTGTATATTCGTGTTGCGGGTACGGACAGATGACGCGAATACGTCTACAACATTCGCCCAGAGTTCATTTTTCAGGGTTCCGTAGGAATCTAGGAACGATTTTACGGTTTCGGTCGGTCCATCTGTCCGTCCGTATGTATGTCACAATCCTCCAATTATGTACCGATTAAGAGATAATTTGGTACACGGACGTAGATCGATGACCCAAAAATAGAAATTATAACATTAAAAAAAAAAAAAATACCATAAAAATTGACCTCCCTCTCACAGATTAAAAAGTGAACTCCAATTTTTTTTTCCTTACCCCATCGAGTGAAGTGTCTCTCAATAGGTCTCTTCAAATGCAATCTAAAGTATTCCTAGACCTTTCATTTCGATTCGATCAACCTTTCATTTTGATCTTTCAGTCACGAGATATTCGCTTTCAAAGTCGTCATCAGATTTTCGTTTGACGGTGGAAAATCGAAGTCATGAGTTGTAGGGTTAAAACTAAATCATTCGATGATCCGTGCGAAACGATTTTTTTGACGCGTCGGTAACAATGACTAGCGCACAAAAAAAAAACCATGCACACACAGACACACAGACAGATAGAGGCATATGCTGCGTCGCGATGGCCTTGCACTTGTCGCGAAACAGCGTATGTCCCTGTCTCTCTCTCTTTCTGTCTCTCTGTCGTTCTCTCTCTGCGTCTATGTGTACATATGTGTGTATGTAACAGTCATTGATCACATCGTATTACATCGTAAAATTGAAAGAAAATTTTCAAATTCCAAAGCCCGGTGGGTCCAACATAATCTACCCCCACCACCCGTCCCTCCACGGCCCCTAACGAAAAGTTCCACACACCAAACAATGCAAACAAAACAAAAAGTCCGAGGCCCGAAAACGCTTATTTCGACATCAGTCTCAAGGACATCGCGAAAATTAATTTCGCACAGTCGGGAGTCACGGTTTACGTGACTCGGTATTTCCATCTCCAGAGTTCTACTTCTGTATGTACACCAATGCATGTTCCCGCTCGTGAATACAACCGCCAGTTTGATTTACGTTAACTATATATATACATAAGCATAGCTAAATATGTTCGGTGTTTACATATATGTTGTATGTATGTGCGAGTATGTACACACACGAAGCATGGACGCGGACGGTCATGTATGACGGTTGCGTAGTGAAACGCGTTTATATCGAGAACATGAGAAAGCGAGAGTGGCGTATCGATCTGGACTAGCCGTCGGTGGTGACGGTCTGCACACAGCCTACCTCAAGTCCGCGCGCGTCCGTTCCAGACAGTTGGGGGGCCCCCGGGTCTGTCCGCACACCAAATCGCGACGGAGCTACCTCATCTATCTCTGTCTCTTTTTTTCTCCCCCCCCTCTCTCTGTACACGATCGATCCACAACCTTTAACCCCCGTCAACGAAAATCCGAACTACTGTTTTCTTCTTCTTCAGCGTCGTTTTTTGTATTTTTTTGTTGCCTCTACTTATTTCTTTGTCTTTGCTTAATTATTTTTTTTTCATTTTTTTTCTTACCTTCTTGGCAACGAAAATTTGCTATTCCTGCAATAATTTTACAATTTTACATAAAATTTGCTATACATACGATGCAATGTCATTGGATGTTTGAACCACTGCCGAAGTCTCACATGAAATAATAATAATAATAATAATAATAATAATAATAATAATAATAATAATTTATTTTTTCGAATCATCAGGTTAAAAATTGTACGATTACCTCTGAATCTAATTATTTTATGACAATACCTACGGAATGCATGAAAAAATATAAGCACCTCTGTGGATTTTATCGTTACAATCGAAAATGTTTTTCTCGTTTTCGTTCGATTTCAACCTATTCGTGGATTTTTTTCTCTCCCCAGTCTTCATTCCAATCTGTCGTATTTTTTTTTCATTTTTTTTTTTTTCACTCCGCCGATGGTGCGCGCGTATTCTCACCCGCGTTAGTCCGTCAGTCGCGGGTCTTCCATTTATCGCCGCGGGTCTTCTATCCCGCGGGCAAACATTACGAAGATAAAGCGAGAGAGAGAGAAAAAAAGAAGTAAAGGTTGGTTTTTCACCCACACGTTCTCTCGCGCCCACGACTTATTTTCGGACCAAAGATAACCGATGAGCGAAAAAATTATATAGCTGTTCAGCCGTCGCCTTGAAATTTTCGGGGGAGAAAAAAGAAAGAGAGAAAGAAAGATAAAAAATTCCGCTCGGTCGTTCGCGGCGCATGCCTCGGGCCATCGATGTTGTGCAGTCGTACATGAATGTATATTTAATGGAGTTAACGGTCGCAACTTCTTTTTTTCTACGTTTTGTTTCCTTTGAATCACCACGTAGTCTTTGTATCATTATTATTATTATGATTGTTATGATTGTTATTACATTTTTTGCGAATTTCTTTTGAAGGTCATCTCAGTCGTGCATTCCGGATCTTATCTTTTGGGCTCTTTTGGGGGTCTTTTCGGCCTCGGTCTGATACCTAAAAACCGATCTTTCGACTCAATTAATTGCAGAATGGGATCAACATGAACGTCTTAATCCCGTTTTTTTTTCTTTTCGTGAAAACCTAGTCTTCATTTAAAACGCTGTGTCATAAATCTAAAATCCGAGGTGGCTGCTAAACAAGATTTGTAATTACTTCCATGGAGTCTAAAGGACAGGAGACCGAACTATGGATACGAAATATCGACGGATAATCGGGACGAGTAATTAATCACGTTATCGGAATCCGTCGTAGGCCGCGCTTCTGTTACGTGATTATCGAACTACGGTTCTGTGACGTAGCCGCAGAGTCAAGCCGGTGAGGTTACGTTCGATGGGAAAGCGAAACTGAACAATAGATTGCTTGACTTTTCCCGAGACTCACGTAACTTGGGATAATTGTATGAAAAATGAGATTGCCTAAAAAAAGATCTATATCGAATCACTCGATATCGATGATGGAGATTTTTTTAAATTTCCTATTCATTGTATGTTTATTATTAATACCCATATGTCATTTACTTTATCTGTGAAACGATGAACAGTTACATTATACGAAAGCCATCACTCGATCTACTGTCGTAGACAGCGCTGCTCTCGACGGCACCCGAACTAAAAGGTCGTCCCGATTTTCATACGAAATTCAGAAGCAAGATGTGGACAAGTTCGGTCTCCTTTCCTACAGGCTGCCGGATCTCAGAAATGGTCGAAGGTTATCGAACGAAACAAAGCTCAAACATTTCTTGCCACGTTTCTGCTCATTTTGAGCCTAATTCGATCGAAATCGATAAAGCCATTCTGAGAATATCGCAAATTGCATTTTCGAAGTGGCGAAAACGGGTGCGCTATGATTTTCTCCACATTCCCTGATTTATCCCGGACGGTTCTCGATTCGCGAACGAAACAAAACTCCAACACTTCTTGCCGCGTTCCCACGTATTTTGAGCCTAATCCGACGAAAATCGATGGAGCCGTTGCGAAAATATCGCAAATTACTTTTTCGAAGTGGTGAAAACGGGTGCGCGCGCCATTGGCAATTCCGTATCGGAGATCGCGGTAGAGCGGCGGTTCTCGGTGGGTTTGCGGGTGAACGATGCGCGGTCGCGGCGGTGCGCCAAAAATTCGTCGGCACACAGAGTCAAGTTCAAGGCCATCGATGGTTCGCCCGATCCTCCACTGGCAGAGACCCGGCCGACCCTGCCAACCTAGTTCCATCGTCATCCGTCGACCGGCAGCGCTCCCCCCCCCCTCTCCCCCGCCCCCAAAAATCGCACACAGTACATCGCGGCCGTGCTTACGTACACACACACATGCACACACGCGTACTCCGTAATGCGCGTAACAAGAGCATAAACATCCGTCATCACGAGTCGCCATTGGCGAGGCCGAAAAATTTTCGTCTCACGGGTTAGCCCGGGCCCGGAACGTAACAGCGAGACAACGTCAACGACGCAGACAGAGGCCTGGTAGACACAATGGACTCTTCCTTTCATCTAAATTCAAGCGACGAGACCTCGTGTGAGACCCCTCCCCGCCCCCGCGCTTCACGGTTCCATACTCTCGACATGTTTCGGAATAATCGTCGAGACTACTGCGAGAGAGACCCCGTCCTTTCGAAGTTTTTTGTTTACCTCGTGATAACATCCGAGCGAACGAACGCTTTATTCCATGAAAAATTCATGAGTATGCCCGAATGACGTGTCGTCTGCATTTTTAATTTTTTTTTTCATTAAATAAAAAAATGTTTCTTTTCAACATCGATAAAGCGCATATGATAATAAAAGTGTTATCGTCAAAACGATGGGACGAAATTATTGTCGATCGTGATTCTACAAACAAAATATCTGTTGGAAAAATCAGATCGAATAGACGGGGAAGAGGAAAATAAATGTATTCTGTTGGCAAAGTACATGAGTTGTTGATGGATTAAAAAAAAAGTTTTGTTGTTGATGCTTGTATCATGAAAGCATTAAAAAAATCCGAAAAAAAATCTAGAATCTAAAAGTTTTCTATGATCCCTTCGTTGTTTTAGAAGTTTATTGCACATTCGATTATTCACAAGTATTTGAATTGTACAAGATATCTCACTGAAAAATTTCGTTTGGTTCCTAAAAGACCCAGTGTGAGAAGCGAGAGATATATTTGTATATATATCCTTGATTACGATTATTCCGAAAACAAAGATAACATTTATTTATTTATTTTTCGTATAGCCTTCGCGATTTCGCGATAATTAAATATATACACATATATATTCGAATAAGCACGATGAAACGTTTGTGATGCGTTGATGGGAATGTTTAATACGCAAACAGCGTATAATCGCGATTGCGGCACACCGGGATATAAATTTATAATTGCAATTCCCACACAACCGAATGATAACAACCGTTCCGGATCTTATCGCACCTTCGTGAATCGTTGAAATGAAGAAGGTAAAAAAAAAATCAGATCGAATCGATGGAAAAATGTAATCGAAAGAATAAAATAATTAAATTTAAATAATTAAAAAATTAAGTGATAATAATTAATGAAATTGAATGATAATATTTAATCAACGTCGATTGTCGAACATACATATAGGTAGGTATGCGAAAATAATTGATTTGTCAGAGTGTGATAAATTAAAATATGCACTCCTGATTAATAACATTTTTTGGAGAATCATCAGATGGAAATAAAAACACTCGACAAATGCACGATTATGCATGAAAAAGCGTGTTTATCTGATAATTACAGATGCGGAATCTCCGCTTGCAATTATTAAGTCTTTCGTGTATTTATCTATATTTTTTCCATCATCTGTTTTTTTTTCTTCTTTGATTCCGATCGTTTGAAATGCAACAAGGCGACAATGTACACATGTTAGTTCGTTAATACAGGCGCGCCGATGAGTAAATTATAAAATATAATCGATTCGAACGAACCGCAGTGGCGCATCATTGTTGGTGCATCTCGTCACCGTGAAAATTCAAGATCATTCGATCGCGTAATTCGTTCGCATTCAAGGCCTTCGACGTGATAGACGATTGGCCACAGACGCTGTTGCCCCCCCCCCCCCCCCTCTCGTGCAAAGTCGATGTCGAGGACGCGAAATCGTCGTCGTCATCGTCTTGATAATCATCGGGACAGCATTTTTTTTGTTTCTTTCCTTTCGTTTTTTTCGGCGTATGATTATTATTCAGATGCGGAATGGCGGGCAGGGGAAGGGGGGGGGGGTTGAAGTCGCGAAGTAAATGTTTGCAATTCGTCGCGGCTCTTGATCACATTCGAGATCTTGATTACATAGATTCTCGACAGCGCATTGTTAATTCAATTTTTCTTGCGATCGATCATCCCCGTCGGTTGGGGCGAGCCCAAAGCCTGGGTCTCTGTTGACGGATTGCTCGCTTATTTGGGCTGCCTTGTATCCACACGTCTAGACTTTGTATCCTCGTCACTGCTTTTATCCCAACGACTGAACTCCAATTTTTCTCGTCTCTCTTGGATTTTGTTTTTTATTCGTTGGTTACTCTGAAACAAAATTTTTTTAAAAATTCGTTGACATTAAAATTATATCCTTGATATTTTTCAACAATGTAGCAAATTATTTGTGCCAAAAGGGAATACCCCTGGTATCGAATAATTTTCGTACAATAATTTTTTCAATAATTGAAAAAAAAAAACAAAAAAGTTTTTTCTCGTGAAAAAATGATTTTTCATGATTTTTATTTTTTACAAAATGTATGATAAGTATATAGTAAATAATTTGATATATAATATATAGAAAGTACAGAAAGGCGATAGTACTCTTCGGTAGTAAATGAAATAAGGTACGGTTTTAAATATCCATAATATTAATATTTATAATATTTTTAATATTTGAATATTAATATTAAGAAATAGTAGTAGTAAACGTTTTTTTATCGACAAGACAGTTTTTTTTCGGTTTAATAATATTAACACTTGGAAATAACAGTTAGGTATATTTCCAACGGGGCAACAGGCCATCGACCTGTTAGAAATATATATAAGGAACATTTCATACAAAAGTACAGAAAGTATAGAGAGGCGATGATATTATCGTCTTTCTGTACTGTCTATGACCTTTAATGATCTTATACAATAGGTCGTTGAACTCATTTTAAGGTCCTCCATCATGATACAAAAAACAAAAATATACCGATCCATTAAAAAAAAATAAAGATGACCTTTAGATGTCCAAAGTACCTCCACCTGCAAAAAAACTATTATCGCTATCGGATGGCTCCCTTCATACTGTGCAATTTTATTTCAGCAAATATTTCTGTCAACCTTATAGTTTCGGAGATATCTAAGGTGTTAATAGTTATTGCCTCACCCTGTATAATTTTAAAAAAATCAAAATTCCACAGGCATGGGTAAATATTGACACAGGTTGAAGGGACTTTGCGAACATTTTGTTAAAAATCTTGGAACCTATGAAGAGGTTTACGCAATTTTAATTAAAAAAAGACCCTTGCTAAGGACCACTCTGATGTACATATATATTCTCCCACGTTTTCTCGACACGAAAGGGCCTGTTTGTCGAATATAGTAAGCAATCCTTGCTCGTTTTATCATTCGTCATTATTTTTCATCATCAAATTCACTGGAGAAAAAAAATAAGAAAATCAAAATCTTCACTCGAGCCAAAAAATGCAAAAAAAAAAACTTCGTTTGTTTGCTCGATACAACAAATTAGCCCATAATCGTGTAAAAATAATTGTCGCTCGAGTGCCCGACGTTACAGTCGATAACACGATGTTGTAACGTCGCTGTAATAACGTTATATGAACGACTACCCCCGCACCGACATTTTCTTTAACGTTTTGACACGGTCGTTTTACTTGCGATCCAAAGTGTTGTCCAAGCTCATTGTTCCTCGGTTCGTACCGTCAGCACTTCTGCAACATTATCGGACAATTAAATAACCCGTCGTTCGTAACCCAACAATTTTCGAATTGCCATGACTTATCAGATATTTTTACGAGCAACATTTTTTACTATGGAAAGATAAGAGAAAAAAACATACTACAAATACGAATGATTATAATATGTATAAACTGTCAAAAAAAAGGAAAAAAAATGAACCAAAAAAATTCATAAAATTGATATTTGACCCTCTTTGGTCACACTTTAGTAAAATTACGGTTTAGTCACACTGGGTAAAATTCATCCCAGTAACTTTGAGTTGAAATAAAAAATATTGCATTTCGATAAATGATTTTTCAAAAATTCTGAAGATATTTTGAACCTTTTTCCTTACATATTCATTATTAGAATAGCCAAAATATAATTTTTGATATGGTAAATAAAACCTTTAAAAAAAATCAAACCATGAAAATATAGTTGAAGGTCCCCATCTAACGATAGATGGCGCCACAGGCCCTATTTTCTTCAAGTTAACGTGACATATTTTAGGTTAAAACTCGTTAGGGTGAAATTCAACTAGTGTGACTAAAATGGTTTAAAGAATGTAGGATGTATCATTGAAAAACTTAATCAGTGTGACTAAAAAATAATTTAAAAAATCACCGAAGAAACTTGATTTTTTCATTCAAATTTTATTTTTATATTTATACATAGTTAGATGCAAGTAAAATTGTATAATGATTTAAAAAAATTGAATTTTAATGTAAAAAATATATGTACGAAGTGTGGTAGAGAAGTAATGAGAATGGTTTTTTTAGAACAATTTAATTTAGTTTTCATACATCAATGAATGATGTATGGAATGTCCCTTCCAGTTGATGTTATCGACAGTACCAAAATTACGTTATTTCAAGTCAATATTGTTCTTGAACAAACAAAAAAAGGAAACAAAAAAAGTCCCACAGACTGATATCAGACGAATAGGGGGACTGGAGATCCATAGAAATCCTTTTTTCCGTAAAAAAAACAGAGGGGTTTGTTCATCGATCCATAAGGGTTCTAGACTTTTCTACGAACCGATAAAAAGGAGATTCTTGTGGTTCTCCAGCTCCCCCCCTATCCGCCTGATCGCAGTTCGTTCCCTTTTTTTTTTCGTTCCCCAATATCAAAATCCACTCGGAGGTACGTCATTTTGGTACTATCAATAACATCCTGAGTAGCGTAACCGAGGGGCTGGAGGCGATTCCACCCGAGGCCTTCCAGCACTGCTGAGAATATTGAGAGGAACGCCTCCGCCGATGTATAGCTCACCAAGGGAACTACTTTCAATCGAATAACATTGATCCCTGAAAATTAAATTAAATTGTTTCAATGGAATTGATTTTGATTTTTTTTCATTGTTCCAATGAAATTGTTTTTGATTTTTCTTTCATTTTTCCAGTGAAACTGTTTTTGATTTTTTTTTATTGTTCCAATGAAATTGTTTTTGATTTTTCTTTCATTATTCAAATGAAAAAAATCAGTCTTCTGATTTTTCTATCACACCATGTACCTGTATTTCATGAACGAAGGTCTGAACGAAAGTTCAAAGAAGGGTTTGAGTAAGAGTTTGAGTAAAAGTTTGAACAAGAGTTCAAACAAAAAGTTTGAACAAGAGTTCAAACAAAAAGTTTGAACAAGAGTTCAAACAAAAAGTTTGAACAAGAGTTCAAACAAAAAGTTTGAACAAGAGTTCAATCAAAAAAGTTTGGACAAAAGTTCAAACAAAAAGTTTGAACAAGAGCTTGAACAAGAGTTCAAACAAAAAGTTTGAACAAGAGTTCAAACAAGAGTTCAAACAAAAAGTTTGAACAAGAGTTCAAACAAAAAGTTTGAACAAGAGTTCAAACAAAAAGTTTGAACAAGAGTTCAAACAAAAAGTTTGAACAAGAGTTCAAACAAAAAGTTTGAACAAAAGTTCAAACAAAAAAAGTTCGAACTAAAGTTTGAACAAAATTTCAAACAAAAAAAGTTTGAACAAAAGTTCAAACAAAAAAAGTTTGAACAAAAGTTCAAACAAAAAAAGTTTGAACAAAAGTTCAAACAATGAAAGTTTAAACAAAAGTTTAAACGAAAATTTGAACAAAAGTTTGAACGAAAAAAAAAAACCGATCATACGATATTTCGTTCACTTTCACCGTCCGTAAAGTCTCGAGAAAATCTTGGTTCGGTGGTTGGATGTGATAAGGGTGCGCAAGCACCGCCGAGGGTCGTGGCTTCGAGAGCGGTGAGACCCAACCCTGGGCGACGTTGGGTTCCGCATCGATACAGACTACCGCGGTAACGCGTACACCACGCGCTTACCGCTTGTAACATGTATACGAGTAAGCAGGTATAACGTTCGTACAACACACACACACACACATATATACAAACATACACACATACACACGCAAGATTGTTAACATACCGAGGAATTGTAGGATTCGCGGTGGCCGATGGGGCTGGCTCGGCCCGTGTTTCAACGCTGTCACAACACACACGAAAGAGTCGTGGTCGCACCGACATTATCGCACAGTCGCGCTCGGCCCGTCGAGCGGTAAACATCTGAGCCAATCTCGTGTCCGATCGATATATATAAATATATATATATATATATATACATATATTTTCATATGTATTTATTACACACATAAATATATGTACGTGTGTACATAAATATCGCATAAGTATCCGCCGATAAACCGGCGACGGCGAGATACCAAAGTGCGCGTCGCGCATGCGCAACTTCGTCCCGCGAAATATCTCACTTTTTGACCCACGAACTTTGTCGTTCGTAATTACCGCCCATCGAAGAAAAAAAACTACATCGGACGTGTAAACGAGGGCGACGACGACGTCGAGAATTACACCTGCCCCCCCCCCTCCCCCCCGGCCATTGCGTATCCAGTGATAAACAATGAGAAGATATTTCATCATCACGTTCGGGATATAAAGGACATCACACTGGGAAAAAAAATATAATAATAATAGTAATGATAATAGTAATAATAATCTGTCATTCAATGGCGGAGATTGGGTGATCGTGATTTTTCGGTTGTTGGAAGCAAAAAAAGGGGGGCGGGGAAGGGTCTTGTGAATAGAAACAGAACGGAGAAATCCCAAATGTTTGGGAGGTTAAAATAGTGATTGTGGTGATAAATAATACACATCGACGACGAAATAGGAACCGATTGGTATTCGTAGCAACCACAGCAGTCAAATTCGCGGTGGTGGGCATGTGAGGGGGGACCGGCCATGGACGCCTGGATTTATGACGTGGTAAGGTAGTTTTATTGGTCGATGGGACCAATGTTCAATCGACTGTTTGATTGTTAATGATCGCACTGGTTCGAGTACTCTCAAACGCCACGAGGGACAAATAATTTCGTTGATTCGTTTCGTGATTGGGTATTACATATGTACATTGTACATGTATGTGTACATTTGTTTTCCCACATTATTTTCAATTGCGTCTCTCTCTCTCTCATAGTTTATTGTTGTTGTTGTTTTTTTTTAAGTTCTTTTGGTTTCGAGTCGCTTCATAAACTTTTGAATAACAAGAATAAATCAATGAATGATCATCTTTGTATCCAATGGCAACGATTCATTGTATGAATTTTTCACCCGCCAGCGAGACGGGATGTCGAGACGGAGTTTTCGATTGGGGGTTGAATTATGGATTTGGAAAAATTCGATGGCTATAAAATTTTGATATTTCTGGGTAAAGCGATTCACGTGGCATTTGGTTGTATCGATGAATTTCATGGAGAACTATATTGACCCTCAGCTGGCACACTGGGGTCGAAAAGCCCCCCCCCCCCCCCAACAAAATCAACTCTAATCGAAGACATTAATTCTTCGTTTGTCAGGATAAATACTTTTTTTCAACAGATACGATCAGGTTGTTTTCTTTTTCTAAAAGAAGATTATTATTCGAGAGTATCCAGTTGAATTTTCAGATTAAAGTAATTAAAAATGAGAAATTTTCGATTTTTTTTATTGTTTTTTTTTTTTTGAAAATAGCGAATTTTGCATTTTTTTCACCTTCATTATTTATTATTTTTTCATAAGTAAATATTGAAATTGAAGCTAAATAATCTATAGCTCGTCCCAAAGGGAGTGTCAAGGAATATATAAGCATTTTTCTAGTAAACAAATCAATTGGTCATTCGGAGCAAGCCTTTTTTTGTGCCCCGGGGTCGAACAGACCCCTCTATGCCAGTTTTGTTATACGACTGCAAGCGTGCCAGCTGAGGGTCGATGTTTAATCTTGGGTGGACATGATTATTTTTACGTCAGAGGTTCAAATGACAATCACGATCATCACATTCCAGACCGTACGTGAAATTGTAATTTTCGAAAAGTTGTAAGCAAGGGCCACTCAATGTCTCAGCTAATGATTTTGTCCCTAACATTTAACCATGACTCAAAGTCCCATTCGACAAATGTTTCCGAACAATAATTACCCCCTCTCGTTCCGGCCAAGGGCGGTGTGGGGCAACTTGTTTCAATTGTCTAATGACCGACCTTGTGCAGATAATAATTTTAGTTTTCATTTAGTTTAAATTTTTTATACAAATTTAGTTCAGACAATAATTTTTGTATAAAAATTTTCATCAGATTGATTTTCAATGATACATTTGTAATTGGTTCGAAATGAATGAAACAATAATGTTCCGCTTTCTCGAAGCTTTGACGTCACTACGATTGCCCAAGTGTAAAAATTCGTAACTGCCAGAAGTAACTAGCGACTGATCAGCCGGCTTTCAACTTTCCATTTAGTCGGACGTGCACGTGCTCACGGCGTCCCCACATATTACATTCATTCATTAATAAGCCAATGACAACCTTCCACAGTTGCGCCTATCGCGACCGTGACAATCGGTTTGCGATTACTTTTTTTTTCTTCTTTTAATTCGCAAGCTCGGGCGTCAGTTGAAACACGTTTTCATTATTTTCAACTTTTCGATCGACATTGTTGATGCATCGATAAAACTGGAAATAAAGGCTATACATAATTGATGATTGCAATAGGTATTGCCGCATAGTCGATCGTAGCCCATTGCATGATGGTGCATTTAGCATACAGTTCCAGCCAAAAGTACGCTCTGATCCGTTAAAATTTCAATTACAATGACTTCGTGAATGTTGTTATGAATGTTATCGTTTCAACAGTCAGAGAATCGAAAAACCTGCAAAGCGGGCTTATTTTTTTTTCTCCGTGTACTACTCGAATACCAGCCGGTCGGATCGCGCTGCGTTTTTTTTTTGTGGATATTTCTCAATCTGTATTCCGCACAATGGATTTTTGCGTTCATCGTCCGTATTTGCCGCAACATGCCTATTTCCCATAAGAACACATGTTAAAAATTTTATAGAGCTATAACTTTTAAACGAGTGGGTCAATCGTTTTCGAAATTTTGCAACATTGCTATCGGAATGATAAAAGTTACTGGCTGTGAAAATTTGGGTGCGTCTCGAAGTTTCGAATCTTCAATGATTCGCAGTGTCATGAGTTCGAAATTTTTTCATTCGAAAATCTAAACCTTCGAATTTTTTTATTTCGACTGGTAATGTCACAGAATTAAAAAAAAAACCGACCTCACAAATGTCCGACAAGTCAATAAAACGAATCGAAATAATTCGACTCGCCAATATTGCGACCGTTTATGTTTCGATGGAACAAAGTTTCGACAACGTACATATATATATACATGATTGCAGCTCCTGCAATCTTTACGCCACTATATCTATATATTTATATGTTAGGGTGGTGTTGACGAATTAATGGGGGTGTTGACGAATTTCGACAAGTGCACTCCCCAAATATAGGTTCGAATTGAATTAATGAAAATATGTTTGAAACCCCAGCACTGTAGTCCAATGACAATTGATAACAATGACCATTCGAGACTCTGGTCGTTCGGATCGATGGACTTTCGGAACCGTTGCACGATCGGAATATCGACGGTCGAAGCATGGATTCCCAAAATTTTCAACCGTCGAAACATGAATAATTCGAAATTTCGAGACGCACCCAAAAAATTTGCGAATTTTCTCGATACACTTTTGCCACATGTGTCATACGTCCCTAACGTTTTGCTCCATCGTACCATCGCGATAACACAATGGCCGTATGAAAATTATTCGAACGTTCTCATCGAATGGATAATTCCGATAGTTGCGGTCCGGGAGGTGATGGAATGAGGCCGGGGGGGGGGGGGGGTGCGTACGGGGCATTCCGTTTGGCGAATTATATCGCGCAACGTTTGGACGTCGCGCTTGCGCATAGCGAAAACTCGGGAGCATGGAGCGCAGCCGGCACACGACGCGTGAGTGGCGCGGACGGTTTGCGAGGGATGAGGCGGCAAAGGATTGTCGCGGGGCGAGGGGGGCGGGGGGTGGAGGGGCACGGCGGCGACACAGCGAGTCAAGTTTAAGGCCACGAGACGTTCGTGACGTCACTTGTTCGCACACGGCGGATGGGGCTGTGGTCTCGTCTCGCGGCTTATTTCTCACTCGTTCCCCGCTTAGCCCCTAACCTTGGCCAATGTGTTGCACTATTTTACACAATATTTTATAAACAATTGCCCCCCCCCCCCCGACAATTTTTCATGCCATTCGCAACATAAAAACAATGAAGAATAAACCTCGATCAGAATAATTTATGTTTTATTTTTGGCGACTATTTTTTTTTCTTCATTGATCAGTCGTGCAAATTATTCGTTGTTGTTGTTTTTGACTTTTACTGTTTTAATGTGAGGGGTTGATTTTTGTTTTCTTTTTTTTTTTGGGTCATATTTCCGTTGACGCGGTTTTATATCCGATCACGATTTTGGAGAACTGCGTTGATTCGACCTGGACTGTAGTTTGTACACCTGCCAGTGGGGGGAGGGGGGGGGGGCAACCCTTCCGTCGAATTTCCGGGAAACAAATTTGGAAATACAGTTTTCAGTACTTATCAGACATTGTTTTTATAATGTCGTGCTGTAACCACGTTTTACGGTCATTTTGAATTTTTTTATGGCATAAAATTCTTTTTTTAAATATAAAACAATTGTATCGTAAAGTGGAATAGTTGTACCACGAAAATGTTAACGAAAATGTATAAATTTTCAATTGTTCCAATGATTTCCTAAGTGAAAAAAATTATGTATGCATATACTATACATTATTTTTTTTTACTTGGGTTATTTTAAAAAATTGTTAATTCAAGGGTGTACGAAACTTCGTCCAGGTCAGAACGACCCGGCGTGTAAATGGAAGCGCAATCATTGTATTGTTTTGTTTTCAATGCGCGCGGACATGTGGATACACACATATATGTATATTTTTTTTTGAAAGTTGTATTTCACCACCGGGAACACGAGTCTTGATTTCAAGGTAATCCATAGTCCAATTCCGCGCGTTATGAAACCCTCGGAGAGCGCGTCGTAGAAGTACCTGTGCGGACTATTGGCGCAACCGACTAGTGGCCCACGTATATCTCTCATCACCCGGGGTACGGGAAAAATGCCGCCTCGGCTTTTTTCGCCCGCGTCCTGTTATGCAAACCACAACGTTACGGAAAATTTTCCAACCGTCAGATCGTTCGAAGATTATGATCTTCAGTATTTTTTCTTTTCTCTATCTTCTCGGCTGAAACTCGTGATTTTCATGAGAATAATAATAATAATAATAATAATAATAATAATAATAATAATAATAATAATAATAATAATAATAATAATAATAATAATAATAATAATAATAATAATAATAATAATAATAATAATAATAATAATAATAATAATAATAATAATAAATCAATGAAAAAAAATAGAAACAAAAATAATTGAATGGAAAAAAAAGTCAATCTCATAAGTCACGCGCGATATTTCAATTATCGATCTCAATAAAATTTAATTCGGTCGAACAATTCACATTTGCTCCTCTGTTTTCCAAAAAGAAACCAAAAAGGAAAGAACCTTTGTTCTAGAATTTTTTTTTCGTCAATTTCGCCGAATTATTTTTATTTTTAATGATTTTTTTTTCGTCCACCGCAGCCAGGCGAATGACAAACGATCGAGTTTGTCGGATTGAGGCATTGTAAAAAAAAAAACCAAACAAAACTACCCCTAAAATAATAACAATGGTGATAAAGTCGATGAACACACACACACACACACACACACACACACACACACACACATATATATATATATATATATATATATATATATATATATATATATATATTATTATTATTATTATTATTATTATTATATATATACGTAAGACGGAGGCATTATCGTTGCGAGGCTCGACTTCTAGTCCAGCGAGTTTCAATGGTCAAGGTCCTCTTCGCGTGACGACCGTGGAAATTGGGTCGAGGTTTCGCTCTGGGTTTCAACCTCGCGCAAAACTGTGGTGCTCGCGACCAAGGCCACGGCCTTCGCCGTGAGCCAGAGTAGGGTCTTCATCCTCGGAATATCGATTCGGCCCCTTGCGAACTCGGCTATATATATTTCGTTTCCATCGCCCTCGCACCTACCCTCTTCTCCCGCCCCCCCCCCCCGCCCCGCCTCTCTATCACCCTCCTCCCCCGCCGTCGATCTATCCGCGTTACTGAACCACCGGTGCCAACGATAATAGTCGCGAACGAAACGTTTTCTCCCACGACTGCGACGATATCGTCGCGCTCTATGTCTATTTTCATCAAAGTCCATGAATATTTTTCTTCATAAAATATTCATGGACCCACGTAATTGATACACAAACATACACGTAACTCGTACATATTCATCATTATTAATCGCATTGTAATCCATTTTTGGGGAGAGGGGAGGGACGCGGGGTAAACTGTGCAATCTTCGGTGACGATATTGCACCGTTTGAATAAAATATATGTATATATGTTCTTTCTAAAATATTTTCAAGCTTCTGCGTCGTGCGCGTTTTGATGATTTTATTTTTTATGTGAAAAACGTGACATTTTTAACGACGTAGGAAGCGAGAAAAGAATGAATCAATATAGATTCATATATATAGATAATAAATATAGATATATATATATGTTAGGGTGGTTCTTAAAAAAAAGTATCGTTACCCACCTTCCAAATGATTCTGGACCATGAAAACGGAATTGTCATATTTTTTTCCGATTTGCAAATTTACCTCCTGTATTGCGTAAATTCATTTGAATGTTTTTTAAATTTATTATTTATTTTTACGAAAAACGTCGGGAAAATAGAGCTAAAAAAATGTATTGTAAAAAATAATACCGCAGAAACACCAAAAAATTTAGGGAGATATCCGGCAAACATAACCTGAAACATAAAAATGAAAAACATTTTTTTTTAAGGTTATGTTTGCCGGATAGCTGCCAACATTTTTTGGTGTTTTTGTGGTATAGTTTTTTATAATATTATACATTTGTTTCCGATTTTTCTTTTCGCCGCCGTTTTTGTATTAAACTCGGAAATATGACATGAATGTTTATGAAAACTTTCAAATGAATTCAAGGTAATGCAGAGGGTGAATTGAAAAATTGGACAAAAATATGGAAATTGCTTTTTCATGGTCTAGAATCATTTGTAAGGTGGGTAGCAATACTTTTTCCTTCAGGCCAAATTAGAACCACCCTAATATATATACATATATATATTTATATTAGAATCCCCTTACGAGAGTCGCCCCAGCCCGAAATTTTGTCACGTCCAATTCATTTTTCTTCCTCCAACGCTCACGGTATTTTTTTTCTCTATACCTAATTTCGTCGTCGGAGTGGCAGCGCTTCTTCGTCCTCGACGCCAGATGTATTTTTTTTTTCCATCTGAAATACGGCCGCGAGAAACGTACGCGACGGATGTCTATTAAAAAAAAATAAAAAAAATTGAAATAAAAAAAAAACTGCGGTGAAATATTCGGTTGAGCGATCGAGCTATGTTTATTTGTCAAATGAGTAATAAAGAAAATAAAAATCGAGAACAAAAAAATACATAGAGCCGCCCCTATGTTTTATTGATCGACTTGCGTGGGCGTGCGGGGGAGGGAAAGGGGGGGGGGGGGGGGCTACAGTTGATTTTCGGGATGGTTGGGTTGGTCAGGGTCGCGAGTTCTGAGGCGATGGTTTAAAAAAGAAAAATAGGGAGAAGCGAAAACATCGCGAGAACAAAGACTGACATATTTTGCTCGTTTGCTCTCTTTCTCTGCGCAGCGCGTGCCGGTGGCGCTATCTCGCTCGCACTCATGCGAGCCCGCCGACACTTCGGCTCGACGCAATAATTAAATAAGAAACAAGTAAATAATACATAAAAATAAATAATAACAATAAAAACTCGAGAGAGTCGATCGTTGTCGATCATCCATTTTCTTTGCTTACCGACTGATGGATATACCAATCTTTTTCCTCGAGCGAGAAACGTTGTATACATATATATATTGTATAACTGATCTGCTTTACGATGCAATAATCATTTCATATTTATAAAAAAATGTATGTCATAAAAAAAAAAAAAAAATCAAAATGGCCGTAAAACGTGGCATTATGTAAAATAAGATGTAAAAGATGTTTTGGGAGTGAAGGCAGAGTGCAATTCGTAATTTCAACGCGTCCATATACTCTTCACACTCTTCTCGCTGACTTCGCAAAAAATAAAATAAAATGAAATAAAATGAAATAAAATGAAATAAAATAAAATAAAATAAAATAAAATAAAATAAAATAAAATAAAATAAAATAAAATAAAATAAAATAAAATAAAATAAAATAAAATAAAATAAAATAAAATAAAGTAAACATTTGGGAGTAATCAGTATGAAAACAGAGACACGGAAATTTCGACTCCGGTCGTGCCACGCTTGATTGTAAGCGACGATATCGCGTTTCCGTTGGCAATCGCGAAGCAACGCGAGACTTTAACGTATATATATATGTGTATATGATTATTTGATTATATATATATTTATATGGGTATATGCGTCCGGCGATGCACCTGGCAACGGATAACAATTTGCCCGTGATCTCGCGCGGCCCCGAGAAATGAGATATTGAAAAGTGCGAGCGAGCGATAAGGACACTGCCATGTAAAGTCTAACCGATAAGGCTCATATGCGAGCTCTCCGGTACGTATGCACCGCTGATAATCTCATTGAACAGATTTACTTTTTTGAAGTGAAACTTCTTTAGCGAGGGTCTGGGATTTTCAGAGCGTTACGAAAATTAAGATCCCGTGAGGGGAATAGGCCGATACGTGGTGGGGGGAACGGCGAGACTGGGGAGTCGGACCCGGCAGCGACACCTCTTGCACGCATACTATGGCGCTCGGAACGCATACTGTAGCAGCTGCTCGTCGTAGCGCTTAGTCGGGGATACGTTGGATGGCGTAGCGAAGAGAAGGGCAGGGGCGGGAAATGGCATGGCGCGTTAGTATCTGGCAGTAGGAAAAACAGGGGGGGCGGGGGGCAGAAGAGAGTGGCACAGGCCCCTAGATGTGGACGAGCAAACCCAGGCAAAAAAAAAAAAAATAAACAGGGTGGCAAACGGGTGGCTCTGCTGAGCATACTCTGTCTCACTCGCACGCTAGTGTGTGTGAGAGAGAGAGAGATAGCTCTTTCTCTCTCTCTCACACTAGCGCCCAGTGACGTCACGAATCAACCTCAATGGCATAAGTACGACATGTTACAGGGTACTTGATTTATTTTGGAAATAAAACAATATCTATGTATTTATTACATAGATATTTATTATATCCAATTCCACATATATATGTACTAGATTAGAACTTTTCATTTTCGATGAATAGTCAATATGAATGTACTTAAAATACACAATAAATATTTATCATTGAGAATACAATTGAACACTATAACTTTTCTGTTTCAATAACACAAACTAAAGAATATTGCAATAAAACAAGAAATCATTGACAAGTAAAGATTGAGTCTGACTGATAAGGAGAGCGACGGAAATCCGCTGAAGTGATGGTACTTTCAAATGCCGATCCCGGGTCGGTGGATAGCGTACTAGACAGGTATTCATGAGATCGCGGGTTCGAGCCCCAAACAGATAACATTTTTTTTTCCTTCAAATCTTTTTCAGCGCCTATACCCCCAAATCACTCTTACATGAGAATGTTTATATTGAATGAACTTTTGTATACAAAAATAAAGAGTGTAATGTAAGAAATTTGCTTATTTTATATTCTTCCTTAAATTCTAACTAACTTACAGTACAAAAATAATAGTTAAATGTATGGCGTTCATTCTTTTTTATTGCACTTTAGTAAAACGTTTTGTTTTCCTTGCTTTTACGATGAATATCATCCGGGCTCCTGCGGAACTTTGGAGCAAGATTAAAAGGTCACGTGATTGTAAGAAAAAATAAAGTGCGATATAAAAAAGAATGAACGCCATAAAAATTTAACTATTATTTTTGTACTGTAAGTTAGTTAGAATTAAGGAAAAAAATTGAGTGTGTGTCCGAATCACACACGATGGAAGTGAATACTTGTATGCATTTCGCTGGCGCGGTAAATTATTTCTGCCGATGATTCCAGAGAGAAAGAGAAAGAGAGAGAGAAGGGGAGGAGAGCAAGAGTCAGTGATCGAATTATGAATTGACAAGGAAGTCGAAAGTAGCCTGCACGTTGATATTTGTGTTTTCAAAAATGTTTTTTATTTATTAACGGAGGGGGGCATAAGGGCTGGAGGGTAGACATCTTTTTTTATAAATATGGATAGAGCAAATTTACCCAAACCTTTTGAACATTATTAAGTATTATTTCGATAACATCCTGTAATCTTTTAATAAGAAAATATCGACAAACAAGCCGGTGACGAAGCTTTTCCAAAAACGTCTTTGGAAAAAAAACGATTTGCAGTGTTGACTATATCTCAGCTGAAAATTATCTAAAATCAAAGACCATTTAAATGTAGTCATAATATCATGAAATCCTCCCCCCTACGTTCTCTGATTATTATTTTTTAATTTTTAAATTGTTGGTGGTCATTGAAAGTGAGAACTGCTATTTTTCATGAAAAATGACCACGAAATTTTCACTTTAAATGAACACCGAAAATTTAAGAATGAAAAAAAAAATCAGAGACCGTAAAGGGGAGGATTTGATGATACTTCGACGAAATTTAGATGATCGTTGATTTGAGATAACTTTCAGCTGAGATACAGTTATTACCGCAAATAGTTTTTATCCAAAGACGTTGTTGGAAAAGCTTTGTCACCGGCTTGTTCTTCGATATTTTCGCATAAAACAATCACAGAATGTTATCGAAATGATACTTAATGATGGGTAAAAGGTTTAAATGAATTATCTCTATTTATGTATTTATGAAAAAAATCGCAGAAGTGTTTTTTCTTACGCTCCAGCCCTTACCCGCCATTTGAGAGGATCCCAAACGTTTCGCGTCCGCAACAAGTGCGCGAGAGATAGCGCCATGATTGCTCGCGGCGGAGCGAGAGAGAAGGTGGCCCAAACGTTCGGGATCCTCTTAAGACCCACGTTCTCTCTCGCTCCGCCACGAGCGCCCACGGCGCTATCTCTCTCGCACGAGGTCTGTCCGTACTATCGCACGTCTACTCCAGGTATACTGCCGATGACGAGTCACGCGATCCTGCCCCCTCTCTGCATTGACTCGGCCGCTCTCACTCGCACACACAGGGCCCACGTATTATTCTCTCTCTCTTCTCCGATTCCTTCATTCTCTCGTCCGGTCTACACGCGGCTGGCTGTGGGGCGACTCGCTCGCTCTCACTCGCATACCCACGGCTCACGCATCATTCTCTTCCCCTCTCTCTCTTCTTTCATTCCTTCATTCTCTTGTCCCGTCCTACAACGCGCCGGCTGGCGAGCCGATCCTGTGTCGTTTAAGAAGTATTCACTTCAAAAATCCAAAATACAAATTTCTTACATTGCACTTTTAATTTTTGTATGAAAAAGTTCATTCAGTATAAAACATTCTCATGTAAGAGTGATTTGGGTATAGGTGCTGACGAAATTTGAAGAAAAAAATCAATAGTAGTGTTAGTTCTCCAACAACCAGGTCGGGTACAACGATTGATGCTGTATTCAGCAGGCATTTGACGAATATCAAGTCACAGACATTTGTGTCCTATTTTAGTTATCACAAACCAATTGTGACAATGATAGAGCCCGATAGTTAGAATGGAGACATAGAAATCGAATCATAAAAATCAGGGTAGAATTTCCATAAATCACGAGAATTATTTTTAAATATAATTACAAATTTTGTATAAGTCTCATTCGAAATGCAGAACTCAATGATCAATACTAAATCTTCGAGAGTTGTAAATGCAAAAATTCGCTAATCAATCATGGATTAATGTAATTTCCATACATTTTTCAATGTAATCACCAATTCATGTAAAATATATATCCACAAAAATGAATCCTAAATTGTCTTTTTTAAATTCATTTAAGATCATACCTGCATCCTATACTCATAAAATATGGGTGATTATGTACACTACTAACAGGCGCGAAGTTTCACTTCAGTCGCGCGTGGTTTCCACGCACACATTTTTTTTTTCTTTTTTTTTTTGGCTCGGCCAACTCGAGCGGCGTTTCTTATTATGTCGAAATATCGCTCGGGCATGTTTCTGTAATCTAGTCGGCCACGGCGGAGGGTGTGACCAATCGCGAATTCAATATCTCAGTCTCTTTGTTTTTTTTTCTCTTCCTTCTCTTTCTCTCTCCCCTCTCTTTCTCTCTCTCTCTCTTTGATCTCGAGATGCAACAGTAGAATGGGTATTGCGAGGAGGTGTGCTCCACTGCACGCCTACTGAGCTTCCTATTGTACATTAATTTTGTACTCTTAATTTTGGTTAATACTAATTCATCTTTTTTAAATTTATAATTTTTTGTCCTTATTTTTATTTATTTATATTAATTCTAAAACTCGTAACTTTATTTTTCCACTTTCAAACCCCTGACTGGGGTCCAAATGTACCCCACGCTTTTCTTCATCGTATGATTGATCTTATGCTCATAAACATAAGATCTATAAGATCTATATGCTCATAACAGACTTCACTCATACATGTTTTTTTTTTTTTAAGTTTGCGCTTGGGGTACGTTCGGACCCCATCCACGAGTTCTAGGGTTGAGTCGTACGAAATACCGCTCTCGATTTGTCCCAGAGCACGAATAAAACACGTCTCACTCGCTCAGTCGCTTCCTATGACGTCACGTACGAATCGTATAATTCATGCCGTATGGTCAACGTTTTCAACGTCGTTTTATTTTCATCTCCACCTCCATTTCGATTCTATTTATTTTTCTTTTTTCCGCATTTTTTTTTCTTCCCGTCGTCGTACTGTCAGTCAATCGATCGATCAATCAAATCGAGTTTAATTCGCACGGCTTTTACAAAATTTTCTTACAGACTCATCGTCGTGCCATTTGTGGCCGTATAGTTGAAACTTACGTAAAACTACCAGTTTGAAAACAAGCCCGATGAGTTCACACGAGGCTATGGGACCTTGAAAATATAATTTTTTTCGATACGCGAGACCGAGCCAGCCCGAGGCTCGAGATCGCAGTCGGCCGGGTATGAGTCTGTCTCTCTTTGTCTCTATCTCTCTGTCTCGCTCTCCGTCTCTCTGTGCCTCTGACGATGAAACACCTTTTTGGCGCACGCACAACGAGACGTTTCGATTTTCTTGCAAGCTCAAACTTCTGGAAGTCTCATAGAATCTGCTGAAACTAAAAAAAAAGTGCAATGAGAATGTGAGGAAGATCTGTAAATTTTAGCACCGTCCGTAAAATATTTTAAAATCAATATCGGACATCGAAACTAAAAGAATTTCGGATTGCTCCAAAATCCGTTCCCTCGTGACGATCTTCACGAAATTTACATATATGTATCACGGCACAATGATTTTTCATATTTGTGAAAATAGGGTACGTTCGAATTTGTCGAAGTTGATGGAAGTTAGAGCGATAAAGTGAATTTTTTTTTTCGAAAAATTCAAAATATAAAATCCGAAATTCTCGATAAATTCGGGTCAAATACAAATACCTCTGAATAGTCGTGGACATGAATTTATTTGTGAAAAAAACTGTTCTGAGGCAATGTCTGAAATATTGCGACGCTACATTGGTAACCGACTTTTTTTTTTGGAAATTTGTAAACGCTGTAAAATTCGAGCGGGTGCGTAAATTATCGCGAAAATTACGAGTGACATGGAGATTATGAGGCACTACACGTGTGCGAAATTTGAGCGCTCCAGCTCGAACCATTCTCGAGTTATGGTCGTTTGAATTTTGCAAGGTCATTACACACACACACACAGACACACATCCGGAAATTTTCTGCATATGTGATTTCTGGACTTTCCGGTCCATTTCGAACATGTCGATATGAAAGTTCCGATGTAAAAAAAAACTGTTTCCACCGTCACGTATGTAGCGTTCTCTGTGACAAAGCAAAATGAAAAATATTAGAAGAAAATAAATAAAAACCGAGTATTCGAAGAATGTCTATTACAAGATTCCAAAGCTCTCCGGGCCATTCGTCGCATTCGTCTCTTCGACGTGCTCCAAGGAGCGACATATAAATAGCCCAAATGGCATTTTGGCATACAAAGTGCAAAATGAAAAAGCAAAAAAAAAAAAAAAATATCCGCTTCGTTTCGAAAAATGCACCATCCTGTTGGTTCAATGAGAAATTCTTTGCAAATCGACTGGAAATAAAGGGCAAAACAAATAATGAGGGAATAAAAAAAAAACGAAATAAAAAAAAAATAGTCTGGCAAAAAGTATTCAACAAAACATTTTTTTCACCCGGATTTCAGTTTTTTTTTTCTTTTTTTTTCGCTTCTTTTTTTTTTCTTCGTTCGTCTGTTTCGTATCCGTAGTCGGGAGAGCAGTTGTCGAAATTTACGAAGACAAGACGAGAGTGCGTGCGATGACGACGACGACGTCGACGTCGACGACGGAGCGTCTCCGCGATTCGCGAGTTCGAACGCGGGAGCCGATCCAGACGTCACGCTGAGCTTTATTTTTTATTTTTTTTTTGCCTCCTCAAGGTTCCTCGCAATGAGACGTCGGCCGTTTCCGTCGACGCTCGCGGGTCTAAAATTGTGCGACGGGGCACGTCGTCCACGTCGTCGACAGCGACGTTCGTCGACGTTTGTCGCGCTCGTCTAACTTCGGTCGGCCTTCGAACGATCGCGAACGATGCATGCGGTTCGCTCGTATAAAAGCCAAGTTCAAGGCCAACGACAGCCGAGCTCGTTTCTCTCTCCCTCTCTCTTTGTCTTTCTTTCTCTCTCTCGCTCTCGGTGTTTCGTCTCGCGAGACTCCCACATTTTAATGATATGCTCGACACACACACACATACACACACACGATTCCAGCCAATGGGACGCTCTGATCTGTGAAATTGCGATTACAACAACATTGTACATGTTAGAAAAAAATTCGCAAGCACGTAGTAGTTTTTTAACTTTTTCACTCTTAAAGGAGGGAAAAGCACTGGAGCGTAAAAAAAACACTTTTTTTGCCATTTTTAAATAAATTTGTATATAGCAAATTTATTCAAGCCTTTTGCACATTATTGAGTATCATTTCATTAACATTCTGTAATTTTTTAATGAGAAAACATCGACGAACAAGCCGGTGATAAAACTTTTCCAAGAACGTCTTTAGAAAGGGGAAAAAAAGGTTTGCGGTGCTAACTGTATTTCAGCTGATAATTTTCTGAAATCAAAAATCATTCGAATTCAGTTTTTCATTTTTCAATTTTTGGTGGTCATTTAAAGCAAAAACTGTTATTTTTTACGAAAATAGACATTTGGGCAAGGCGCGAGTGACCCGGTGTTAACATTGAAGAGTTAAATCGTTGATATTGTATAATTAACGATATTTATGAATTTCAACGATAAACTTTCGGCCGAGATGGTGTCCCGAGTGTCAATTGTTACGACAGTCAGATGACCGAAAAGATTTACAAAGTAGTCTTATTTTTTTTCTAATTTTTCATGCACTATATACTCGAAAACCAGAGCTGGTCGGATCGCACTGCATTTTTTTGTGAACATTTATCAATCTGTATTCCACATTGAATTTTTTTTTTTCCAAATTTTCTCAATACGGTTCTATGCGTTATTTCGTTCACATTTGCATCAACGTGGCCATATTCCACTCGATCACAATGTCATAAGTTCATAAAATTATAACTTCTAACCTCGCCGATCGATCGGAGTTGAAATTTTTGCAAATTTTTTTCGTCATGACAAAAAAATCTTGTGATCTCTGTGAAAATTTCACAATTGTTTTACCGTATTTTCAACACGAGTTTGTAACATCCTCGATACTTGACTACTATTTTTGTCGGTCGATGACGCAATCGTAAATCCGTAAATATAATTTTGAGCTGTCCAACGAAAACTCGTTACGACGGTGGTCACTCGTTTGTGAAATTATCGAAACAAGAATTTTTCTATCCAACGAAAATTTAAATCCACATGAAGTGTTTAATGACAAAAATCGTGTCCCGTACGTCTTTCATTCGTTCGAATTATCACCGATGATATTATTTTTTTATCAATTTTCATTGCTTCTCAAATGTTGCCGATAACCGACGAGATTTTGCGACTTAAAAAAAAATGCATTATTATTATTACCGTCCAACTTTTCGCGGTTGCTCGCTATCGCAAAAACTGGGTTTGAAGATGCAATTCCGCGGGCAGATAAGATTAGGCCCGTGCGCATCGGCAATGAGCACATACGATCAGCAACAAGCTTACTATTCGGATCGCGTTCAATCGCAGTCGCCGCAGTTGGATAAATCAAGTTCAGGGTCAACGAGATAGTGGCAATTTTTTTTTCTTTTTCTTTTTTTTTCCCCTCAGTCTTTTCCGCTCTTCGGTTATTTCGCGATTTCGTCATCGGTGCGATTCGATTCGCTCGTCGTTTTCACGGTTCGTCACAACGACGGACAGATTCGTTCGCGTATAGGTAGAAGTCAATTCGATTGTTGAACACTCGCGTAACGCAACGGTAAAATTTTAGAAAACAATGATAATAATAATGATAACAACAAGATAAACGAAGCAAAATGAACTTCATTAAAAAATAGTATATTATGACACTAGTACGAAAAAAAAATTTCTGACGAGTGTGAGTTTGCAGAACGAGCCGAAGGCGAGTATTGCAATCACACGAGTCCAGAAAACGTTTTTTGTACGAGTGTCGTACGAATTTTTATGTCACAAGGTCCGTAAATGCGGTTTGAAGCGAACGCAGTGAGCGTAAACCTAAGTTCCGCCGAACCTAGATTCGGAAATAGCGAGGGAAAACGATTTTTTTCTCAAAGCTTTCGGTTTCGGCGTGAAACCCGCAGCTAAAAAAGCAACCCGCACGATCGACGAATTCTCTCAGCCAGTCGGTTCTTCTAAAAATGCACCGGCCCCGTCACTCGGATTTAAAAATAGTTGGAACGTTGGAACGAAAAAAAAATATATATGAAAAAAAAGAAAGATAAAAAGTGCAATCGAGAAGGCAAAAGGCCTCGAGGGTATTGGGGAAACCGACGGATACACCACGACTGCGTTATATTGTCGTCTGAAACGTGTTTCCACGCGCGTCTAACCACGTAACGACATATCGCACTCGTGTCACAATCATAAGAAATTTCTGAAATTTTTCATTGATCTCAGCTTTTATCGTATCAGGGAAAAAAAACTTGAAATTTACTACCTCTGAATGGGTAGGTGGTGAACGAATATTCCTCTTTGAGGATGCATTTGCATTTTTTATTTTCATTTTTATTTTTAATTTTTGGCTAAAACTCGCAATTGCTTCTTTTTTAATTGCAGATAGTGAAGAAACGTAGATTCTTCTGTGAGGAAGCAGTTTCAGATTTTGTTGAATCTTTAGCTTTCTCATAGAGGGAATCTTTGTTCACTATTTACGACTCGGAGGAAATAATTGCAAGTTTCAACTTGCAGCTTGTTTCGACATTTTGTATTGATCATTGAAGTGGATAAAAATTGAAATGTTTTCTCAAATTCAACCATAGATTGGTCACCATATCAGGAAAACTATTTTTCGCTTGCAAATTATTGGCAGAATTATTTATTTTTCATATTGAATTTTGTCCTTTGAAGCTTTTAGACATGAATTTTATTTTTGGGTCACAGGTGACCAAAGTGGTTAGGTCCTATATAAAATTAAACGCGTGAGAGAATTTCCACTTTGTATTTTGCAATCCTTGGTAAGAGATTAAGCACGGCAAGTCAAACCGCCGAATTTTATATATGTATCATTGCTCAATGATATTCTACACGTAATGTCACACTCGAATACGATTCGAAACAATTGAAACGAATCAACCGAATAACGAAAGAAAAATAATTGATATACTCGCAAATTAATAATCTTTGCTGGAAGCTGGAAAAAAAATCGTATTTTTAATTTTTTCGGTTATTTTTATTGTTTTGTTCCAGGTCTGCATGATGTCTGGTACCGCCGTGGAGAGCATGATCGGTAACAACAGAACGATGCCGAGCATCAAACAGGAAATCGAGGAGACGACGGCGCCGGTGCAGAATTATCACCAGGTGTGCTCGCCAAGCACAACCATTCAGCACCAGGAGGTAATTTTGCGTTTTCAAACTGTACCAATGATAAATAAACATCCGTAACAAAATAATCGACACTCAAACTGCAGATTAAAAGTGCAAGAAAATAATAATTAAAAAATTATTTTTTTTAAGTTGATTTGCTTGACTTAAAAAAAAAAAAAAATTTTAATTCAATCTTCCGTCTGTACACTGACCGTTATTGTAGAAACAAACGAAAATTTACGGTGAAATATCTATTGAACATTCAAGTAGTTATATAAAAATACATAACTTTTAACAAATTTAATTGGAACATAAAATGGAATTCGTAAGAAGTATTTCATAATTTGTTCAGATTTTTCGAATGGTTTTTCACATAATCAAAAAAAAAAAATCGTCGATAGGACTTCTTCGGGTCCGTGTACAGACTCTTCGAAAAAAAAAAATTATATACGGAGGGTTGAAAAATAATTTTGAAATAATAAAACAATCGATTGATTTAATTGTTTCGTTGAAGGCGCTGTGCGTAAAAATGGATATGCGTGATTACGGAGGCGATGGTACGAGTCCGGGTAGTCCGGAGATGCAGCATTGTTCCTCCACGACGCAACCCCTCGGAACGCCTGAGGTATATTTCTGCTCTTTTACATTTCAACCCTCTTTACCGTCGAGACTCTCTCTCTCTCTCTCTCTCTCTCTGTTTCTCTCTGTCACTCTTTTCACATGTATTTTCGACGTGATTGACTCCTGTTTTTACACCTTTCATGAATCCAAAAAAAAAAAATAAACCAAGAATCGTACGATAAAGTCAAAGTGTAGTAGTACAAAATGTAATTGTGGGTATATACATGTAGAATTTCCATGAAATTTGTAGTGAAGGTTTTGATAACTTATTTTTAATAATTTTTAGTAAATACTTTTTGATAACTCATCTTTGATAATGCGTAGTGTATATCAGGGATGAGCATCCATTTAATGAAAATGTATTTTAAATACTTTTTCAAACAAATAACTATGATTAATTATCAAGCAAGAATCAATATTTTCACATTTTTGTAATAATCATGACCAATTTACGTAAATTATTTTACAATTAATTACAATTAATTGAAATATTTAATAAATTCGGTAAATCTATTTATTTTTTAGTTCGAAAAGTATTTGAAATACATTTCCATTGAATGAATGCCCATGTCTGGTGTATATACTTGACAACTTATTTTTGATTATGTGTAGTGAATATTTTTGACAACTTATTTTTGAAAATCTGTAGTGAATATTTTTGACAACTTATTTTTGAAAATCCGTAGTGAATATTTTTGACAAGTTATTTTTGATAATTCGTAGTGAATATTTTTCATATCTAATTTTTGTTGATTTATCAATTTGACGCAATTCGCAGTTACAAATGTGGTTCGGTATCCATGAACTTTGGTTATTTGTTCATTATTCCGTGGCTCATCGAAAAAATTTATAAACAAATTGCGTCGAGTACAAATTGTGGCGAATCACGGTGGTAAATGAATTATTGAGTAATTGGCTGAACTCGCGGTAAAAGCTCAGTTCGGACGTCCGAAGTAGCCTTGCCACGAGGACGCAAAACTTCCAACCGTCCCTCGTCGAAACAATTATCGAATAATTTATTTACAACTCACAATACGTTTTTCAATGCGGACATAATTCGAAAATCAATATCGGCATTAATGATCACAAAAAAAAAAAAACCAACAACGACAAATTTATGGCATACAAATATATTTTTAAAAAATATATAAATATATGTATTACAGTTTAAATTTGTGGTGGTAATGTTTTTTTTTTTAATTGTTTGTTTCCTTACTCCAGGCAGGTCTGAAGGAAGACGATATGATGCCCAGGCGACTTTGTCTCGTTTGCGGCGACGTAGCAAGCGGATTTCATTACGGCGTAGCGTCCTGCGAGGCGTGCAAAGCATTTTTCAAAAGAACGATACAAGGTTCGTTACAAAAGTCTTCTGTGTCGAATGCGCGAATGACCATTTGCATTACCAAAAAAAATCGTGACCAAATAGCATCGCCGTACTTGGTCTTTCTCGTGTTATTTCACTTTTTTGAACCGTTGCAACAGTTTGCTTATTAATTTTTTTTTGTTTTTTCATTTTCTTCACTGTTTTCTTTTTTTTCGGTTCAAAATTTTTTGAACTCGTAATGCTTGCACACAGTCTCTTTCTCTCTGTTAAAGTAATAAACAAATTTTAAATATATATATATATACATTTGTTTATTCTTTAGATTCACTTTATTCCATTTTATTTCTTAATTTTCGTTTATTCAAAAATTTCTCCATTTTTTTTTAAACGTACGGCGATGGATATACGACGAAGGGTTCGTAAACGATATGATAAAATAGCGAGCAATTTCACAGGTAACATAGAATACACGTGTCCGGCGAACGGCGAGTGCGAGATAAACAAACGTCGACGAAAGGCTTGCCAGGCTTGCAGATTTCAAAAATGTCTGAGACAAGGTATGCTGAAGGAGGGCGTGAGATTGGATCGGGTGCGGGGCGGTCGTCAAAAATATCGAAGATCCGCGGATCCTTACATGCCCGTGAAAACCGTCACCTTGGAAGGTAAACAATCCGAAAAAAAAAGAACAAAATAAAAAAAATAAAAAAATATTCGAATAAAAACGATTTTTGCGAAGCACGGGCTACCCACGAGGACAAATTCGGTTTGTCCTCCCATTGTTCATTGCGACACGTTGACGCTTACATCGGCACAAACGCAATTTTTATCGCTCTTACAAATTTCTCTCTTTTTTTTTTAAATAAAAAAAATCAATTCAGAAAGAAAAAATTTGTTGAAATTGTTTTTATTTTTTTTTTTGTTTTATTGAATTGATAAAAAAATTAGATGTGTGACAATTGGAAATGACATTTTTTTTGTTTGTTTGTTTGATGTTTTAAGCCAACGTAGGAATGACGGGAGTCGGAGAAACGACAAGTAAGACATTTTTTATATATTTTTTTTTTCACCAAACTTACTTTGTTATGATTTTTCTTCTTTTTTTTTCTTTCTATTTTTGTTCTTCGACAATTTTTTTGTATTTTTTTTTTTTCGTCTTTTCTTTTTTTTTTTTTTGTATGGTTGATCGGAGAGGATGCGACGATTGTGTAGCGCCGCTTGTCAACGATCGAATCATGGATGCTCTACGGGCAAATCGATTAATCGTACGTTGCGTGCTCGTGTGCGTTTGTTTTGCCTTTTGATTTTAGGCAATAAAATGATAGAGGCACTCGTTGCTTGCGAACCCGACATTCTTCAAGTGTTCAGTCTCGCACAGTCGCTGGACACGGATCAACGGGTGCTCGGACAGCTGTCCGATCTCTACGATCGCGAACTCGTCGGAATTATAGGTGAGAAATAAAAAAAAAACAAAAAATAAAAAAAATAAACAACCAATCGTTGCTTCCTCATAAAGGAATCTATGTGACGGTAGAAATATTTCGTGTTATCGGGATTTTCATGTTACCATGTTCGAAATGTACCGAAACATCCAGAAATCACATAGGGAGAAAATGTTCTGATTTGTGTTCTGATGACCTTGCAAAGTTCAAACGTCTATAACTCGAGAACGGTTCGAGCTGCAGCCTTCAAATTTTGCACACGTGTAGTGCCTCACAATCTCCATGTCACCTCTAATTTTTGCAATGATTGACGCACCCGCTCGGATTTTACAGCGTTTACAAATTAAAAAAAAATATCGTTAAGTCAACATTTTCATTGAAATTGTTCTAATTTTTTTCTAAAAAAAAAACAACATCAAAGGATGGGCAAAACAGATACCCGGATTCAGCGGTTTGGCCCTAAACGACCAGATGCGGCTTCTGCAGAGTTCGTGGGCGGAAATTCTCACCTTCAGTTTGGCTTGGAGAAGCATGCCAAACACCGGACGTCTCAGGTTCGCTCAGGATTTCACCCTGGACGAGAGACTCGCTCGCGAGTCCCACTGTTCGGAACTTTATTCGCTCGTAAATACATTTTTTATTTTGTTTTCAACGTATGGCAAATCTATTCCACGCATAAAATTCAAACGAAATCATTAAGTTTTGTTGATTTTTTCCAAATTTTGTATTGAGCTTCGGCGAAGTGCAACCGAAATGTTTTTTTCAGCTACGTTCTTTTAAGACTTTTATATTTAAATCTTGGTTCGAGTTCGAAAAGAATTCGAGATGACTCTCTCGAAAATTTTCATTGACGAAAACTTTTCATTTCATTATATTTTTCGTAAACCATTTTTGCTACAGTATTCGTAATAATGTTGACTGAATGTACTAATTGAAAGTTGCATTCTGGATTTTTTTCTAATTTTTTGTATTGATAGTTTAGAAATTAGAGGGAGGGTGGGGGCAACAATCTGACGACGACTTTGAAAGCGAATATCTCGTGACTGAAGGGTTGAAATGAAAAGGTCTCGGAACATTTTAAATTGCATTTGAAAAGATCTATCAAAAGACATCTCACTCGATGGGGTGAGCAAAAAAAAATGTCGAGTTTACTTTTTAATCTGTGGAAGAAAAATTAGGTCACATTTCGCTGAAGTTTCGTACAAAATAAAATAATTAATCGGCCAAAAACAAAATTACAATAATTTTGTCAATTAGTTATTTATTTACGTATGTTTTAAATTTATTTATTCATTTATTTATTTTTTCTTTTCGTTTTTTGAAACGCAGTGTATCCAAATTGTGGAACGAATTCAACGATTGGGATTGGCGAGGGAGGAATATTACATTCTGAAGGCTCTCATATTGACGAACAGCGACGTCAGACTGGACGATCCACAAGCGTTGTATCGTTTTCGCGATTCCATACTAAACTCCTTGTCCGACTGTGTGGCGGCTGTACGACCCGGACAGGCAATGAAAGCCACGCAAAACATGTTCCTAGTGCTGCCGAGTCTGAGACAGGCGGACGGTGTGGTTAGAAAATTTTGGTCGAGCGTTTATCAGACCGGCAAAGTGCCCATGAACAAATTGTTCGTCGAGATGTTGGAAACTGCGTGCTATCGATGAGACAACGACGACGACGACGTAGACGTTTGCAATTCACATTGCCAACGTGTTAAAAGCTTCACGTCCGTCCTGAAACTCGCGATATGAAGAAGAATCAGAAGAAGAAGAAGAAGAAGAAGATGATGAAAAATGAAGAATCTCGAAAATGCCATTGAACAATTTGAGGGTCGAGTGCGAGACAGTGAGCCGAGAACACACGAGTTAATGATGAACGAAGGGGTTACAGATTTTTTTTCGGCTGCGAATCGCAATTTTACGTAGTGAAACAAAAAATAGGAAAAAAAAGTTTGCCGACCTTTTCCTATCTCGAAAAAAGAAAAAAAAATAGTTGCAAGTTGTTATCGAGCGTGTTGTCATTTACCGGCAGTATCATCGTGATCGATTTTATTGTGTCGTCAAAGAGACGAAAAAAAATCAACAAAAAGAAAAAACTTGGCAACAGCAATAATGAATTTATTATTATTATTATTATTATTATTATTATTATCGTTATTATTATTATTAATATTATTAATATTATTATTATTTCGCACTCGACGATTCGCGCAGGAGGAACCGGACCGTTGCAACGTTTTATTTTTGGCATAAAAAAGAAACAAACTTTGTGTACATGGAGTCAGTGATATCGAAGATAAGCGAAGATAAGTCTGCGAGCAACTTGAAATTTTGTTTCTTCTTTTTTTTGTGGTTTTTTTTTCGTTCGTTGGTTCGGAAGCCCGTTATTGTCGGCATCGCCGGTCGATAGCCGGCTCCGGGATGCCGCTGCTCGCTCGCTTGCAACGTCACTACGCAGAATCAGCGATGGACGAAAAGTGAGCAAAAAAAAAGAACAAAATAATATGAAAAAAGGGGAAAAAAGAAAATAAGAAAATTATACCGATTGTTAAGCGACGGTTGAGCATCTTTTTGCGCGCGCCACGATAAAACGTAGCAGATTTATATTCAGGGATCTTTATTATCTAGTTATCATTGTTACTAAGGCCGTGTGTGCGGTTCGTGCGTACAATACATATATATATATAAATATATATATATTATATACACACACGTGTATGAATATAGGTATTCACGTCGGTCGTTAAGTAGACGACGATCGATGATACCAGAAAAGTCTTTTAAAATGTACAGACGAAATCAAATATCGATGCGAGTCAGTTTCGAACAAATTGTTTATCGATCGATAATAAGGTCGCAATCGCGTGACTCACGAAAAGTTAGCAATAACGTTTCATCGACAACCGCAAATAATCTTCGTTAATTAACAATTTTCGCGATTATCTGTAACTTGTTTATTTTTCTTCTTTTGTTTTTTTTTTAATTTTATTTTTTAATTTTTTAAAATTAATGTTTCTCGGCAAGGCCTCGGTTCTGGATTCGTCATCTTTTTTTATTTAAATTTTAGCCGATCTTATTGATAATTCGTCGCATTCAAATTCGCAGCCACTCGACGATTATTATTATTATTATTTTTTTTTTTCAAGGTTCATTTCAGAACTCTAATTTTATGATTTTCGCAACGGTGTCGCGTTTATTTTTTTTTTTTTTTTGCTTTTCTTTTCTTTTCAAGGACGACGAAAATTTGTCACGAACACGAACCGCTTCACAGCGATTAGTACGTAGGTGTAATCGAGTTTTAACGATAACGAAGATAAAACATGGCTGTTGAGCCACGGCGAATTTAAACGTTCCGTCATTATTAATCAAGGAAACAATTTTTTGGATTTTTTTTGCCAGTTATAATTTTTTTTTTGGGCAGGATAGGGAGGGGGAGAAAGCGGTCGATGTCGGGGTCGTCGACGTGATCCTCGTTTCTTTCTTGCTCCTTGAAAGCAGAAATGGGCATTCGCGTCAATGAAACATTTATTTGATATATGTTTTCAAACGAATAACTTATCAATTATTATTTTCAAAAATAAAAAATGTCACATTTCCGTAACAATCATTGCCAATTTATATAAGAATATTTTAATAGATCCTGTAAATTATTATCACTCATTCGGAAATGCATTTCAAATACTATTTCATCGAACGAATTCCTCATTTCCGCTCGGAAGCGAATAAGCTTTCACATCGAACTGTAATATTCGCTCGACGCAATGCACAGAGCGATTGTTACCGTTATTTTTTTTTCTATTTTTTTTTCTTCTTTTTTAATGAAAATGAAAAAAATCCACCGATTCATCGTCGAGCTTTTTTTTTGGACAAGAGGCTTGGCCGAATCGAACAAATTACGTACCAAAGTTTTTGCAACAGAAACGTTTCGCTCATCCATCCAATTATTATCACGTTCGAGATAGACATTCGTTTGATAAAAATGTATTTTTGACAATTTTTTCAAACAAAATAATTAAGATCAATTTATCATCATGTGACGATTAATTTTTTTTTTTCACATTTATGCAATAATCATGAATACTTTGAATAAATTATATCTTTTACAATAGATGTTGAAATTACATTGGATGTTATTATCGACCATCATCCAGTCGCGATAAAGTATTTTCATTTTCATTCGAATCAAACGACGAATGTCCGTCCCACGTTTCACGCCAATTTATTTTTAAAACATCATTATCAAACACGTTTACGTTCGTCGTGGCCGTAGAATCGTAGTCTCAGGGTTTTTTCAAACGAAAAAAAAAAAAAAAAATACCAGAACAATACAAATCTAGAATGGTAAAGAGATTTAATTAATACAGAATGTACGACGAAAAAAAAAGTAAAGTGATGTTATTACGAAGAAAATATTGTAACTTTTACGTTTGTAAAGAAAAAAAAGAAAAAGAGAAAAAATTAGCGCCGATGCTCGCATCAACGAGAATTGCCAAAATATCTAATTGTGTTACCGATGTAATGTTGATTATTAGCGGTCAACGAGATGAAGCGTTTTCTCTATTATTTAAATTTTTTTTTTAATTTTTTTTTTAGCGACATCGTGCGGGAAAATATCATCATCGAAAATTTTCCATCTTTCGTCACAAAATTTGTCACAAACCCATCGAAGTTTCTTCTTCGTTTTTTTTCGTTGTAATTTTTTTCTTTTTTCTCTCACAAATCGTCATTTCGGTTTTTGTTATTCGCTCGTCCGTGATTCGAATTGTGATTCATCGAAATTTACAAATCACTATTATTTTTCGTATAACATTTTTGTGGCTTTGTTGTTGAAGAGAAAAACACAAAAATTTAAATATTTAATTCCGGACAAGCGAATTGTTGTAAATAAATATATATATACATATAAAAAAAAATATATATATATATATAAATATAATGAGTAATGTTACGGCGAATTATGCGATGTAGTCGTGTGGCATTGACGTTAGGATGCGTTGTCGAAAAGAAAATGTTCTAACGCAATCGAGACGCGGCTGTAACAAGTCGTTTCAATCTCAATCTTCGGGCAACGTGGAAAAAAAAATGCGGATATTCGTTTGGGCGAATTATGAAGAGTGTTTGAATGAATTCGATGTACAAGCTCTGAAGTGGGAGGTTCGAAGGTTCTGACGACGATCCAAATGCCCGTTGTGAAAATGGCCATTTAAAATCGTGATTATAAATATGTACGTAGTTAAATTTTAATTACATAATACCATTTAGAAACTATGTATAATTTTTATATGTACAGACACGAATCACACGGATATCCCCACAGATGCAGATAAGAAAAAACAAATAAATAAATAACAAAATAATCAAGATAAAAAAAACCCGGAAACACGCGAGACATCACGGATAATATTGTACGATTTAAAAAAAGATGAAAAAAACAAAAACAAAAAAAAACATTAAAAAACGGAGTGAGAAAGTTGACGGCGTGTGCGCTTCGACGGTTTGACGTGTGCACGAGCAAATTGTGCGGCGAGCAGAAACGTCGCAAGTTCGCAAAGGAATATAGGCGACGAATGGTGAATAAAAGAAAGAAAAAAAAAACGTAGGGACAAAAGTTCAACATTGGCTTTTCATTTATTTTTTTTCATTTTTTCAGGTTTCTCGACTCGTCAGAATTTACGGAACATTTGTTCAATCACATTGTTGGTCGGATTGTTTGATTGAGTTGGAAGATTGGTGAAGAACGACCATGCTTATCATTGATATTGATATATATTTAAAAATGTTCTGCTTTGGTTCTGTGTGACAGAATCCTACCTTACCAATGTTTTTCGAAATTTTTTCATGCTTTTGTTGTTGTTGATGATTCTCCTGGTTCAATTAATTCATTGAGAATTATAGAAGCAATCGGAGAGTCATCGACAAATAATGGAAAATGAATCTTGAAATATTTTTTTTTCTCCATTGTGAAATCGAACCAGGCAAATCAAAATTTTATCCTAAATTTTTATTACCAATCACGCCATCGTGCTTACAGTTGAACCATCACAATCGTCAAACCATCTTTTCCCCAAATGAAAATTAATTAAAAAAAACAAAAAATATCAAAATCGTATCACTCGGAGTCGGACTCGTTGTCGGTCGGTAATTCGAAATTCTTTACCGACCGAGCGATAACTCGTCGATCCAGCGTGGACCAGCCAACGTAGCACATCATTTCGAGGCGATGGTCGACATCCTCGAGTGCGAGAGAGACAGAGCTATGGGCGCTCGCTGCGGAGCGAGAGAGAAGGAGAGAGCTCAAAGGTCAACGCTCTCTCTCGCTCCGCCGCGAGCGCCCATGACGCTATCTCTCTCGCACTAACGGCGGCTCACTCCATGTAACCCGTAGCACGATGTGCCACTTACGTCGCCTCGTTCTCTCTTTCTCTCTCTCGCACCTGATCGAGCGCCGCTAGCGCTGTCTCTCTCGCGCCCACGGCGATTCAATCGTGTCAACCCGTTATACATCGCCGGTCGGCCATCATCGTCGTTGACCCCCCTAGCCGCCGAGAACATGCGCGCGCGGCTCCTCGGTGGGGGTGTTCTATAAATCACGTGACCGACGCGAACGAACTCGCGTTCGATCCGGGGTTTCACTCTCCCTCCATGAAACTCGCAAAGAAGACGCATCTATTTTCATCTGTATCAAAAGAGCGGTGAAGATGAGGTACTAGTTCGGAACCGCGTTGCACACGCAAGTGTGCCGAAACAACAATTAATCATGGAGTAAGTACAAATTAACGTGAACAATCGTTGTTTTATGGACGAACGCATTTTTTTACAAACAAAGTTACGATCGATTGAACGTTCGGAGTGATACTTTGCCGCGCCGCCATTTTGTGACACCCTCTACGCGTATACGAACTCGCTCGACAAGCGCGTCTGTCTCGCGTTCGCAATTAATATATCCATCGATGACACTCGTCTTATCGACGAATATTTTTGTACAATCTACAACGTGCACCGTGCGTCGGCCGATAACATTTTTTTTTTTTTTCGTTGGACGTCGAGGGGCGTGACGTCATTCCGCGAAGAAACGTAAAATCATGAAATTTCGAACGCGTGACGTCACCCGGTGGAATTTCGTCAGTACTATGTACAATTATCGAGTTAATGGGGTTGTTTTTTTCGTAATTATACGTGCTTATTGGACAGTCGTATTATTTTGTTTTTTCGTTTGTTTATTTTTTAATTGATTTTTTTTTTGAAGATACGGAAACACCGTACGAACGGATCGACTATGACTTCTCGCAACGAATGTTTCGCAATTCAGCGCAACACGCGCGAGCTCCCCCCCCCCCGTGCACTGACCCGACCATATGGCTCCCGTTCTCGAGAATCACACACACAGATATATATATATATATATATATATATTTATCTCCGTGTGTACTTTCTAATGATTACGAAATTCAACATGGATTTTATTATCGACACAAGTTGTTGTTTGTTCCTCACAATTCTGATGCTCAATTTTCATTAATTTTGAGAAAAAAAAAAAAATTTTTAAAAACGGAATCGAATTCATGCTGAAATTTGAATCAGTCACGTGACTGAAAAAAATAACAATGACGATGAGTGAATTAGCGATAATTTCGTAATTGAGAAAAAAACAAAGAATATATCTTGATATAAATTAATATAGGACAATTAATACATCACATTGAGAATTTGAGTTTTTTTTGTAAGAATCAAAATTTGTTGTGATAATAAAAGTCATATCTATCTTATCTATCTGTATTATATATATTTTTATCGACACAATATAATTTATATATTATATAAAAATAATACATTACAAATATAATTCGATATGCATTATAAAAAAATTGTTGATTTCGACTCGCGAATTGCTGTGCACTCGCGATTCGTCATAAACATCGTAATCGACATTTTCTTCGACACAAGCCAAGGGTCAAGGGGTTGGATGTCTCGGAATCATCGAAGCTTTCAATCTCATTGTCCACAGAACTGAGCCGATGGAATAAAACACATATAATTCAGCAAAAGATCGTTTAATTAATTGAATAAAACATTCAAACTAAATGAAAAAATAATAATAATAAACCCGCAAAATGTTTTTTTTTTCTATTCAAATAAATTTATACTGTAATTGTGTTTTTTTTCTGTTCTTCTCATTTTCAGGGCCAAAATGGCGCTCATTGCGAGTTACGTCCAAGCGACGATACAAATTTATTTGCCACAATTAACGTTAAATCATCGCCAAATCCACTGCAATGTCATCGAAAACGGATTCGTGGATTTGGAAGTCGGAGCCGGTGTCCCCTAGCGTGACATCGGCGGGGGAGGCGGAACCGGAGGACGATTGGTTGTACACGGACGATAGCAAATCAACATCATTATTGAACATTAACGACGATGCCACTGAACCGAAATTTCACGGCGAACGGCCATCACCGGCCCAAGTTGCCACGAAGCTCTTGGAAGAATTGGACGAATGGATAAAGGAAGGTAATTCACAGCGAAAGAAAAAAATAAAAGTAGTCAAGTATAGCGTGTTGGCCACGCACACGAAAGGGTTCCGTTAGTCATTTTGTAGTAGCCAGTTGACGAAAGATCTAATCTCCACGTTAACGAAAACTTTTCATTTTATTATATTTTTCGTAAAATGTTTTTGCTACAGTGTTTGTTATAATTTTCATTGAATGTACGAATTGAAAGTTACATTCTGGAATTTTTTCCGATTTTTCGAATTGATAGTTTAGAAATTAGAGGGGGGGGGGCAACAATCTGATGACGACTTTGAAAGCGAATATCTCGTGACTGAAGGGTTAAAATGAAAAGGTCTCGGAACATTTTAAATTGCATTTGAGGAGACCTATTGAAAGACACCTCACTCGGTGGGGTGAGCAAAAAAAATGTCGAGTTCACTTTTTGATCTGTGGGAGGGGGCTGAAATTTTTTTCTTCTTCAATGTTATCATTTCTGTTTTTGGGTCGTCGATCTACGTCTGTGTGCCAAATTTCATCTTGATCGGTACATAAATTAGGGAATGGGAGAACTGTGACATACGGACAGACAGACGGACGGACTGACCGAAACCATAATGGTTCCCAAATTTCTATACGCAACCCTAAAAACACCAACCAAAACAAAATTCCATACTTACCGATCGAGCCCGTTGCAAAAAAAAAAAAAATGCCCGGCAAACCTGACGAAATAAATTAAATAAAAAAATGGCATTTAAAAGTTATAAAAGAACGCAGGAAAAAAAATAATAAAATGCATTCGACAAATCCGGTTTTAAGTCGGTCAATTAAATAAAAATAAAAAAAAGTATCGCGGTAGAAAGCGTCGCAATGGCGGGTTAAAAAAAAAAAGAACTGGATACTCGCGAGAGACGATGAGCCGCATAAACGTTTGCGTTATCTCGCCGGCAGAGAACGCTCGTGATTGGGCGGTTGAGGGGGAGCGAATGAACAAAAAAAAAAAAAAAAAAAAAAACTGCCGACTGCAGCTTCCCAGCCTCGAACCACGAACTTTCCAAGTGATACACGTGGGAGTTAATGCGAAAAGTAGAAAAAAAATGCAATACATGCATTTTTTTTGGGGTAACCAGGGAGTTCGGCGATCTTCGCCGAAACCCGGGGAATGCACTTGTTCGTGCGGTTTCCGAGCTTTGGAGTACAAATGGGGGGCGGGGGGGGGGGGTGCTCAACAAGTTTCTCCTTCGTCTCGTTCTCCACGTTAACCACATATCACCAAAGGACGTCTTACCACGGGCAAAATTTATTCAATGAAAATGTACTCGAAATACTTTTCTCACTGATTGTGAAATGATCATGGATTATAAGAAATATTGAATATTATAATTCATTGTAAGCAATTAAAATCAAGGTGAATTATTCATAATTATTAACGAAACTTTACTATTGTCAAATTTTTTTCGCATGGTAATTAATCATAACAATTTTTTTTTTTTTTTTTTCAAAAAGTATTTCATAGTTATTTTTTGTTTCAAAAAGTATTTCAAATACCATTGTTTGAAAAAGTATTTCAAATACTTATTGTTTGAAAAAGTATTTAAAATTCATATTGTTCAAAAAAGTATTTAAATTTCATATTGTTTGAAAAATTATTTCAAATACATTTTCATCGAATTAATGTCCATCCCTACACCTCACTAAAAAGTTATTTTAAAAACTTTTTTTCTTCAAATTCCGAAGCATCCGATCGCACTCATGAACATTTTTTCGAAGGTCATTTAAAAAAAAGGGGTACAAAATAGAACCGTTAAGTCGTAATTTCTTCGATTAGTCAATGGCCCAAGCTTTCACTACGGGGAAGGAAAGAAAAACACAAAGTTACTCAATACACAGCTTGCCCACAGTTTTGACTCTGGTCGTTCCCAAAGAATTTGAGGATGCAACCTGTGCACCGTTCTCCCCACTCGTTTTCCTTCCTTCGTCCACAATCGTATTATTTTTTTTCCATTCCCGCAACACAATTTCAATCGAATACATTATTTTCCATCAAAGTGAGGCCAAAGAGAGTGAGACAAACTGGTTAACAAATAAGTTACTCAACAAAGCTTGCCCAAAGTTTCGACTGCGCTCATTCCCCAAAAAATTGAGGATGCAACAATCCGTGCACCGTTCTCCCCACTCTTTTTTCTTCGTTCGTCCACAATCGTGTTATTTTTTTTCCATTCCCGCAATTCAATTTCATTAGAATACATTATTTTCCATCAAAGTGAGGCCAAAGAGAGTGAGGACAAACTGGTTAACAAATAAGTTACTCAACAAAGCTTGCCCAAAGTTTCGACTCCGCTCATTCCCCAAAAAAATTGAGGATGCAACAATCCATGCACCCTTCTCCCCACTCTTTTTCCTTCGTTCGTCCGCAATCGTGTTATTTCTTTTTCCATTCCCGCAACACAATTTCATTCGAATATATTATTTTTGTCATCGAAGTGAGAAAAAAAGAGAGTGGGACAAACTGGTTAACCTCTATACAGAAGTCGAATCTCCGTGGAGGCTGGATCGGGGTTGGGGGTGGGGTTGTGTCGTCGTCGTCGTCGTCGTCGTCGGAGGAGGAGAAGAAGAAGAAGAAGAAGAGAAGGAGTGAGGGCGAGAGACGTTTGCGGGATGGCGTGAAGAGGAGGGAAAGTCCAAAGATAATTCCGAAGGCGAGTGTTTGGTCGTGTGTACGGGTCAAACGCACAATCAAATTGACCACGACGACGACGTCGCTGCTGTTGCCGCGACTGCTGGTGCCGCTGCTGGTGCTGCTGCTGCTGCTGCTTCCCCCTCCCTCGTCAAAGTCGTCCCGACGACGTTCAGTAATTACTTGTCTCACAGACGCCCAACTTAGTCTCTCTCTTCTTGCCGTATCGGTGTTAACACACTCTCCGCTCCTCGCCGCAACGAGCCACTACGAATTATTTCTACTCGCGGCTCTCGGCTTACGCGTCACGTGCGCGCCACACCGTCGCGCGGTTCACTCGTACAGTTTCAACAACATACGCCTCTCACGGCTCGCACCGTACACAACGTTTTATAACGCTCGTGAAAACACGCATGCGCAACGCGCGACGAATTAAAATTCTCAATCTTGTAAAAATAGAAGAAAAAAAATAACAAAAAAAAAAAAAAGACGACAATAGAGACAGAGATAGAGAGAGAGAGATAGGATATCAGCCGGAGCCGTGTGTGGTTCAGTGGCAATTCCGTCGAGGCACCTTGATCGTCGACAACGTGTGCGTTTTGAATTCCCGCGAAATCGCAATTTTAAATCTGCACGTTTTCGCTTCGGTTTTCTTTTTATCTCGCGCTCTGGCTATCTCTCCGTCGTGTTTTTTTAGTGTTCTCAATCTCAAAGAACGTGTCGTCGTCTAGATCGTGTGGTTTGCTTTCGAAGCTTATCGTCGTTTAAATTTGTGAACTACGAGAAAAAAAAACAAATTGTTTTTAAAACGTGTCAACGATATTGAATTTCGTCGATCAAATGCGATGCACTGTGCCACGTTAGCAACGTCGTTTTGATACGACAACACACAAAGTTGAACGGATTATTTGTTGTTTGTTTTTTTCGTTTTTTTTTTATCTTTCTTTTTCGTCGATAATTTAACAAAAAAAAACAACAAAAATACAAGAACAACAAGAAAATAAAACAAGAACGATAACACGGTGATACTGGCATCTATAAAGGTGACGCGATTTAACTCATCGGCAGCTCGATGTTGGACCGTGCTAATGTTTTACAATAGCATGCAGTTCGCGTATCGTTACACGTGGAACCGTGAAATAATAGTGAACTCGCAAAAATTGGTGAAGAGACGTTGAATCAATTTTCATCCCGCATACGTCCGTCCACGAGAGCGAAAGGGAAAGGCGAAAAGAACAGAGACGAAAAAAAAAAAAAATCCCCGATCGGCTCGCGACGATAAGGAACTAGTTATTTGTTTTTTTTTTTTTGGGTTTTTTTTTTGTTTCGAAGCGGCGCCACGGTGGCCTTGTAGCCGAACGATTCGCTCGTCAAAGATAACACACGATCGCGCTACAATCTGCAGCATCCGAGCATCTCGAGGACTCACGTTTCTACGTCTTCGTTGATTCCCCCCCACCCTATTCCCCCTCCCCCTAAAACATTTCCCTCTCTTTCTCCTCTCCCTTGGACGCGATCAACGCTAAACATTATTTAATTTGAAAAAAAACATAAAAAAAAAAAACATTTTTTAACGATGATGGCTGCTATGCGATACGCCGGTACGTTATCCACTCTACCTATGTCCTTTGTCTCTTTCTCGCGCACCCACCCACGCGCACACGCACGGCGCACAAGCCACACGCATCAAAATATTTATCGGAAAACATTTTTTTTTCGGTAAATTTGTTATTTTTTTCGTCGGCACACAGCTGTTATGAAAAGTGGAGTGGCGGGCCAACCAGGTCATCGATCGCCCCCCCTCCCCCACCCCCTCGCTTCACCAAACGTGGCAATGGATCGAAACGAAGCGGGTTTCGGTCCAACGTCGCCGTACGAAGCGAAAAATAAAATGATAATAAAAAAACACACATTTGTGTATCGTTTGGTAATTCGAACAGTGCATTCATATATATACAGCTGCGCCAAAGATCCTTCGGTTCATTGACCCCCTGCCCCCCCCCCCCTTCCTTCGATCGCTGGTCTCAACACGAGTGTGACGCTCGTGATTTCCGCGCTCTCTCTCTCTTATATCTCCATCGCCATGTTTCTTATCAACCGAGCGAACCGACACACGACCCGATGTTCTTACGTTTTTTTTTTTTTTTTTTCGAGAATTTTATATCAAAACCCGGGTGACCTCGGAAAACAATTGTAACGGGGGGAAACGTATCAAATCGGATTTTTTTCTTCTTCATCTTCTTGTTTTTTTTTTGTTTTTAAAAGCGTATTGGGATTTCGGAGGCCGCCTTGAATCGGTCATTGCGCAGTCGCACGAACGACCGAATCCGATGGAAAAATCGACGAAAATGATAATTGAGGGAGAGGGCCCGTGGGCCGCGATCACCATCTATATATATATACACACACACGGAGATAAACATGTATATATGTATATATATGTAATTGTGTGTATGCATATATACATGTGTGTATGGGTTCGTATGGGCGAGAGGAACGAGAGGCCACGTGAAAGAACCATTCGACGATCATGGCCGCGTTCAACCGTGACAAAAAGCGAACAGGTCTCGCGGGTCCCAACTTATGGCGACCGGTCTCTCTCTCTCTTCTCTCTCTCTCTCTCTCTCTCTCTCTCTCTCTCTCTCTCTCTCTCTCTCTCTCTCGCGGACGCGCGCGCGCACGCGCCTGGCTTTGCTATCGTTCACACACAAATACTTTATAATAATATCTCGTTTTCCTAGCCTCGTATCACCCGGTCGTTACATCGCTTCGGCCTGTGTGTGATTTCGAAATCTATCTATTTATCTGTCTATCTCTCTCTCTCTCTCTCTCTCTCTCTCTCTCTCTCGTGCTCGCTTATGAAAATGCACTTTCATATTATTCGACCCAAACGGCTTCCACCCGCCCCCTCTTCCTCTCGGCTTATCGAACAGACTTAATAATCGACTAGAAACACAAAAATTCACGAATTACGAAAGCTTCGAGCGGGATGGGGGCGATTTAAAAGGGAAGTAATAAAGAAAATAAACAAAAAAATCGTGAGACAGACAAATAAAAATCGTAGAAAAAAACGTCTAGAGAGAGAGAGAGAGAGAGAGAGAGAGACAAAAATCATAGGGAAAAAAAAGTTTAAGAGATCGGCAGGAAGAGATCGACGATCAAAAACGTCGAGAGAGGGAGAGAGAGAGACGAAGATCGTCGAAAATGGAAGAAGCTTCGAGAGAGAGAGAGAGAGGGAGAGAGAGAGAGAGAGGGAGAAAGAAAGATCGTGGATAAAAAAAAATGAATGCAAAAGATTCGGAATATTCGAGTTGAGCACGAATGTACCAAAGAAGTTTTTTTCTTCTTCTTTTCCCCGCCGTAAATGTAAATATTCCGATAGGAACTATCGCGAGAGCGCGTGTTTGTATCACAGTCGAGGCACAAAGATCGCGCGCTTTGTGAGCGAAGATATATGTATATATATGTTTTTTTTTGTTTTTTTTCAAATATATAATAATAATAATTTTTCTTTCTTTTATCATGCGCGTGCGCGAGATCTGGACGTTGTCGAAGATGTAGTGTGACGCGGTTATGTCGAAACGCGGTTGTTCATGACGAGGAGAAGAGGGAGGAGAAGCTGCTCTTTTTTTATTGTTTAAAATTTTTTTTTATTATTCTTCCTCGATGGGGCCGTAACTAGCGATATTATTATTAAGTAGGCCACAGTCGATACTCTCGTTAGAATTATTGCACAATACACTCGGGGTTGCGATCTCGCGATATGTTAATCGATACAACGGAAAATCGCTTGACGAACCGCGACGGATTCCAAGCTCTTCTTCGTCCTCCCTTCTTACTCATCTTCGCCCATACATTTTTTTTTTCTTTTTCTTTTCTTTTTACGTTATCCAATCACCCCTGCATTGTGCTCAATAATGTATTTTAAGAAAAAGAACAAAAAATAATACTAAAATGTTTTCCACTCATTGGGAGTATTTTTCTTTTCGATTGAAATAATTAATGAATTTTATTACGAATTCATATTCATATCTAGTTTAAATAAATAGTGAAAAACCACTCGCTATTTATTTTGCGTTTAGGTACGGAATAAAAAACCACTAGTTATTTATTTCGACGCGAAATACAAGATAAAGTTTTACTAGTTTTTCACCGGTCGATTTGAATGAATACATTTTTACTTGGTATTTATTTCTGAAACTGTAGTATTTATTATGAAACGAAATATTTTGAAAACGATTGAACGCTAACTACTTCGAAGACATATTTCGAATGGAAAAGTTCATTAGATTGTCTCAAATTAGTGGATTTCCATTAATTCGGCCCGAAAAAAAAAACAACAAATAATTCACCGGCCTTTCACTCATCGTCAACGTAACGTTCGAGTGATAAGCCACTCAAAATAGAAAAAAAAAACGTAGCGAGTGAAAATGGGTCTTTTATTTCATTACAAAAATAAATACCGATTGAAAATATATTTCTTTATTTTGCCATTAGACAAATAACTAGTGAAAAATGTATCTTTTATTTCGACTCGAAATAAATATCGAGTGATCATTCACTCTGTATTCTAAACTTGACAAAATAATTCGTAAAAATTCATTCATCATTCAAATCAACAAATAAATATCGAGTGAAACCAAATTCGTTGTATTCAAACGCGTATTCAAATAACTTTGTGTATTTAAATAAATTTTTTTTGCCCGCGGGATCGCAGCCGCGAGACGATAATTTATCGATCGTCAAACGTTACATATCATTTCGGTCGGTCTAGTTTGCAATTCGCAAAAGTCGTCGTCGCGATAATCCGTTGCGCAAATCGATTTTTAAAAATTTTTCTACTATCCGATCTATCGGTGCTGATTCATTTATCTCGCATGAATAATTATGAGTAGCTTTGATCTGTTTATTTATATTAATATCGCAATCCGCCCTCAAACGACTGTGTGTGTGTGTGTGTGTGTGAGAGAGAAAAAAATGTATCATGAAAAAAAAGTGTTATAAAAAAAAGAAAAATTCTAAACAGAATAATGCATTTGACCATCGAGCACGCGCGCGCGCGTCAAGTTGTACTTGAAACGAGTTATTGATATAATAATGATTTCTCGTTTTCCTCGTACGATTGTGGAATGTCTATTCTCACTCGAAGCGATCGACACACCTTGTCTCCCGACTTGTCTTAAAACAGCCTCTCACGTGCATATTGGTTTCTGAATCAAGGTGCGGGAACACACGGCAACGTTGTCCACACACAACCTGGACAACGTGTTTCTGTGTTGTTATTTTTTTTCGTTTTTTTTTTTCATGATTTTTTTTTCATCAAGCTTGAAAAACAATTTTCAACGATCGTAAACGACCGTTCCGCCTTCGACGTTGCTCGGAATAATTATCAATTCATTATCTCATAGTTGCACAATAAATTAATCATTGTAAGACCATAATTATGGTCGATGACGTCGTGTTTGCCGTGTGTGCGTTTGTGTTCCAATATTTATTATCCGATATCGACTAATCGTTATTTTTTTTTATTCCATTTTATTTTTTAATACAGATTTATATTAGATTATTAGATTTTTTTTATCCTAAGATATACATGTTTGTACGTTTATGTAAACTAGTGTGGTCGTTAATAATTACATCGTTGGCGCCGGCCTATAGAAAGTTAGTTCTTGATAAAAGAAAACGGGGACTATTTTATTTTTGTAAAAAAAATGATAAAAACTAGTGCCGAATCCGGATCAAAGTCAATTGCTCGGATGAAATAGCAGGTTTTTGGGAAAATATCGAGATTTGAAAGAAAAACTATTCCAACAATTTGATACGAAATTAAATTTTCTACAAAAAAGGTTTCAAACATTTTTATCCGAAAAATGTGTGTTCACGAGATATTCCCAAAAAACTGCAATTTTATCTAGAAAATTCACTTTGACCTGGATTCGGCACCTGTTGTTAACATTTTTTTTACAAAAATAAAAAAGTACACTCTTGCTTTCACCATTATCTAACATTCTATGGGCCGACGTCAAACATTGAACCTCTAAATACCACCCATCATGTACAAAAGCTTCACACGAAAATTCAAAAAAAAAATCTACAAAATTTTCGAAAAAAAAAAATATATTCACATTAATCGTGTGTTCGCAGAGCCGTTTTCCGATTGGTTGGAGGAGAAGATCGAATTGCCGATATTCGAAGAACTACCGTCACCGGAATGCGGCCAAAACAAACCCGTCATCTATCCGATAACCGTGAAAAATCATCAAAACAACGAAACAACGGAAACGTTGTTGCAAGAATTCGAAAGCGTGCTCGGCGATGTCGAGGCTTGTCATCAAATTTATCCGAATGGAAATTTGTCACTCACACCGCCGCAATCGCCGCCCCGGGAAAAAAAAATCGACGTCAACGGCGATGCCCAATTGCTCGTTACTCTACAGCCGGTTATTCACGAATCGATCTATCACAGTCAACAACGTACATTGGAAAGTTTGCAACAACAATTGCAACTGCAACTGCAACAACAACATCATCAACAACAACAACAACAACAAGTTGTCGATGTGAATGTGAATGCGTCTTCTTATTTGGGTCAAATATCGGGCGAATGGAACGCGGAAAGTACGTTGCTCACGCCATTGAGAGATGTGGCGAGCGAATTGGCGGCGGTGGACGAATACGTGCGTTCGTGCGCCATGGACGTCGTTGGACCTTCGAGCCCTTGCACGAGTTCCGTGGGCAGTTACATGTCGTCCGAAGATTCGACGAATCCGGACGATCCGGATTGGTCAGTGGAAACGGGCGTCAGCGCCACCGCAAGCCGAAGCAGCAGCCGCAGCTGCAGCAGCAGCAGCAGCAGCAGCAGTAGTAGCATCAGCAGCCGTAGCCGTCGTAGCAGCAGCACCGTCGAATCCACATCAAAAGATCGAAATTCACGATTGACGAAAAATCGTCACAAACCGTATTCCCGACCGACGGTAGAGGACAAAAAAGTACGAAAAAAAGAACAAAACAAAAATGCGGCGACGCGTTATCGTCAGAAGAAGAAACAGGAGATAAAGGAAATAATCGGCGAGGAACAGGAATTGATGGATTACAACGACAAACTTCAGGATCAGGTCAAGGAGCTCGATCGCGAGATCGGCTACTTGAAACGGCTCATGCGCGATCTTTTCAAAGCCAAGGGTCTCATCAAATAATTCGGACTTTCGGTTCAGCCTAACCTCTTTTTTTGTTTTGTTTTATTTTAAGGAATAATTTTTGTTTTTTAATTGCTATCACGACTACGTATTTTATAATCGGGTTTCTAATGAAAATTTCTGTTTTTTTTATTTTGGTCTTGTTCCATATTTTTTTGTCTTTTTGACAATTGTTTGTTCAAACTTAATACGGCATGTAGGCTGATGTTATGGTTTTTTTTTTTTTTTCGAAAAGTAGGTTATGTCGTCGTCCATTTGTTGATACAGCCGATGCGCCATCCGGCTTGCGTAATCGATCGACGATTTAAGAAGACTATGTCAATGTGTGTGTCTGTATGTTTAACTTCGATCGTGTACAACCATATTTTAACCTTCCTCGTAACACCCTTCCCTCTCGTCCCGGCCTCCGCCTCACCCCCACTCCGATCTTTGCTCGAAAAAAAATAAAATAACATCTTATCGATTCACGGTGACAATCTTTCGACGGAGTATTATTTTTATTTTCGGCGTACAGTCCTATGAAGCTCTTTGGAAGTGGAAACCTGCTGTACGATCGAAATGCTCCGAAAACATTGTATTGTCGCTTGTCGATCGATCCAATCGAGTTTTACCCCCTTTTTCCTATTCCAAACTTTATTTTAAACGTTAACAAATTTATAATATTTTCGTAATCAACATTATAATAACGAAAAACAATTAAATAATAATAAAGAATCTATTGAGTTTATCGAAATTTCATTCTTTGTGTGAGTTGTATTCTTGTGTTTGGTTTTTTTTTTCTTTTTGGTTTTCTTCGCCTTAATCGACGAGTTTGATTATCGCGCGTTCGATCGAATCGACGCTGCTTGAATAATAAATCAGCATCGATGAATTCCAACTTCGACGCGTTGGGAAGATGACTAATTTATCAAGACACTTGGAACTCGAATGAATATCAAAAAATTTTAAAAGAAATTAACGAAATCGTTTTTTCGAAAAGTTTAATTCATTGTTTTTTTTTAAATTTAAGAGATGAAAAAAGATTATGACGCTCATCTTTGAATACGATCGCTTCCGCCGAGAATAGTTTTACAATTAGTTTACCAACGTGAAATCAATCATTTTTTTTCAATGATTGAACGAGTAAGTGAAACAGCAGAAAACCCTTCAACGTCCATTAAAGAGTCTAAATAAATATATATATAATTTTTTTCGTAGAAAATTGAATTCCCTCTAAACTTGCAATTCAAACTTCAGCTGCAAGATCAGCAGCTTCGATATTATTTCCAACAAAATCGTAATTCTCGGATAAAAATGAATTCTGACGGTCGAGCGTTGAAACGAACTGCTATTTACCAAAATTCTTGGACAAACAATTTTGCAGGCAAGATAACACTCTACAAAAATATTGACGATTCCAAATTTTGTCATAAAAAATGGCCTGCATGATAATTATTAAAAAAAAAACATATCATCATTAGATACATTTTTAGATGACAAAACTTCAAAAGCAGTACCCCAGTTCTAAGAATGAATGTAAAAATCTAAAATTATCAGAGAATCACTTTTTTTTATATGCACAACGACATTTCGCTACAAGAGCGAGAAAAAAAAGTGGTTATTAAAAACGAAGCATCCTAATCTATATATTAGAATGGTCCCTAGCAAGTCTCATTTTTTAACCAAAATTTTGCAGCTCCCCACCTAGATTTGAAATAATTTGTTAAAAATGTTCTCGACGTTCCCCCAACCAATCTCAATATTCACACATTCCTAGAAAATTAAAACATTTAAAAATTAAATAACATGGGATGTTTATCGAGTTTATTTATCATAGCTCGAAAATCAACATAAAAAAAATATGCTCAATATGTTTCATTCTTCAGAAAGATGCGTGGTTAGACAAAAATATTTTGTTAATCCCCAAAAACAAAATGGCGGGTCTCATTTGGTCCTATTCACTTGATGATAATTAAAATAAAGTCCCTCCACAGATTCCGAGCAATTTCATATGCATATATATATATATATAATATATCTATATCATCGATATCCCTAGCGAAGTTGGGAAATGATTAATCATCGCTGGTTGTCGAACGGTCCCTCGTTCGCGTCATCTTCGCGGCATTCCTATAAATACAGTACAAAATGGTGGCGGGCACACCGAATAGGACGAGTATTACGAGTGCGAATAACACGGAATCGCGACTCCCGATCTCCCACCAAACTCTCGCTGGTTGATTCTTCGTTCCGCAAGGAAGGAGAAGAAGAAGGAGGAGGTGGAGGAGTAGGAGGAGAAGAAGGAGATGGAGAGACGACGGGAGGCCGTGGTAGCGAGAAAGCGAGATGGAGAACGTTCGACGAAGTTTAGGTGGAAAACGTACATACATCCACAGAAGAGTAAAAAGGCTTGGGGAGGGGGAGGGCGGGGGGATGGAGGAGCGGGTTACCTTTCGCTCGGGCACGAACGTGGTTGCACCGGTAGCGGTAGTACGCCAGTATCGCGCCACGGGAAGAGAACCATCGGCGCGTCGTATTAAAAACAAAAAACAAAACATATATACACAAATCTATAAAAAAAATAAACAAACAAAATAATAATTCGCATCCATGACACCTCGGCGGGTTATTCACGATCGCAAACAATCGTCGCGATTTTCACGTTCGCCCGTAGAATCAAATTTTCATCGTGCAACGATGACGTCCATTTTATTTACGTAAAATCACGGTCAAACGCATTCGGCAAAGTGCCGCCGAGTTGCATTCCCTGAGGTACGATCACTTTTTTTTTTTAATTTTTTACTTTTTTTTTTTCAAATTAATTTATTTTTGAAAACTAGATTGTTTATTTTTCTTTTCTGGTTTTTTTTTTGGTTCGTTTGTTTTTTTTCTTAATTTTGAACTTTTTTTTTTTTCAAATTGATTTTTCAAAGAAGATTGTTTATTTTTATTTTTTGGTTTTTTTTTTTTTGGTTCGTTTGTTTTTGTTTTTTGACAGAGTCAAAATTGTTTTCACAATTCCCGTTTCGGTCGCGCCTATTTCGTCTTCCTCTCTCTTTCTTTCTCTCTCTCTCGCTCCGTCTTCGTCTTCCTCTCGCACAATCTTGATCTTTCTCTCTCGCTCTCACGTCTCTTGTTCCATCTCACTTCCGGTCTGGCTTTTACGTCCTCCTTCAACCGTCATCACGCTGTACCGCGGACCATAAAACGCCTCGCTAGCCATCGGGTCCTAGACCGAGAAAAACGAAGGGGGGAGGGGGGGCGAGGTGGAGGGCCCTTTGTCCGAGCGAGCGACCGCGTACTCGGAAATATTATTTTTTTTACAAATCCGTGTATAAACAGTGCGTCTTCCGCGGGTATCGCGGTAAGTACTTAGAAAAAAAAAACAAAGTCGCGATGTTACCACCGTTCCCATCAAAACGACCCCCCTCCCCCCTCACTTCCTTTGCCTCTACCGACGACGACGAATTGTTACCGTTGCAATGTAAATTTCGTTCGCGTGTGTTAACTAATTATATAAGGAAAATAAAATGAATGAAAAAAAAAAGAAAGAAAGGAAGAAGGAAAATGAGTGACAAAGAAAATGAAGGCGAGACGAACGGAGGTATATAGCGGCGTTACGCAGGTGCAAGCACCGCAAAGTCGTTTTGTTGCGACACGCGTATACGTGTATAGAGAAAACCCGTTGAATTTGGAACGTTTGGTGCGTGTAAATCGGGCATCGTTAAACGTGGTTTGTCCGCAATGACTTAACCCCGGGAACCCACACGCAGGAAACTAAAACGTCACTGTGAGATTACGATAACCCGAATACTTTAACAAAATGCTTACAGCTGTAATTCTTGAGGATTTTACCGTGAATTATTTTCTTTTTTCAACCATGCGTTGAAATGATGAATTAATTCGTGATTTAGTTGAATCAAATGGGATATTAATTATTTCTTGCCAGAAAAAAATGTTATTTAATTAACGCAATAAGACAAATCGGCCATTTGTTGTTGAAGGAGGGTTACACGACCTTGGGGATCGGAAAAATGGATATAAAAATATATACATTATTTTACGCAGTTATTAAATCTATGAAATAATTTTCATTTTATACAAATCCATTATAGTTTTATGAACAAAAAAATATTTGAAAAAATATTAAAAACATTTTAAAAATTGCGGAGATAGAGCCATCGAGTGAGACCCCCTTTTGAAAATCATCGTCGATTGCGAAAATGTTTTCTTTTTGAGGCAGCGTTTGGAAAAAAAAAGGTTTTCTTAATTTAAACCGTAAGAGCTACAGTGTAGCATAGTGAAAACTATTTTTTTATTAAATTTCTGTACAAATTGCAGCTGTTTGGAATTAAAATCGATTTTTTACACAAATTTTGAGTTTAACAAAATTATAAAAATTGATCTCGAAGTCCAACAATCAAAATGGTCAAACGCATAAAATATTCTCAAAAGTATAACCGATGAATCTAGCAAAAATATAGATTCTCCGAAAATCTCAAAGTTGTTGTAACCCCTTAATCTGGACAAGGATGGAAATTTGTAAAATAAAAATTGTATTTGAAAGAATTTTTTCCAACAAGTAACTCTGATCAGTTATCACGTAACGAGTAATATTATCACGTTTCGACAAGTGTCCATAATCCACAATAATTTTGTCAGAAAATTATTTTAAATACGATTTTCATTTTATGAATGTTCATCCCTGAATCAGGGGTTTGGAGAACCCCTGAGTATGGTCCCAAGGTCAATCCACAATTTGACAATTATTTCGAGATCTCAATATTCAAAATTCGACCAATAACGTTGATCGTCGAGAATTTCAATCGTTTCAACGTTTACAAAAATTAATTATCGCTTCGTGAATAATTGACAATTTTTGTTGTTCTTGCGTTATTTATTGATATCGTTAAATTCATTTGATTTTTTTTATAAGAACTCGAAAATGGAAAAAATAACATGAATCCGTCCTGTCGACTGCCACTCTCGTTGCTTTCCTACGCAACGCTTCGAGGCATCGAAGTCTCCCGTTTGCAACGATGACCATTTTCGTTCTCGCATTTGTTTCATCGTCCTTGACCCGGAATGTAACTGCCATGAATATATATTTATATATATATTTGTTTAACTGCATTGCAATGATAATTGGCGAATAGTTGAAACTTTTGCATCATGATTCGATCGATGATACTTCGATCGGGTTCGAGAGAGGATATTTTTTTTTTTCACGCGGTTCAAGCATTTTGACGTTCAAGGATTGTCGCAATCGGGTGAAAGTGTTTCGGCAAAGTGAAGTCGGAGCGGTGAGACGAGTTTTCGTGTGGGTCGTTTTTTCATCGTCGTTGACCAAACGCATCGAGAAGCGAGATATATAACGAACACGTTAAACACACACACACACACACACGCACACACACACACACACGAGACATTTAAATCTTTGATCGAAATATATTGCGGTCGTGTTTGTTCGACGTGAATGGACATTAGATCAATGAAAATGTATTTAAAATACTTTTGTGTTTCAAATGTATGTGGGATATTTTTATGACTCAATTAGCCGCGATAATAAGCGTCTATTCGAATTTTACAATCTACATAGTGAAACAATAATCCATGAAAAATATTCATAAATATTAATAATTATTGTATAAATGCGATAATATTGATTATTATCACATATTAATTATTGGTGATATTATTATTGCATAAATGTGATGATATCAATTATTGCACGATGAACTATCGTAGTTTTTCGTTTGAATAAAAAATTATTCAAATACATTTTTCATTGAATATAAATGTCCAGTCGTGTTTTTCGAGACGTGAAATATTTTTTGACATTAACGATTGAATTTCAACGATTTATCACAATCGCGTGTATAAGTTAATGAGACAATTCGAAAGTTTGTCCATATTGTAGCTTTTGTCATTTCGAAGAAAAACAAAAAAAAATTGCAAAATTTCAACTCCAATCGTTCGGTTCGTCTGGAATTCAAAGCTGTACGAAGTCAAAGTGTATTCTTATGGGATATATAACTGATTCTACAATATCAACGATTATGAAAAAATTCTAAAAACATTACCCGACGTGTAATAACATAAAATTAGCGAAATTCTATTTTTACGAATTTTCATAGAATTCACAAAGTCGACGTAATCAACATTTTACAGATTCCCGTACCTTTCACTCGAATTTTATGTGTAAAGCATCCTCAAAACGTTCGAATAAAAGAACAAATCAAAATAACGTTACAGCGATTAATCGTCATTTCTATTTATAATTAGAAAAAAAGTATACAGAAAAAAAAAAAAACAAACGATTGAAATATTTGTGGCGCTGACGCGTGCGTTTTTCTCCTTGGCCTTGGCCCACCCACTTGTCATCGATGCAACGACGTTTACATTGCGACACCTTGTATCGCCATTTCAGGTTGGACGGAGACGAAAAAGGACCGAAGAACTGCGAGAACCGATGAGCGCGAGGCTGTTACGATAAGAGAGAGAGATACAGAGAAGAACCTCGCGGTGCGGGGGCGTAGGCCGAAGTCGGAAAGGGACGGAGCTTCATCGTCCTAATCGGAGTAAACGATGCGTCACAATAGCGGATACCTCGTTCACAACGGTGTAGATGCTCATCGGGGTTACTCGACCGATGGCGAAGAGAGCCATCATGCACCTTCCGTGCGTACGGTTTCGGAATACGCGATAGCCCACAAGCACACGACCGTGGTAATTTCATTCTTTTTTTAAATATATACACATATACCGGGTGTCCCATTCCAATCTTGCACCTTTTATCTCGAAAAATAATACTCCGACGAAGTATTGAAATATAAAGTATAAAAAAAACTTGAAGGCTTCGAAGAGGGATGTACTAAAATTTTTTCTTCCGGTTTGAAATTCAAAATTGCGGCGTTGAGGTGGCTAACATCTTTCTTTCAAATGGAACCATGCAATGGAACCGTGCTGGAATTTTTTCTCACGATTTAATTTTCTATTATCAAGAACATCATTGATAGAAAAATATTGCTTCGTTATTTCTCACGAATTAATTTTATTGAAGCAATTCTACTTTCTTGATCGGTTTTCTGCTTTTTTAAATTTAATTTAAAAAAAAATAGAAAACCGAAAAAAAGAAATAAATAATATCGATAAGGTAGGGTTCTCGCTCTCAAACCAAGAAAGGAAAAAATAATCTTACGAAATTACATCTGTAATAAGGTCGATTCGGCAAATCACGTTAAAAAAATCATCATATAACAAAAATACAATAAAATAATACTGAAAAAATACTATATAATAATAGGCCAAAGCAACTAACAACAGTTTTTTTCTTTTCACCAAAAATGTTGTCATGTCAAAACTAACTTGTCAGCCACCTTAACACCGCTATTCTGAATTTTTGACCGAAAAAAATAAAATGTTTCTACGTCGATTTCCGAACCCCTCAAGTTTTATTATACTCAATACTTGATCGGAGTAGTATTTTTCGAGATAAAGGTGTAAGATTAAAACGGGACACCCGGTATACATGTATTTTTTTTTCGAACATAAAATGATACAGGAATGCAAGAAAACCGTAAATGCAAACGAATCGGGTCGGAGGGTCGAAATTCAGAACGCGCAATGCTTGGAACGACAATCTTTCGAACGCACAGAATTCCGAACGTCTGTGGCAGTCGTGCGGTTTCCACATTCCCCGACTTTCGAGCTTTCCCACGCGTAAACGATCAATCTTAGATATGTGCCGTCGCGAATCTTTTTTGCGGGAAATTCAATTCTCCGCAAGATTGTTCAAGCGTGTTTTTGGTCTATACAGCACTGTTTGGCAATTGATAGTGTGGGAAGATAAAAATACATTGATTTTTTTTATCGTTACGATTTTTTTGAAAAACAATTTGAGGGGTTAGGCTAATTCCAGAGACAGTGAAACTAGGTCATGTTTTGGAAATTTTTTTCAGTGGAATCATGAAATAATTCGTAATGACGAAATAAGGTTTTTATTATACAAGTATTAAACTATAGATGATCATTTTTTCGGAGGGATGCATATAAGAATGGCGGCTGTACAGCATTTTTACGATGATCAACCAGTGTTTTCGATAATGTATGAGAATAGCTATGGGAATACGTAAACTTTTTTATGATTATTTTCGCCGAAATGGCGGTTTGAAAAAAAAATGAAAAAAAAAAAAATACTATGAAAAATCGTTAGAAAATTGTTGATGAAAAAGGAACTGTGCAATATAATGAAAAATCCCTACGTACTCTCTGAGGAAATATTATTTTGAACATTTGAGTATACGTTTCAAGCGAATCAGTGGAAATCCGTTTGAGTTAAACGCTCAAAATATTTTTAAGAGTATAAACAATAAATCCTGCCGGGGAAAAAATTGATTTTTTGAAAATCCTCGAGTGGCCTAACCCCTTGAAAGGGTTACACATCCTTGAATTTTGTGTGGCGTTATCATATGTAAGATTTTGGCGCCGGTTAAAAAAATGTTGTCAGTTAATTTCGTTGAAACCGTACAACCGGTACATCTCCTGAATACTCACTCTCAAAAATGTGGAATAGGTTACATGATCTTAATACTGACTCTTCGAAGCATTTTCATCGTTCTTAATTTCAACCCCCAGCCAACGAATCCAAAAATAGCTCGATCGGGACAATGAGAAAAAAAAAGAGTGTTACGTTCCACAATAACGCACAATGACGACTGTCGTTTATGTTCACAGATGAAACCCGTAGCACCGATCAGAAAAGCACGAAGACCAAAGTACGAAAACGTGAGCGAAAAAAAATTGCAAGCTATAAGAAATGGTCACGGATCGGATTTGTCGAATCCGTCGAGAGACTCGCCAAGCAGTATTCGTCATCCCGGAAGCAAAATGTCGAGACAGGATAGTCCGTACAATAATTCGGATATATACACAACTGGCAATCCTTACAGAGCCACTTCCGAATTGAGGTATCAATCTTTGAAAAACAATAATAAAAAATAATAAAATTTAAAAAAAATGAAATAAAAATCGAGAAAAAATAGATAGTCAGAGTCGTAACATAATTATTATTATTATTGTTACGGAGAGCTTTGGTTAGATTATTTTAATTGTTTTCGAAGCTTTTGACGTTTACGATCGAATTTTTGAAACTTCATTTTCAAGACTTCCATGTTCAATTCTTGGTTCTAATTCGAGAGACTCCTGCATTACCGATGTCACTAGATGGCAAATAATTTTCGTTCATTTGTGTGTGAAAGAACTGTGAAGAATTTTTTTTCATGATTTAAATTTCCATTGAAAAAAATAAAAACCGATGACTGTACTTAACTGGATAAATTCTTGATGAATTGCAAGCGAGTAAAATGAAGGAAAAATATTTGCCATCCAACCGAAGTCTTAAGAATGTAGCTATAAAAAATTCCATCGTAATCGCCAAAAGCTCCAAAAACATTATTATTATCATCATTATTATTATTAATTTTTTTAAAATCAAATTTTCAGTCGAGGATCGCGTCACAGTCCGGCACCTAGTTCGAGAATAGCGGAACGACCACCGAGCAATTACAGCGGTTCGGCGAGATCGGGTCACTCGACGGTAAAGACGCACACATCGCGACACGGTGGAATAATCGTCGAAACCATGTCCACCCCCAATCCATTTTGTCCCAACACCAAAGGAATGTGCTGTCTCATGTTGCTCCTCAATCTCGGATTGATCCTCGTTACTCTCGGTTTCATCATAGTCACACAATTTTTTCAACCGGTTGTCGTTTGGTAAGTCTCTTGGGCGAGAAAAAAAAATATTAAAAAAAAAAAACAAACGAACAAGTCTCTCTAAAAAAAAAGTAACTCCACGTAAAAAAAATTGTGTATGCGCGTGATAACAAATTGCCATTTGCTCGTGTCGTTTTAATCGTTTTCTTTGTTTTCTGTTATTTTTTTCCCCCAGGATTCTCGGCATAGTTTTTCTCATATTCGGTTTCATGACTCTCATAGGAAGTTTGTTGTATTGCGTTCACGTGTTCAGAAACGCGAAACATCCGAACGACATTAATCCGGAAGATTTGTATTGGACGCGTTATTGGCAGGGCCAAGTGGGTTCGGCACCGGAAATTCATTACAAAGCCGAAGGAAAATATCCGGACGACGCGGCCAGCGATCGTTTCAGCCGTTACTCGACGAATTACACGGATCGTCACGGTCATCGATACTAAAGACTTAATATTTTTATCCCCGTTAATTTTTATCGTTATCGGAACTTATGCCATACGATTTACCCCCCACGCCCCTCTCTTTGATTTCCCCCTATCCCACCTCCTCCACTGACATCAACGTCTTCAGGTGCTCCACCAACGAATGCAACGGGTGTCCGGAAGTGCTCGAACGACGACGATGCAACAAAAATCTGGATGAGATCTGGAAAAAAAGTCACCCCGACTTTTCGTCGACTAGACGATTTTTTTTGTTGCTAATTTTTTTTTAATATTGTTTTTTTATACCTAAATTAAATTCCTATGGCTTTTGTAATTAATAGACTGTTTTGAGGTGCCGTGAAAACTTTTGTTAACGTGTTAACAATTTTTAGTCCGCATTTTCGATCGTCAAACTCGTTTTACCTCACGCGTCAATTGTGCAGCACTCTGGACACCCGAATTATTATTATTATTATTATTACACAGACCGACAAAAAAAAAGTCGAGAGCCGATTCTCGTGGGTTTTTTTTCGAGTAGAAGACGAATCCGGCTTCCGAAATATCGGGAAAATCGTTTGAATCGGATGGAAAAAAATTCAGATCCGAGATTCAATTCATCCACGAGTGTTTTTCGACCGAAAAGCAAGGGCTGGATGAGGCGAGGCGTCGAATGAAAAATTGTTCTCGAGTATTCTACGGTCACGAAACCTGATTTCTCGCTTCATAGACTGGCACAGCAAGGTCTAAGCTTTCATTTGATCCCATTTAGAAGTTTCTATTCATTGGTAAAAATAAAGCGAGCCATTTAGAAGCCTCGCTTTATTTTTCTACAGGTCTTCAAAGATGGTCAGAAACACGTTTTTCGGGGCCTTCAGGCCTGTTTCACTCGAAAACTGAAGCCAATCTGATATTTATGACGCCGGATTCGTGTTCAACGAAAAAATAGACCTAAAAGAATCGGCTCCCACTTGTCCCGACTTTTTTAAATCGATGAAATTTTGTTGGCCCGTGTTATTAATCAATCAATTTTTATATTATATAATATATTATTAAATTAATTATACTATTGTTACGTGCAATTTGTTACCAACAGTGTTACGCTGATAAATCTAAAAAGACATGAAAGAATGAAAAAAGAAAACGACTTTTGTATGAAAGATATAAATATATATATATATTTTTTCTTCTTCTTTTTCCGAAGAACATTATCGAGTCCCACGTGGACTCGCCAGTGGAAGTAAAACGGTCGTCGCGCTGACTCGTTACAAATAAATTAAATTATTAAACAAACGTGCTTGTGATCATTTTTTTTTTTTTTACTCCGTCTCACTTTTTGTTCTCGCTACGTTGGGAGAACGTCGGACGGAAATTCTCGCAGTCCTGTTTACGACAGATTCTGGGCGATATATCTACAAGACCAAATTTAGTTTTTTTTTTTTTTTAATTTTTTTTTTTTAAATTCAGACGATGTTCGATTCGGAAATGTCGCTGATGGTCGGCAGCGAACTGTCGCTCCACTCGGCATGGGGACAATGTCTCGGTGGGCTTGGCACGTGAACCGGAAATTTGCCCTGTTTTCTTATATCGTCGAACATAATTTCAAATTGTTTTTTAATACTGGCCGGATCACCGGAAGCCCGTTGAACGTTCGGTCTATCATCCGCATCGTTTTTCGACGAATTTTTTCCATCGGAAATTCGTCTTTTGTCCGAGCTCGTGGATTTTCGAGTTTTCGATTTCGATCGAGCGTCCTTGTTGTCGCGATCGACGCGACGCGCGGAATCCTCGTGATTTTTTCGTCCCAAATTTGGCACGCTGTGAAAACCTTCGACTCGACGATCGTTGCCACGAACATCGTCTTTTTTGTCGTCTAATTCGTTAAATAAATCGTGATGAATTAATAATCATATTTTTTTTAGATTGTTTTTTTTGTTCAGTAAATAGACTCACGAGAAGTTGCGATGGCATTTGGATCTTCGTCCTTGCGTTGACTCAACGAAACCGCGTGTGAAACTTCACCACCCGGTAGACTGATAAATTCCAATTGCGTTCTGTCGTCCAGCTTACCCGGTTCGGTATCGTCGAGCAACCCGTTGAAATACGACGATGGCAATTGTGACTTTGTTAAGTTTTTGTCTTTCTTCGTCGTTGCCAAATTCGTCAAACAATCGACGGTGGAAATTGAAATTTCCGACAATTCCGCGCACGATTGAGGAACGATGGAATTTAACGAGCACGAAGAATTCAACGATGAACTCGCTGCTCCACCACCTTGAATCATCGACGGTTGATTGTCAATCGACGTTTCTTTCATGCGTTTTCCAGCCTCACGTATGTCGATCAACTGTTCGGCAATGTAATTTTGCAACTCCCTTTGTGAAAAATAAAAAATCATTATAAATGAATGAAGAGAGAGAAAGAGCGGGAAAAAAAAAACAATGTAAGCGTTAAGGTAGCATCCTAGTCACAAGAATTACCGTTTATTTACCGGATTACCGAATTACGATTTATATGAAAATTCCTCAGTTCAAACTTTAACCGCGTTTTGCTCGGAATAGTGTTTTCAAAAACGGTGGCCACTCTCAAAGGAACAGTTTTCAAGCTATCCCTTTAAAACTTGGACTAAACATTCTTCACGTCATTCTTCATGTCTCCATGGAAGCTTTTTTTTTTTTTTAAATCTATTTCTTTTACGAATAATCCCCGAAAGAATAGGCTAAATTCGATACTTTTTTGCCAAACCGCCGCTATTTTTTTTAATTTCATAAGAAAAAAAGCTTCCATGGATACATAGATGCTTTCCTACAGATTAATGATCTTCTTGAAATTTTTGTTTCAGATCAAAATTGCGTCCGCAATCATGGTCACCGTTTGGATCCTTTTTTTTCAACGCCATTTTGAAAAAATAAAAACAATGTTAAAAATGAATAAATCAATTTTGAAAAAATTATTTTGTATTCTCTATTAGTTCTGTGATTTGATAAAAAAAAATCAAACCGATTAGTTTATCCTAACCATTAAAAAAATCGTGAAAATCTGCTGTTTTTCGGAAGGTCACACTAGGACGATCCCTTAACATGGAGTCTTATAGAAAATGACGCGTTTTGTTCTTTCAATTTCATGTGATGCAAAAAGTATCGTTTAAATTTTTTATAAAAGAGTAGAATGTAAGTTTAATATTCATAGAACATTTGGGCACTTGAAAGTACAGATTCGAAGAGTGTGACGATAATAATAAGCAAATAAACATCGGAAAAATAGTGTTTATGTCAGAAGTCATTGTGTATCTTTGACTTGCTTTAATTTTTCCAGTATTTAAGATACTACCTTAGTTCGTGATTATTGAGCTAGATCGCATTTTTTTGTTTTTTTTTTCAGTTGTTGAAATAACTCACTTCAGGGCAGTTCGAAGTTCAACCAATTTGGTATCTTTGTACGACGAAAGAGTCATGAATTTTTCCTTTTCCAACAGCAAATATTGTCCTTCGAGAAATCTGTGCTCGGCAAGCTCGATCTGCTCATTGAGATCACGTCTCAGATCGATGACTAATTTTTCCATTACTTTCGAACTCTCTCGCTCCTTGTCGAGTTCCGAAATCGTTCTTTTGCTGTCCGCTAACGATTTCAGAGCTTCGTTCAATTCCAATTTCGTCTGTTTCACCTCGTTTTCCAAATTTTTCTCCCGTTGTTTTGCATCCTTCAGCATAATAGCCTGTGTATTCACTTGTCTGATTTTTTTTCACAAACGAAAATAACACACGGGGTTTAATTCAACCGGTTGTTTCGATTCGAGATTCGGTCGTTGATGGTGGATTTGCCATTTTTTTTTGTTCAATATTTTTTCGTACTACCATTTTTGAATAATTGCATTTTCATGAAGTTTATAGTTTTGAGAACAATCAGTTTGAAATTTATCAAGATATTACACAAAATTGAGTTATTAAAATTTGAAACAAGGTGTCACAAAACAGCAGTTGGTACGTAACGACTCTATTATTTGTTACAAAAAAAATCGCAACATCTAATAGTGATGATAAAAATGTTTAATCAGTTTTTCATTGCGATAAACCGAAAAATTTGGTTTATAAAAATTGAAATAAAAATTAATTGAAAAATGAACGTGAAAATGAACAAACGAAAGGCAACTCTACCGTCAACGAATCGGATACATACTGCAACAACGATTCAATCTTCTCACGGTGGGCCGCGACCATGGATTCAATTTTTCCACTGGATTCCGCCAATTTAGCGGTCGCCGCGTCCAACTGTGCGCGTAACGTTAACATATCCAAATCCAACGAGACCCGAGCAAACAATTATTTTATTTTATTTTTTTTGCATTTTAAAATATTTAATTTAGGTCGTCGGATGACGTCGAAAAAAAAAAATTGCAACTCACCATCGGACCAGATTGTTCCGACGCAATGGAAATTCTCAGAAGAGCCTGTTCCATGTCGGTTAAAATTTTGCTGGATCTCTCGTCCCTCACCAAACCTTCCATTTCTTTCATCAAAAATCCTATCGTCTTTATCGGATTGAACTCGCCGAACCTATCATTGGCACGATCGAAGATTCCTCCGCATTGCACTTGTCTGTCCTTCACTTCTATCGATTCCATGCTGCTGGCTATAGTCGTCGTCGATGGAACACCAGAATTCGGTACTGTTTTGATTTCTTCCGAAGACATTTTTTTCGTAGCCGATCGTTTAACCGGAATTTCGTCTAGCATTTTGTTCTCCTGTTGTGAATACAACAAGATACATAATTTTTTTTACGGAATCATTGGATATTCACAATTTAATTGTATCGAAAATCATTTTTTTACGAAATATGGCAAATCATACTTCCGGTGAAAATTTTATTCAAACATATTTTTTGCAATACTTAAAATCACTCACTCGACCATATTTCTGTGGCTTGTGAGTGTCGATGATTCTTCTCGTGTCTCTACGATCCACATTTTCGTGCCTGGTGCGCTTGGGAGATTGCATCTGCATGGCCAGCTGCTCGACGCACTGCTTCATAACGGGACGATTCTGATCTCTCAAACTTTTGGTCCGATCGTTAGTTCGACCGTCGTCGGCCGATTTTGTTGCCGTCGGAGCCGATTGTCTACCGACCATCGTGGAACTGGTCTTTCGTCTCTCCCTTTTGACTATAACTTCGAGCGTGGCACCCGGTTCTCCGATCACAAGAACTTCGTTAGACGACGATGGCCGGGTGGGCATCTGCTATTCAGAAATATCTTTACAACAATCCTATTTCATCTGTGAATTTTTTTTTCAGTTCTTTTAAATAGTTCTATTGTGACCCTGCCGCCACTCTCGATAACGAACCTTATTGCTCTGAGTCTGCACCTTCTGCTGCTTGGGTATTCTGTCGGCAACGTTTTTTCGTATTCCGGCCAAGGTATTCTGGTACGCGGCATTCACCTTGTTCATCATTGAGCTTGGAAAACAATAAAACGTTTACTGACGTGAAAACTTAGGTTAGATTGTTTCCCGGTGAAAGTTTCATCTGAGACGTAACCTCGAATTTCGTTTGTCACATTAATCAACGTTGCAACGAGTCTATCGTGATTAATTATTGTAACAATTATTTACGTACCTTCGAAAAATCGTAAAAATTCAAATATTTTTATTATTTTCATTTTAAATAGAAAAAAATTTCGGCGAATAAACGAATTGTTGCAAACATCAATGTAGATGAAAAATGTTTCTACGCAGGCATCTCGTAATGCCCGAGAATTTTTCACGCTGCAGCGTTGCCGCGGTTCTGATTGGTTCTGATTATCGTAAAAAAAAACGTTAATTTTTTTTCTGATAATCGTATTGAAGAAAGTAACACTTTAATTTATCTCTTGTTGTTTGCGCGTTCAGCGAAAATAATTGAAATCTTCTGAGAATTTGAATGGAGTTGTATATAGAAGAGCAACAAATCGCTGGTGGCGCCACCATCCACACTTTTTCATAATTTTGGCTATCGGTGTCAATTTCGTTATCACGTCTAAATTGGTCTCAATAATAGAAAAAACAAAATAAGAGAGATAAAAAAAACACGAGCACAAGCGATGGTAATTCATTATCGGACACGAGTGTTTCGTAGTTATTTCATTTTATCCCGACCTCCGCATAGATCACCGAATCCTCGAAACGTCATGGATAATAATAAAACAATTTACTAACCATTTCTATGGAAAATTGTTTCACCTACCTCTAGCTTTTGTGATTACTTTGTACAGACATGAGCGTGATAAATTCTCAAAAGACTATATTGTTATTTCTTTGTTTAAACCGAAAGAAAAAAAACCGAGTTTGAGGTTAAGTTCGTTATCCGTCAACCAATCGTTCGGTATGACGGCTGTCCGAGCGTCCGAGCTTACCGACGTGAATGAAGTGTGAAGTACCGATCAGCTGCACATCGGTTCCGGCATTACCGCGAGTAAAATGTCAAGATGCTCGGTCGCATAAATCCGTAAAAAAGTTAACACTATTGCAGATTTTGCGAAAGGAAAATATTTCTAACACGTGTCATCGACCAACTCAATCCGAATTCACGTAGTTTACATGAGAAATAATTAAAACACAATTTTTGGAACTATCCGTCGGCCATTGGAAATTTTTTTGTTCACCTAACCCGCGGATTACGCGACTACCGTGGCGAATGTTGAAATCTCGTTCTCGTAAGAGGATAGTAGGATGGGATAGAAAGTAGACGGAGGCCCGTAAGACCACGCCTCCGCCCGGCTCACCGCGCCCAGAGGGGCGTGTCATGACGCCTCGGTTACTATAGGACCTAGCACATCACCGCAAGGTGATGGAGTACATACATTTTCTCGTTCTTTCTTTCTATCCGCATCGGGTGCCGATAGCGCTTTCTCTTTCACACTGGGCGACGTGTCCATCCCCTCATTTCGTAGTTGCCTGTTAGCCCGCGGACGATTCCGCGAGCTACTTCGACCATCGCCGATAAATGAGTCGTTGAGGAGGGAGAAGCCCTCCTACTTCTTTTTCTTCTTATTCCTATTTGTGGTTGGCTCTGGTGAGTATCCCCACTTCGGAGTATCAGCTGCGCGCGCAGTTGCGCGGGAATTTTGACTCGATACTTTCTTTTCGTTCCTGCTTGCCTGGTAGCCGCGGACAATTTCAACATTTGTTACGCGAGCTACTTCGACCATCGGCCAGGACTAAGATGGAGCAAAGTAGATCCTCGATACAAATGCCAATGACATTTCACAGCTATTATTATTACTTTTTTCCTATCAACAATTGTTGGCTATTGATACAGCTAATTAATGACTGCTGAATATGTTAAACAAACAAACAAACAAACGAGAATTACACGCACTCCTTTCCGAACTTACAGCTTCGTTATTTTTTTTTCTCAAAAGTGTTGAAGAATCAGGAGGAATAGTTGCGAAAATAATGATGAAAATGTTTTTTAAAAACATATCCTTGGTAATGTTTTGTTGGCCACTAGAATCCCGCGATTCGTCGATCGAACCTCCGGGGTTGTAAGTCCCGTGACTCTCTGAAGGAGACGTGATTCTTTGGGCGCACCGCACGCCAACTTAATATTATGCGGCTAGTTTGATAAAGAAAACAACACCGGATTTATTTTATACGAAATATTTGAATATATATATATTTTATTGATAACAATAACTTAGGATACAAAACAAATTCGCGATGAAGTTAAAGGTTTTTTGAAGTGCAAAGTATTGTGGAGCGAACGAGACGAGGCGGAAGGGATCTTGTAATTATTGGACAACCCTGTCGAAATCCAGATTTGACCGGTATGACTACACCTTTCTTTTTTTTTACCATAATTGAAGTTTTTTGCGAATGCCGCGAGTCTCGAACGGGTCTGGTTCGGCTTATCGGCATGCGGGTCGGCCTGACGGTCCTACGACGTTTACAATCTGGTGTTTCTTTAAGTCGCCCGGTCAAGAAGCCCAAGCGTTCGAAAAGGTTGTCATTAGTCATGAAAAAAGTTATTGAACGATGGAGTACTGCTTTATGTAAAAAATAGCATGCACGATCGTGTCAAACAACTACTTCGCGTCGCTTACCGGAAAACCCAAAAAATGTTAAATGTGCCTGTGAGTCGTTTTGCTGCGAATGTCGTTGCCCGATGAGAGGCACCCGACGCGAGTACGCAGGTAGACGTGTAAACCCCTCGCGGTCACTCATCAGGTAAGAGAAGTGCGCTCGTACCTGATGAGTCGGGCGGGGACGTGAATTATATTAATTAATAATTTCACCACGTGAATGAATATTTTTGTGATGTGAATAATAATAATGAAGAGAATTTCAGAATAATTGCGTAAGCTAGGACGCAATAACAGTTTTATAGTTTTATATTACTTTGGTATTGAGAATTGTTTTCCCGTGTCGTATGTACATGATACTCGGGAACGGTTTGAGCTATAGCGTTCAAATTTTGCACACATGTGAAACCCTATAATCTCTCTATGATTGAGAATTTTCGTTATAATCAGCCAGTGTAACCGCTCGAATTCCAGGTCTACAATAGTTGACAATATAGTCTACATACATTTTCATTGGCTGCCGCCCCTCAAGAGCCTCGGGGGACAGCCGTGGTGGGGGTCGCTGCGAAACTTCCCCTCCCCTCAATCTGGCAACTCGCAGCACTGACGGGAGAGGCGTGCTAGGCGTTCTGCGCGTGCGGCATACGCGGTTCGTAGCCGACCGTTGGATTCAAATCCAGACAAACGGATCTAGTCGCACATCACGAGTCCACGAGTTGCGAGACGCATAACCTTGAAAAATGCATAAAAATTCGAAACGACGTTCGTCATCCCTGAACCCGGTGAGAGTGTCGGCTTACGAACGCGAGGAAAAAAGTTCGAGTCGCAATGATCCGAGAAGAACCCAAATCTCGAAAACCAAGGGATCGACTCAAGTCGACGGCTCCCACATACCGAGACCGAGCATACGATCATCATCGAGCGATCGTACAAGCATCAGACGATCGAATTTGAAACCACTTGGTAAAACAGAATGACAATAATACATTTTGAAAATCGAGTCGAGATATATGTTTTTTTTTTTGTGCTCAGGTTATAATTTGCAAAATTCGCACGAGATGTTGAAGAATTTTTTTTTTTTCCACGCAGGCAGAACGCCGCTCGGACAGACGCATCATTCGGTTCAACCGATGCGAGTGTCCAATGCTACTACTCCGCTTCACACCGCCGTCACTCCCAGAGTGAGTTCGGTTCGTCCGCACCTGGATCTGCCGTCCGGATCTCGTCACAGATCGCCGTCGGCGGACAGAGCAAGCACTTTCGGAGCGTCGGGACCTCGCAAGGACTGCCGTCCGCTGGCCGACAAATCCTACCAAAACTCCATGCTCACCACCGTCGATCGATACTTCTACGAGATTCAACAGACGAATTTGCTCAATCCCAGCGGCAGTTTGAAACCCATAACCTTGAAAATGTTCGTCGAAGCCACAAATTGTCTGTTGAAACTTTTGAACGTCAAGCAAGATCTGACGATGGGGAATTACATCGACGAATTGCCGAAGGTCGCCAAGAAGCTTCATTATCCGGGCGTCGTGACTAAGTCGTGGTTGAAAACGGCGAATACCATGCATTCGTGGCCCCACGTTTTGGGATGGTTGAGCTGGCTCGCCGAAGTTTGCGAAGCCAAGGAAAAAGCCGAAGACGTATTCAGCGTCGACAAAATACCGTTCGTCGCTTGCGATCCGGATGAGGAAACTCACAGAGGCACTATTTTGGCTCTGTTCAGCAGCTATCGAGCTTGGAACGACGAGAAGCTGGACGAAGAAGCTGCGTTGATGGAAAAACGTGTGGGAGAGTTGATAATGTCCAACGGCGATATAGCCAAATTGATCGAGGAGGAAGAGTCGTTGCTGAGCAAGGAACGCGAAAGGGCGAAACTCCTCGGCGATCAGGAAATCGAGATAGACGAGGCGTTGAACGCTTGCAAAAAAATCATGGAGAATCTCAAACTGGCCGATGCCAGGGAAGCCGAGGACATAATTGCGATCGAAGAGAGCGAAAAACGTGTGATAATCGAAACGAAAAATTCCAATGAAATTTGTAACAGGATTGTGGATCAATTGAAATTGGAAACCGAACAACACAGAAAAATCATCACGATGAACGAGAAACAACCGATGACGGTTGAGAGACGCAACGAAATAACCAAGGAATGTTCGTCGTTGGAGAATCACATAAGTCAGTTGGAAAAGTGCATACAAGAAATGGAACAAGAGATATACGCGTTGGATCTTAAATTTGCGAATTGCAATCAAAATCTTTTGAAAACCATATACGCTTACAACAAAGACATAATTGTCAATTTGCGTGGCGATTTGGGTATAGATCTTGAAAGTTTGAAAATTCCGGAAACGAATTTTCTGAGTTCGGATTTTATGGATACGTTGAGAATCAAATCAACGTCCATGATGAATATCAAAGAAACTATCAAAGAAAAATTATGCGACACGGAAACCGCGATCGCAACGAATAACAACGAATTGATTTTGATGGAAGAGAATCTTAGGATTTTGCGTCAATCCAATCAAGATTATCGCACGATGGCCGAAGATTGCAAACGTTCGACCCAAGAAATCGAACGGGATGCGAAAAAAATGGAAACTGAACTGAGAGGCGATATAATGAGGATTGAGAAGGAAATCGCGGATCTGCGACAATCTGTGCCTGACGTTGAAACCGCGGCCAAGGAACTTACTGAGGCGCAAGAAAAATTTCGAGCCGTAATCCAAAGATCCGAATTCGTTTCCGAAAGCATGAAACTATTTTTCGATAAATTTTATGGAATTATCGGTCATCACAGGAACGAACTTAATGTTATATTGCAAAAACATTTGGATAATCCGAGGGCCCAACATGAAAATTCTGACGATGCCGAAAAATCGTAGGAATGAATATAAAAAAAAAAAATTAAAAAAAAAAAAAACGCATCGATTTCAGTGAAATAGAAAAATATATATTGGAATTATTTTTACGTTCGAATAAGATAAATCAATAAAATTATTATTTTCAATAAATATGAAACAGATTTTTATTTGTATCGATTGTTTGGAAATTGAATGAGAAAAGTATTTGGAGCCAAGGTGTCCAGTGGTCCTTGAAGTCTTTGAAGTCCTGGAGCTATCCCTGAATTTTGCTTGTCCTTGAAAAAGTCCTGGAATATCCTCGAATTTTACTTAATATCCTTGATTTTTTTTTATTTCCCGTCAATTTAAGTTTCTTTGAAAGCGTTTATTATGAGAAATAATCCTACAAAAAATGTCCATCTGTCAGTTTCGCTGAGAATTATATTATATATATTCGGGCATACTGAATAGTTTTTTTAACTGATTCCAACATAATTTGAAACGATTATTGAAACAATACCACAAATTTTTACTGGACACCATATGAATACTTTTTTTTCCCTTTCATTCGAACCATTTTTTAAAACTTGTTATTTATTATCCCGTTCGAATAATATTGGACTTTTCATCCCAGCGCCATCTAGACAGACTCTCTTGAACGCACTTCGCAACTAGCAATGTAACGGGCTGCCCCCTCGCGGTTTCGCGCCGAAGCCAACGTCCGACTGACTCGGATCGAATCCGACGATCGTAACGTAAACAAACGACCGGCTCAGCTGATGCTTGGCTTGACTTGACCCACTGACCCGTTGTAATAGTTGGGTCGTTCCTGCTTCCCATTACCACCATGCAAAACTAGACCAAATAAGTCTTGAATAAAAAATTGAAAACTCACACAAAAAGGTTCTTTACAATCTATAGATACGGAGTAATAAAGTTTCAAAATTCGAAATTTTATTGAAATTTTTCTTTTCAACAAATGTATAGATCTAAATGAATACATTGTAGACGGAAATTGTAGAGAACTAGCCTTTTTGTTTTTTTTTAACGGAACGCACTGAGGTTGGGTGGAAGAAAAGGACATTGCAGTACCGAAATTGACGATCGTCAGTAAAATCACTTTGTCGTTTTAGAACTTCAAAAATATGATAAGATATTTATTTAATATTGTTCTGGCCTTATCACAAGCTTACTTGAATCGCAAGTCTAAGTGCAATTTTTCTAACATCAATTCGAATATTACTTTCAAGTGTTAATATGTCAGGTTGTTCCTGGAAATGCTGTTGAAGCGTTCCAACGCTTTCCCCGTCCACGTCCAGTCTACAAATTTAGTCAAGTTTCAATTTTATCTTACGATATACTTCTTCGGAATTCCATATAAAAGAGCATTTCACGCAAAAAATACTATTCAACGAAGAAAATATAACAACAACGCTATGAATAAAATTACGTTTTCAACATTGCAACATTTTTAACGTAACTTCAAAAAATAATAATTCTCTTCGTTCGATAGTATTTTTTTTATTGATCTAAAGATATGTACTTCTGCAGATCTTGCAAGATTTTTTTGCATAACTTCAAACACTAATCTCATATTTGATCGTGATTCTTTTCTTTCAATTTGGTAATTTTGCATTTTTTCGCGCTGTTCTCTAGATCGAGCTCTCGATGTTGCAAACGCGTTTGAAGCTCTCAATGTTGAGCTTGCGGGAATTTCGATAAGACCGGGGCCGAGGGTGATTCCTTTGGATATGTAATACAGATGATACGTTCATAATAAACTTTCAGCTTGAGGACTTTGCATATGTGAATTTTACGAGATTTCGAAAGAATTATGAAACGCACCACTATCGTCCAATGCTCCAGCTTTGTTCATAACGATTTCCATCGATGTTCCAGCATTTGGCACAGAAAATCGATCCTTAGAATTGGCGCTTTTTTCACGTAGATCCTGAAAAAACGACAATTGATTTTACAAGAAATAAAATATTCACAGCTTCCCAAATTAATTCTGAAATTGTTTACAAATGCGTGATCTGATGTCTCATAATAGAATCTATATTATATTATTATCTCCCCCTCAAAAAAAATGAAGGATAATTGTCAAAGAGCCAACATTTGACATAACTGTCTGAACTTTCGACAAATTTTGGCTGTTCGAAAATTATCCTCTAATTTTTTTGAGGAGTGTATAAATGTTCATATGCAAATAAAATTACCATATATATCATACGTATATTATAAATTAATATGTTATATTACATTCAATCGCACTGAATGATGACGTTAATACTAATAATAGTTTTCGTATAATTAAACAAGAGTCGATAATAAATAATGAGAACCTTTGCAGAGCCTTGACCGCTCGTTTTAGTACTTCTCGCATTATTTTTCATTGCGATCTCATATTTCTCCACATTTTTCTGGGCTTCTTGTTTATCGGACATGAGTCTGAGAACCATAAAGTAAGTAAAAAAATGCACTCATTTTTTTTCTTGATTTTTAAATTGATAAATCGATCGATAACAGACTTCGCGTAGAGATCCTTCATCATCTTGGTCAAAACTTGCGCTTGCGAGAGACTCACGAGTTCCACGTCGGAAATGTTACCCTTCAAGTAGCTTAAAAAATCATGTTCAATCTGCTCGACTCGACTCTTCGAAACGTTCTCAACAGCTTCTTGACCATATAACATTTCATTGACGTCCAATTCTCTCTTCAAACGTGCTATCTCGTTACACATTTTTTCCATGGTCATAGTGTCATGAGGTTTTGTGTTATAACTTATCTTCAGTGGCCGAAGTTGACCAATTTTCGCGGTTAATCGAAGAGTCGACAACGCGACATCGATATCCTCTCTCGTCACTCGAACGTGAGCAATGAATCTGAAGACAATTGGAGCTCAATCAAAAACTATACAATTTTGTTTCAACAAAAAGCTATGGTTTCAAAAAAGAATTATCAATAAATCAATACGAATTTCAAATAATTTGTCCGTGATTTTCCATTGTTGAATGAGCCACATAATAATAACGTCAACATAAAACTGTGTTATTATAATAAATTGTGAATATTTGGAGAAAAAAGACACTGCTAATAATTAAAAATATCGAAGAAATTTGTAAGCTTCGCCTTTTTTTTGTTTCAAAAATCCATTTTACGAAACCTAAAATCGAAGTAGCAGAAAATATAAACCTGTTGTCGTCTCAATAAAGTTAACAAAACGAATCACATATTTAAATTTTCGAATTAAATCGTGTAACAAATTTTATTTAAAAAAAAGGAATTAATCAATTAACCTTTGACATTTTTTTGTTCTTGATATTGTTCTTAAAGACATACATAATAATGTGAACATAAAAACGTGTGCTTATCGTGAATCATTGATAAGTAAAAAAAAATAATAAAACACTGACAATGGTTTAAAATATCTAAATAAGCTTTGTTATATTTTTCAAAATCGTTTTCACGAAACCCAGAACCAAAGTAGCAAAAAAAAAACACAAAGCAGTCTCAACAGAGTCAACAGAACGAATCCAATTTTTTCGCAATCCGATTAAATCGTGTGACACATTTTTTTAAATGAAAATGAAATATGTATATAAAAATTATTGCACCATAAGTAATTAATTCACGAACCGTATGACAGAACTACGACTCAGTGAATTTCCTAAATACTTGATGAAACCACTGGTTCGACCAAACGGACTGCCAATTTTTCCAGATCCATCGAGATTCGTGAAAAAATGTTCCATTTCCAATTTCATGGAATTTGCGGCAATGACGTCTCGAGAATTTTTAAAACATCCAATTTTTCCCGGTGTATCGATACCGGCCATTTCAACCACGTGAATCTGCATCGATATGTACGTATATGTAGCTTTTCGTGTGTTTTACGAAACTACCGAGTTTCCTCAATCACGAGCTAATTGAATTTTCGAGCACTCCCCGAGCTGTGTATAACGTACCGCGGCCTCGTTGATCACCGCCCACGATGTAATCAAGCTTGTGTTTCGCACGTGAAAAGTAATCACCGACGTGCCCAAGTGGCAAGCGGGATAAATCGATCTATCGGCCAAGGTTCTTCGTCCTTCGCCCCGGAACATGTATCGCAGACCATCCGTTTCACTCTTCAAACTCAATCTCGTGACGTTCTGTAATTGGCCCGTCTGAAACTCATTAAGCTATATTACTCGATGGATATCGAATATAGTCAGAAATTCTTGAAAATTTGAGGAATGATATTTCTTGTTAGAACAATAATACATAAATTATTTAAGAATTTTTTATTGAGTAATTTAGTAGTTATGAATTAATATAATAATCAATATAATAATAAAAAATAGTAGTTATAAATTTATGAAAATGGGTTCTGCAGACGGTAATGGTTGCAAAATGAGTGGAACTAAATGTCAGTAAATATTGAAAATATTATATCATCAAGATTTAGAATCAAGTGATTGATTAAGAATCGAAGAATAAATTATTTACGATGATTACGTAAACGGATAATTAGTTAACTTAGAATCGTTAATGCAACATCGTTGAAATGAAAATATTACAAAATAATTAAAAAACGAATAATTTATGATTGCGTGAATGAATAATTACCATTCAACTGGATAAGTAATTAAGATTCAATGAAATGAATCATTGAAATTTACTTGTAATCTGTCATGCAATATCAATGAAATGCAAATAAAACAAAAATAAAACGAAAAAAAAAAAATTGCGATCGCGTAAATAAATTATTGCGATTCACTAAAATAAATAATTATAATTAACTGAAAATCCATTATGAAATATCGTTGAAATAAAAAGTGGAACATAATTCGTAAATAATTGTTATTTGTTTTTTTTTTTCACGTATTAGTGGAAATTAAAAAAAAAATGTCTGCCTTGGGAAAAAAAATCAAAAATCAAATATATATATATATATATATATATATATATATATATATATATCTTTAGCACATAAGGCTTGATAAAGACTGGAAATACCTTAAACGATTCACTTTTCTCACTATTATCAGAATCCTGAAAATGAGGTTTCAACAAATCTCTGAAACGTCTTCCTCGAAATTCCACGAAGCTCAAGCTGCAATGGATTTCGTTGGTTCGCTTTTTCCTTTCCTTAGCCAGCAGCAAATCCGTCAGGATTCGGGGTGCAAGACCTCTGTGCTGAATGGAATTAAACGTTGAATAATATATATATTCAACGTTGCACAAGCCCGAAACGGAAGTGACACGATCGCGCGAATGCTTTTACCTCCCAATTGTTTCGCAAACCGCTGGTGGTGAAACTCTTTCCCGTGCCCGTCTGGCCGCAGCTTATCACCACGCAATTAGCACCGTCCAAAACCCTTCGTCAACTTAATTTTAGACGAACTCCGATTTATAAATTAACATTTCGTTAAATATTCACTTGTTAATTATGTTGTCCGTCGTCGCTTCGTGAATCTCCGTCTGGGAACAGTCGTAAAAAATTCCATCGGTCTTGAAGCTCCAGTAAAGTGGATTGCGTTCTTGCATCGTGTTTCGCAAGCATCTCACGAAAATGGTCTGCCAAGGATTTTGATTCGACGATATCACGAATCCACGAAATCCATTCGGTTTCGGGGACGAGCACGTTTGAGTGGAAAAATTATTTAAATACATGTTTGAATACAACAATTGTTTCATTTTCACTCTATATTTGTTTTTGATTTAAACGATGAATGAATTTTTACGAATTATTTTGTCGAGTTTGAATACAGAACGAATAATCACTCGTTATTTATTTCGGGTTGAAATGACGAAATATATTTTTGCTCGGTATTCATTTTCGTACCGAAATACAAGATCCATTTTCACTGGGGACGTTTTTTTTTTTCAACTTCGAGAGGTTTATCACTCGAACGTTAGTTCGACGATAAGTGAACGGCTAGACAAGTGTCTGTTTTGTTTCTGACGAATTAATGGAAATCCATTAATTTGAGACAATCCAAGAAACTTTTCCATTCGAAATATGTCCTCGGATTATTGGACGTTCACTCGGTTTCGACATATTTCGTTTCATAATGCACGACGAGTGATAATGTTATCCTGTGCTTCGGTCCGGAATGAATAACGAGTGAAAATGTATTTATTTATTTCGAACCGAGACAAACAACGAGTGAAAATGTATATTTTATTTCGAGTCGTAATAATCCGTGGTTTTTCACTCTGTAGATATTTAAACTCGTCATAAATAATTTAAAAAAATTTTTATTCGTTATTTCAATTGAAAATAAAATGCTGAGTACTAAAAAAATGTTGTAATTATTTATTTTTTTTAAATACATTTTACCCATCTCTGGCTTTTGGTTTTACCTTTTTGTCGGGACTGATTTTCATGCAATTGTCACAACGTTTCAGAAGTGGTAAAATCCTGACGTAAACTCTGATACTCTTCGAGTCCCTCGCGTTGTAATCTTCGTCTGGCATCTCGAAATTCTTACCAATGAGAATTTTCACACAATAACCTCCAGCATCCGAGTGCATTTACCCATTTTTATCAATAAAATGACATTTTATTTGGCTTATTTCAAATGTTTTCAGATTTTTTTTGGTTCCAGTGATATTTTCTTTATTTTTTTTTTTCGTTCATCGGGACGGCAGTCTCGATCGATGTGAATTTCGTCAAATTTCGTGTCGATGGAAAAAAAAAAAAATATGACAATCGTAGGTCAGTCATGAAAATCGATGATTAAATACTTATGAATTTTTTTTATTTTATGTATATACAGAAAGTGATTTCGTAAAATTCGAGGCCGAGAGAAATAGTTCGAAACGCCGTCTCTTTGGACACAGCTCGAAAGTCGTGTACGACGTTAATTTTCGATCTCGTTATAACGTTAATTCGGACGATCGTGTTCGATAGAGAGATAAGATGGACGAGAACCGGCCGCATTTATCGGACTTACGATCGTGATAACGAGACGCTAGTACGCCGTTGATGAACAAACGTCGTTAAAGAATCCGAATGATTAACAATTAATTCGTATTCAATGATAATACACACCGTCGACGTGTCCGAATATCCGGTAGTCTCGTCGTCCCAAACTATACGTATATACAACGTCTCTTGAATAACAATAATTCGATTATCTAATTAACATTAATAATAATTAATCAATTAATTAATAATTAATAATTAGGCGTACGTTAAAAAAAGCTCGTAGGAACAGCGCAACGACAAAAAAAAAAAACATTTTGACAAACGCAAAACCATTAATGTATAATACACAAACACACATCACCTATATATTTACAAAACTCTTTGACAATTCGTAAAAAAGTCTTGGGGGGCGGGCGCGGGCGGAGGGGAGGGGAAATAATTAATAATTATATCGTCGTGGCGCGGATCGGAACTTTTAACGTGGAAGCTTTCATTTTTTTCTTGTTTGTTTACATTTGTTTTTTTTTCTTTTTCACTTCTTCATAATTCATATCGATAAGCACATGTCTGGCACTCGACATCTCTCACTCGTCAGCCATTTTTATACTTTGAATTTTTTTTTTTTTTTCAGCTTTTCGCTATTTTCCGAGACGACGAAAACAGCAATTCCATTCAGTTGTGCGTGGGGAAACGGTAATCATAGGAATTGGCACCAGAACACGCGAGGTCTGCTAATTTTTATTGGATCTTTTTTTTTTTTTTTTTTTTTTTTTTTTTTTCATTAATTTTTTTTCAAACACAAGTCGTTGATTTTTTTATCTTCATCTTTATCATACAAGTGCTCTCAAAGTGAGGGGGCGCAATATGTAACACTTAACGCTGATGAAAAAAAAAAAACATTTTTTTTGTTTTTCGTTCGTTTTTTTTACACAATATCGTAACATTATTCATAAAGTTGTACACACCATTTTGTTAAACATTAAAAATATCACTCGGCTTAACGTTAAATAAAAAAAAAATTAACGTGTAAACTTAGCTCCCGGAGATTCTCATCGGAATTGTCATAACGCTATGATTATCAATGTGTAACCAATGTTCGGTGAATAAATAAAAAAAAATAAATAAAGAAGAAAAACAATCGACGTAAAATTATTAAAAAAAAAAAAATTAAATAACAATACATTCGACAACAAAGTTTTGAACTTAACTTTCACGATGAGATAATTTCTCTGACCGTCGATGAATAAATTGTTTTTTTTTTATTTGATGGTAACTCGTAAATTGTTTTTTTTTCTTTTTTATTTCATTTTTTTTCGCAAGTGCCAGCGAGATTGTGCGATGCTCTTTCGACTGCGTCTAACACGGACTACTCGCACTAGTTTCCATCGAGTTTACAGTCTCGACGGATTAACGTTAAGTAGCGAGGCGCGTAACATTTATTTATATTATATTTGTATAATTTTCATTTTATAAAATTTTTAATTTTTTTTTGTTATAATTTTTAAATTTTTTTCAACGACGAACGAGTCTTCTCGTGGTGCAAAAAACGCGAGAATGCGTATAGGCTAGAAGTGAGCTATGGAGTTCAACGATTCGGAAAAAAATCAGCCAAAACGACGAGTCGATGAGGCGACGAATTGGCGATAGATTCGTTGAAACGTGGTCCTACAGTGTCTCAGCGATTTAATTTTGTGCAATGTATATATGTATAAATATATATGTATACATGTATTAGAGTGATCCTTAGCAAGAGTAATTTTTTTATTAAAATTGCATACGCTTCCACATAGACTCTTAATAATTTTGAAAAATTGTTCGCAAAGTCCCTCCAACCGATCTTAATATTTACTCATGCTTATGGAAGTTTTATTTTTTTAAATTATATATCATGAAATGTTTATCGAGTTTATTTATCATAGTCGAAATATGAACATAAGAAAAATTTGAATATGCTTTCTATATTTAAATATGCTGAAAAAAATGTGCTTTCTGTATCAGAAAGATGCGTACTTCACTTTAAAAATATGTTAATCTCCGAAAACAAAATGTCGAAACTGATATAGCCGCCATTTTGTTTTCACAATTTTTTAAGTAAAGTACGAATCATGCTAAAGGAGAAAGCATATTGAAAAAAATTTGTCTTACCTTGATATTTTAGCTATGATGAATAAACTCGATAAACATTTCATGGTATTTAATTTCAAAAAATTGAAATTTTGTAGGCATGGATAAATATTGAGAAAGGTTGAGTGGGAATTCGCAAACACTTTTAAAAAATTATTTGAAACCTATGTCGAAGTTTACAGAATTTAAATAAAAAAATTACCCTCGCTAAGGACCACCCTAACACATATGTATCTATATTGGATTATAGAATGATGATTTTTCGTTAGACTTTCAAAAGCGTTTACGTCTCTCGTTGTGATTCACGAAACGCGAGACGGACGAATAATAAAGTGATTAGAAATCTTGGGTTTACGAAGCGAGAAAAATTGTCGCGTGAAGAATCTAATTGGAAAAAAAGTATCCATGAGTTTTGGACACACCTTTGAGAAAATCACGTGGGAGAAACTTGTACGTGTTTGTGTATGTGCGTGTGAGTGAGTGAATAGCACATACGTCGTTAGTGTTACAAGATATAGCAGTGAGTTGTAGAACTGACGTGATTTTAATTCGGAATACGTTGAGTGTGATTAGGTTATTGTGTTATATGCAAATACGGTTAATCGATGTTTGTGCATCACAAAATAACTCACCGGATGTGTATATTAAATACGTTCATTTCTTTTTTTTTTTGTTCTTTTGTTTCTTTTTTTCGTGTCGAGATAATTTGCTTTTCCGAAGAGTTGGGCCTTTGTTTCGAATGAACTTATTTTCATCTATTGTTCGATTGAGGAGTTGTTCGTAGTGGATTCGTAAGAATAATCAAATACAATATGTTGGAATAATCAGTGGGAAACAATTTGTAAAGTTCGAATCTTTGTAGCTGATGAAAATAATTTTCTCGTTTATAATTTCTTTGAATACTTTAAAACTTGATACTTGAAATGTTTTTCCATCAAATTTCAATCAAACTGATAAAAAATTAATTAATATAACCGTTAATTTGAATTATTTATTCCAAGTGAAATTTTAATTAACTTTGATTTTCGATTTTATATTTTTTTCTTAATTGATTTTTTATTTCGATTAAAAAGATAGAATTTTAATAAAAATCCGGTACATTTTTTCGTTCTTCAAATAATTCAGTAACTATGACGATAAGTATTAATCTCGATAAGCTCCAAAACGATTACGAATCAAATTTCTCAACGTATTTGATTAAAATGATGAGATAAATAATTATCACATTAATCAACGTGACTGAAATGAATATAATTCGAAATCCCAATGAGAAACGTTTCGTCGTCCGAATTATTATTGTTACGTGCAATTTTCAGTTGAATCGTAATTATATCGTACGAAATAAATTATCAACGAAATTATTGGCTCAACTCTTTCGTCCGGCATTCGAAACACGCGGTGACTGTTGATCCGTGTGAGTTTGCAAAATTGATCGAAGGTCGAAGTGAGATTTTTACGAAGCGAGTAAACCACCTGGGATAGTTTGTCAATCACACGTGATACAGTCACGTGCGATGGTTTCGACAAAACAACGAGTATAAGCGGTTTTTGTGAGGTTTTGTACGTTTAACGTGCAAAGCGGTAAATCAAGATGGACTAGAGTGAGATCATGGCGTTGTGTTATACACATAGATACGACCTGAGTACCCGATGTATCTGTCCCACATACCCACGTGGGCCTCGCTTCGGCATTGTCGATTAGAGCCTTGAGCTAGCCCCCACGACACAGTGGCTTTTAAGTATTGGCCCGTTTTTTTTTTGTTTTTTTTTCCATCGACAAATTTCATCATCCTTACCTTCGACCTTAAAAATCTTAACCTATCAGAATCACAAATAACTTATTTTTAACAACGAAGCATACGCTTTGCACGCGTTATACATTTTTTTCGTTTTCATTTGTTTTATTTATTTTCTTTATTTTTGGTCAAAATGATTGCAACGGCTTTATTTCATAAAGTCACACTGTCACGGTACTGTTGACAATGGAATTTTAACGTACTCCTTGGGCTGTGATGGTAACGAAGAAACAAAAAAAAAAGAAGAGAAAAATATTTATTAACGATGAAATATTCAAAACCATATTTTCGACGAGAATGAAATATTTCATGTTTGCTATATTTTATGCGAGGAATGAGATATTATCGACATTCTTGGACGTGTGAGGAACGAAGGATTATCGAGCTACGTCGCAATCAAAAACATTGTTTTATCGAAGAACAAAAAATTGAGGTCCATACATTATTTGCAATGTCAAGCTTCAACGTTATCCGAAAAAAATCGACCCCTTAAACATTTTGCCAGGTTGCCAATTCTTTTTTCTTCTCCTTATCAGTCAAGAAGAAAATTGACAGAGTGCCAATTTTTTTCAAGACGACGGTGGAAAATTTTTCAGGGTGGCAATTTTCTTCTTTCTTTTATTCGTCGAATAACGAAAAAAATTTCGAAACCATTATCTCAAATTATCGGCGCACAAAAAAAAAATAGTTTGAACATTTGAAAATATTACAATAATAATAATAATATTAATAATAATAATAATAACAATAATAATAATTTAGAAAAAAAAACAAACAAGAAAAACATCGATCTTGGACATATTCCACAGTTGAACATTGGCAAAACAATACACAAATAAAGACATTTCATTGATCTCAAAGAAATCATGGTTGTGAATAATTCATTCGTACGAGCCTCGAGGTCGCTTCTTCAATTCGTAAAGCGCGACAAGGTGGACCCTAACGCGAACAATCGCCATCACGTAAATTGCCTACTATCATAATTCTGTCTTCGATGTCTCTTTATACTTTCGACGCGAATTCCGCGTCATCGTCATAATCCCCGACGTTTTTTTTTTTTTTTTAATCAGGCTGTCAAGTGCGTTGGAAATTTACGTATTAATGTTGTTTCTGTTTTACCTCCTTTCTTCCCTCTCCTTTTTTTACACGTTTTCTATATAGTCCGTATTCACGAGTTGCGATTACGTTTTGGACTAGGCTCGGGGCTGGGACTAGGCGATGAGCTCGGTGATCTCGACGAGCTCGACGAGCTCGAGCTCGAGCTCGATCTCGATCTCTGTCGGCGTTTCTGTTCCATTTCGTTCTTGTGCTTCCACAGTGGGCCCCGAATTATTTTTAGAGCGGTTTCGAGTTCGTAAGCTTGGTCCTTGAGCAAATTGTATTGATCGAGATCGAAGCCGATCTTCTTCGCTCGCTTGTGAAAGACGATCAGATATCGCCTGTTGAGCACGTCCGGCAACATGTATTCCTGACGAAAATTAATAATTCATTCGAGACGGTTTTTTGAAATTTATTTTTTTTAATTTATTTTAGGTTTTTGTAAGATTAATGAGTGAAAACGTCAATTACCGTTTAACTTTGGGCTTTACTATCTGGGATCTTCATGATATTTGTGCATGTTGAAAAGCAAGTTCCCAAATTATTTCAGATTTTTGGTCTATTATCTTGGCAGCTGATTTTTCTTTCAAGTATTTCTTTCGCATACTTAAACCGATGGAAAATATATATTCAAAACCCGTTATGGACGTGGAATTGTCTAAGCTTTGCAACAAAAATATTGGAAAAATTTACAAAATTGTGGCAACCGCCGAAAAACGACTTTTTCAATTGCAGATTCGATTCTAATGAATTTTCGAGGGTCGAAGTGAAAAACTGATATTTTTCACGCAAAGCTGAGACGATTGCACGTCAGAAACAGATTTTGAATATACTTTTTTATCAGCGTAAGTATGTAAAAGAAAATCTTGAACAAAAATAATAAACGGAAAAAATGAAGAATACCTTGATTTACATCTGTGAAAATAACAGACTAAAATATCTGAAAAAAATGTGGGTATTTGATCTTCAACATGCACTTGAAATCGCGTATGTATCATGAAGATTCCCAATATTGGAGATCAAAGTTGTTCGATAATTGGCGGTTTCACTTGTATGTGGATTGAAAGGAAAAAAAAAAAAGAAAACACAAATTGCACAGGACTGACCTGTCGTGTCAAGAGGAAGTAGATGTAGCACAACATTCCGGTACCGTACGTAACGAAGTACGTCACGGGTTCCATGATGTCCCACGAGTATTCCCACCAGGTTAATCTCGCTAAAACGCCAAATTGTACGGCCATCGCGGCCAAACCGAGCCAGGGTTGAATACTCGCTCTTCTCTCGGCCGTGGCTTCCAGCTCTTGTCGTTTCTTATCGAAATAAAACAAGTCGATAATACAGAGGAAAAAAAAGTATCAACAAAAGAAAAGAAAATCTATTTAAGCGTAGTCTAGTTTTTTAATTTTTTCAAACGATGTTTCAATTATTGCATTTTCGCGAAGTTTATAGTTTTGAAAATAATCTCTCGAAAAATTATTAACGTTTCCACAAAATTGTCGGAGACATTCAGATTTGAAGAAACCAATTAAGCCAATTATTACTATCGTTGAAAATAATTATCATTTAATCCCATTATTATTATTATTATTATTATTATTATTATTATAATTATTATAATTATTATAATTATAATTATTATTATTATTATTATTATTAGAGTTAATAGTATTGAAAAAATAATTATTCTGAACATTAGCGATAATAATTAAATAAATTGAATGAAGACGATGAATTGATGAAAGTCAGAGAGAACGTTTTTTGAAGAATAAATTTAAAAAAAAATTATAGAATATTTCCTTTTTTTATAATTTAAATAATTCAATTACCAGTTCTAGCGGCTCGAGTTCCAGCCTGACTTGTTCCAGTTCAGCCATCACTTCTCGTTCCAGGATAGAGTTGTACTCTTGGCAGTTGAGGGTTTCGTAAAGCTGTCCCACCACCGCTTTCACGTCCGACAGCTTTTCAATTTCTTGCTGCGTTTCCGAGTGAAATGAATCATTTTCAAATACACAATATTACCGAATAATCGGAAGATTTATTGACATTTGGATGTGTTCCATATATATTTATATTACATATATGAATATTGCGTGCAATACGTACCGTGGAATATGCTTCCTGGCTCGGCGGTGAAACGTCGTACGTAACGTCGTTTATTACCAGTTTGAAGTCCGCCTCTAACAATGACTCTATCGTGTTGCCACTTGCTATCCTAATTCCATCTGAAAATTTAATAATTTGAAGAAAAAAATAAAAAAACAAATTAAAAAAATAAAATAAAAATCCTATTTCGCTCAAAAGCTTATTATAAAATCATAAAAGCAATAATAATTTAAAAAGTCATAAAAGCTTCGTAATTTGTGATTTCAACAAAACTCACCCATCGATGTTATTATTGCCCTGTCTATACCGCGATCCTCCATCCTCAGCATGTCGATGAAATCCGCAATGGTGTTGGTAATTGGTTTGAGAGTGAAGATACATTTTTCTTTTCTCGATGGCAATGGCACGGTAACCCTTGGCAATCCTCGATGATACTCGACAATCACATCTGAAAAGCACAGAAAAAAAAACAAAATTAATTGTGTTGAAAAAAATAAAAATTAATTTTCAATGTATAAACGGGAAAAAAAATTGAACCGTTTGCGCGAAGCGAGTTTGCGTGATAATCGTTCGTCGGTTCGAGAGTCCAGTCCGTATAACCTGGTTTAAAAGCCGTTGATATGAGAAAGGTATCAGAGTGTGGAGAACGGAATTCGACGAGTGGTTGCAACGTGTGGTGTCTTCTTCTTCTTCAACGTGTTAAACAGAACGGAACCGCGAAGAATGATCACGCAGTCGATGGTAACGCGATTATGAGTCTCGCAATGAGATAGATATATATTATTATAGCTCGCGAGCTCGCAACATAATGTCAACGAAAAAATTCAGAATCGTGAAAAAAATAAACTTTCTGGCTTCCTGCGGAAAAAGAGAACAATCGATATAGAAATTAAATCGAACAAATCGATTTTGTTAAAAAAGAAAATTGAAAAAAAAAAACAAACAATTGTTTTTTTCAACAAATAAATAAATGTTAGCTATGTATTGTCAATAAACAACCACTACTACTACTACATTCAAATCTGAATGACCCATGTCGATTTCAAGATCAGTATATCGAATTTAAGTATTGATATTTCCGATCTAAAATTTTTCCTGACAAAATTATCCAAAAATCAGAAGAAAACGAAAAACAGGTTTATACGCGAGGGTGGGATGGCCCCAAAAGGTTTTAAAGTCAAGCCGGAAATTTTTTTTTTTATCCATAAACGTACCACGGACTCCTTGAGATAGTTCTTATAATTTTAAGAAGATTTAAAGACACTCAACTAAGCATATCACTAAAAAATCGTAAAATCTTGTGTATCTCAAAGGGAAAAGCCCTTCAAGGTAATGGAAAATTTCAAAATTTGTCCGAGCCTCGTATAAGGACCACCCTAATATATATATCTTCACAAGTTGTTAACGTCCTTACGATGATAAAAAAATGGAACGCTCATTGGGATGAAAAATGAATTAGAGGTCTAATTGCACATGGAAATCGCATAATTCATGTAAAATCTTTGGTCGAAACATTTAATCACGATATAAGCGTCTAGGCATCGACGAGTTTGTCGCAACTGTTCGAGCTATCCACATTTCACGAAAGATCGCGTCAACTCGCAATTGTAATTGTAAAAGTAAAAAGTAAAAAATAAGAGAAATAATAATAATACGATTACAGAAAACGTTACCCCCAGTTACGGTAGACACGAAAATTTTTGCATAACCGTGATATTCGTAAAATTTGCGATGGTGTTTACTTTAAAGTTATTTCGAGACGAATTAATTAATAGGATTATACGAGGTGTGTGTGTCTGCGTGGGCGTGTCAGAGACGTGGTAGTTTGGGCCGCAATGAGCCCGGTAATTAGAACTCGTGCTCGCGAGCACGAGTTTCCGAGCGAGGAGCATTATACCAACGGCAACGGCATCGGGGCAGCGCGCACACGTCCGTACCGTTGGAAGTGGCAACGTAGGCCTCGTTGAAGAGTATAATAATTGCCCTCCCTCCATCGCCAATCTTCGGCGTAAACTCTCTTGAAGGCGTTAGCAATTCCCCGAGACCCACCTGCTCATCAGTTCATCGTGAGATCGTGAACAATTAATAAGTACAAAACGTGTTGTTCGTGTTACAATCATTTTGTGTGAGAAACTTGGAAAAAAAATTTGTTTGTTTTTTTCGTTCGTTTTGCATAATAGTCGATATCTTGACATTTTTATCGATGGTCGTGTTATCTATCTCGGTTTAATTACGGTTTCAAATCGTCGCACAAGTCAACTCGTCTCGTTTAGTTAATTAACTCGTAACTATACGGTGACATGTGTTGTTTACGTTGGGGCTGTGGGTTGTCCGAAGTGCAACGAAGTTTCGTGGTGTGATGATAGGGAGGATAATGATGTAGACGTGGGAATTGTTTTCATTCGACTAACGAGGATTTAGCAGCCTCGGAGATACAATTTAAGGTAAAGTGAGACAATTCCGTCAACTGAGAATTCGAAACTAGATTTAAAGTTTGCTCAATGGGCCAAACTCACTTGTTTGTATGAATGAGTGTGTATATTTTCAGCAATATATCATATATTTCTAAAATAAAATATTGCAGGTTCTATTGCTGGATCAGAGTAGAATATTTTAGAATTCATTGATCGACTAATTTAAATATTTTATTCAAATATATAACGAAACAATATATCATGTTCATATTATTTCGGTAAATTGTGCTGAAAATTAATTTTAGATTTTTCAATTGGATCGAAACCGAACGGTTAAGATCCTTTCCGGAAAAACTTAACGTAAGAACAACTCTTGTTCGCAAATATGTAACCTACGAGATCCACGTCGATGGTTATATAGACACCCAAGTGTGCACTCGGTCGCGAGAGACGAGCGGCCCTCGGGCCATCTGTCGGCGGTCGGGAGAACCACGGGAGTCTCGTCAAACGAAAATTTAAATTAATAAGAAATTCACGAGTTTACATACAAAAAAGAAATATTTTTCATTCACAAAAAATATGAATTAAATTAAATGGCTCGTAAAACATAATTCTGCATTTTTTAAAAGTTTTTTTAAATTGTAATTCATTTTTAAATGTAGTTGTTTATTTCCATTGGTTGTATTTTCATCTAATCGGGACGTTAACAGCAATAAAAAAAACAAATTAATGGAAACTATAAAAAACAAAGTTGACGAAAATTCTAATCGCAATTATAATCAATATCAATAAAAACAACTAGCGATAGGGGATCTGGTTTTTCTTCGTCTCAAAACAGGTTCGTATTGCATTTATTAATGAATCATGAATTACACTTGTATTGAAGGTTCCTCGGAGGACAAAGATTTTTGAACTAAAATCATGGGTGGAGTGCAGAGCAGTGCGCAGAACCTCGGCGATGCATTGTGGATGCACGAGAGGCAGCGTCAGCGGGATCAGAGGTGAGTACTACAAATTGGGGAATTTTAATGAATAGCTCAAATTTTCGTGAGCGAATGATTACGCGTACGTTGAAAAAGAAAGAACAAAAACTCCGAAAATTCTTTTGCTCAGCTCAAGAGAATAAAATCGCGACTATGAATCAATGTAAAAAAAAAATTTCAAATCAAAGCCATATGAGAAAAACGTCAGCACAAAACATAATAATGAAGCAGTCGAAGCAATAATTATCTCCAGTTATCATTGAATACGTCGAATATATAAATGTACGAGAAAAGAAAAACAAATGAGGAGGGTTAATTAACGTTGAAATTGCACGAGCGTCTGTCGCGGAGTCATCGGTGTGTCGTTTGTGCAAAACCATTAACCAACGGGTGAACCGCAGATAAACGAGCCGAACGAGAAACATCGGAACGTACATATGCATATATATACGTGAATTCTCATTTCGGTATCTCCAATTGTTCCGTAACTCATGCGATTCGCGAAGCTCTCGGGGAAAACGATATAGTCAGGCCGACCCGGCTAATACAACTCTCTCTCTCGAGAGGTCCTAGAATGCGGCAAAGCCCCGAGCTTGCGACGACGTGAGCAACTGATGGCGAGGATGCGTGGTGCATGTGCCATTCCACTGGCATCTCTTTCTCTCTCTCTCCCTTTCTCTCTCTTTCTCTTTTGCTTTCTCTATCTGTCTCTCTCTCTCGCAATCCGTCCTAACTACCGCACTCGGATCGCAAAACAAACCACGCGAACTCACGAGTTTCGGTTCGCGGATGCAAACGTCGGATGCACGACGAGTGCAGTTACAAAAGCTCGTATTCAAGTTTGCGAAAGGAGAAATGTATTATTTGCGAATCCGAGATTCCGTATCAAGAACGTCGGTTACGAGTTTTACTCGCGTTTGAGCAATGAACGAAAGTTCGTCATATTGTTCGAAACAACTATTTTCACGACGATGAAATATCACGAAACACGTTTATGAGATTGAAAAAAAAAATTCATTTGTAGACGTTTCGTCAATTTGTTTTTGGGGATTGAAAAATAAAAATAAAAAAAGTTAGCATCGTTCTGATGAAGATAATGTGTTGACAAAGCTTTTTTTTTCGTTGATGGTTTAGCCCAATGAATAAACTTAATAAACATTGGATTTTAATCAAATGCAAAATAGTATATTATGACACTAGTACGAAAAAATTTTTTCTGACGAGTGTGAGTTTGCAGAACGAGCCGAAGGCGAGTAATGCAATCACACGAGTCCAGAAAACATTTTTCGTACGAGTGTCGTACGAATTTTTATGTCACAAGGTCCATAAATGCGGTTTGTAGCGAACGAAGTGAGCGTAACACCGCACTTTTACGGACAGCGTGACATAAAATTAATATTACGATGGGTCGTGTGAATATTGATAAAGGTCGGAGGGGGGGGGGGGGGCTTTGAAAACATTTTTTAAATTTTATTCAGAACCTATCTGGGTGGCGTCCCATTCAAAATTCGTCCTAGCCCTATATATAAGGACTACTCTAATATATAGAATGGGGAAGATTGCCTCAATTCGAATGGGTCAAAACCTTCACTTCAAGATCCTTTATCATTGTTGAATGGCATCTTAAATTCTGATATTTATTTTCCAGCTTTTTATTTTCAAGACCCTTAAAATTCAAGACATCAATTTTTTCATGGATATCAAGATATCGATATTGTGATAACAATGATTTATTTTTTAATTATTTTTTTAAACTATGAAACATTATTATATTCAAACGGTTTTTCTAAATTTTGATAGTCTCGAAAATTGAAAATTAAAAAAATAAATATTAGCAATAAGATGCCATTTTTGAATTATAAAGGATCTTCATTTTTTTATACAGAATACGAATGAAAAAAAAAATCATCAATTCAAAAAAAGGCACAAAGTCTGTTTTCTCCCATTTTTGATGTTTTACATTTTTCATGGCGTGAGAGGGCAGGAGGGGGGGGGGGAATTTTGAAATAAATCAGGGGATGTTATTGGGTTACCCCAAACTGAAAAAAAAAATTGACGCCCACTTCTGAAGGGGTAAGTGTTTTGACCCATTCGAATTGAGGCATCTTTCCCCATGTTACACATTTAAATCGTTTTTTATTCGTCCACTTCGAACGATATAACGAACGAGATCGCTAATTGGCAAGTTGTTGCAACGGTCAAGCAACGCTTATTAGTACGTGGACGTGATCTAGTTGCTCAACTTACGTGAAGAGAAATATGTATAGTTTGTATTATAGTACTCCACTTTGGTCTGCAAGCCTTCTCGTCCTGCTGCATCGTCGTATCATCCTCATTCGCTCGCTTATTCAGTGTACAAACCATATATATAATATATATATATATATATATATATATATATATATATATATATATATATACACATATACATTTTGTTTTTATTTCGTCTTATTTTCTTTTCACGATTGATGAAAGTCTCCGAGCATACGTAATTGGATACGAGCGTGCGTTCAATGATTTCAGATTTCACATTTGTAAACTATGCAGTTTTATTGCAACGTCGCGTCCAGATTCTTCGTTCCGTAAATCATATCTATCACGCAAAAAGAGACTAGGCCGCATGAAAAAAAAAATAGTTTTATAAAAAAAAATCAAATGCGTCGTGCAACATCCGAGAAATTTATTATCGAATAATCGTCAACGTTAGTTCATGCTTGTCTATACATTTTAGCACGTTTCGTCAAACATTTTAAAATTGGCCGTCACTTTCAAATGACTGAGCATTGGGAAAAAAATTGAGCTCCCTCATAAAGGAAGCATGCGTTAAATGTTTTGAGATTTTACATTTGTATACTATGCAATTTACTGCAACTTGCATGGATGATGTAGGAACCTACAGGTGAAAAAATTGAACAAACTCGTCAACACATTTTTTTCAAAGAATATTTAAAAAATGCATAACTTTGCGAAAAACCAACAAGATTATTGTTGGTTTTTCAAGTATAAAAAAAAATGTTAAAGAAAAAAAATATTGCAATATAATTTTTTTTTTTTGTAAGGGTTGAAATTTTGTCCTGGGTCGAATCAAATCCCCATTTTCGGGAATCGTTCTGAAAAATGAAAAAAAATGGCAAACATTGACATCGGGGATAATGGAATTCGAGGGTGTGTATGCGGTTCATACGCACAAAAGCTTACGTTCTTGGCAAGTTCGATGTGCATTCATCGAACAAAACCGGGCGATTAATCAAGCGCAGATGTTTCGGCATGAATATTCAGAGCTCCGTGAGACTACGCTAATCGCGAACAAAGTGCTAATACGGCTTTGTCTGCAAGTGCACATACACACGTGTGTGTGTGTGTGTGTGTGTGTGTGTGTCTGTGTGTGTACACGGTCTCGTGGTAAAGCGCGTGCGTTAACTCTCTCGCGATATTCTCGAGAGGGTTAAACGCGAGGGCTGCAAAAGCGCAATAGCGCAAATAGTCCGCCTCCCCAAGAGAGAAAAAAAATATATATGTATATATACCGTTCATATGTATTTTATTGAATTGGGTCTCCGTCGACTAGGAATATCATGCATCGTCGTCGTCGGTTTTATCAATGAAACTTCTCGTCGAGCGAGGATTATCCGATAATCCTGAATGTTGAATTATCAAATTTAATTATAATCGCCATTTGACTGCAATCCGCGACGAAATGTTATTCAAAATGTTAATATTTCATCCCTGCATTATATTCAACAACAAGAAGAGAGAAGAGGTTACGCATGCATTTCACAAATGAATGAAAATGTTTATTCAATTTTTCATCACCACGTGATTTCCAGAATTTAATAAAATTATCAAATGAATGAATATAGGTTCAGAAAAAAACGTGCAAATCGAGATAATCGAGAGGAACGAATTTTGCGATAAAGTTGATTGATTCTCTGACGAATTATGATTTCATATCCGCAATTGGAATTTCATTCATAACGTCACATGCCCGTTCATCTTTCTCCCATTATATTGCAAAAAAAAAAACCATCTTTTTCCACAAAAAAAGAATCGCGATAGCCCATCGATAGCGTGATAACGTTTACCACGATAATCAATCAAACTTTTTTTCTTCTTCATTTACACAAACCAAAAAAACCGAATAATTCCGGTGCCCCATGGACTCCTGAATTTTTCTCTCCAATGCGCATGCGGTACGATAAATGCATGGCGTTGAGCCAAAAAAAAAAGAAAAAAAATATACGAAAATGAGTGCCGCGTAACGCTCGAGGATTTCCGTGTGCAATAATGAAAGTCAATATTGACGTTCATGGTAATTTGAATTAACGATCGCAATTTCGATCGTAAACTCGCGCGAAATAATGATTAATGAGCGGAGTTCGAAATTCGTATACGTAGCATGGAAATGAGAAATGGACTAGCGACGATTATCGGGTTAGGATAGCGTTATATGGGGTTTGGTGTAGATCATGAGACTCGAGGGAGGATGGTGGGGAAGAGATGGACAGACAGATAGATAGATATAAGGAAAGATATAATGAGAGAGAGAGAGAGATCGATAAAGAGAGAAAGAGAACGAGAGAGAGACGGAAAAAGAGAGAAAGAGAACGAGAGAGAGAGACAGAAGAAGAGAGACAGAGAAAGAGAGAAAGAGAACGAGAGAGAGAGACAGAGAAAGAGAGAAAGAGAACGAGAGACAGAGAAAGAGAAAAAGAGAACGAGAGAGAGAGACAGAGAAAGAGAGAAAGAGAACGAGAGAGAGACAGAGAAAGAGAGAAAGAGAACGAGAGAGAGACAGAGAAAGAGAGGAAGAGAACGAGAGAGAGACAGAGAAAGAGAGGAAGAGAACGAGAGAGAGACAGAGAAAGAAAACGAGAGAGAGACAGAGAAAGAGAGAAAGAGAACGAGAGAGAGAGAGAGAAATAGAACGAGAGAGGGACAGTGAAAGAGAGAAAGAGCGGAAAACCGACCGGGATAGCGGAACACCGGACATCCGTGTTATACGTGTGTACCACTGGCAAACGACGATGCTCACCTCGCTTGCGTCGTGCGTTCCGGTAAACTGTATGGGTGAATGCACACATACACGTGTGTGCGACTTCCCATGTGGAGTGCATACAGGGAAACACATAGCCCACATCATGCGTGTGGTACTTGAGATCCGTAGGTACTCGCCTCGCGTATCCGTTCGGTTGGAAATAGTGTGCGCATTCATGTGTGTATGAGGTGTAGATGCATATGCATACGCAGTAAACACACGCATGTATATATGCACACACGCGATTATATGTAGGTACTGTAGAACGTATCCACTACACATACTCCATACGGTAGACCCATGCTTGGGTATAACGTAGTTCGCAAATATATAGATGTAAAAAAAATTTGGTGCCTTTTTTATCTTCTATCTCTCTCTCTCTCTCTCTGGAGCTTTACTTTTAGGTACAAAACTTTGTAAAAACCTTTGCAACACCGAAGTTTCGAAAATGGCGATCGACTGACAATGGAGATTTTTCCAACTCGACAAACACATGATATGTACGAATTGTTTTATTATTATTCGAGGCATATTAATAAAAACCATAGTCATTGGTTCAGGGGTTGATTTTGAGAGAATGCGTATTTTCGTTTTGAACATTTTTGTGAATAACTTTTGATTTTTTTTTTCGATTATCGATGCGATGACTCGATCGGGTTTCGAGTTATTGAATCGAGCAGCTAATAATCGTGGGGAAAAAAAGAATAGAAAAATAAAATCGAATCAACCCTCGAACCGCATAAAATTCGTTCGACATACGTAAATTGTATGAATGGATCACTCATGGCTCTTGAATTTTTCGGCTACTCAATGTATATCGAAAATTCTCTAAGAATTCTGAAATACTTTGTAACTATTCTACTTGAAGACAAAATAATTTTTGTATTTTTGAAAAAAAACAAAAAAAGATGTCATTAAAAAGCAGCTCCGGTTTAAAAGTTATTTAATCAAGAAAAATTCGGATGGACACTATAATGACTCATGGATACGGTTTTAGGGTTAAAAAATAAACGTACCAACGATAATAATGTACCAACGATGGGTTTCTAGTTACAATCGGGGTTAAAGGGTCAATATGACTCTTGGAAACAACCCCCTGCACTCTTCCAGCATATTCTGCCCACCCTCCCCACCTCTTCCTATATAGTAACCCACGGAAATCCATAAAAAAAATCCGTGTAAAACCGCCACGAGTCGGTGTCCACAATTTTTACAACGTACACACGTTGTATCACAGACCAGCATAAAAAAATCACCGATGCATGGTGCAGCTGCGACCATCATCGCACACAGCTTCCACCCTACGGACTATTCGCCCGTAGGTATCGTGTCTTCGGTACTTCATGAATTTTCACGGGGTTGTTTAATGGCCCTCACGCAACGTCGTTCGGGATTACACACGTGTTACACGGAGTGAAGTATCGAGTAACGCATTTGCATCCGGCAGGGCGACGAAGGAGCCTCAAATACGCGGGTCGATAGTGCGCTTCTGGATACACAACGTTGTAACGCAGAAACTGCGTCGAATGGCCTTGGGGTTTACCGACCCATCGTAACCACGGGATACGTATATCGTGTTCACCCGCATGGGTATACACGGTGTCCGATGGTCGCAAGCTTATATACGGAATGGAAAAATTCTAATTGGAGAAGCGCGAATAAATAAATCGTGAGGGCGGTGGTGCGTGGTGGAAACAGGCGTTCGAACGAAATGAGAAAAGACCGTGTGGAATCCGTGCGTCCGGTATAACTACCGGCGGAGACGGGAAACAATGGTCGTACGGTAATGTTCACAGGACATGGAAAGTCGGTTTTACGTCCAGTCCCGGAGTCGCTGAGTGTCCAGTTTGGGATGTGAATAGTTGTGGATTAAACGTCATTGCGTACGGACGAATCGTATAGAAATAACTATAATAGCGATAATATTGATAATAGATCAATAATCTGAAAAATTTATTTAATAATAATAATATTAATAATAATAATAATAATAAGAGGTCATATAATAATAGCAATAACAACAATAATAATAAGAGGTCATAAAATAATAACGGAGGAGTCGTATAATAATAGCAATAATAATAATAATAATAATACTAATAATAATAAGAGGTGATATAATAATTGTGAGGTTCACAGTACTTGAGAGGTTGCTGGCTGATATGTATTGTGTTAAAAGTGTTTATTGTCAAGTGACCATGGAGTTTGTTGATGTTGATGACGATGGTTGTTCACATTACAATGAGTAAGTGGTAAAATTTTCTCTGGAGATAATTAAAAAAAACTGTATAAATGAGGTTATAGATGAAATAAAAAATAACGATTTCATAAATATTTCATTATGAATAATTTTTGGATTATTTAGCCGTGCAAATTATTATGCATTGAAGATAGATAGAATTATTCTTTTATCTCGAATAAAATGGTTGTTTTTTTTTGTTTTATCGAGCAAGTAATGGAATATTTTGTTTTTTCCTTATGAATCTAATTTTGTTGACTTGAGTTTGATGAAAAATTGATTTCCATTGTAAACAAGTGGATATTAATTTTTCCGAGGACAATGGTGAGAGCGATAACCTATGAGGTTGATTGAGAATAATGTTGTTATGGGTGGAAACAGCAATGCAGCGTGCAATGTGGTGTAATTGAGCGAAAGATGCATGATGAATGAATTGTGTGGACGGTGTCGGGAATAATATTGACAGAACCAGCCCGGATAAACAATGATAAAATTAAATTTCATTGGATGCTGGCCAATGATGATTTTGCGATACGAGTAATTTCGAGATTATGGATTTGGATTATATAGTCCCAGTCGTTGGCAAAATTATTCTGCCCCAAATTATTCATGTTTCTAATGAAACTTTTTAGAAAAAAAATATTTTCAATACCGAAATATATTTTTCACGTTAATACAGTTTTTACCAAATACATTTTTCACACTAAAATATTTATCTGTATTATTATTTACAAAAATATGTTTCGTATTATTTTCAAAAAAATTTTCATAAAGCGGATTTAAAAAAAGTCTAACCTATAACAAAATTCTAATTCCTATGGGGCGAGTATGACTATTATTTGAATGAATAAATCATTAGTATCAAATATTCTGAAATACCAATCTATTATCTTTTAATGAATGCATAATTGATATAAAAAAAGTATTCTTTAAAATAATAGCCATATTTGCTTCATGGGGTTTAGAATTTACGTAGGTTAGACGTTTTTAAAATCCACTTAAAGGAAATTTCGTTGGAAAAAATACAAAACATATTTTTATAAATATTAAACGTTGCAAAAAGACATATATGGACGTTGTTCAGTATAAAAATGGATTTTGTAAAACTATATTTAGGTGAAAAATATATTTTCGTAAGAAAATATGTTTGAGAATAAAAAAATATATTTATATGTATAATACTTTCGTGAATAATTATAATTCGGTATAAAAAATTGTAAGAATTCAATGAGCGAGAAAATATTCATGGGGCCAACGGGTTGTTACCGGATGAGTTCGGAGTCGACGTGAAAACTTGGCAGGTATATAATGGTCGCGTTGCGTTCACGTTTATCCCGGAGGTCGAGTATATTATATTTTTGCAAAAAAGTACTTACAACGGGCACACATTTCGGAGTTTATATTCATATAACAGCGAATTAACCACTTCGCTTCGCAGTTACGGGCTCTCGTGTCGCGGTTTAAAAGAAAATGAGGTAACAACGCGCGCCACACATGCGAATTATTAAATTTTCCATTATTCGTCGACGTTTAAATCCGATTTAAATTGAGTACGATTTTCCAACGAGTTATAATTGGTCAATACTACATTTTTCTTCCGTTTAATTTCACGTATTATTTTGATGCAGAAAAAATTGGACATTTGTAATTGTACGAAACTGTTCGGAGTGATCGAGTTATTATAAGATATGTGGACTAAGTCAATTGTTTTTCCAACTAGGAACCCTTATGGTTTCAGTCTGGATGTCACAGCCTTCCCATTCTCTCATTTAAATACCTATTAAGATGACATTTAGTACACGGACGTAGATTAATAATCTGAAAAAAGAAATAATAAGATTGATTTGAAAATAATTGTTTGGACCGCTCTCCCTCAAATTGAAAAGTGTACTTAAATTTTTTCTTTACTTACCCCATCGAGTAGGGTGTCATTAAATAGGTCTTTTAATATGTAACAAAAAATATTTGAGGCCATTCTGATTTCAATCCTCCAGCCACGGGATATTTGCTCTCAAAGTCGTTATCAAAGAAGCGTACCCCCGCCCCTCTAATTTCTAAACTATCGATGCAAAAAATCTGAAAAAAATCCAGATTGTGGCTTTTAATAAGTACCTTAAATAAAAATTATAACAAACGATGTATCAAAAATAGTTTATAAAAAATTCGGAAATAACTTTTTTTGCGGAAGCAAGCAAATTTGTCAAGATGAAATATTTTCTTGATACGTGTTATACGAAGTTAAAGAGAATTTCAGTGAGGATAGCTATGAAATCTTATCATGTACGTTTCCAACACGCTTTTCATTGCTTAAAAAAAATATATATTTCCAACAACGATCGTGAAGCAAGGCTTCGAAGTTTCGTCGAAAAAAAAAATGTTGATCGAAGTTTTCTTCACTATCCACATGTATACGAAGTATCATCCGTTACACCTCGTTTCCACGATCACCAATCCGTGATAGCTGATACGAATCTTCGAACGTTCAAGCTGGTTGCTAAAAACACATTCTGAGACTCGCCATGAAAAGAAAAAATAATATTAAAAAAAAAAAAAACAAAGAGAGAGACTACGGAGATTGGCAATTCGTCGTGGGTTTCTTTTTGCATCACGCCTATGGGGAAATTAACAATTTTGTTAATGATTCGTTTCGGTCAATCGATTTTATTTTATTACCATCGATCGTGGTAAAAGCCACAAAGTTACCGGGCATCGGATAATGATCTTGGAAACGTTCATCGTACACCGGAAGTATCCACGTGAACGTTGAGGGGGGCGAGGCTTGCGGGGTCTATGATAACATTTTAAGTTTCGCACATCAAGACTTTGCAGAGGGAAAACCGGAAGCACACAACAACGCATATCATCCGTAAAAAAATAATGCTCATATTTTTTATTTTTTATTTTATTTTACGACGCAATATCCTGCACGAAGCTATGTACACGTTGCCAAATGTGAGTAGAAAACGTTGCGGGACGCATAGTCGATGTATTCGGTAAAAATTTCCCGGCCGAGCCTTGAGTAAAATTTTCATGGCACCACTGCCAGAGTGGTTTTTCGGATTTTCAATTCCACGGAGCAGACGATCCGTAAATCATATTACCGTTCCGCGGTAAATATCTCATCGCGAAACTTCGGAAAGTGCATGTCGGACGTATAAGTCCGACGTAACTTCCTTTCCATCACTTTAATGCCCCCGGCCGCAATTCGTCGGCATCGATGGCTACGCAATGCGGCATATGGTTTTGTGATAAGGCAATGTACAGGCTTATTGCGTTGCGCAGTGCGTACATGATTGTTGTAATTTTTTTCAGAATTATATTTTTTTATCGCTGCACGATTATCGATTTTGCTGTGTCAGAATGGTGGGAAATGATATTACGAGTTAAGTTTTGGATGAACCGGAAGACGGGGGGGGGGGGGGGGGGGAATAATGAAATATCATATTCTGTATATATTTGACAAAAAATATATATGTGTACGTGTGTTTGTATATTTGGATTTCTAGAATATAACCTTTTCATTGTTATCATTTTCTTATGGATTTTCGAGAGATTTTACGTATTTACGATTGATTAAGATGGGTATTTTAAAGAGGTTCAGGGATTTTTCAAATTTAAGATAAACAAATAAATTCGGATGAAATTATAAATTCGTATTGGGAATGTAATGTACGTGAAATATATATTTTAGACTTACGGTTCAATTAATATTATTATGCCTATAATAATATAAATTTCGACGAAAATTTGATTTACGGTTGAAAAAAAAGACTAGAGGGTCTTTGAAATGACCATCGGAGTCGTGAATATATTTGAAATATCAAATATATATTTGTAAATGATAATCATATGAATTACTAACGATTCAAAAATATATCTATGAATTTTTTAGATATTTTGAATATACATATTAACGATCCTGATAGTAATACCGAAGAGGCTGGTGTTTCTTTCAACCCTAAACCCAATTTTAGACCAAACGGAGATTGGATTGAATTATTTAAATTCGTCCTAAAATTCATTTTTGGGATGAAAATTCACTTCAACTTTCTTAAAATATAACGCGAACATAAGAAAACATATTCGAAACCGATGACCGGTGCCATTGTGGCGATCCAAATACATAAATAAATTTAAACAGGTAAGACAAAAAAAGTAAAAAAAATAATTTTAAACACATTTTTTTTGTGTTTTTGGATTTTGACGACGGACGACCATGGTATATATTTTCTCAACATTTTTCCCCTATGGAGTCTCTTCGGATAAGTCTTAGTCATTCTCTTTTTCAATTTCCTATTTTTGATGTTTCATGAGTGTACCGTTTCATGTTTTTCAAAATTTCAAGGCTCATCTTTCTAGTTATGAGTTTTTAAAGATATTCGTCAGTTGGTGTTGTATCTTTCCCGTGTCACGATGATAAAATTTCCTTTCTTTTCACCCACCAAATTTTGTTTTCCAAAATAGATTTTTCCCCATAAATTATAAAATGGCTTTGAAAATTGGCAATGTTTTTTTTTCACCCACAAACTTTTCTTTTCCAAAAGATTTTTACCGATGAATTATAAAATGGATTTGAAAATCGGCAGTGCATTCTTTGCGACGAACGAGTGTAAAAGAATAGAGGAAAATAAAATAACAGAAACATAGTATACAGCAGTTACCGTTGAATCGACGAACGAACGATATCGGGCCTAACCAGATCAGCCAGTCACCCCCCCCCCCCCTCCCCGCCCCCTCGACCGACAGTCACGCCGGGGGACTCCCCGGATGGCAGGTGACACTGAACCACGCGGTTGTCGGGTTGGTTACTACACGTTTGTGCACCATCGAGGGACTCGTATAACGTGCGTGCGTAAGTGCACCCCTTTTCGTTTCACACGGTTGATACTCAAGTCGAGCACCCCGTGAGCCCGCGCGTGTGTTGCGTTTTTCGTGCGACCCTCCGACCTGTGTGCACGCACCTCCCACAACCGGGGCGGGGGAAGGGGAGGGGGGGGGGCTAACGATCCACTACGACCCTCACGAAAGGTTCGAGGATTTTATATACCACAGTCTTGCTACAACCGGCATCGTTAATCCCGATTATTTCATAACGCGACCTCGGCTCAACTCTTTCGCGTGCTAATATATTTTTTGCTTTTAATTACTTTTTTTTCTTGATTCGAAATTTTCGTGTTGAAACAGAAAAAATAAACGAAGAAAAAAAGAAATTTACGGATCGATGAATGTGTCGCACGAAACTCAACGCTGCAACGAAATAGTGTGAATATTGAAAAGTGCAAATTCGTCTTTGGTGCAGGGGAGGGGGTGGTGGTGGGGGTGGTGTACACACAAGGACTCGAGCTGTAGGTAAATACAAAGACATGTAAAATGTATAATCCATGCCGAGTCGAAATTTTCACCTGATATTTTAACTTATTTCACCGTATGAGTCCGAATTGGAAGGTAAAGTGAGTTTGAAATATTTTTTCATCTTCGTTTCGACTCATTGCGCCGTCGAAATGGTTTTTCATCTTCGTTTCATTTTCCGAGTGAGGGTGATATTTTTTTTAAAAATGTTGATCAGCAACATTTTCAAATATAAAATATGCTAATTTTCGATGCGTGGTGTTAGTTCGTGTGCTGGCACATAAACAATGATGGCGTTTTTTTTTTCGTTTCGTGTAAAAAATCGTCTGGTTAATATTGTTAATAAAGGGTTGGAAAAATTCACCGTGTAGAAATAAAGCCAAACAGATTATTAACCATTTTTTTTCATCCTGTCAGGCAAACACATGTATGGCGCTCACTTACGTTTGAGCTTTTCGCGTTTCTCTCGCTCAACGCGCATCTTTCCGCTGGTAGTGTCTGGAAAATACAAAATTGAGCTCGTGATAGCGATTGCCAAAGCGATTGGTGACAATCGAATGCGTGGAAGAATTGATGCATCAAACGACGATATCCGATTTTTATCTATTAATTTTATGTTTTTTTTTAAATCATAGTTCAAAGATTTTTTGTTCTGGCAAAAAACGAAAATCTTATCAAAAAAATAATCAATGTTTCAAGTACTTTGTTGAAAAAACCGTTTTGATGTCAATCAAAATCAACATTTTTCAATAATTTTTTGTAGAAACATAATTTCTTTCTTTCATTCAGAAAAATCAATATTTCAAATAATTCTTTGTTATTTATATAAAGATAATCCATGTTTCGAAAATTGTTGAAGCATTATTTTTTTTTTTTTTACCGAAAAATATTACTGCTTCAAGAAATTTAGTTGGAACCAAATTTTTTTTGATAAAAAAAAAAGAAACAATCCATGGTTCGCGAATTTCTGTTAAAACAAAATAATAATTCTTCATCTTGTGAATAATACGCACTTCTATGAAATGCACATAACGTGTTAAATCCGAATGGGGAAAAGCTGTTTGGGAAAAAAAAAAATTCAGATTGCGATTTGAGTGTCGATGGCCAATAATGAAATTTTAACGGGGTAGTGAAAGGCAAGCCTCGTTTTGTTGACACCTCGACGAACGTGCTCGGGTGCGGCGACGGTTGACGTCAAAGAGCTCGTGATGAGCCATTTAGCGTTGATTATCGGAGCTCACGGGTGCTTCGGTCAGTCAGTGACACCGTGCACTGATATTGCGACCCATAATACACGCGGCTACGCGCGCAACGCCGTGTCATCCGGTATCATCGGCTCTGGGTATCATCCCCTGTTCATTATTTTACCCTCGGCAACGACTCGGACAATTGTGAACACGGAAAATTCGCGATACTTCACCTCACGACACGTTCGACCCAATCATGAACATGAAAACTGCCACGAATCAACGCAATCAATAGTATATTACGACACTAGTACGAAATTTTTTTTTTCTGATGAGTGTGTGATTGCAACACTCGCCTTCGGCTCGTTCTGCAAACTCACACTCGTCGGAAAAACATTTTTCGTACCAGTGTCATAATGTACTATTTTTCTTTAATGAGCAAAAAAAAGTCAAGTTCACATTTGAATTTTTGTTTGTGTACTAGATAAAATTTATGTTGGGAAAATTATTTTTTTACCACTTTGAAAGACCCGGTGGGATTTAATTGTGAATAAATATTGTAGAACAATATAATTATTTTCAATTATTCTCATAAAACAAAAAATTAATGCATTTGTTTTACAATTTTTCTAAAGCAAATCAATACATTTCTTCTACAGTTTTTGGAAAACAAATAAATAATAGAATTGTTTGCCAATTTCATCAATTTTTTTTTCAAAAGAGCAATCACTATGTTTGAAAATACATTTGACTATTATATGAAATTTTCAGAAGGTCCGCTTCGTGTCGTGAGAATTTAATTTTGTTTTCTAATTTTTTTCTATAACAACAATTTCACATATTCTTCGGAAGACCCTTTACGGTTTTTAAGAAATTATCTTTTTTCAAAACAATTTTACTAATTACGTGGAAGGGCCTTTACACGATTTTGCAGAGTCTCTAGATAATTTTGTTGATTGTACAGAAGGGACGTTACGCTTTTTTGACGACACCTTTGAGATGTGAAAGTCGTGTCGAAGATGTTGTTCACATGAAAAAGTGAAACTTGTCATGTAGCAGAGAAATTTAAGTGAAAATGGCCAGCAGGATGTGACCGCACGAGTTTGGACCTCGTGATAGGACGTGTCTGTCGCGTGCGATTCAAAGAGAGTGACAGAGAGAGAGAGAGAAAAAGAGAGATAAAGAGATCGTGAGTCGATAGGGGAGATCAAACTCATTACTCATGGATGGTTTACGGTAAGCCGTCTACACATGTTTATTACAGTGTTAAAACGGGTGTAGGGCACAAACGGTGCCCGGTAATTGGATATCGTCGAGGTCGTTCGTGAACCGCAACTCACTTTCTTCGTCGCTTCGAGGGTTCTCGGATGACGACGATATATGTCTACCGGTTGGGCCCGAGACCATGACTTTGATCCCCGAGACACGTCTACACTCTCGTATTCACCTCATAATCCGAGCTATTACGAATCGTTGCGAATCTGTATAACTTTCCAAAGGGAATATATATATATATATATAGCCCAACGATCCAGGGAAAACATATCAAAATTCATGGTTAGCTAAAGTGATCGCGACACCGTCGATCTATCGGATTGCAGGCTAACAATAAGACTATTTTGATGAAAGACATCGTTGTTTATAATTTTTTAAAATCAAAACTATTTCAATAATAATTTAATGTATTTATCTTTTTGTTATTATATTCTCTTTTGAATCTGCAATAATGAAATCTATTGAAATAACTTTGAAAACTTTTTTTACTTCGGAAAAACAAAATTGAATTCATAATAATAATAATAATAATAATTGTTACGAATTACTTTGGTCCGATTATTTTAATTTTTTTTTCGAGTTTTGGCGATTCGGACCCAATGTTCTATAGCTAAATTGTATGTTCAACTACTTTTATATTCAACTCTTGCTTCGATTTCGAGAGACTCCTACATTACCGATGTAATTGAATAGCAAATATTTTTTTCTCTTCTTTTATTTCTTTTGGAAATAATTCATATCGATTATTATACTTTGCTCCATAAATTTATTGAGAATTGATAATAAAGCATAACCAACGATTCTTATTTTTCAAATGAAAATCAAATCGTGAACAAATTTTTGCCACAGCCCGAAATTTTTCCAGAAAATGAAAAAAAAATATGTAAAAAAAAATTCAAGATTTAATTCTTATTAAAATAAATAAATAAATAAATAAATAAATAAATAAATAAAAAATCGTTGATGTTTTGGAAAATTTTCATTGTCCTTGATGTTTCAAAATTTCATTAACGATGGAACAGAAGATCGTCGTTTGCTAATTCAGAGTTATATGAATTGGCAAACATTCGTGTGACATTATTATAGGTACGCGGTCGTTTGACTGCCTAATCAATTATGAGCCAAGTCGCACCCAGTCATACGTATGACTCGTATAGCCACAAGTCACAAGTTGGGGTCTGCATGGTCGGCGGAAATTGTGCTATAGCCATGACGATCGAACATCGCCGCCCCCGGTTGACCGAACGTTTAGAACGTTCACACAGTTTGTTTGTTCGGTTCTCTCGTTACGCACAAGCGCACGGTTATGCAGAAGTTGATCCTCTCGTCAGCGTTAAAAGCGGTCCTCAAATATGAGAGGTATATACGCTTTGGTCATGCGCGAGTCAATAAAATAATTGCTACAGAAATGGATTCACGACACAGCCATATCGTATACAACTCGCTCGCGGAGAAAATTACAATTACGATCGTGACGAGACGTTTCGGTCGAGCTTCCGCGGAATATCGCGGTTTTGACGATTCAGCGAGAATTTAATGGGGCGACGAATTCTCATTGAAAAAAAAAAATTAAATATGCTAAGGGGGCATTTTTGATTTTTTTTGGCTTGGCTTCTGACAAATTCGATCGGGCCAATTGTCTCAAAATAAAATTTCGAACAATTTGGATCAAATTTTTGAGGTCAACAAAATTTTATTATCGATATTGAGGTCATCAGAGTTCAATTTTATAGCGGTGGCTCGAAATTAAATTGTATCAGTGAATTATCATTGTACGACTAACAGAACGGATGATAAAGATGGAGACAAAAGACAATGTTTCAAAATAGAATTTGAGATAAATAAAATTAGAATAAATAAATAAAAATGAATAAAAGGGCGAAAAAATTGGTCATATATAACCAATAAGATTTCATCAGATCAGATTCAATGATTTTTCGTTCTTGTACGGCCAACAAAACGGACGATAAATATAGAGACAAGGTTTTAAAATGTAATTAAGAATAGTTCTTTTTTATCAGTCAATCAACAAATGAATAAAAGAGGGGGGAAAAGCGGTCATGAATAACCGATAGATTTATATATTATTGATAATTCTTTGACTTAAAAAAAAGTATTTTATTTGAAAATCTTTCCTTTTGTGCCCACATCCAGCTTCATTTCCGGCAGTTATATCTATCGCTCACATATTTAGACTTTTATTTTAATTAATAAAAATATAACCTATAAATATAACTGCTCGTAATGAAAATAAATATGGACACAAGAGACAAGATTCTCAAGCGAAACGAATTTTTTTTTTCAGTCAGAGAATTCAGAGTCAGAGAATTAATAATATATGAATATTATTAGAATTTTTGTTCTTCCTCTAATAAATCAAAAGAGGATAAAAAAAAAAACCGGCGAACATGTATCATTCGAACGTCACAAATCTTCCTCGATTGCACAACGTCGAGCAAAAAAAAAAAAAAAAATCGCAAACTCCAATCGAACTCGTGACAACGTTAGTGAAGTTGCATTACACGGTCGATAACTGGTACATCCGCGTTACCATGTGTGTACCAATGCAACGACTCGTCGAAGCGTTACGCTCGAGCTACGTCCTTGACACGATGCACGAGTTTCGAAGAAAGAAAAAAAAAAGAAAAAAAAATACAACTCGAAACTTGTGATTCTGACGAAGTTTCCGATAATTTTGCAAAGTATGTGAGACGTTTTTTTTTCGGAGGCCTTTCTCATCCTCGGAAAATACATTATTCGGGGGGTCACCTTCGGAGTTCAAACAATCCATGACACACGTGACCGTGACCCAAGGCCGGTATCACAAAACCGGTCTGAGACACGTCTGTTTACACAAGCTCGATGGTTTAGGATTTGGCTTCGAGCTCGTGGGGTCCCGATGTGATATCACGAATATGAACCTCGGACCTTCAAAAATTTTCTCTGGGGATGACCTTCAGAAAAAAAAACGAAGAAGGAGAAGAAGACGTAGTTACGAATCCGTGACGGACTACGTCTGGGTCTGGGGCACGAGCTAATAGTCTCGGCAAACAAATAAAGAAGAAAAAAATACGAAGGTGGAAATAAATAATAATAATAATAATGATAAAAAATTCAAAAAATAATACCGACAGACCGTGCAAACGTAAAAAAAAACACGTTTTGACGAAGCAAATGGTTATACATGATAATACGATTGTCATAAGCAGTCGGTGTTCGTCCACGAGACGAGTGGTGACGTCATCGACGTCAAGGTACGAGTCGGTTTATCGAAATCCCCTCCGCCCCTCCCCCCTTCCACTGAGTCTCGTCCACTCGGACTTCAAAGTCGCGGGTGAGAGAGTTTATGGCGAGTCCGAAGACTCGTGAAACTTGTCAATGCTCGGTACCGAGGCAGGTGGTTATTATTCGTTCGTCGTTGCATCCTGACGATGAACGGTCGGAAGGTGCAGCGCTTACGCGAGTTTATTCAATCTTAATCAATCTTATCATCGGGCTCAACGACGTTATTGAAAAAAAAATAATAATACAAAATACGTAATAACAATAGTAATAATAATTTCATGTGGAAGGTACAAGTGCTCGGCGTGAGAGTTTAAAAAAAAATTTGTTGCTCTTCGTGCTTAATTTTAAAATTTTTAGGATCGAACGATTTAAACAGAACGCACGGTACGGATTTGCATTACAGATACAGGTGATTTTTCGTCTCTTATAACCCCAAGTGAGAATTTATCATTTAGGCCATTCACGATAAATAGAATAAATAAAATAAATAAAATAAATAAAATAAATAAAATAAATAAAATAAATAAAATAAATAAAATAAATAAAATAAATAAAATAAATAAAATAAATAAAATAAATAAAATAAATAAAATAAATAAAATAAATAAAATAAATTTCGATTTGCAACGCGTATCGATAGAATTGCGAAGAAAAGCCAAAAGAAAAAAGGTTTTCGCAGGATCGCGAAAAAGACGAGAGTTTCTCACGGAGCTTTCAAGGTGAGTGATGGATGAGGAAGCTTTTTTCCACTGGTTCACTCGAGCTTTTACTGTCTTGGTTTTTCTTCGACAATCGCAAAACCTCTCCGTGCTCCGGTTTCACCATCGCGCGTGAAAAGAAAAAAAACGTTAATTATTTTATTTTTGTCACAGAGAAGCAATTCGGCTAATTGGGGAAATGCCGAAATTGTCGGAATTGTTGAAATTGTTGATTGCGATCGGAGTGAGAACGTTCAGCCGGTGCTGTTGCATTAGTAACGAGTTATTAAGCACAATGGAGGGTGGGTAACGGGCGTGCACACGTTGGTCCATCTGAATTTGGTTGAACGGAACAACGGGATAATCGTGTAACGAGATATCGGAATACAATGGACGTCGGCACGAAGTTCCGTCCGTCGGAATCATGAATAATCGTTTGAATTATATACGTCGTTCGGGCTCACGTGAATAGCGGTCGCGTGGATTTATTCGACCGTTGCGAATATTTTCGTATATTCTTGACGGTTTTTTTTTTATTTTTGGTTATTTTTTTCTGATTTCTTTTTTCTCCGTTCGAGAAAAACGTCTTTCGCGTGATGCAACGGTGTTATCGAAATCTCGTTTCTCCATGTATTCACGAGCTGAAAGCTCAGTGGAAAATCGATTTTGAATCCTCCAGAGATTACCCAGGTATATTCCACGTATTTTCCACGAAAGAATATTTTCCGTTCTCGCGTCGCTTGTCTTTCCCCCGACCCGTCTTTCATGCTCTTGGAACGATCGTGGACTGTTGTACTCGCGACCTCCGTTAATTTCGTCGAACGTATAATTTTTTATTACAATGAACACACGAGTCGCGTACGCGGTTCGTCCGGTCTTTCGTTGTTTTTTTTATCATTCGATTTTCTTCATCTTCTTCTTCTTCTTCGTTTTTTACTTCGTGGACGACGAATAATCAAAGAAACGTGATTGTGAAAAAAAAGAAGATAAATTATCAATGCTGAACGATTATTATTAGTCACGCTGTTGAATCATTGAGCGTCTCGAGTCTCGAGTGGAGACGATTTTTTGGAATATTCTTTTTCCTTTTCATTTGATTGTTCAATGGACACCGTGATTTCGCAAATGTCATTACTTTGCACACTGCGTATGCACTTGACGCTTCTTTTTTGCTTATTTATTTTGCCATTTACGTTTGGATTGTCGATTTCGTTCGCCAGTGATATAAAATATGAACATTCGATAAATCGGTTGTGACAATCGAATTCTTTTTTGGAGAAGATCGATACGTAAATTCTTGAACAGACAGATGATAATCTCATTAGGGTTTATGTGGAAGTTTCGAATTTTCAGGGTTTTGACAGTTTAAAATTTTGAAAAAGGATGTTCCGACCGTACAGACGCTTTCGAAAGTCCATGGAAAGTCCGAACGGACAAAGACTCGAACGGTCGTAGTTTCGAAAAAAAAATCAAAATACCTATATATTCGTTGTCGGAATTTTGATCCGTCGGAACATTTATTTTCGAAAGGTTTCGATACGATTTATTGACCTGTCGGACATTTGAACCTTCGGGTTTTCGAAAATTCTGTTTAATTACCAGTCGAAATGAAAAAATTCGAACGTTTGGATTTTCGGAAAATCACAATTCGAATAAAAACAAGGGTGCAAAGTAGAACCTTGCACATTGTTTCCTCATAATTTTGTACAGTTTTTAAATTATTCAGATGTAAAGTAGAACCTTGCTCATGGCTTCCTTATCATTTTACACATTTAACAACGATTCCTCTATGAGGAAGCCAAAAATTGATAAACGAATAGTTCCTCATAGAGGAATCGTTGGCAAATGTGTAAAATGATAAGGAAGCCATAAGCAAGGTTTTACTTTGGAAAAAAAAAATCTAAAAAAAAAAAATTGTCCACGAAAACGAAGCTTCCTCTATGAGAAAGCAAAAAAATGTCGAACTTGTGAGCCTTCGAAATGATAAAAATTCGAAACTTCGAGACGCACCCGTTGCAACGTCACAATAACATTTCACGATGTCGAATGGGTTTTGTGAATACGCGTCTTCGTCCGAGTGAACTTCGGTGTGACCTCGAAACGAATATCGTCTGGTATATACGGGAGAATCGCATCTTTTACAAAGTCGCAAAGTTTGTGGGTTGTATTGTGCGACCGAGGGTCGTGACGAGAGTCACGAGGGTAGAAAATTGGCGGATGCATTGTTCGTTCGTCTATGACGAACGAAGTCCGGGTAGTCCGCACGAATGGACTGACGTGTACGTTATGTGGAAAGTGGTAAACTATGCCTAACGTATATATATATATATATATATATATATATATATATATATATATATATATATATACGAATGTTCATGATGGAGCGAGTTATTCCGTTTGCCGAGAAATTTCTACGTTACGATAACAACTTGGCCCCTAAGTTACTGCAGCAAACTTTTCACGTCAACACAAAGGCGTCAAACGTTTGTTGAACAGAAACAAAACAGAAGAGTATTTGTCCCAGCTGATCTGTTTTGAAAGCAAATGGTATTTGTTACCACAACGATTCGTCATGTGTTACAGTTAGAAAAATGAATTGCATCACTGGAACAGGAATAATTTGCTAAATAAACGTTTGTTGATTTGCTACCGCAACAATGAATTATGCTACGGCAGTAAAGCATATTTGTTACGGCAAGGTTTCCTGAACATTTTTTTTTTCCAATGCCGCCTGCGAGTTTGGAACACGTGAACTTCCGATTATGTGGTCAAGCACCTTACTGGGTGTGCTATCGGTTTGTTGGATGTTTTACTACGAGAAGTCTATAGTATTATATGAATGATTCGTTTCAGTAGCAAACGTATTATGTTATAATCGACTGAACATTGATTATCTCAACAAATCATGTAAAACATAAATTTGTACGTTTGTATAAGGGTCACTCCATATCAATTCAATCAGCAGTTGACCCTTGACCTCGCCAATTTTGTTGAAACTAAGAAAGTTTGTTGGTATCAATAAAAAAAAACAAACGTTATTTTGAAAATTTTCCGATATTTTGATTTTTGGCAAAACAAAAACGCCATTTAAAAAAAATATAAATATGTTGTGCAGGGCAAACTTTTCCCTGCACAACATATTTCCATTTTTAAAAAATGGCATTTTTTTTGTTCGCCAAAAATCAAAATATCGGAAAATTTATGAAACGTTTATTTTTTCAATTAAAACCGACAAACTTTATTAGTTTCAACAAAATTGGCAAGGTCAAGGGTCAACTGCTGATCGAATTGCTATGGAATGACCCTTACACAAACGTACAAATTTATGTTTCGAATGCACAACATATTTTCATTGCTCATAACTTATCCCCCAATTGAGATAAATCAACAAACAAGGAGTCATTATTATTCTCAAGTGAATACGGAATCTGATTTCCGGAATGAAAAATCAAGTTTCAGATTATTTTGAGCATTTTTTAAAATGTTGAAAATTCAAAAATTTCAAATTTTGTATGAAGCAATTTGGCTCAGTGTTTTTCTGAGGTACCACAAGCTGCTGTATTTATAATTATATGGGATTGTGCATATATAGTCTAAATGTAGACTATATACGAGATTGGGCATACATAGACTATGTACAGATAATATGGAGACTCTGCAATGTTTATATATAGACTATATATGCCCAATTCCATGTATAGCTTATACACAATTTCCTTACTTGGGACAACAACCGTCAGCAATGAACTTTAGCTGCAATAACGTGGACATTTTGCCCGTGTGCGTACTGAGGTTTCGTACCTGCGACCGGGCTTCGCGGTTGTTCAGACGTCCGGAACTTCTTCCGGTCGCCGAGTGATAGGATATTCCTGTCTCAACTCTTTGCCACACACGTGCCAAGCCCTTCTCTCTCTCTCTCTCTCTTTATACATATATATCTCCAGCCTTTGTCATCATCGTTCGCCTCTACGAACGTCCGACCGACTCCACTCTCACGTTCGCCATCGTCGTGTCGCAGCAGTTACCCTCTTCGCACACACGATCGCGAAACGTGAGAATCGTACATCACGAACGTTGGACTACGTGAATTGTACCTTCGTTCATTGACCGGAAACAAACGGAACGTTGATGAAAAATTCGAGGACCGGGGCGACGAAACACACGAGTCCGAACGAGTTTAACGAGGGAGTTCTGAGTTTTTTTTTTAGTCGTATTCATTAAAGTTCGAAATTTCGATCGTGGAGGCGCTTATTTTTAGATTTCATTCGACTATGTTTGATGCGTAAAGCACGGACGACAAACTTGCACACGAGGTCGGCAAAGAAACTATTTTTATAGGAAGTTGAACGCCTAGTATGGGAAATGTGATTTATCGACACTTCACATCGATCGACACTATCAAATTTTTGAGATGCACAACATTTTGTATTTTTTTTTTTTTTTTTTTTTATGCCCAAAGAGGTACGAGTGCTCAGCGTGTGTACGTTTTTATTCCCCATGAGATAAATTTTAGAATTTGTGAATTTAAATATGCTTTCAAAATTTACGTTTAAAAAAAATCCAGTTTTTTCATTGCAGGTCTCTGTAGTTTTTCCTCCCTAATTTTCAAAGTTGTCTGAATCTAACACTGTGAAAAACCATTTGCTGGATTACGTCCGAATATATTTTTGTTGTTGAGTCGAGATTTTGCATTTGTTCCGAAGGTAAAACAGTTTTGTAAAAAAAATAAATAAAAAATCTGAATGTCCGAATTTTTTGTAAATACATTGAAACGAGAAATGCAGAGCTGGCCGATCGACCCATGACCAATCATTGTTCATTAATTGTTCTATCAATAACGATGATATCTTCGATGAAAATAAAATTGAGGAAGTTTAATATATTCTTGTGAGCTGGACCGTAATGCAATAATTAAGGCTCATATCTAACCTCTCACTACGTCGCTCAAATTGTTTATGGCGGCGCAACGAATAATCACGTTCTCGCCAATGACGAACTAACCGTCGACTTCGTACTCGATTTTACACGACTAATTGAGGACTCGTTTGACTCGTTCACCGATAACATTGCTATTGTTACGAAAAAAGCTCGATCGAGTACGTTCGTGACCGATCGTAATACGAATGTTTAAAAAATTTTATTCACCATTTGCCCAGACCAAAAAAATTCCTTCTTCACGTTCTAACGTTTATTCAAGGACACATACAGCTAACAATTATGTACGAATTGCAACGATCGTGAGATTACGTAATATCAAAAAAAATGTTGGACAATTCGAAAAATACAAATATTCGAAATTGTCAAATAAAAAAGTTTATAAAAAAAACTGGGTTTGTCATTCGACTAATGATCATCTGTTGGAATACATCGAACCAAAAAAATCTTTTCTTTTTACGACGACCCAACCACTTCATTTTTCATATATCGAGTAAAAAATTCTTTCTCCCATATAGTACAATCCGTCGAATCCCAATGGGATACGGGCAATCCGCACGAATACGTGAAATGCAACGAAGAAAAAAAGAAGAAGACAAATTTAAAGAATGGAAAAAAAAAATCTGCAGCATCTAGCTTGAATATTTGAGAAGATGGTTTGAGGAAAAGGGATTTAGAGCTGCGGAAAACGATGTATACGACACGATCTTTTGAAATTCTATATATATTCGTCGCACAATCAGTCGGGTTTTTGTGTCGTCGACTGTGGGCTCTATTACCGCCACAGTGACTAAGCATGTCGGACAGACCGTACGACAGTTTCATTCGTTCTCCCTCTCTCTCTCACTCTCCCTCTCTCATTCGTTTTTTATCCTCACTTTTGCTCCGACAATCGAATCTCGTGCGCCAACCGTGCAACCCTTCATCCTCTCGTCCGTCGCTTTGTCCACACGTCGTTCATAGCTCAAACACGCTCGCACAATTCGTCTTTATATACCTTGTCTCGATGAAAAAAAAAAAAACTTTCACACAAGACGTTACTACGTCGGATGGGATAGGAAAGACGACGAAGGCGAAGCTCGCGAACGAGCTTAATGTGATACGTTTTTTTTTTGTGTAACTTCGCGAAAAAATATATTGTGTTTCGAAAAAAAAAAGTTCTTGACCCTTCGTCTGCACACTGAAGCTTTTTAGGAACCGCAACGACAATTTCCGGAAAAATATCTTTAGAAGGTTCGAACGGTTATAGTGAAATAATTTTTTAATTTAGATTAATAAAAAAAAACTATTGAAAGGTAAAATGTAATTCCTGAGAAGTATTTTATAATTTTTGCAGATTTTTTGTATTTTACAATTTTGTATATTTTTTGCATCAAGAGAAAAAAAAATATTTGAAAAATGGACAAAACTTTTTGGGGTCAGTGTAACAGTGCAAGGTTTAAGGGGAGAGTTGAATATGTTGTTTGGGCATTTTCAGAAATTTTTGTTAACAACATTTTTGGGGTTTGTTGAAATGAAACTATTTTTAATACATTTTTTAAGCGTGTTGGTTTTGGCTTGACTATTGCCGTAGGCTCAGTCATCAAATTACAAAGTCATCACATTTGTCATTTGCATCTCCATTGGCTCACGGTTTTGCAATACGACCCGAACAGCGTGTCCGAGTCATTTGCAATAACTCGTTTTTGTGTCGAATTACGTAAGTAGTCGATTAACGACCGTGTCCAAGATCACGTCGGTCGGTGAGACGAATGAGAAACAAGATAAAGGTAGTCGAAACTCGTGACTGCATAAATTAATTATTCCCGCTCGTAAAGTTTTCCCGACATTTTCTTACGATTTCCGCAATTCTTTTTTTCTTCATTTTATTTTGCTCGATGCGACGATGTTTGATAAGGAAAAAAAATTTCCAACAAACTTGTCGATTTTTGAGTTATCACTTTTGTCGAGCTTCGTCTATACACGCTTTTATATATATATGCAAACTATTTTCTTTACATTACAACATTTTATTTTTTTTTATTATAATAATGTTTGGTTTTTTTACTTTATTGCTGATATTAAATTGCAATCAGGAATAAAGGAAAGTGATTATATTATATAAAAAGAAAATAATATAGAAAAACAAATATATAATATTGTATTATACAATACAAATATATAATAATATATATTTGTTTTTCTTTTACTGCTAAAATTAAATTGCAAACCTGAAAATAAAATATATTCGTTTAATTTTGTTTAGCCCCAAAATTAATCTGCATATTAAATAGACGAATGAATATTTTTGTTATGAGAAAACTTGTAACTTTTTTAAAAACCGATTTATTCCAACGTTAGTCGGCGAATGTCCGAGGTTTCGCTTTTCGTTACATTTATTTCAGTCTACCTCGCTGTAAGTCCGGCGACAATAAAAACTCTTATCGTTCACCATTATTCACTACCGCCATCGTTGAAAAAAACAGCAAAAAAAAGGTTTACACCCTTCCGAGTACGGATTTTCGTCGTGCATTGACACGCGGGTTTCGACGTAATCCCGCGATAGATCGGATCAACCCTCGCAACATCATTCTGCCACAGTTCTGGCAAACTTCGAGCCTTCATATATATCAGACTGATATAAAAGTCGAGTCGCTCGAGTCATACATCGTATGTGTCACGCGTTTCGCGCCACACTTGGGAAATTTCGTTTCACATCTGATATATATTCATACACGGTCCGGCTAACGTCTGTAACTCACCTATATACCTCACCTATACGTTCACCTTGTACGAAGAAAGAAAAATAAAACAAAAGGCAACGAAAAAATTAGAAAAATATTCACGACGTAATTTGAGAAACGACGTGCTCAGCTTGTAAAAAAAAAAAAATAAAACGTTTTCTTTTAACAATTTTACATTTATACACAAAATTTGTGAGATAAATTTTCGCGAAATTTATGGCAAAAATTCGTGTGCCAGAAGTTTTGCGTTTTATCGTTCGTCACGTGCGCGCGAATTCGACCTCGTCTGGCTTTCGCGTCGTGTATGAATGACGACGAATTCGTTCCGACAGCGATGTGAGATAGTCGGGACCACATATCGGTCAGTGCTCCGGTGATTGCCAGACTCGATAAAAAAAAAAGACGAACGACGAAAAACATTTTTTACGACTTTAATTTTTTGTTGTTTGGATGTGTGATTGGCCTTGGACGTAATGATTATTCGGTTAGTTGGAGATTTGGAGTATTGGCGATGGAAGACCTTTTTATTTCTCTTTCTTTACGTTTCGCCCCTTTGGTACGAGAGCCTCTTGGGAAGATTGTTTAATTTTCCTATTTCGTACAATTTATCACATTGATATTATTCTTATACACGTATTTTGAATTTTTAGGTGTGTGTCACAATATTATGAATTTTATGTTTATTTTATGTCGATCTTGGGTTGTCGTCAATTGTTTAAAAAATAAAAAAAGGTTTTTGGGCATCTTTTTTCTTTTGAGGTTAGGTTTCCAATGTGAAATTTTTGAATCCATTGTTTGTTTGTTTGTTTTTGTTCGTTATTTTCTATGTCCAAGATTGTGTTTTAGTAAAATCGATTGTTTGAAAAAAAAATGGTTTTTGTTTGGTGTTAAATGTTTTTTTTTCATATTTTCTTCTTGATTTTTTGCGACCGCGCTTGTATAGCAAAGCGTATTAATAAGCGAGAGGGTGACTCAATGAGCTGCAACGAATTTGTGGAACGTGTATTGCGGCTTAGCCCGACGATGATGATGATAAACACGAGGGAATCGGTGTATCACGTCAGGCACACTAGAACGCTAGACGCGTGTTTCAATTTGCCCCAATGCGACAAAGATGACCGTTCATGATTTATCTTCGTCAGGATTTAGTCGTGATTCGCAACGATTGAAATTGAAAAATGACCGACCAAAAGGGTGGCGGCGGTCGATACGAGCCACAGGAGGGACAGAAATAGGGGAAACACCATTCGGGGTTTTTAGGCCTGACGAGAAAATTGATTATTTTCGGAAATACTTCTTCCATTTCCATTTTTCTTCTATCCATTTTTTTTTCTTCTTCCGATAGTTTTTTTTCTTTCGCTGTCATGACATTACAATATTTTTTTTATTCAATCACAGAATCTTTTCGTTTTTTTTGATAAACAAAAAATTAATTGAAGCAAACGAACTTTTGACGAAAATTGGCCAGCATTTAATAAACTTGTATTTGTTTGTAAAAGTGGTAGTTTGATCGTACGCTCGAAGAATTCGTGATTTTTTAAAACATTTTTTCTTAATGCACGTGTATTAAAAAAAAAGGTTCCAAAAAATCACGAATTCTTCGAACGTACGTTTGTAGCAGAAAAGACTTTACTGGATATCGTCTCTTGATAAATGTCTCGCCTTGAGTTTTTCGATTTTTTATTTTATTGTTTTTCTTTTCTTGTTTTCTTTTTTCATTTTTTTTTTTCATCGTTGAAAAATAGCAGGGACGGAGTCGTCGGTCGATACGAACCGCAGGAGGTTGAGAACTGCGACACTCAGGATCGTCGAAAACTTTTAAAACGTACGAGGAGCTTGGCCGTGATAACCGAGGACACTTTGAGAAGCGATAGAGAATCCCGTCACTTGCAGCTGGACGAGAACGAGTTTGATCTACCGAGGAGACCGCAGTTGATACCGAGGGCTAAACTCATCGATCGCAATTCCCTTAAGGACAGGTGATTTATAGTTGACAGCAAATAGAAAGAAAGAGAGAGAGAGACAGAAGAAGAGAGTGCGTGTTTACAAGGAGGCGACTGGAAATCTGATAAAGCATGTCCGATCCTCATAAGATCGTTGCAAAGTTGTGTAGGGAAATTTTAAATACTGGTTACCTGATACGTGATATCAGATTTCCATATCAGGATCGAAAAAGCAATTACTCGATGAAATTACACATGATTGCCAGATCATATTCTAATAATTTTGGAGGGAACGCTCAAATAATGCACACCTGATACTTTCCACATCAAGGTCGAATAAGCAATGCCTGCATAAAATAACCTATGAGGTTTGTTTGATCATATTCCCAATGGAAAAGTCTTAAGGTTTTGTATTACGAGTTGTAATTCTTGGATGAAATAACATATGAAGTTTTCCTGATCATATTGTCAACAGAAAAATGCCAAAACATCTCGAGAAAATTGTTTCAATGCGACTAAGTGTGATAACATTCGTTTCATTGAATGGCAATTTCGAAAATACGAACTATTGAATTATAAGAAATTTTCTTATGGCATTAAATTAAAAAAAATTGAGATTAATATGTTTCTGCTATTCGCAAAAATTCTAGAAAAATTGTTGAAAGCGTTTGAAGAAAAGTAAAATATTTAACGAGTGAATATTTTTTAACTATACGAATTAATAACTATGATCAAACAACCACTCTCAGAAATTTCCAAAAATGAATGAATAAATGAATAAAAATAAAAAAATAAATAAAATAAGTATTCTCACTGAAACATTCGGAAAATATTATCAAAACTGCTCGAAAAAATCGCGTTACACTAACGATCAGGTGGAAATTGCTTAGGTATCCAAGCAAATTGATTCGATGATACTGCAATGATAAGGGATGAAAGAGATGGAACGATAACGAAAATTATTATTCATCAGATTGTCAAAGAGTCAGCAACATCTATCAGAACCGTACGATCGATCGAACGATTCAAGATCTTATCATTCGCGCTCTACGTGCGAGCTCTATTCCGTTCCGCCTGGCTTATCGTCGTTTCCGGATCCACCGCTTTACGGTCGTATCAGCCGAGCCGATCCCGATCGTCTCAACATTCTCGATTGGCCGCGAACGCCCAGACGATACCGAAGCCATCAGGATCTCGACACCGTGAGCGGTCTCGTTGACATCGTCGAGGACGACTGGCCAATCGACGATTATCGCAGCATCGATTGCATTTACACTCAGGTATCGCGTGATTGCTATCGTTTTTTTTCTTCCTCTTTCAATCACAATTTCTCAATCAATCGCGATAACGATCGATACAATTAATCAACGAGGTAAAGCGTCTCTGAAGCATTCGAACTTTCTTCATGATAATCATTAAATACCAAACGAATACTAACTCCAATCAAATGATGTTAAAACAAATCAGTAAATTCATGATAATTGAGACTTTTTTTTTTTCATATTCCGAGCACGATCGAAATTTCATGTGTGTTCGATAACAAAATGTTAATTCAAAATTGATTTATCACTTCTTATCACGCTCCTCCCCCTTTTTTTTAAATAGACGTCCCATCATCACTCAAAGCCCGCATAGAAACTTTTTTATTCTATCAGGGGTCGAGCTCCATTCGGCAGCAAAAAAAAATCGTTATGATGGATGTAAAAAAAAAGTGATGAACGAATAGCAAGTTTTACATAACCACATTATGTGTTTGCAGAGACGAAAATAAATTTCGTTTCGTTTGGCTATAACTTTATTAGAAAATCTCTTTGACGTGCGAATCGATTACCCGCAAAAAAAAAAAGTCAATTTTACAACGTCAATTTCCATGTTCATTAACTGGCTGGGGGATGTTGCTGATATTCTTGGGACGGTCACCGGAACCTTTTGCGGAAAAACGCGGCGGAAGTCCATGGGCCCGCGTGGAATAAGAAATTTCGTTTTTTCAACGATAAATTTGCATCAACGTCGAGCAGTTTAATGCCCTTCATCCGAGAGCTTATTACTCGTGACTTCTGACTGCTTACATTAGTCTAATTGGTTCCCCACTGGGCTGGATAGGAAAGGGAACAGAGGGGGGGGGGGGCGCTCGGGTTCGCCAAAGGCGTTCGGATCAATGTAACGAACCGCCCTGCCTAGAGGTGGTCTTTACTCGTCATTACTTTGAAGGAAAAAAAAACAACATTAATCCACATTGGGAAACCTTGGATCTTGTTACAATTAGTGCGCCCCCAGCTCGATAAAATCACGTGTGAATCCCCGCGCACCGAGCACGTCTGTAACTTTGTTATGAACCATAGCAAACTCTCTGGAAAATTTTAACGGAGACTAACAATCTCGTCGGGCAAACAATCTAATTGAAAAAATTTTCAAAATTTACACCCGAAAATGCGATGCGACAGTGAAAGCCGAATAAAACAGTTTATACCATTTTTTTTCGATATCTCGATTATTTTTGATAGAAAATCATTTTTTTTCTATGAAAAATAATAATTTAAAAATCGATTTTCTATCGAAAATAATCGAAATATCCATTTTTTGGAGGATAAATCTAATTTTTTTTGAAGATAGAAAACCATTATCCTATATTGACATTTCAGGAAAACTCGAATTTCTTTAAAATTTGGAAACATAAGAAAAAAATATAAGAAATATGATGCCCACTCGAATTTTATGAAAAAATTTCCTTAATTTCGATAAAGTATCTGGGAAAAAATGTCATCCTGTTACAAAGCTGGGAAATAGCAATTACCTATGTAAGCGAAAATTTAGTGGAGTTTTTGTACAAAGCTGTAAAAAGTTATGCAAATAAAAACCCGATATTATTATAATTATTAGCAAATAACTTCCAATGAAAAAAAAAAAAAATGTGGGATGAGGAGAAAGAGGGTCTAAAAAAATCATTAAAAAAATGAGGTAAAAGATCCAGAATATACTTAAAAAAATTTGTTTTCTTCAAATCATCGACCACATCGGGGAATAGAAGGGTTTTAATCCAGTGATTCAGGACGTCCCTCCCCATATATAGATAGAAGATAATTAATACATAATAATTATAATTGCCTCGATATAATTTATTTACATGATAATATAAATCCGTTTGTGAACAAAAAAAAAAACCCACAGGCAAAGCGAAAACGCAAGGAACATCGTAGCCTCGACAGCATTCTGTTCGAGGACGACGACGAGTTGGAATACTTCGACGTTCTGAACCTATTGCCCCTGTCGAAGGTGCGTCTCGAGTTCGATGACACCGACGCTCGACCCGGCAGTAACAATTTCGACAATCGCAGCCGCAACAACGACACACGTTCGTCGTGCCGATTCGATCGTGAATTCAATCCAAAAACGAACAAAAACAACGACGATCCGACAACGAGCGAAACCGACGAAGATCAATCGATCGTAGATTCCGAACTTACCGATCGTCGACGTTCCAGCGGTCCCGAAATAACGGAAATAATCGACGAGACAAAAAAATTTGGAAATAATTTCACAGACGAAGAAAAATGTCAGAATCAACCGCGACCCGATTATCCGGAAATCGTTGAGTTCCATCAGAGACGCGACAGTCGTGAATCGTGCGAAAGTTTGACGTCGTTTACGCTGAAAAAATCCGTCGATCGTGAAATCGACGCGAATCAAGATTCGCGAAATTCTTTTTTCAACCCGACCGGATCGGAGATCAGCAGACTCGATAACGCGATCGCGAGTACGTTGAATTTGGAAGCGGAAATCGATCGCGCGAGTGGAAAATATCGTGACGATGATCGTGTGGACAATTGCGAGCCGATATTGGTGACAACGTTGAAGGAAATCGCGACGAGAAATCGTAAGGTCGAGGAGGCGGAAGATTACAAATCCATTTGGATATCGGACAGCGAGGAACCCGAGGAAATGTCGCGAAGGCCACAGATAATCAAGGTCGTTGATAATGAGGTCACGAAGAAACGCGAAAGATGTTCGAACGTCGTGAACAAAGACGCGGTGGCTCGTGAGAGTGACGCACGCGATCGTCGAGATTTCGTGACGGACGTGATGACAGAAAAATCAGAAGCGAGAAAGGACAAATGTCCGGATGTGGACATTGACGGTCCTGTTGAAGAACGTGGGAGTAATGGAGTGGTAAGCATTTGAAAAAAAAAAACTAAGTTAGTCCATTCCTGAAACTCTTCTTCTTCCTTTTTATTATTTATTCATTTCCTTTTTTTTTATTATTGCACCACGTTCCTGATAAGGGGGTCAGATAGACCCTGCCTCTTCAAAATTTCTATAACAAATATGGTTAATACAGTTAAACAAATTTGAAAATTTGAATGCATGCACCATACTCAAACTTTTTACTTTATGATAAAATTATAAAATATTATACTCATGAACGAACCTCAGCAATGATAAAACAATCTCGTGAAAAAAAACTTAGGAAAAGAAAACAACAACAAAAATGTATAACCGAAGCTTTGACTTAAGTTCAAGAGTGTACTTCCCAAGAAACAAAATTTTGCAATCTTATATTTTTTCTTGAATGGCTAACGGTTGAAATTTGGGGTGGGTCGAATAGACCTCCTTTCCAGGAATCGGGTCAACGATTGAATGACTCACAAAATTGGGCTGAATAGTTGATCATTTTTTATTACTGAGTTTTTTTCGTACTTTTTCAAAACTGTAGAGTGTGGAAAAAAAACTAAGCTTCTAGTTTTCTTTTTCAAATTTCAACCCCCTTTTCCAGCTATCGTGGTGAAATTGTGAACGAAATGGGTCACAACCATGTTTTCACAATGTTAAAAAGATTCTCATGCAAAAATAAAATATCGATATATATGTATTATTAACAAAGATTCGACAAACGCAGGAAATACAAAGTTTTCGTGTTTTATTTATATTTCCGAAACCAGATTTGCCACTCTAGGGGTTGATCAGGACAAAGTTACGAAACTACTTTTCCATGGGTAAACTTTTCAGCTACAAAAACCCAAGTTTTCAAAACTACAACTTTCAGGATCCAACGGATGTTATTAGATTCTGTATAAACACATTCTACCACTTTTCACCTCTCGAGATTGCAATTTTCACGGATTCTAAATTCCGAAGTTCAAGATTATCACATGCCCAGATCTCAAGAACTGATCAGTAATGAATCGAGACATTTATTTACGTAAATATGAAATTTCCCAAAATTGACAAAAAGCAAACTCGCAGGAACGATTGCATAGTTTCGATCCCTCTGCCCCTTCCTTTAGATCCCTGACCCCCCCCCTTAATTCGTTGTAACGAGTTTCTCAATTGCAGCCGATCGATGAAAAACCGGACGTGGAAACCGCGCGAACCTTTTTCGAAAACAAAACGTTGAAAGACGAGACATCGAGAAATCGTCGTAACGAGGGAAGATTCGAGCGTATCGTGAAAGAAACTTCGAACATATTGGAAAAAGCTTGCAACGTGGTACGCGGAAGTTTGGGTTTCGAGGCAAGATCGGAAAGTTCGGATTTGGGTTTGGGTTCGGATTGTGGAAGTGACGAGAGACGAAGATCCATCGACGACGGAGTGGACGTCGTCGACGACGCCATTTCCTCCCCAAACGTTCCCGAAAAATCCGTCGACATACGTTCGAAACACGACGATAACGCGATCGTCGAGACCGGACGGAAATCACGAAAGAATCTCACGAGATCACGAAGTTGCGTTGATTCGATCGATTGTCCGGACGACGAAGGTCCGGATTTCGATCACGTGCGTTACAAGATCGTCAAATCGCGTTTGTTTGGAAAAAATATTTTCAACAACGCGATTGACAAGAGAGACGTGAATTACGACGGTCTGATGGAATATTTGAGCGAATATTCGTTCCAGGAATTGTTGCTCGACAACAATGTCGTAATTATCGAACCGGTGCGCGCGGAAAACGTCGAGAGAAAGCCCTCGTCGGTCGGATCGAAAACCCGATCCCATGGGGATTGGAAAATTTCCACGAGTGCGGACGGTCGTGCGATTGAGACGAAAAACTCGGTTATGAACATGGAAAAAATTAATCAACCAACGTCGAAGGTCACGAAGCAATCGTCGCTGAGAAAACATTTTTTCTACCATCCAATCAGGTACGATTGATGAAATTTGTTCGAAACTTATCGGATCATTCGGAATTTTTTCATTGATCGATCAATGGACTATGTTTTAATTATATTTCCTGTTTCTTTTTTTTTCATTGACAGAGTCAACAGAGAACTCATCGATGAGGAATTGCCAGATCCCGATACTGTCAGAAACGTACGTAGAATGTTTGAAAACACTTTGCGTAGCAAAAACGTCGGTAAAAAGATGATCGACAATGATGGCAAGAGCAGAAATTGCGTGAGCATGAAGGATCTCAGTAGCATCGACGAGCAACGTTTGGATGACGTCAATGAGAGAGGATTCGAAAAATCTAGCAGGTACTGAATGATCAGCGAACGTCAAAATGACCTGTTCGATGAGGACTAACGGTTTGATGCGTAGATATGGTTTATGATTTTCATTTCCGAAAGTGTAACCCGTTTGTCATCAATTTTTGGGGTTAGGGTTCAAATGCAGAACGAGCAATGTCCAGAGAGGTAAAAAATCCCGAACGCCCAATGCTTCGAATGAAAATGTCCCGAACGGTTATAGCGCATAATGAAAATGCTTCGCATGGTCAAAACCCGAATGAGATTGTGGCGAACGTACAATATGCCGAACGCCTACCAGTCGGCGGGGTTTTCAACATTTCCCGACTTTACCAGCTTTACCACGCGTAAATTATCAAAGTTAGATACAGGCCGTCGCTGACTTTTTTTATAGGAAATTCAATTCTCTACAACATTGTTTATGTGAACTTTTCGTCTACATAGCGTTTTTTAACCAGCGTTTGGATGGGAAAGTGAAAATGTATTCATTTTCTTCTTATTGTTACCTTCCCATCGAGACGCTGGATAAAGAACGGTATATAGACCAAAAGTTCACATGAACAATGTTGCAGAGAATTCAATTTCCTATAAAAAAGTAAGTGACGACATCTATCTAACTTTGATAATTTACGCATGGGAAAGCTCGAAAGTCAGGAAATGTAGAAAACCGCTTCTCCTGTCAGGCGTTTGGAATATTGTACATTCGCTGAAATCTCATTCGGGATTTTGACGATTCGAAGCAATTTCATTCCGGGTCCGGACCGTTCGGGACGTTGTCATTCGAAACAATGCGCGTTCGGGATTTTAACCTTTCTGGACATTGCTCGTTCTGGATTTCGACCCCAACCCAATTTCTGATTGGTTTAATTGCAAATCGGGTGATCGCATCATGCGCTTTGATGGCAGTCTGACTTTTGCCAAGCCGCTTCACGACCCCAACGTCCTGTGGTCCAGATGGACGCGAAGGCAGTATGGGAACGAGTCGAGCTGGGACAAGTCAAGTTGGAAAGCAGCCTGGCAAGACTCAGACCGTTACGCTGCAATGATACAGAAATAGTTACAAATTTGGTGTGGCGCCTGTTCAAGTCTCGCTAGTCCGGCTCGATCCCGACTTCATCCAAGTCAATCCCACTTAATCCCAGTCTGCCTCGTCGTTGAGCTGGCCAAACTGGGATCGTCTGGGATCATATCGGGATCAAGACTGGCCAAAATTCAACCGCCACCATCCTACAAACTCACTGCCAACTTAGCAATCAAAAACGCCCTTGTGCGAGCCATCCACTACAAACCCGTTACACCTAACGAACAGTTCCAACTAAATCCGTCCTAAACCATTGAAATTCTTTTTGTTCCTACGCCAGATCAAGATGTTCCAGCAGAGCCAAAGATCTGACCAGATTGTTCGAGGGTTTGGACAAGACAGTCCCAAATCAAAGTACCAAGAGCGACGGTGACAGTCCAAAGAGCGAGACTAAAACGAGAATCCTGGCTCAATCGTTCGAAGCCAGAAGTGGCAACACATCGCCTAGCGATGCGATAACGACCACGAACAAGCCATCGAGATACCGTCATCAGAATCATCATCAGACGCATCACCGTCGTCAACGTCAGATAAATTGGGACGCTGGTAGCGTGAGTTCCGGCGTGTCCAGTGACTATCCGGACACGGATCCGGGCAGTGGTGCTCAATGCACGTCGTCCGAGGACGAGGATGCAGATGCGATCGACGATTACGAATCGCAGGAAACCGATCGCGTTTCCGGACATTTCGTGTCCCAAGACGTGTTGAAGAAGATTCGCGAGTGTGGCACATCGGTCACTTACTACGGTGGCAAAGTCGTTAACACGTGCAACGGTCCGCTAATTTCACCGATGAGTTGCAAACTCGCCAAGAGAAACGAACGTGCGTTGATGGGAAACGAGGATTACGTGAAATTTCGTTTGGTTAAGAGCAATTCGTGCGACAGCAGGCTCGAACTTGCGGGTAGAGTGGTTGAAAGACGTTCGCGTCTCGAGGCTCGTGAATTTGCATCCAAAACATCATCGGACAAGATGACGAATCTTCGTGATTCCACCATTGCCGAAACTCCGAGCATAGAGATCACCACGATGGACAACAGGGTCGTTGACCTCGACAAGGATATGGAAAACAATGAAAACAACGAAACAAAGAGAGAACCACCGATCGTCATAGGTTTGGAACCCAAGAAAGACGAAACGAAGAACGTCGATGGTTTCAAAGCGGATTTTAAACTTGGAAAAATCACGGATTCGCGATCCGGTTACGTGAACAGATTTGGAAGTGCATTAACGAGGTGGCAAGTAAACGAGACCAATTGGAAAAAGACTAGTCCGGATTTTGGTAAAATGGAGTTTGAGGAATTCGAGGTACTCGAGGATAGTCTAAATGGTAATTAGAATTAGTCGAGGCGACTAAGTTTTTTCCACGACAAAGTCGAGTTTGCGGAGGGTGGAATAACTGGGTCTGGAGTCGAGGATTGGGGGAGAGGAGAATGCACGTTGAATAGTCAAGAGGTCTCGTTTGAGTGAGACTGAAGAAGGGCCGGGGGATTTTCAAGTCACGAAGCAAGAATCTGGAGACGTCAATCTTGCGTTGCTGGGAGGGCTTGGAATATCATAAATCGTCGGTTGAGAGTTTATATTCAACTTGGAAGCTTTCCAAGGTACCAGACCACAACGAGGTACTAACGTGAAAACGTCGACGTCGATCATTCCAACAGTTGGAGCGATAACGTTTTGCGTCTCAGCGAATGAGTGAACAATTTAATATTAATTTGAAATAAAATTTATCATAGACGGAAAAGAATTAAATAAAATTATAATACAATAATAATAAATATATTAAATAATTTGTTGTGTGGGTGTGATAAAATAATTAGTTGTAAATTGGTTTCTGGAGATTTATCTCGTCATCTTGATGGCCTTTTTCATTTATCTGCCGAATAATTTTTTTTTGCGACAAGAAATTATTGATAAAGTTCAGTTTGTGGAGTTGGACGACCACTTTGTAAGGTCGTATACACCGAATAATGTTACCCGTCTCATGTAAGCTCGTGTGTGTGGGTGAAAGCACTCACAAAGTTATTTCGGGCTTTGGGACTTTAATGCTAGCGACACTGGCCGAGAATTGTGTCTCGACGAGTCCGAGACTTGCTACGAAACATGCTGCAATGAGTTCTCCCCCCCCCCTCCCCCCTTCGCTTCCTCGTCGCCCAAGCCTGCAGTCATTACTGTCGCAAAACGTTGACTCCGCCATTATTTCACAAGGTACCGCGGAATTTGATAGCCGTGCCGGAATTGAACTTGAATAATAAAGTTTTCGCGAATGCGCGGTTAAAAATTGGACGAAGCTATAATTTTGCGTGTGAATTTTAATTGCGAGGCGTTTCGTGAACGTGAATAGAACTATAATTCGATACATCGATAAATATAATCTTACTCATCTATTCGTTCGAGTTCTTATTGTGCGTGATTGTTAAATAATTTGTAAAAAAAATGGTAATGAAATATATTTTTTGTTTTTTTTTCTGTAAAGGTGACGGACGGTATTCAATTACCTTGGCGAATGAAAATTGAATTGAATGAAGATTGAATATCGAATTTTCATCGATCTCAACGACGGCGAGCACACGTGCAAAATATACATCGATGAAAAAAAAAAAAAAAAAAAAATTATAATACTTAATATAATCGATAACATAAATTGATCAAGACGACTGTAATTTAAATAAATGTAAATATACTGGTAAAATTACCAAATTATTATTTCAAATTTCTTATTTAAATGTAAAAAAAAAGAAAAAAATATTATCATGTGGATGTATTATTTTTTATAGCCTATTCCATTCAAACTTCCAACACTTGCGAACGTGGATGTTCTGCATGGACGCGAATAAAAATACATTTTTCATTTTTTCATGAAAATATAAGGAAACCGAGAATGGCAGTCGATGTGAAAAAAATGTAGTAAAATTTATTCAATGTTTCAATGCAACAATTCCAAAACTTTATAACGCACACGGATCGATCTCGTATGACACACAGTTTCTTACCGTGCGAAGTAACTCGCGTTATCAAAGTACAGCCTCGGGTGCGTCCGTAAAACCGGAAAAAAAAATAATTGCGAACGTCGCGGCTGCGATAAAAAAAATCGATTGGTTGACGTGCGCGCGAGTTGGGTGAGCGAGTTGGAACACCCATGCTTTTTGCCACGCGAAATAAGGTGTTTTCGAGCTGGATATGCAGGCGTCGCGAGATGTCAGGGTGTAACTGCTGCAACGAGATAGCCCGGGCGACGCGTGCAATAAATGTTGTTGTTGTTGTTGCAGTGAAGCTGCGCGAACAGCCGGTCCTCACGTGGAAACGTGATCCGCGAAATATACGAGCTACGCGATAAAAGTAAAAAAGTTTATGCAACGAAATCCGTCATCCTGAATGGTGGAACAGGTACAGCAATTCGAAATGTACACTACGGCCCGAAAGTATCAGGAAAGATATCGCGTACGCCTTATTAAAAACTAATCGTGACTTTGAAAGATCGTAGCTCCTTAAAAAATGAAGATACAGATTCTTTTATGGATAACCGTTCGAAAGGTTATTGAATTCTGCGTTGAATGAGCCGTGGTTGAGTTAATTTGTATTACTGAATGTCGAGTTATCTCGCGAGGAAGAAAAAAAAAAGAATTTTCGTTTTTGACAAAATGGTATACTCCTACTTTTACTTTTCATATCGAACCATTGGGAAGGTTATTGAATCCTGTCCTGAATAAGCCCTAGTTGAGTTCATTTGGTTTAGGATACGAAAAAAAAGGAATTTTTGTTTTTGACAAAATTTTGTACTTTTACTTTGAGTTTTGGCCGGAGCTAAGAAATGAAAAAGTTTATGCAACGAAATCCCTCATCCTGGGTGTTGAAATACAGTAATTTGGAACGTACACTACAACCGGGAAGTATGAGGAAACTTATCGCGTACGCCTCACAAAAAACTAGTTGTGACTTTGAAAGATCGTAGCTCCTTCAAAAATAAAGATACAGATTTTTTATGAAGAACCTTTCAAAAGGTTATTAAATTCTGTGTCGAATGAGCCCTGATTGAGTCGATTTGGACTTCTGTATGTCAAATTATCACGCAAGGAAGACAAAAAAAACATTTTGTTTTTGACAGAATTCCGTACGTCGACTTTAACTTTTGGCCGGAACTGAGAAATTTTTTTTCTCAATTCGGCAATTTTCAGAAAGAACCTTCGAGATCTTCGCTGTCGATCCATCGAAAGAAAATCGAAAAATCTTGAGGGGTTCCTAAAATATCAATTTATTTGTATGAGCGTGCAGAATCCATATGACGACAGTCACAGTCGTTCGATTCGAGGATCTTGGCCAACGCTTCGCTTCCCCAACCAGGGCTGAATGTCCGAATTTAATCAACTGGGGCTCATTCATCCCAGGATTTCATAAGCTTTCCAATCATTTCTCTAAAAAAAGTCTGCAGCTTCATTTCTGAAGGAGCTAGGATGTTGCAAAGTCACGACTAGTTTTTGGTAGGCCGCGCGGTAAGTGGTCCGACACTTACTGGCGGTAGTGTAGCACCGGCCACCGGGAAATATGTTATTCATTCCCCGTAGTGTTTTTTTTTCGCGTTCCAAACGTTTATGGTTCTGTGTGGAGATATTTTATTATTATTTTTCTCGGAACGTTGGAAATCGACGTACTGTGAAATATGTACTTGCTCGTGCGGCAAAAACGTAGAAAACAGAAATGTTTTTCATGAAAGTCTCGAGTATGAAACGAACCTCAAAGCTCGTTAATGTAGACAAATATTTTGGAAAAGAGTTTTGTCGTTCTACAATGCGGTCGATTGTCTAGAAAGTGAAGTGAATATAGTTTTATTTTTTTTGTTAACGAATAATAAAAGAATCTGATTTATAGATATTTTATTTTTCACTTTAGTTTTTAATAATCATTTCATTTTAGATTTTGCATTTTGCAGATTGTCTAAATATTCATTTTACAAATCGTCGAACTTTGCATTCTGCAAATAATCTAAATCTTCATTCTACAAATTGTCTAAATCGTCATTTTACAAATCGTTCAATTTTGCATTCTAAAAATTGTCAAATTTCGAATTTCGCACATTGTTCAATGTTCCATGAAAACATTTTTTTTGTTGCATTTTTATGAAACTTCACTGATTTCTCATCTTATCTGAGATGCAAATCGAATAAACTCAATCAACTTACCAGGTACTGTCGTGTTGTGGGAAACGTTGGTCTCTTTCGTGCTCTTAGAGTTTTTCGTATCATTGTGATTGTAATCACGTGATTCTCGGCTGAGAATCGGACTGATGGTCGGGGGAGCAAAGGCTCTGCTCGTGGTCGACAGTCCTCTGTGGTAAATGGTCCTTCTGCACCACGTCATTTCCTGAAACACGTAACGAAACGACGATTGCCATGAATGTACAAGAGACACGATTCGATATTACGTTTCACGAACAATCGGATATCGGTGATAGCTGCGCGAAACTGTGCGCCAGTCGTTGCCAATCTCCGACATCCGTTTGTGGATGCGCCACTGTGCACACGCTTGCACATTGCGCGACAACTCGACTCCGGAACTTTTGCGAAACTATCGAAATTCGATAAACCTTCGACGATCGGAACTCTCGAACCAATAGAAGTGTTAATTAACGCGCAATTAGCGCGACCAGAACGCTTGAGCCAACTTTTGCAAGTTTCTATTTCGTATCTTGGCAAAGATTCGGTGAAGTTCCGCCATGATAATTATTCGTAAATATTTTTTTGTGTAATTTGAAATTTATAAAAAATTACACAAATAAATATTATAGTTTATTTTTTAAAAAAATCATGATAAAATAAACAAAATCGTGGGTTGTATTTTTCACGATTCTTAATTCGTCGATAGAGCAAAGTATAATCGATGTAAATTATTTCCAAAAGAAATAGAAGGAAAAAAAATATATATTTGCTATTATATTGGTAAAGTTAGGACTTTCTCGAACTCGACCCGAAAATTGAATATATAAGTCTTAACAATGTAGCTATAATGAAAAAAAATTAGGTCGTACCGTCAGAGCTTCAACACAAACCAATAAATTATCATTCGACCGAAACAAATTAAAATCATTCGTAAATATTTTTTTGAATGATTTTCTTTTTCTTTTTGGTTTTTCAATTACATTTCTGTGAACATTTTCTTAGCAACCCTCCAACAGAGTCCGCCAGGAATTGAATTTTTTTCGTTAATAATTATTTTTTAACTAACAACGACCTTGTAAAAAAAAAAAATTATTACTCACGCAATATCTATAAAAAATCTGGGAAAGAATCTGCCACGAGCCACTCCAAAATAAACTGTACGACAACGCGACGCACGATTTTTTTGCGAACGGTAATGTAGATATTTTTTCGTTCGACTATATTATCGACCTGGAATTTTTCTATCACGTAGAATGATAACGATGAGTGCATGACTCTAAACGGGTTTATCGACTCGACCTGAACTACAACACGTTACACTCGGTGCGCCCGGATGTATCGGGAAAACAGTATACACGTCACGTCCATCAACGGAACCCAAAGCTCCGCGCTACAAAGCGTATCGCGACCATCCGCGCGTACAATTTCCCCCGCAACCAATCTTCCTCCCGGTTACTTTGAACCAGCCGCTTGTGTTACTTCCTCGTTCGATTTCCCATTGCGAACTTTCGATCTAACATCCTGCGAGCTTTCTCGAATCGAAATTTCCCGAGCCCCCGTTCAACCTGGTTACTCCCAAAAGCCTATATTTTTTTTTGCGGAGTCAGCGACGAGTGTGGAAAGTAACACAAGTCGAAATTATATACGAAGTAGTGACTGCCGGTCTTGCTTTGTCCTATTTCACCGATGCCGTATGAAAAAAAGATTTAACCCACTTACGGTCGGTCGATTTAAAAATCCTTTTTTAGAGAGCAACTACAATGTTACCCGAACGTCCATGCAGAATTTAAACTCTCTATCTATTGTCGTTCCACAGATACAGTAACAATGGTTACAAAAGAATGACATAACTCCAAAATATGACACGAGGAAAAAAATCACTGTAGACACACACACAAAAATCAGGAAACAGAACACATTTAAAGACACACACAATCAACATGGTAGGCACTTCAGAAGTCGACAGGAAATAACAACCTAAGAAATGAACAAGATAATGCTGATAATTCTTGTCACACAATTTTTTTTCCTTCAATTTATATAAAAAAAAAATTTCCGTGTTTCATTCATAGAATAGGAATGTATAATAGGAAAACAAAGGTAGAGAATTTTAAGAAGCTCCAGATCTAGTGGGCGAAACGTGATAAAAAGAAAATAGAAAAAATAAATAAATAATAATAATACATGGTCGTTCGTCGCCGAAGCCTTGTAACCAAAAATAGTTACAAACGTTTACACCGACATTTCACCTTCTTGAGAGTTGATATTTGAAAAATTATTTCTTAGTCGCCTCCTTCACCCTCTGAGACGCATATCTTCCAAATTTCAAGTTTCTAGCTTTAGTGGTTTACGTCACTCGTTGTCTGTCACTCAGTCAGTCACGAAACTTGTTCAGACATATAGATCATACTCTGTCTTCACTCCAAAAATGGCAGACACTGAACAATCAGAGTGTAGGGAGGGTCATGCAGGTTAACACAGACCTTGAGACAATAAAATTGAATAGATTGAAAAGGTCAAACGCGGGGTCCATACGTCATACAGGTTAAGCAGATTGTTGGAGGGTGATTCAAGAAGGTTGTAGGAGGCTTTGCGCGGAGTCACGGAGGTTGAACGCGGAGTACCGGAGGCTATGTCGTCGTAAGCAATGGTTGACTCCCTAATTAAGTTGTTTTCAGGGTAAACAAAGGGTAGGAGGGCTATCATCGTTGGCATCCGCATGCTCAAAGGGTTTGGGGGTCAGGGAGGCTGAAAGAAGGGCATGAATTTCGACTCGGATTGACTTTCTCGTCGGAGTGTCAAGGCAGAAAGCCGAGATTATTCCATGGCAAGCTGAAGGTGATGGACTACATTTCTATCTCGTTCTCTGTCGCTCCGCAGCGAGCGCCTACGGCGCAATATTTCCCTCGCACTCAGAAATGTAGTCCATCAACTCAAACATGCGCGTCCACACCCATGCTCACGTTTTATGTGCCCCGAGGGTTACTGATCGATCCTTCGTGTCGTTTATCACGGATCACGAATCTTCGACACGCCCTGCTGCTGCCCTCCCACAAACAAATTACAACTGATTACGATATTTTGTATCGGAGTACCTTGATAATTCGTGTGATACTCGGAAATGATAAGAAATTTTGAAACCACGAGCTTACGATGTCGCGACAGAGAACGAGATAAAAAGATTTCGTTCTCTGATCTTTTTTTAATGATAAAATGATTTTATTTTATTTTTTCAAAAGTCATACATCGTCGCAGAAAATCGGGAATTTTCATTTTGGGTTCTTAAGTTGAATTGTTTCTTGTCTGTAGATACAATAATTGCGTATTGTCTCGTATTTTCTCCAACTGAATTGAATTAGATTCGATAGGTCAGTCGAACACGTATTTCATCACTCTCCTTCAAGAGGGATATAATTTCGAAATCATATTATCAGTATTTATTTGTTTTTTTTTTGGGTTGAAAGTTTCAAGTTATATCGAAAGCACTTTGGAAACTCCAAGGATTTATATCCTGTCCATAAGTTCGAGACTTTCAACATTCTCCTCCGCATCATCTCGTTTCAAGCGATAATTCAAAACTCGTTACTTCGATCGTCAATTTGTTTCTTTTTCTCTCTCTCTTCCTCTCTCCAACTTTTTCGGATTTGTCTGAACACTCGCACCATCTAGCCCCGAAACATCGTCGATCGTCTAGCATCTGAGCTTGCGAAATTTCATGAAAAATCGACTCACAAGTTTCAGTTAAACTTTCCTGTTCCCAAACATCGAAGCTAACAAAAGTCCAAAAGCTCGTCGAGAGACGCGTCTTGCTGCGACGGTAAAAAAGTTTGTTCCCAAACGACACAAGTCGTTTCTTCGTAACGACATAAGTGGATTAATATGGATGAGTGAAACAAATTTATAAATGCGTTTGCGCACTGAGTCATAATGGAAAAGTTATTGAGTCAGGTCATGTGTGTGTGTGTGTGTGTGTGTGTGTGTGTGTGTGTGTGTGTGTGTGTGTGTGTGTGTGTGTCTTTGCGGTGTGGGTCAGGCATACGAGTGGTTTTTTTCCCGCGGCAGTTGTGATTGATGGTTGACCCTTCGTTTGTGTCTCTCGAGCGGACGGATTGAAGAGCTCTCGGTCATTTGCCCTCCTCCCCCCCCCCCTCCCTCGCCCGGTGGTACTCTTGCACTCTACGTCATAGAACCGACGTCGCGTTTGCCGTCATGTTCCGTTCATCCTGACGGGTAATCAACAGCTTTATTTATACGCCTCGGCGAAACAAGGCGGGAGGGGGGGGGGGGCGTAGTGGTCGACGGCTATGAATTCTTCGCATGCATATTCAAGCCCCAGTTTCTATTATTTTTTCAAATTTTTTTTTCTCATTCTAGCTCCACTTGTACATTCATAAGAAACATTTGTATACCATAGTTCGTTTATATCTTTGTCTCATTCACAAAACAAATTTACATTTGAATTTATGATTGTTTTTTTTTCAATTTATAGTTTTTTGTTTGCTTGTAGGTTTATTATTTTGGTGATGAATTAATGCGAATCGTGTTAATTGATGAGTTTTTGTGATGACAGCTTAGAACTTTTTTCATCCAGGGTCGAAATTTTCGAGGATCTTCTTTTACCTCGGTTACTCTCAAATGTTCACTCTGGTTATTCCCAAATGTCTATTGGTCACCATATGAAGGAATGGCCGTTGCGTTTATTTTTTACTTGCAAACTATTAGCAGAACATTTTTGATAAAATCACTGTGTTCTTCGAAGCTTTAAGGTAGTATCCTACAAACTGTAAGAGTCGAAGCAAGCCTAAGATATACCATCTCCTGGTTGAGGTACGTAGTAATTTGATGTGACAACGTCGCGTGTTATGATGACGATTAGAGAGAGAGAGAGAGAGAGAGAGAGAGGAGATGCGAAACAAACGCGCAACGTTGCCATGTCTACTGGATCACGACCAACTCCTGATATAAACTGCATTTCCCGATGTTTTTTTGCTTATTATTATCATCACAGTCTCCTGATCTCTACTGTCAAGTGCCCAAAATGTTCTCCGAATATTCAACTTGCAGCTTAAGTGTTTTCATTAAAATCTGACGAGGACTTTTTGTATTATATCAAATTGAGCGTGATTTTCCATAAGGCTCCATGTCAAACGTGTGAAAATAAAAGTGTTGATATTTTTTTTCTCGCGCTCCAGAAAGCCATAAAAATTTAACTGAACCTTTATCTTATTAATACCTATAAGTATGCCAAGTTTCGTGAAAATCTGACGAGGAACTCTCTTATGGAGGGTACTACCTTAAGAAATTACTTATAGTTTTTTTAATCAAAGAAAAGTTTCAAAACGAAGGTATGAAAGATAGTTCCGATAGCCCATCTTCAGGATAGACGGATGTGATATAGCGGGCGTCAACATTTGCATGCTCAAAGGATTCGGAGGTCACGGAGGCTGAGAGAAGGGTTGAAAATTCCACTCGGTATGACCTCGAAACTCCAAACGGAGCGAGTGGATATTCTCGCGCCATTGGCATTGTAACTCGATAAGCTCGATCGATCGGATGAGTTTCGACGAAGGACCCAGGAGTGCTTCCGGCATCGTGTTCGCTTGTTGAAAACGAGGGCCCCCGTGAGATTAGCCTGCGGTAGATGGGTGGTTGTTGCCTCGAACCCTCACGGCCTGCGGCTTCACTCGAGATGCTGTTATCCACAGATGCGTGAAAGTCCATGCACGGTTTGCAAAATTCGATCCACCGATAATTAACGCGTAATTGCTGTACGGCGCGAACCCCTCCCGCGGTTGTACATTGGATAATTCCGGAAGAAGGTGTGCCCGTTGCTCGCGGGTCGTATTATCGTCATTGATATCATTGTACGTGTCGATTCGCCGATAACTACGGCAAACGCGGAGTAATAATGGTTTAGCTGACTCACGGAAACCCGGTTCGACGGTGTTTATCATAATTGCGTCCCCCGTGCTCATGCATTTGAATCTCGAGCCAAGTAATTAACGGGGGGACTGCGATACACCCACCCGGTTTTCTCCACACTTGAAAATATATATGTATATATGTATATGTGTGTGTGGGAGTGTGTATGATATCACATGAAATTGAATGAGAGTTGAATAAGAGGCGAAAGTGCGAATGTGAACCACTTGATCGTTTCGATTATGATCTTTGGTGAAAAAATGTTTGCACGCTGACAATACATCTGAGATTCGGATTATCGTATTTTTTAATTGAATTTCCAACAAAAAATAATGATATAATATATAAATAAAAAAACTGGAATATGTATTTGGTATTATGATTAAAAAAGTTACGTGTGAAATGATATTCGAATGACCAACTGTACGATGACATTTAAAATTCTGGCAAATCGGTATGTACGTATGTGTTGTTTTTTAAATATATTCCACTGGTTATAGAATATGATGATGTAGATGATAGAGAATAGTCAATACTATTGAAAAAAAAACTATATATATATATATATATATATATATATATATATATATATATATATTCCTTCAAATTCCAACTTCACAACTTCTGAAATTCCATAAATATTCCAACACCCAAAAAGTCGAATAATGTATATCTATATATTTTTCATGTCAGCGACAATAGTTGATACGATTGGAAGGAAACAAAAGAATCATTCGGATAACCAACAGAACTCGTATGAAAAATACTCACTAACTCTTGACCGATATTGAAGAAAAAAAAAATTGAAACTCATACGAGATTCATTTTTTCAACCTCCGAACGCCATCTTAACATACCCGCTCGGATAATCGCAATGGAATAAAAAAATTAATATTCAACGAAATAGTTCATTTTTCAAATCCATAACCATTCCATTTTTCAAATCCACAAAGAATCCATCGACTCCATGGAATCGAATCACGCCATGCAACATTTTTCCAAAAAAAATTATGACACTACCACAAAGCCTATTTCTCACTGTCTGGTGCGCTCTAAACGTCTATGGAAACGCGAGCGAAACAGGCTCAAGCGATTCTCACGAAAATCGTTGCCATCAGAATTTCCCTCAGACATTTCGTGTTTGTTCTCGAGGCCCCGAGACGGGAAAACCGTCTTCCGCGAATCGCACGAAAAACGCGAGCTTTGGGAAACGCAGAAACAATATACCGTCAAAGCTCGCAAGCTGGGAACGTTGCTCCAAACACGAAAGCTTGCTACCAGCGTGGGAAAGAAATGGCAAAAGAAGAAATAGAAAAAATAAAAGAATGAAAAATCTTATCGCGTGTACGTCGCGACGGAAAAGCTTACCACAGCATAAAGAAAAGCAATAAAAAACGATTTCAAACATCATTCCGGAGACGACTCACGATCGCGACTCACCGCCCTCGCCCCAAGCAGCCAACTGTTACCATCATCTTTCTCATTGTTAATGAATCTCGTTCGGATTCTATGTCCTCGTTAAAATCGCCATTTCGAATGGCTTCACTCACTGTTCTTCGTCTCCATTTTTTTTTCTTTTTTTTTTTAACGACTTCGTCGTCTCGCTCGCGTTTCGAAGATTCCTCTCGCGCTTCCTGAAGATTAATACGAGAACGGAATGCAACAGACGGAAGAACTCAACTTATCGCATCTTTTAATGCTCCCGACGATATCAAAAATATACTTTCCGAATATTCTTCCCGGTAAACTTTTATTAATAGCGTCGTCGGAAGGTTCTCGGGTCGCGTTATTCGAAGTATATTTTGTTTCTTTACACACTTAAAAAAAATTTTTAAGTTTAGTAATTTAACTATTTTTGTAAACTGCTGTTTAATTTTTTTTCGCATAATTTCGATTTGCGATAGATATGAGGACCAGCTTAGACTGTTCGTGTTTTTTTTTTGCGTTTCTGTGTTGATTCGATCAAAATTTTCGCTGAATTTTCGAACAACGTGTCTATGTTCATTATTTTTCAGGTTATGTTTAATTGTGGTACACAATTTTCAAACTCTCTGGTGTAAAAAAATGTATACCTACATTTTTTACAACGAACGGAAAAAACTAAAAATACGACTAAATATAATTTTAAAAAATGTCAATCTATTCTCACAGATCAAAAATTAAAAAAATGTATATTTCCAAAACAAATTACTATTTGTCGAGTGTCAAATGATCGATGATAAAATTTGTCTCAACTCGTGTATTTTCTGTCGTGTTGTGTTGTGTCGATTAAAATTTTTCTGATTCTTTTCTCGAACTTATGTTCAGTGATGTTATAAAATTTTTCATCATTTAATAAAATTTCGTCTGATTCGAAAAAACGTATAAATTTCATAAAATTACCAAAAAATTAATAACACGACTGATTATAATTGAAAAAATGGTCAACATGCGTCAAAGCCGATATTCCGAATTTTTAAAAAAACATTTCTAAGAAACGGGATACGAACGACGTGGTTTCATTTCAAATGGAAATTATCGTCACGAACCCTGCTTATTGCAAAGTTGAGCGTGGGTGGGTCGCGGTTTTCTTTCAATTTTTCTCCATCTCTTTCTCCGTGTCGCGTACGTTTGCTTCTTTCTTTTCTTTGACGAGACCCTGGCCCGCAGTCAAAAGCCCCCGCCCCCCCCCCCCCCCCCCCCCGCCCCAGCCCGCCCGAGGGGCTCACGGATGCGTAACGTTTGCGATAAAATCCAAAGACCCGACTCTGCTCCGGTAGGCTCTGGCTGCAAGCCAGTGAACATCGGCGCGACGTTAATCGCGTTATTTTCGTTTGCAACCAGTATGCGCTCTGTGGGCTTGTCCACCCTGTCAGAAATTCACGTCTCACATCGTGTCACTGGTTCATTTTTATCTTGCGCGTTGCTAACACACGAACATTTTTTCATTCAGTCAAATAAACATGAATGTCTTGCATTTACAAATATTAATGCTGATTGTAAAATACATTAACAAACATTACAAATTAAGGTTTGAAAAAATAATTTTACGTTAATTTCAATTGTCATCAAGGTTTTGCAAATTAACTCCTATCGGAGGGCACAATTCATCGAACAATTCTCAATCGTATAACAACTCAGTCGACTTTGTGTGTTTTTTTTTTTTTTTTGGCTAATATTCACGATATACTTATTTTGTGAATGCCATATTTTGAAAATAGCAAATTACGAATAATAAAAAATTATAATAATTTGTAATAATTCGTTTAAGATAAACATACGTATTTATATGTATGTACATGTGGGTTCGTAATTTTCCTTTATTAGACAGCCATTAACGAACCAAAATGACGCTCAGACACTTCAAAGTGGATGTCCAATGTCCACGGAGTTTGGACAAAATGATTATTCCGTCGAGCAATTTTTTTTTTTACATCACCTTTTTTTCGGGCCTTTTTTTCGGCGAGATACCGTCACAGCCGCGAATCACGTACGGGTCTCTCGCCGCGGGCCAACGCAGGGCCGGAGTGTAATGGCAAGAGGATGAAAGCCAATCTTGGGATCTCGAGAAAATTTAAGGTCGGCGTAAAAAAAAAAAAGAAAAAAATGGTGTCGGACGTCACCGCGTAAACGTTAGAAGCGACGAAACGAAACGAGATTTGCTGCCATTTCGACGCCTAAGATACATATAGCTTTGAAGATCTTTCCGAGGCAACGATGCCGCCCTTGGTGCAAAAAAAATATATACAATCTATATATATACAGAATATAAACTACACAGGGTGAGGCACTATCTCGTGCCACCTCGAATATCTCTGTAATTATCGACGTCACAAAAAAATGTTCCAAACAAAAAATGTACGGTCCGAAGGGGGTCATCAAGTGCAACCATTTTTTTAAATTTCAGTGGAGGCGCTGACCCCCTTCGTACGGTACATTGTTTGCTTAAAATAGTTTTTTCGTCACGTCGATAATTACAGAGATATTCGAGGTGGCACGAGTAAGTGCCTCGCCCTGTATAGGGGATTGGGCATATATAGTTTATGTATGTGCAATCGTCTCTGGATTGAAATCGGTTACTTTGCGCCCGCTTCGCATGCATGGAATAACGCGTTTTCCAGGGGGGTCTAACAAAAAAAAAAATAAATTCCTAATCTTACAGTCGCAAATTATCGCGAACGTTCACACCAACTTATTCTCGTCCAAGTTCAACACGAGTAAAAACTTCCAAGCCTCGGTTCACCCTGGCTACTCCCAAATAACGATATATATATATATATATAATATTTTTTTTGCCGACTCAGTGAGGAGTGTGGAGAGTATCATAAGTTTTAAATTACATGCGAATAATCCTCTGCCTTCACTCCCAAACAGGCGGGAAGCTAACAATTAGAGTGTGGGGAGGGTCATGTAGGTTAACGAAAACCCCGAGGCAATGGAGGTGAATAGGTTGAGAAGGTTGAACGCAGGGTCTGTGCGTCACAAAGGACGATCAGATTGTCGGTAGTTCGAGGAGGTTGTAGGAGGCCGTGCGCGGAGTCAAGGACGTTGAACACGGAGTGACCCGAGTAACGCAAGTAGGTTATCTCTGTGGTGGACGGGAGGGTTGAGCCGGCGTCGGCATCCCCTCGTCAAAGGATAGCGGGGAGGCTTCATCGACTGAAGAGTTTTTATCGATCGCCCCCTTTACGAAATAAAAAAAAAATAAAATAAAATAAAATAAATAAAAAATAAAAACTTCCGCTAGTTCATTTATTCATTTTACTTTGAGCTGTGTGTCGTTCCTCGCCCACGCTTCAAAGATAGAACACTCGTAAAATAAAAGATAAACGAAAAAAAAAAATAAATAAATAAAGAGAGAGGGAGAAAATAAGTTGTAAAAGAGTCCACGGGTTTCAACGTTGACACGGGTGAGTGGCATCATCGACTGGAGAGTTTTCATCGATCGTTGCCTCTCTCCCCGAGCTGTTTAATTCGCGGGGGAGCAACGTGTCGCAGACAGTCTCTAGTCGCAAGGCTAATGGGTCAAGGCTGTCTCCGAGCTCATCGCAATTTTCTTATATTCTCACATCCTAGAAGCAAGGTTTATTTTCCTTTTTTTTTTTTTTTCACGAAGACACCTCTGTCACGACACCCGTCGGCTAGCGCTATATCGAATCGAGACTTTTCGAGATTCGATGAATTATAAAACACCATCGTAATGTCAATGTGGTTGCGATGACATGTTTGCCTTGGGAAAATATTCCGTTTCCCGATCGGTAGATATGGAAATTTAATTGTGCATCTATTTCCGGCCGTGCCAACCGTTGACCGTCGATAATTCGTCAATTATTCGAAAGCTCCGAGTGTCCTACACGCAGAGAATTTTTTTGTGTTACGGTTGGTTATCCTGAGATACTGGAGCAAATTTTTTGGGTAACGGAAATGTCATTGTCACAGATGATACGTTTTGGAAGCTAGTGGTTATTGTTAGGATAACGATGCGTGATTTGTTGACGTGAAAAAATAATTGCGTTAACGGAACGGACAAAGTTTGCTCAAGGGACGTACGACGACTTGCTAACGCAACAAGAAAAATTGTGCGACGACAGAAAATCGTATTTATTATGGCAATGTTTTCGAAGAATCTTTTTTTTTAATGCCAGCAGCAAGATTCGAACATGCGACTTTCCTATTATGAATAAACAGCATTATTAGGTGAGCTGTCGGTTTGTTGGAAGATTTGTTACAAAAAGTCTACATATCTCTATCCACTGATTCGTTTCAGTAACAAACGAGTTATGTTGTACCGACTGAAAATTGGTTACCTCGACAAATCATCAACAACATACATTTTTAGGGTTATATAACAGATATTACCTTACTGGGAAAATTATTCATGTGCTAGGATTATAAAATGCATTTGCAAACGTTACAAATTGACGCTTGAAAAATAATTCTGCGTTAAATTTAATTGGCATCAAAGGTAACTGCGAGTTAACTTCTATGAAAGGGCAGAATTCATCGAAGCAGAATTCATTTTCCAATTATGTAACAAATGCATTTACATTGTGTTTATTGTTTGCGTCTGACATTCAAAATATTCTTATTTTGTGATAATCGAATTTTCATTGAAAAATAACGAAGAACAAACAACAACGCTGGTAACACGAACATTTTCATTCGATCAACAAATGAGAACGTTTTGCATTCACAAATTTAATTGCCGATTGTAAAATGCGTTTACAAACGTTACTAATTAACGTTTGAAAAAATAGTTTTACGTTGAATTCAATTGTCATCAATGGTTTGCAAATTAAATTCTATCAAAGGGCAGAAATCATCGAACGTTTCCCAACAGTGTAACAACTGAATCTACTCTGTGTTTTTGTTTGGGTTCGACATTCACGATATACTCATTCTGTGAATAACAAATTTTGGAAATGGTATGAAACGAACACCAAACATCAAAGCTGGTAACACGACATTTTTCATTCGATCAACAAATGAGAATATGTTTTGCATTCATACCCATTTTATTCGTCTTCCTACTGCAACACGCATCAACCGCCAGCAAAGTAACTTTTGCTGCAATAACGTTTTCACGGTCTACGTTTGATATCTGTCGTCGGGTGTAAACATTTTATCGGGCCCCTCGACCGTGTTATCGTCGTTTTGAAAATTTATTCGCAAGGACGTCGATGGAAATTTTTCGAACAGCCATGGGGATGGCTAAAAGGTCCGCAGAGTCGAATCGTCGTCCAGAGTGGATCACTCTGGCACACAATATCCGATAAACTATTCCCCAACTGGCTATTCCGCTTCGACGCGAGTAAACCGGAGACATCAACTTCAATCCGAACCGTCGACAAACTGAATTCTTCCTTTTTCTTTCTTCGCCATGCTATATACAGCAACACAACTGTATCAAACGTGAGATTTTTCCGTCGAACAATTCAGTCGTTGGCCACTCTCACGACAATCATAGACTTCAATAGTTTCGTTGACTTTATTTTTTTCCAATAAAAAAAAAATTGTATCAAAATATAAATATGAAAAATTTCAAACACTATTTTTCGTTTACGTCACGGTATCGGATTTCTTTGGCGAGCAGTGCAGTCGTTGACTATTCTCCGACAGTTATAGACTGTGCAATATTATCTGACGTGATCAGTTTTTTTCTTTTCGATCTTAAAATATCGTTGGGAAAAATGAATATAAAAAAATTTGGAGAGAGAAATAATAGACAAATTATCCATCGATATGAAAATAGAATATTCGCAATAAATGTTAAAATCGGGCTCAATATTGTTGCAATATTTGAATTCTACCAACCACGAATTATTTTTATATCTCCAAAACCAATATTTATAAAGAAATTATTGTATAACATATAAATAGAAAAATTAGAATATAGATTTGTTATTGAAAACGAAAAAAATTACACGTGAAATAATATTCGAATGGACAACTGGGTGATGACATTTGAAATTGTAGCAATGTATATTCAAATAATTATCTTGAATAATATATAAATATTTAATATATACATATTGTTTTTAAAGTAAATTTCATGAGTTTCATGAAATATATGACAATGTAAATGATAGAGAATAGTCAGATCTGTTGAAAAAAACTACTCAGATCTATTCGAGTTGATATGCATACATTGTGTATACATATATATTTTTTTCTTCAAATTCCAACTTCACAATTGCTGAAATTCCATAAATATTCCAGCACTCGAAACTTTCGATGAAAAGTATCAGCGACAATGGACAATAGTCGATTGTATCGAAAGAAAATGAAGAAACCATTCAAATAATAAACAGAATACGAATTATTGTCATATCTCCGCGACCGATGTCTGCATTGAAATTAATTAAAAGACAAAAGAATTTAAAAATAAAAAATAAAAAAAAATCGATAACGGTGGCGATGGTGATGTCGCATAACCAGAATCAATTGTCAATATGCTTTCGACGTCCCGTCCGTGAAATCAGTTCGATTGACAATAACCGGATCGAGAATAACCAATTTCAAGCACTTTTATAATATGCCAATCGCTGTACCGTCGATCGTTTGTCACACGGGCGAACGCATTTGGGTCAACCGGGGAGGTCGCACAGTTGTCACGGACGATTCTCGACTTTTTGCTTCGAGACACGGCCGTACAGCATCTATCCGGCCGTCTGCTAGTCGCCCAAGTCCATCCGCACGTTTTATCCTCTTTCGCTTGGCCGGGCCGACGATGCCAGAAACCTGCGACCCGATAAACTCGTTCGACGTTTTGCCCGACTTTTTTTTATTTTCATTTTCTTTATAATCTTCAGATTCGTCCTTCGTTCGCTTTCGGTTAGACTCCTCGGTGCGGAACATCCGATGCGATCAGTCGTGATGAAGAAAAAAAAAAATTCGAAGAATAACCATACGGCTCTGAGGTTTGAAAAAATTGGTCGATAATTGGAACGAAATATGTTTTATAATTAGAAAAAAAAAGGTGTTGTGTCTGAATTTTTCGTGAAATATATTTGCTATAGCGTTTGTTATAGTGTTCATTGAAAGTACTAATTAGGAGATACATTCTGAAATTTTTTCAGATTTTTAGCATCGATAGTTTAGATCATTATCAAAAGGTCCTGATACATCATTTGTTGCATTTTGGAAGATCTATTGATAGACACCCCACATAATGGGGTATGTGGGGGAGGAAATGTTCAGTCCACTTTTCATTCTATGCGAAGGGGGTAAAAAAATGTGTTTTTTTCGAAACAATCTTAACATTTTTGTTTCTGGGTCATCAATCTACGTCCGTAGACCAAATTTTATCTTACTATGTATATAATTGAGAGAATAGGAGAGCTGTGACATACAGACAGACAGACGGCCAGGCGGACAGACAGACGGACGTATCGGAACCATACGGACTCCTAAGTCCCAAAACTAAGGAACCCAAAAAGCAATTTAAAAAAAAACGGTATCGAACCTGATAAAAGACTTTGGCCGAACATTTGTCTTGCACAAACATCAATGCGGGTTGACCTCGCTAGCTGTATACACTTTTGTGTGTGTGTGAGTACATATATATATTCAACAATGGCAATCGGGACAATTAAAAATATAATAAAAAACGTCTTGATTATAACGAAAGCCCGCTGGCGACCGACACGTACACTTACCGAGAATCCGGCACGTTGTGATATCAGTCAGGAACGGTCTATTTGTCGATCAAACAATTATAACCGTGACGTTTGCACAATCGACGAGAGTCTCACGAGGGTGCTTTTCGCACTCACGTTTATTCACGTTTCCGACAATTATTATCAAGGATGAGCAATTATCCGTTCGTTCTCAAACATTCTTGACCCATTTATGATCCGGTGCTTTTTCGTTCGTTAAAAAAAATGGTCTCATATCGCGCTCGTTCAGCGCATCGAAAAAAAAATTGTGAACGAAAACGGTTCCTGGGAAATGTCATTGATTGTGTACTCTTCAACGTGAGATACAAACCGATCGTTATTTGTTAATTATCTTATTGTTAGTGGAAATAGAAAGATAAAAATAAAAAAATGCATTGGGGAACCATTCCGGATTTCATTTATACAAAACGTTAAAGTTTTGTATACATGAAAATACTTTTTTTTCACACAATCTTCGTTGCGATAGAAAAGATTTTTCGATTTTTCGATTCCGCTTCAAATATTCCAATGAAATTTTTTATAATTTTCTCGAATACACTAATCTTTTAAATCATTATCGTTTCATTAATCGATTTTTCAAAAAATGAATTTCCAAAATTTTAAGTCGATATTTGTACGAACGTTTCAAATACTTTCTTTGAAATCGTCTTCATTGCAATACAAACATTTTACGATAATGCATTTAAAAACATTAATATCGATAACATGAAAAAAAAAAAAAAAAAAAACGTAAGTGAATATTTTACAAAATTCGAATTCAAACCTTGCAAGATATTTTCCGATTGAAACGTTCGGTCGGTTAGATTGGAGGATCGTCGGTACGATCCTCCGGGGCCGGAAGCTTGGGACGATACACATCGCGAAATCCCACCCGCCGATCTATCACGGTTAGTTATAGCACGGCGGAGCCCGGGCTTTTCCGACCGACTAGAATATTCCCACGGCTCGGCGGATTCGATAGGACATTGGAAATTAGACAGACGTTCGAAATCAAACCCGGGCAACGCTCGGAATCTTGATGCATCACAATTGAGAGAAGGAAATTGAATTCTCAACGACGTTCGGGTACAAAAGTCCCGCTGCTGTTCACCGATGAGGTGGAAAAAATCGCGGAGGGGAGGGGGTGACGCGGCCGGTAGCATGAGACCCGAGTCGAAATTTTTACCCTTCTTCCAGACTTTGTGACCCTCAAATTCTTCGAGCATGAGACGCATCGAAATAGACTACAAATCGCGCGCTCAACCTTCTCAACCTATTGGATTCCATTGTTTCAGGGTATCTGTGAACTGTTGTCAGTCACACTTCGGTAAAAGTACGGTTTAGTCATACTGGGTGAAATTCAACCCAACGATTTTGAACTGATAAGACAATTATTATTCAATACGAAAACAATTACACAATAAAGCAATCTTTAATCAACAGAATGACTTAAACAAAAATTCTGAGCATATTTTAATATTTCTTTACAGTTAAAAATTTTGATCACAGTCCAAATGTAATTTCAAATGTGGTGAAAAAAACTTTAAAAATCAAAATAAAGCAAGAAAAAAACAACTTTTTCCATTAAAAATGTTATAACTTCATTAATTTTTAAGATATTCAGATAATTCAAACAGTTTTTCAACCCCAAATCATGTAATTACTCATAGATATAATCGTTCATGTCTTGAAAACAGTAGATTTATTTTTATTTTACGATATGAAGGTAGCACAAATTTTACCACAAAAATATCTCCAATGTTTCATAAAAAAACCATTATTTATTTATGAAATTTCGATTTTTTAAATTGAATTTGAATTTGGATTTGAATGTCGGTTTTTACCGGGCACTCAGTCAGCATGGACCATTGTACTCGAGCTCCGATTTTTCAAATTACAAAAAAAAAGTACAAACACGAGTTTAAATAATACATTTGTTCTTCGAGTTAACGGAACATAGTTATGTGTATGCACACTAGAAGACCCCCTTCAACTCAAAGAAACCACTTGGTTGGATTTGGGCAGTGTGATTAATGAGGGTAAATCTACATGACCCTTCCTACACTCCGATTGTTCACTTGCTTTCATTTTGGAAGTGAAAGCAGAGTATAATTCGTGTATAATTTCAACGCGTGATACTCTCCACACTCCTCGCTGACTTCGCAGAATGTATATAGGCATTTGGGAGTAACCAGGGTGAACATAGGCTCGGAAATTTCTACTCGGGGAGTGGCACTCTTCTGTGTACGTCCCCCCCCCCCACCCGCCCCCAAGTAACCCTCGCGGGTTGCCGCAGAGTGGAAAATTTTTACGGTCCTCGCCACTTTCGCGCGCGCGACTCATGAACCGCAAGGAGATAAGGAATACAGGCCGAGGGCGTATCTACTTGACTTATACCTACTCCGGCCAAACTCTCGGTTTGCGAGTGGTTGAACATTTTTTTTCTCATTGACTCAACGAGTTAGAACCCTCTCGGCCGGAGTACTGTGAAACCTCGCTCATATGCTTCGGGAAACGAGGCTTTTTAACGTCGGATTAGTGTAAAAAAATAGAGGGAAAGAGAGAAAGAGAAAATATGAATGCCGGAAAATTAGCTTTCTTTTTTTTTCCCAAAGAAGACAAAAGAGTGGCAACGAAAATTTTGTATAACTATGAAAGTGAAGTGTAGTGACAGACAATTGACGTCAAGAAGTACATATGTCATTTTCTGATTGAATATATTTAATCCTTAGCTGGCAAACTGGGGTTAAAAAGACCCCCAGCAAAGTCAAAACTAATTTAAAGGAAATTCATTCTTTATTTTTGAGAATAACTACCTTTTTTGAAACAGCCACAGTCAGGCTATTTATAATCTGAAAGTAGAGTATTTCGGGACCATCCAGTTAAATTTTTAGATTAAAGTAATGAAAATTGGGAAAGTTTCGATTTTTTTTTGCGAATATCACCAATCTGGCGTTTTTTTCAACTTCAACAATTTTTTTGTTCAAATTAGATATTGAATTTCAACAAAATAATGGGGGGTATCTCTTGAAGAGAGAATTAAAGAATATATGAGAATTTTTTCAAGAGAAAAAAATTAATTGGTTACTCGCAGCAAGCTTTTTCGTGCCTCGAGGTCGAAAAGACCCCTGTCAAGTATGTTATACGCCGACAAGTGTGCCAGCTAAGAGTTGATGTATTTAAATTTAAAGAAATCGTTTTAAATCTACTTATTCATTTATCCAATTATTGATTCGTTTTTCATAATAATAACAACTAGAGGATATACAAACCTATGGAAAAAAAATTGAGAGTACTTTTTAGAGACCTTTGGCATTTCAGACTCATTGCAATATTCTTTCAGAGAAAATTTCCAAGGAGATTGGTTGCTTCTTATGGGTTTTGAAAATGTTGTTCAAAAGCAATATCGGATGTACCTATGTTTTTTCATTCATTCATTGGATTACATTGGCTGCTTCCGACAAAGCCCTTCAAAGGTCGATGAGATAAGGGAAGATGTAATACGCTTATCCCAAAAGATTCAGCAACGAAATTTCGACCGCTTTTCCCACAGCATAAATTTACATAATCCTTCGAGTCGGTGGAAACCCATCAGCGTCTGTTAACTTTATCGTTTATCACTCTATTTCAATATGTTTAAAAAAAAAAAACAAAAACATTGTCAACAAGATTATACGATATTTTCATTTTTCACAAGGCTCTATTTTTCCAACATTGAAAATATAATCAGGGACAATTATTTACAACGGATTTGTAATAATTATTTACAAAGGCTACGGATCTCCGAGTAAAAAAATTATATATAGTCTATATATAAACCATATATGGGATTGAGCGTATATAGACAATATATAGACTATATATGCCCAATCCCATATAAAGTTTATATATAATTTTTTTTACTTGGGTCAATAAAAAAAAACCTTTTTCCCTTTAAAGCTTCGATACCCTAAAAGGAATTGAATACAAATTGAAAGCTCATGGCTTGATTAAAATTTTTGGTACTCCGATTAATCCAATACTCGAAAAAAATAAATAAAAATAAATAAATACTTCACGATAACGTATCGAAAAAAAAAAAACTATCAAATCATATCGCGTCCTGTCATTTCGCAATTCCGCGGAAAATCCAGCCGCTATTCTCTCGCGGTTTTTCCGATCCACAAAGCAAAACAGAAACACCAAAGCCGTCGGATATTGAAGTGCAATAATAAAAAAAAAATAATGAAAAAAAATATAGTGTTTTCCAGTAAATTTCGTAAAAAAAATGGTGTACACCTGCGAAATAAAAAAAAAAACCATAACAATAATTCTTCATCTGGCGGTGACTTTTGTTCGACGTTTGCATTCGGTAATGAAAAATGGGTTGTTTTTTTTTTTTTTTTTTTTTTGTTCGTTCGAAATGGAGATTCTCACCCCGGATGTGCATATCTGTCTGACCTATCTTGTTCCACTTTCTCGATGCGATGTTTCCGCAACAACGATCCCGAAAAACCCATAAATAACCCATTGAACATCGACGGCGGTTTCGACTTCTTTTTTTTTTTGTTTTTTTGTTTTCTTCGTCACGTACAGCGAGAGCCATTACGTTATACGGTCGACCCTACGATATCCACTCCCGGGAGTGTGTTTAGTGTCGTGTGTTAGTTGGCACAGAGGATGAAAAGTACACAAGTCCCGGAAGCAGAGTCCTGAAATATCATTCGTCCCCAGATCGTTGTTACGATAGGAAGTTCCTTATTTCGCCCTTATTTTGCCACCTCGACATGGAGCGTAGGCTGGGAGAGGTCTTTGAATGGTTACCGAGTACACGTAACGGCCGCGGTCGTAAACTCGAGGGACGTTGAGGGCTCGCTGGGCTCTTACGGCTTCAACCCTCGAGAGCCTCCACGCACTTTGAGCTTCATACATACGTATGCATATATATATTTATATATATTAGGGTGGTTCTTGTGAAGAAAAGTATCGCTACCCACCTTCCAAATGATTTTAGACCATGAAAGAGAAATTCTCATATTCTTTTCCGATTTTTCAATTTACCCTCTGCATTGCCTGCATCCATTTGAAAGTTTGGTTTTCAAAAAAAAATTTTTTTGAAAACCATTTATTTATTTTTTAACGAATAAGGTCGGGAAAAAAATTCTAAAAAATATATATATTGTAAGAAATTATACCGCAAAAACACCAAAAAATGTTGGCAAAAAATCCGGCAAACATGATCTAAAAAATAAAAATAAAAATTATTTTTATTTTTTTATAATAAGAATGATATTAATTTTTTTACATAATAAAAATGATTTTTATTTTTTTTTTCTAAATTTCGAATAAATCTTTCGAATGTCATTGATAACACCATGCAAATTTCAAGGATGTGTAATCCTTTGGATCGTTGTGAGAAAAAAATCAAAACAATGAAGAATCAATGTATTTTCATCAAATCGATATTTTTTTTTGGGTAGTTTTACGAAAATCAATTGTGAACACAATTTGTTGCACAAAGGTGCACCCCAGAGAGGAATAATGAATTCTAAATAATCAAAAAAATCCAACTATCAATGAATCATTCGACTTTTAGATTTGAAATTCATTGCAAACAATTTTATTCATAAAAATTTCGATGGGTTGTTATACGAGAACTCTCTCGATCGATGACCTATTTTCCACCACCGAAAAAAAATACGTTCGTTGACCGAAAAAAACCAACATTCCTTTATAAAAACTGACTATGAAAAAAAAAAAAAAAAATGTCAAGCACGTAAGCCAGCCGGTGCATGGCCATGGGTACGAACACGAGCCTGTGAAATTGAATCCACGCACACGCTGCTACCTCGTTACATCTCATCTTTCACAGAATTTTCACGATGAGAGAGCCAAAATCTATCGGCATACTTGTCCCCATGGTGCTTTGGCTTTGTGATGGGCCAAATATAATGGGATTGTAACGTGCAAGAATTCTACTGCAGAAGCTTGTTTTTATTTTATTTTTGAAATTTTTTTTTTCGTTCTTATTTCTCTATTCGGTCCATCGGGGAAATGGCAAATTTTTCTTTCAATTTTCGAGACTCTTGGCTCTTGGCCCACGTACCATCGTTTCCGCTTTCGGGGTAACTGGGACGTTCGGGCAAGTACGAGCAATTGCTTCCAAGCTGTGAGGACATAGCGGTAAAGAAGAAGAAAAAAAAGAAAAAGAAAAAAAAAAGAGTCCTCATCGATATTTCACATCGAGCGATCGACGCCGTTTTGGTCGTGGCATCGTCGGTATATCCAGGGGTCGAGGACGTCAGAACCTTCGCAAATGAGTCTCGATATATCCCAGCTGTGCCTCGCTTCTTCATCATTTATTAATTCGACCGCAGGTAAAGCGACGTGAATCACGATCGCGATTATCCCAATAATGTACATATATATACATATACTATACATATACATATATATGGGGTATTCCACGCGCAACGCGACTGATTTCGACCGCGGGTCTCAGAATTTTCCGTACGTCAATATATGGTGTGAACAAAAAATAAAGGCAAGCTGAAAATTTCTGAACAAAGTTTCTCCCGTGTGTGAACTATGTTCAGTAAAAATTTGGATAAAATTCAGTAGACCCTAAGGGCCGAAAAAAAAATAAAAACGTTTTTTTTTTTTTTTCAGTTTTTTTACGGTCATTTTTTTCACATATCGTATAAATATTCCATTTGCTGTATTGAAAAAGAGAGCTTTTTTCCAGTTAAAAAGCACTGGTCCGATTTCAATTTTTCTGTACTGACACTCAAGAGACACACAATTAAAGATTTTATTTTTTTATTTTTCGATCAGAACTCAACAAAAATGCAGACTCAATTGCGGTCCATAACTACATGAAAATGTTTCTGTAAGATAAAAGAAGACCATATATCGATGGATGGAAAATTCTGAGACCCGCGGCCGAAATCAGTCCCGTTTCACATGGAACACCCCATATATACTTTTTCCAACGAGGTCTGATCATCAACGGTTGTCACGTGTCTTTTTTTTTCTCACAACCTCTTTTCCCCATTTTCATATTTCGTCACTCCGATTCTACGTCTCCTGACCATCCCCTACTTCACGAATAATTCATCTTTCCTACCCCCTCGCCCGAAAAAACCAAATTTAAAATGTGAAAAAAAGAGGCCAACATTTTTTATACGAATTATCAGGGACACATCTGAGTTTTTCGTCGCATTATTTCATCGAGTATCCTACTGAATCATTTGTTCCACTGTATTAACAAAATATGAAAAGATTCACAATATGTCTTCAAACGGAAATTTTCCGTTTGAAGACATATTGACATAGACTATATATCAACTATGTATAGACTATATATGCCGAGTTCCATATACAGTTTCTGTAAAAAAAATGTACTCGGAGAAAATTATTATTATTATTATTAGTTTTTATTATATTTTTATAATTATCATTAATTGATTATTATTATTTTTATTTATTTATTTTCGCGTTCAACTTATTTATTTTTGCAATAAAACACTTTTATTGCAGTTAAACGCGAAAATAAATAAATAAAAATAATAATAATAATAATAATGAAATGATAATCTCGTGTATGCATATATCGTTATGAAATTTACAATTATTTCCATAACAAGCTAACTAAATATCACGATTTTTCAACCGTCCAAAATCTCAAAAGCTTGCGCGAATAAAGTTAAATCGAATTTTCATGAATTTCAATTCAAGAGGTTGCACTTTCTTGGCTCTATACACATGTATGCATATATATATACGCGTAACCTGCATCCGCACCCCTTAATGCACAGGTTGACCCACTTGACGACAAAAGTGGAGCAGCCAAGATAGTTTGGTAAGCTCGGGTGAGCGTATAACATTTTCCTTTTCGAACCAGAATGCCCGAATGGTGCGGCAGTGGGCTGCGAGTAATCGTGGAAAACGTTGGAGTGGGAGGGACGGTGGCAGATCGATGCACGTGGCGCCCGACGCAGCCTCCCGCAGTCTGTTGGAAACCCGACTGGACAAGTCGCCACCCCCGGGTACTCTTGGGTCTATTCCTCGCCAACCCCTATTGCACAAACACCCCCCTCCCCCCTTTCCGACACTCACTCACAGGCAATATATACATATCTATTATAACATCGTAAACACTGACCAAGTGGTTTTTCCGCGCCTTCACATCGCCTCGAGCTTGAATAATTCTGTTGTTCCGGATACCACGATCACCCTGCCATGTGATTTACGTCGATCCTTGAAAGACCCCGAACCAACACCCTGCAACCCCTATCCCGAGATATCTTTACAATTATCGGCGTTTTTTTTTGTGCACGAAAAAAAATTATAATAAATTATTTTTCAAATAATTCTTTTTTTTTAACAACAAATATTTTTCAATAATGTTTGTTCGAACGCCAAATTATCTTCGTAATGATGTTTAATAAATTATAATACACTAAAAAATGATAATACATTATTTTTCAAATAGTTTTCTTTTTTTTTAAACAACAAATAATTTTTTGTAATATTTGTTCGAACGCTAAATTATTTTCGTAATGATGTTCAATGAATCTTTACTTTGTAGGATTTTTAAAAAATAATGAATCATTTTTCTTTCAATCATATTTTTTTCAACGCACTAAATAATTTTTTCAATGACATTTCTATGAGGTGTTGAATGTTTTTTTGATCTCGAAATATTGATGAAAAAAAAAGAATTTTGTAACAATTTCTTCATGATTGCTCACGTGTTAAAAAAAATGTAATTCTTCCACAAGTTACGATTCTTCTTTTTCCATTTCTTATCGACCATAAATTCATGGGTTTATAAATTTTCGCCAGAAATTTCCGAGTTTAAAACTTTTTGCGTGGTGAACCGATATTCGACGATTTCGCGGTACTAACGCGGACGAGTTTTCGCGTGAAAAACATGTCACGGAACTTTGAAATTCAATAACGCCATTTTTTTTTTCGCTCAGCCGAACAACTTTTTTTCGGAAAAAATGGGAAATTGATTAGGAAAGTTTTATAATTTTCAGGGAGCCATTGTTCCAAGAGGTTGATAATGAGCTTTGACGGACAAACGTCGGGGAGTTTATGCCTGGATATATCGATTCCAATTCCGAAAAAGCTTAGTACTCCCTTGAAAACATTAGCATCCCACACATGCACGAATTTGATTGTTATAAATAATTATTAATAAATAATTAGGGAGAGTAGCGACGGGAATTCTTTTCCACATGATGAAGCCTAGATCTCTCATCACGTTTCTAAAATTGCGAATTCGAGTTCGAATTGAAGGAACTATCGTAAAAATCGTTTTCAGCAAGTAGAACTATTCAGTTTTTAACGTTTTGATGCTCGAAATAATGGTATTCCATTTTAAAAATCTTGATTCTAAGTTGAAATGAATGGAACTATTGTTGAAACCTATCAGGAACTATGAGAACTATATAGAACTATGAACTTCCGGAAACTCGGCGCGTCCATTAACAGCACGAGTTCGCCCGTTGTTTCCGCGACGGTCTAAAAATTCTACCGCCAGAATTCTTTTTTCTTTTTTTTCATCTTCTTTTCAACCTTGAAGCGATGTCCTGCGAAAACCGGGTATAAATAGCTTCGCCAAATCCGTTCCCGAGTCGTCGGGCACTAGGTAGAGAAGTGAAGACGAAAAAAAAAAGAATGACAACCGAAGAAAAAAATTAAAAATGTCACGAATAAGAAAAATAAAAGTTTAAACTCTAAAAATAAGTCACGGATGAGGTTTTCGAGAACGCGAGTAGGCTTGTTTCTACAACTCGAAGGTCGGCAATAAAAGTTTGGAGAGGCGAAAAATAATGTGAGGATTTAATTGGATATTTTCAGATGAAAACGAGTAATAAAAGTTTCGATGCACCGGAGATGAAAAAAAAAAGAAATGGGAGTATTGGTTTAATTCAGGAAGATTAAAGTAAAATTGGCAATCATTCTTTAATTAAGAAACTTATACAATTGTGAAAAAAATGTAATTCGGAAACATTGAAGTTGAAGTTGAATCGGAAATATTTCTATAATTCAGTATCGTTAGAGTTAAATTCAAAATAATTATTTAATTGAGGGACGTCAAAGTTAAATAACAAAATATTTCTTTAATTCCGAAAGGTTGAAGTAAAATTGTAAACATTTCAATCAATAAAATGTTAAAAAAAAATTTTATTCGTAGCCTCTCGCAAAAGCGTCGTTGCATGCATGCGAAGCGGGCGCAAAGTGACCGATTTCAGTCCACATCTCCACATGCATGAAATGACTGTTTTCAAGGGAACTCGGACATTATTTGTAAAAAAAGTCACTTATAATTATTCGCAAAATAATTTCTCCAATCAAGCATAACTCAGTGTCATTATTTTTTTTTCTGTCAAGCAAACAATAAAACGTACTCAACGTCGTACGTATAAAAACGGATCTGAATAGTAAAAAAAAAAAATAAAAAAAATAATTTTAAAAAAAATTCCGTTGCACAATATCGAGTTTTGAAGGAGCGGTTGATTTTCGACCGCACCCTTTAGCACGAAGCATCAATCGGCTTCGCCACCCCAAGTTTCCGTTGTTCGAGGGGTGCCAATCCCGCTGCCGCCGGACCAATCGTCGAGGGGTGGTAATTAGCACACGTGGGGGTGCCCATCCCCGACGATTAATCCAATATCTCGTTTTGTTTGTTTGTTTGTTTTGTTTTTTTTTTACTCCCACTGTTTCACCCTCCCGCTTCGTTGCGTACGTTCCGCAAGAAAACCAATTTCATTTCGCATCTGTGTCGTCCACAATTGCGATCCAAGTCCACAAACCTTTCACACCGGTCAGCATCTACGGGCGCACGTGACGCGAATAGATGGAATTATTGTAATTCGGTCTCACGAGAGAGTATCTCGACGTGTGTCCCACTGCGTGAATGATAAATTTCGTCGATCGAATATCGTGACACGAAGAACTCGACGTGTGTGTGTGGGTGTGTGTGTGTGTGTGTGTGTGTGTGCGTGTGTGCCGTCGCCAAATGAGCCACTCCTCGATAAAGTCGATCGTGCCGCGATATGATATCCCCCCTCCCTCCTCACCACGCCCTTCTAGACTCTTTCATTATCCGTCGGGCATGTGGCGACGGATTAGCCGAGTCAAGTTCAACCGGTGGTTTCGAACAGGTATCGTTTCATTCAAATGATAATGATTCAAATCAAATGAAAGTGTTGAAGAAAATGTAGAAATATTTTTTTCGAATATTCTTTCACTGATTGTTACGCATCAATATGAAAATGTTCACGTTTAGGGAGTAATAATGAATAATTGAGGTAAATTATTGTTTTAACAACAGTTATTAATAACCATCAATAACGTCAAGAAATTTATTACGATTTTATGCTCATGAAAATACTTAAAATACATTTTTATTGAATAAATGCCGAACTCTGGTTTTCCAGAAGCATCGGAAATGGAGAACGGATTCTTATCGTAACTATTTCAAATCAACACCTGAAGAGTTCTTTTTTTAAATTAAATTTTTTTTTGTGTATGTTTGTTAAGAAAATAAATTGTTTTATTCTTTGCGGTGGATGTTTCTTTTACGCAGTCGATCCGATATTAATTTTTTTTATGATATTCAAGAAGGAACACAATTATTTTTTTTTCTTTTCATTATTATTTGTAATAAATTTGTTATTTTCAAAGTTTTGTCGGAGCTCACATTCACCAAATCAAGTTTGTTATATTTAGTATTACGATTATTTCATTATACTTAATTTTTATGGCAATTGGTAAGCAGATTATATCATCATGATTCAATTTCATTTTGTTTTTTCGAAAACTCGTGAAAGCCCAGTAGCTCGTTCTTCTAATGCGAGTCTGCAATAAAAATACTCGAATGCAAGAAAATAATATGAGAATTTGATAAAAATAAACGAATAGCGAATGATAATTGTCGCAATGCGCCACGGACATAAGCCCAAAAATAAAAAATATCTTCAAGTCAGTGGCATTGAAGTAAAACTGCAACCACTATTACAAATTCACTATCATTAAAGTGAAAATTATAATTATTTCTTCAATGCATAAACGTTAAAATAAAATTGCCAATAAATTGTCATAATTCGGTTTAATTTTTAACAATCACAACAATTTCATTAAGTAGCTGATTATTCGATTCCAATCACAAATGCAGCTTGGTTAATCAATTTTTCCGCCCCCCCTCCCCTTCCTGAATTTTGAGTCACCTTCAATAATAGAAAGCAAATAAATAAAAAAATGGTGCAATTTTGACCGCGAGGCAAAAATTGTGCAGAATGATCGAGCAAAATTTATCGCAAACGCTTTATGGCTAGTTTGTTTATCCATATACGTCCGTCTATGTCACTCATCGTTTTCGTAATGTACCAATGCGTTTTGCTAAATTTATTATTCAGCTTAATGGCGCTTGCACGCTTCATCGCCACAAACATGTAACACACCACAAAGACGGTCAACCGCTCCTTTTCGTGTCTGGAGTTTAACGACCTCTCGCCAGCTCCGCGCGCGTATTTCGCATCGTCCGGTCACAATGGCTCGGGGGTGCTTTGCTTTTCAAGCATAATTACGTGGAAATATAAATTCGAACGATTTTATGGGGTTGCACTTTGAGGAATTATAGACCTGGCAGCGCCGACTCTGCAAGGGACATCAAACTCGCGCCCATTTTAACATCGCGCGGATTCATGCGTCCGATTGAGTGCTCGAGCTTTTAACTTGCCCGAGGCTGAGCTTTCATTCTTCGTTTTACAGAAATGGAAAAAAAAAAAATTCTCGTGCTCACTAACATTGTGATCAATAAAGTCCTTATCAATGCAATTTACTAAAGCCTGTAATTTCAACACTTGATTATTCACTGGGGTTTGAATTTAGATGGTTTGAAACTTTTCAAAAACTTTGTCTGCTTTCGAGCTTATCTTATTATTATCATTTATATTATTATTATTATTGATGTTGTTATTATCATTAGAATTTTCGTATTTAAATGTTTCATTTTTTTCTCATGGATTTTGTGCAAGACTGGAAAATCCGTGAACTTTGTTGAATATTGCGGAATACACTGCAACAATGGTAATTGAATTGGAATTATAATAAAAATGGGTAGCGATCTTTACTATTTTTTTTTTTTTCAAAGTTTCTAGCTGAAGTAATTCTGATGATACAATCGAATGCAAAAACGGTTTAACGTTTTCACACTTTGTTTTGTCAACGCGCATGCGCGAGTTTATCCTCGTTACGGAGCTGAAAAGTGTTATCAATCAATTAATGTCAGCGCGACAGGTCCGAAGCCGTAACACGTGATAGGTTCACACAAATATAGATCATCGGCACACATACAAGCATATATATACTAGGGTGGCCTTTATATCAGCTTTTTTTAAATTTTGGAGCTCCCAGAGGATAATGATGGTTCGAAATACATATTAAAAAATATCCTCAAAATTTGAGGTTCCTATCTCAATCCTCAACCCTGTCGGTTAAAATGGCTGACTTCGGGAAGCTGGCCGCAGAGTTCAAAATCGAGATAGGGAATTTTGAGGATATTTAAAAAAAAAATTCCAACCATACAATCCGTTGAAAGTGTCAAAATAAAATTTAAAAAAGTCAAGATGCGGGCAAACCTAATATATATATATATAGTCGAAAATTTACTAACTTTTGGTAAATATAGCAAAACATTTTTTAATAACAATAACATATATATTTTTTTGTTTTGTTTTCGTGGTGACAACCGGAATTATTATTCGCGGTCAGCCAGACGGAAGCCTCTCCCGCATGGCTGTGTGCCCGAATAGAAATTCCCGTGGCGACGACGAGACCGTCGTTGTGCATACGACTTCACACGCATCGTTAAATAGCAAGCCACTGGCGACAGAAATGAAACAAACGTTCGTAGGAACCTTTCGGCTGGTGCCCGTTGGCGTTCACGGGCGCGGAGGTAAAAAAAAATTGAAAAAAAAAGACGTAACAAATTTCAAGCCAACGAAATTTTGTCGCCTGAGAGTCAACGAACGCCGTGCTACAACGTTCTCGACGTCTCGAATCTAATTTCACCGGCTACGCCTCGAACCCAACACGAAATTCTAAATAAAGTTGGATTTAATAATAATAATAATAATAATAATAATAATAATAATAATAATAATAATAATAATAATAATATATTTATATCGCTCTCACGCTGGTCGTGAGCGTCAGCCCGTAAACGACATAGTTCACGCGGAGACATTGAAAACAGCACAAACGATCCGGAACGACCGGGGCAACACCATCATTTATCGGACCCTGATAACGAGGAAGCCACAGTCGCCGATTAATCGTAACGTCACCTCTCGCACAATCGAGCGTGCGGTCGTGTGACGCGTGGGTAACGAGCTCAACTACATTTTTCAAATTATTCGACGACTAAAAAATTGTTGCATCCACACATTCGAAAAAAAAATGTTGCAACATAATTGTAAAAAAAATTTTTGCAATATAATCGAATTTTAGTTCGACATTTTCGAATAAAACCAACTTGAATTCAATCGGACGAATTGTTTTTGAGATATTAATTCACAAAGTTCGACCATTTTTCCGGCAGTCTACACAGATGTATCCCCTTGAGAAAATACGACGAGTTCGATGTGTCATACCGAGGAAAAAAAGATTAGAAGATGCGAGAGAGTAACTTTAAAAGAACGCTAACAAGGCTCACAGAAAAATACTTCGCATATCGATCACGTGACTGTCATGATTGCAGTAACGATCACATGAGATGATTAAGAGTATTTCAAGATCGACTGATCATTATGTAATCCAAAACTTCGAGGTCTGATCTTAGTTTCCTTAAAAAAATTTACCGTGGTTAAAAATACGCCGTTTGTAATTTTTTCAAAAATATTTATGGTTCTCCTAAAAATATATATATATAAATATATATATATATAAAAATATATATATGTATATTTAAAAAAGACAATAAAACAGGGCAATTTTTGCCACGATTGTTCGTAGCCTGGAATTTATTTCATTGAGATTGGTCGACCCGTTACAAAATTATCCCAAATCGCATTTTCGAAGTGAGCGAAACACGTGCGCCATCTGTCCAATCCATTTGTCCATCATCGTTCTCCACCGTTCGGGTCCCCTCGCGTAATTATTTTTTTTCGTTCCTTTTACGTTTCTTCCCCGATACTCGTTTATTTGGGAATCCTGTCGATGAAAGCACGTGCTCTAATCATCAACGTTGTACATCAGTGAAAGAAAAGTGGAGTTTTTTATCCACGGATGTGGTGCCACGTTGCCACGTCGCAGGGCTTTTATTAAAGTCGGGGTGGAAAAAAAAATGTGGCGGCCAATAAGGTTCGACCGTGAACCTGGTCCACGGAATCAATGAACTGCTGAGAAAAGGAGTGCTGAGGAGACTGCTTTCTCATCTCTGAACCTTCACAAAAACTCAATGGAGCTTCGAGACACTGAAGATTTCCATTGACATGGCTCATTGTATCCCACAAAGATAACATTTATTATTGCCGCAGTTACTCTCAGATACTTATGGAAGATAGAGATAAAACAAATTGTTTTTTTTTCCGTCTTGTAATTTCTATGTCATCTGTTTGTTTGAATATTTTCCGCTTGAAGAATTTTCTTCTTAACGTTCAAATATGCAATAAAATAATCTAAAAAGTTCGACTTTAGACTTGCGGATTTTTTTTTGTCCTAGAATAAATCCCCCCGAAAAACGTTTGTTTAGGCCTCATAAAGCAGGCTCCTGCTTTAAGGATGTATGACACATGTGATAAAGTATAAAGAAAATTTTGACATTTTTACAGGCAGTAGCTTTTTATAATTTCGAAACAACATAAAAAATTTCGAAACGATTGTCTATCACGTTCGGAAGTTATAGCTGTATGAAATTTAACACGTGTTCTTATGGGAAATGAAGCCAGTGAGGCTCTATTATTGACGATAAACGCATATAACTAGAATCAAAAAATTTCTTTAAAAATTTCAGTGTGTAGAATAAAGATCGATGAATGCCCACAAAAAAATTCAGATCGAACGTCCGTCTGGTTCTCGAGAAATGCACGCAAAAGTATAGAAAATTAGTCCACCTCAAAGTTTTTCGGATACAAGATGAAACACGATACAAGATGTAATAACATTCGACGATATTTGATGATTATAAATTTCTCTAGCATTCACAAAGCAGTTACAATCGAGATTTCTCAGATTGGCGTACTTTTGGCTGAGATTGTATCTCTTCATAAATCCTTAAAAAAGGCAAAAAAAAACATGATACAAGATGTAATCACATCTATTTGACGATATTCGATGATTATAAACTTCTCTAGAATTCACAAAGCAGTTACGATCGACATTTCTCAGATTGGCATACTTTTGGTTGAGATTGTATCCGTTCATAAATCCGCAATCCCGGAACTCAATTATTCCAAAATTACACCCTCGGAATGAGCATCAATGGATGCCAACTAGCTACAACCAAAAACACATACGACCATCAAAATTGCCGAATGTTATAGAAATAACAAATTGCAATTTAAAACAAGGAAAAAAAAATTATTCCGAAATATCCGAATCGTAATAATTATTACAAATCTTAATAATAATTACAGCACGATATTATAATCATTATCAATAATTACAGCAATAAATACAGTAATCGAAGGCACAAGTTGAGGAGCTTTACACGAGCGACGTCATCTGTTCGAGTGTGTGTGTGTGTCATTACGCGACACGTGGTTGAATCCTGCTCATCAACCAGTGACGACACTGCCGGAACGCGATTCAACGTCGTGAACACGCGCGTTTTGTGTACCCACTCGACCAACTGATTCATTCGTAAATGCGGTAAATGCACATCGTCACTCAATGATTCATTCGTTCTGCGATGTATCGTGTGACCGTTTATCGCGCGTGTTCGATACCAAAAACATATACGCGATGGGCGCATAACCCATTCCAGCTGTGTCTGCGATTATTGTCAGCAAACAAGTCTCCCGGCATATCGAAGAGTCCCGAAAATATTTCGATAAACTTCGTGTCGGACGACTCGATCGATAAGGCAGAGCGCGACGATCAACGACGATCATCGTCCATGCCAAAATTACCAATTTCACACGGGAAAAATAATTCCGAATCGTCTGGCAAATTTGTCGAATCGAAGACACGTGAAATAAGTGTTTGTTTCGCACAGGACATCCGATAAATGCGTGTCAAATGTTGAAACGACGATTGTGGAAAAGAAAGAAAAAAAAATCAATCGTTATCGAGAGTCAACCAAACGAATTTCGATTTTATGGCCAAGCAATCCGAGCCGGAAAAACGGTAAACAAACGAAGACAGGGAAACAAAACAAAAAAGAAAGAGACGAATATGATAACAGATCGAGAGTGACACGAAGGTTTGCGTGACTTTCGAGTAATGGGAAAGCGTTGTCAAACATGTCGGAGATTACGCTTCTGCGAATTATTCCTAATCAATCGTGCGACTTTGTTTTTCAAAAATATATATCTGTATGTATTTTTGAAATATAACCTTTAAAAATATATATTTATATACTTTTTTATATATACTTTTCTTTGAAAATATAAATATAAATAAATATATAGATACGACAACGTTTAGAACATATATCTCTACTTCATAAGCTCCACAAACGTTTTATCAAAATATCTTTATAAATACATATTCTTCGAAAAAAAATTGTTATAACCGTATTTATAGAAAATTAAATTTCTCATCAAAGAATTCCCTTGGTTTTTTTTCCACATCTGCATGTTTCACGCGGTTTTCCCAAAAGAAAAAACTACAATTTTTTTTTTTTTTAATTGACTTTGATCATGATCCGCCACTTGTTTTTATAATTTTTTTTTTTACCAAAATAAAGCTCCAGACATAATTTTGAACCACCATCCTAATATATATATATATATATATATATATACACAAATATACATGTGACAGATGACGATCGTTCAACGTTTGCTCGGTCGGTAAATTTTCATCTCCGACCAACTGTCATCGAAACTCGTCAAACCGATTGGTTCACGCGCGAAAAAAAAAATCACCCCCTCCCTCTCCCCCGGCCCCCGCTCCTGGCCTTTCGCTCTCAATGAATTACCGCGTCAATAAGATAACAGCAAACAGGAGAGAATAAAAAACAAACGAAAGTCACTTTTTTCGCAATGCGATGCGTTGGGAGAATAGGAAGAGCCGGGCGACGCCGGCACAATAGCCGGTTGGCCGGCACGAGTCAACCGGCGATTTTACGCACAATCTCTCTCCCCCTCTCGCTCTTTCTCTTCCTCTCTATCACTCCCTTTCGTTTCAAATTCATCCAGTTCCCCTCTCACACGATATAAACTCACATGTAAATAAGAATTTCACGAAAAACCATCTCCATCGTCATTCATGTCATAAACATTTACATATGTATACATATATTCAATATACATACATCTTTTGAAATTTATTTATATTCATAACCGTTTGAATCAAAAGACTCATTATGTAAATAAGAATTTCACGAATAACAATCTCGATCGTCATTCATGTGATAAACATTTACATATATATTTTATACATACATTTATTTAGATTTTTTTAGATTTAATTCGTCATCCGTTTGTTCCAATAAAAAAAAAAATAAGAGACTCACATTTCGATGATTGGTGGGTGCCGTGATCGTAGCGACACCGAGGGCCCGGACGATCTCGAGCCTAAGGACGACGAAGGCGCGACACGATACACCAGCGGCCGCCATGTTTCACCGCGTACACGTATACAAGCACTGTGGGGGTCTGTCGCTGCTCCCCCGCCCCCCCAACGGTCGGATGGGATAACCACGCACACACCTGTGCGAAGAGGGAGAACTCACGCGTGCGCGCGCGCGCGCCTGTCTACTGTCTCGCTATTATTCTCCCGCTCGGTGGAGTTCCGTTGGCTACTAAACCACGGAACGTGTCTCGCTGTCTCTCTCCCACGGTTTGTGTCTACGTATGTCTACGTCTGTCTGATGTATGTATCTGTGTCTCTCTCTCTCTCTCTGTGTATATCGTTTTCCCCTTCTCCGACGCCCGCTCGCGGGGACTCGATCCCTCTGCGACCCGGATAAAAGAGGGACCAACGGTCGCTCACGAGCGACTGCCGCAGCGGCGGACGCACGAGCCCCGAGTCTCTCTCGGCCGGTCTCGGCGCCCGGAGCCGCCAACCGCCGAGCGGCGACGCGCCACACGTTCGCGCAACGTGACGCGCGCATCACTCGCCGAATCCGCGGTTATAGCCTCTGCCTCCCCGTTGTGTTGTAACCGTTGGCCCACGGGATTCGTGCGTCCTACCCGTGCAATGCGTTTCGGAGTGTGCGCCGATGTGTTTGAGACGTTCCGCAAAGAAAATAAAAAAAAAAAAACCTTGCGCGAAAAAAATAATGTATGAATAAAAAAAAGAAATTTTTCTCGAGGTGGGATCTTTGCAAGTTTTCCGAGAATCTGAGATTTTGTTTCTAGAATCGATGGAGATTCCATATCGGATGAAACTCATGTTTTGTGAAATTTGATCAGGTTTCGGAAAAACTTATTTTTGAAGAATCTCCAAATTGGAGCAACGGCCGAAAAACAGCATTTTAAGTTTCGATTTCGATTTTAATCAAAGGGCAATAAAAGGTTTTTGAGAAACGGAATGAAAAACTGATATTTTTTTTTGGATGAACTCCGGCAATTTCACGTTTAAAAAAACGTTTTATTCTTTTCTTTTTATCAGCCCAGGTGTGTGAACGAAATATTTGAAATGAATAAAAAACTAAAAAAATTGAAAATACCCAATTGAGAAATAATTGACAGCTGTCGAACTGATGGACGAAAAAAATTGAAAAAAAATTAGGAATTTGTTTATCAGTATGCACTTGACACTCCGTAAACTCCGGTGCTCAAGGTTGATCGATAATGATTCTGGTGCTCAAGGTTGTTCGACAAGAGTGGTAGATCGTTCGAAAGTCGGATAACTATTCGAGGTTATGTTGCCAAATGCGTATAGTTTCACCAGGCTGTAATTGAGAATGATTCGAAATACGTTAATGAATTTCGTGGATGATCGAATGATTTTATTTGACAATTAAAACAGTGACAATTAAAACGTCAAAATTTCGTGCGACCGTAGTCGAGATCCCGGCTCGTCGTCCATCGAGTACGCCGTGTGATAATGCATTTATTTTACATGATTAAATATTATTTATATATTACTTATTCATATTAAAGATAAATATACCAAAATTGTATAGTTTATATAATATTTATTTTGTAAATAATTGAATAAAAATCAATTATTTATTTATATATAATTGAATAATTATATATATTATTCGTTTGGCACGTTCGTCCACAGTCTGCCTCACGAAAAATCTCCGAGTCTGATCGGAGGGACGCTTCTAATTTCGTGGGGCGATAAAATGCAATGATTTTCCGCGAAAACAAAAATGGCTCGTCGATAAATCGTTAATTTGTCTGAATCATTGATATCGTTGAACATGACTATGGCTACGTAAGCTTGCAGTATTTCACGATTCTCCGACAGCGATTCAATAAATCCCCATCGTCATTTGGGGGTGAATCTCGATAAGGCTTTTCTTTTGTATTAAAGTTTCGTCAGGTCGATCAACCGAATGACAGTCCAATATCTATTGTGCTTGGAATAAGGAAATGAAACTAAATGATCGCCGCATTATGAAATAATTGCAGTGACAAGGATTGTTAATGATAATATTTTTGCTTCGAATGTCTGGAAGCGATAACTCATGATGTAAAAGGATTCATTCGTTTGTCATTGAATAATAGCCATCATGGAAAGAGATGGAAAAAAAAATTGTTTGAAAAAATGGTTGAATTTAGTAATAAAAAGTAATTATCTAATTATGATGAACTGTGATAAGATTTATAATGCGATGGATAAATAATATAATGATTCGTACAATTTATGTATCCTTCAAAAGTGTCATCGACCTAAGAATAAATGAAAATTTCATAAAAAATATTGTCCTCATTGTAGCGCAAACGTTTGCCGTGCTAATTGATTTTTCAGACTCGAATTTTATGTGGCAATACATCAGCCTGAATCACATCATGACCGTCACGTGCCGAGTTGATAACACAAACTGTAAACTATTTTCTTTTTTTCAACAGTCTCAAACATCAAAAACCGTTCGGTATCGTTGAAAAAAAAACAAACTCCAAACATTTACAGTTTTCGTTAGCGACTGAGTATGCCTCGCTTGGACTTAATCAATTGCATCAATACAGCACTCAATAATTTAAAGGATACAAAAAAAAAAACCGAAATATGCACGTACTCACTGCGAGACGTCAATTCCACGTGAATCGATTTCCTCCACAGAAAAATTTCCATCGTAAATGATCAACTCGAAAGTGACCGGCATTTCGTCGATTTCTCAACTCTCACTTAACGTCGATTGAAACACGCGTTGTTTCGATAAACGCCAACTTCACTCCCTTTAAATCGTAATCCCAAAAGCAGTCGACGTATTGGACCGTTTCTGCGACAACGATGTTCGATCATGCCGATCCATACCCCAAAACTAACCACGACCCAACCGGTTTCCAAGATCGCAACATATTCCCAACTCGCAACGGAACATCCGTAGACCCGACCGACCCAATGTTTGCCTGGACCGTCGTCACAAGATTCATCCTGACGATTCTCCTGAGAATCGGTTTCGCGATGATACAAGTGGGAAGCGTACCGGTCACGAACGTCAATCTCATACTCCTCCACAACATTCTCGATTTTTCGTGCGTCACTCTGATCTACACGCTGGCCGGTCACGTGATAGCCTACGGCAACGACGTGCACGGTCTGATGGGAGACGATCATTGGATCGGTTGGGAAAAAACGAACAAGGAGGAAGCCATTGTGGGCTGGCAAGCCATCATCGCGACCTCGTCGATCAGCGCGTCCTGCCTGATCGGCAGAACCCACACAGTGGGTTATCTCTTCGTCGGTTTGATGGCCGCCGGTGTGCTTCAACCGATTTTTATTCATTGGGCTTGGACCCCAAACGGTTGGATGGCCCACAACAGTTTGTACGATCGTGCGGTGAGTTTTCGCGATTACGGCGGCTCGGCCGTTGTTCACGCGGTGGGCGGTACAACCGGTTTGATGGGATGTTTGATACTGGGAAGAAGAATACTTCGACTTCGCGATATCGATGACGCCAGTGTATCGGCCGATTCCGCGGGAACTGTCTTTGCCGGTTATCTACTAGTGCTCCTGGGTCTTCAGGTAAAATGATTCCATCGTCCTTGTCCAACGGATTCCTCGACAGAATGGCGGCCGATCTGAACCTCCGGGATGGTTGAGGTCCGCCTTCGATCAGTCTTACTATTCCCAGTTCTGTATTTCCCAATTCCACTTTTCCCAGTATAATTCGCCATTGGTTGGTTCATTTATTTCGTACTTGCTCAAGTGAATGAACCAACCAAACAATCAACGATGAGTTAAGGTAGTATCCTACGAACTGTAGGAGTCAAAGCAAGCCTAAGATATACCATCTCCTGATTGAGGTACGTAGTACTTTGATGTGGCAACGACGCGTGTTATGATGTCGATTAGAGAGAGAGAATATGGGGGACAAACGCGCAACGTTGCCATGTCTGATGGATCACGACGAACTCCTGATATAAACTCCATTTCCCGGTGTTTATCTGCTTATTATTATCATCACAGTCTCCTGATCTCTACTTTTAAGTGTCCAAAACGGTCTCCGAATATTCCACTTGCAGCTCAAGTGTTTCCATTAAAATCTGACGAGGACTTTTTGTATTATATCAAATTGAGCGTCATTCTCTATAAGGCTCCATGTTAAACGTGTGAAAATAAAAGTGTTGATATCTATTTTCTCGCGCTCCGGAAAGCCATAAAATGTCAACTGAACCTTTTTTTTATCAATACCTATAAGTATGCCGAGTTTCATGAAAATCTAACAAGGAACTCTCTCATGGAGGGTACCGCCTTAAACTGGAAAAACTGAGACTGGGAAAAGTAAGAATGGGAAATGTAGAACTGGTAAAAGTAGGACTAATCGAAGACAGTCTTCCGACATTCCAAACCTTCGAGTTTTCCAGAATCCATGTCCGCCGAGTACCTCAGCCAGCCCCACGACAATGGGAATCAACCACACGTCCCTCATAATCACGAACAATCTTGTGGCTGCCTCTGCCTGCACCCTCGTCGTCGTGGGCCTCCATTTTTTCCCAAATCGCGAACCCTTCAATCATTGGACGGTCATGAGATGCGTTCAGGCTTCCGTGGCCGGCACTGTCATGGTTTCCGCCGGTGTCAACGTCTACACACCACTAATGTGCCTCGGTGTTGGATGTTCCGGTGGCATTGTCTTCTATCTAGTGTCACGAATCGTTTTCCAAAGTGCTCTCGAAGATTATTGCAACATCATCGCCACGCACATGACTTGTGGCATTGTCGGTAATATCGTTGCGGCTTTGTTTCGCAATTTCACTTCCTTGGATCGCGACTATCTCACGATGATTCTCGATGTTGGGTGGCAAGTCATTTGTCTGGTCGCTATGGTTACCCTGACAACTATTGCGATGACATTGGCTTTTGGGTTACTCGAGTGTCTCGGTCTGCTGAGAAACAGATCGGAATTTGTCAATCATTTGCGAGCTGTCGTGGCCCTTGACAGAGGACCTTCCAGGTGAGTTTTCACGTTGCTGATGTTGTTCTTTATTTACTAGAATCAGTTCAAAACTTTTTGTTTGTGATTTGGTAGGAACTTTGATTGATTAATTGTCACGTGTTTTTCACGACTATTTATTGATGGCTTTTGATGATTCAGGTCGTTTATGCAACGGCTGTTCTATCCAGACAGCGAGACTTTTTATCTTCAACCAGGAACTGCTTCGGTTCAACGTCAGGGATCCATCGTTAGCCAACGATTCGCTAGATACGAACTTGCATCGAATCGGATTGAACAATCGAATCCCAAAGAACTCGTTGAAGCTGCTCAACGATCGATCGAACCGGAAATAAACGTCTCGAGCTTCGAACCGTCGAATCTGGTGATCGAGACGAGAATAAAGAAACTACGACAGATTCATACGATGAGGTCGATCAGCGTGGATGGGTTTCCTGCAATCGTGGCCGAAGCTATGGGCGACAATCGGCATCTTCACGCTGATGACAGTGCGGACTTGGATCAGCCAAGTCGCCCTGAGTCCAGGATTCAGTGCTCCGGTGATGTGGGTCACGAGTCCAAGGCCCCAGTCGATTCTTTGTCCGATAAATTGGCCATTTTCAACTGTGAAGCATTGACGAATGCGGTTGAAACGATTGTGAAGGAACAACGAGAGCCTTATCGTCTTCACAGAACCGAAAAATTTATGAATTTAAGACTGGAAGCCATTCGCGAACACGATGAGAATGTGGAATTTTTGATCGAACCCAGAATTCGAAGCTTCTCCAGCACGGAATCCGACAGCGAGGACGAAATCACGAATCTTTGCAAATTGACGAACGGATCATCGTGCCAGAATTTAAATAAGACTATTCAGGAAACCGTCGAATGTCCTGATGCTTGATTATGTTTTTTTTCTTTTGGTTTCGATTGGAATGAGGCAAAAAGATAATAATCGTTGCGTACGAACGGAAAAAAAATTTTTGTTTCGCTTTTATTATAACTTATCGGCTATTCGTACAGTTATTACAGTATTTTACAATATACGTGTGATGGTAAGTTGAACAATCAAGGTCTTTCAATAAAGTCGTTCGCGCACGTATGAAAATACGTGCCAAAAAAAAAAAAAAATGTCATTCGAGACCCGCAAACGATTTCCAATCGTTCTCAATCATTTTTTTATTTTTTCAATTTTTTTTTTACATTTCAATTGGCAATTTCGATTCCCTCGCATGCTTGCAAAAAAAAATGGAATTTTCGTTTGCGGATAGTTTCGGCGGTTTTGCGGACGAAAAAAATTCGTTTGTTCGTGATAATATTTATTGTCAGACGATGACGGCATGGACGGCGCCGTCTTCGCTGGGCCCGAAATTTCAAATATCGAATCGAATTTATCCCCCCCCCCCCACCCCTCCCGCCCCTTCCCGCTAAAATCGCGGAAATTTTTTTTGTAATATTCAATGGTCGAACGGTTTTCTCTTCATCACTCGAGATTAAACTCAATATGAGTATTTACAACACTTACGTAATGGCACGTTTGACGACGAGTTTAAACACAAATCGATATTAACTCGTCCTCAACAATTATCAACTTTGTACATGATTTACTATAAACCGTTTTCTTTTTGTTTCTTCAGATTATTTGTTGTTTTTTTTTTGTTCATACTTCGCGACTTCCTTTCACGCAAGATCATCTACTATACAATTTATATAATATACGTAAATTACAACGACGAAAAAAAAAAAATATATTCGTCACGAATTAAACAAATGTACAAACTTAACAAAAAAGACGATGACATAGATCTACTTATGTGACACAGGATTCGGTCGTCGTAATCGCATCTTCGCATCATTCCCAACTCGATAAACTATGCAGGCATGCATACATATATATATATAGAACATTCGCGCGTTATTACATCGGAGAGGATTATTACGTTATCCATGAAAATAACTCGAACGCACGTTTCGTTACTGTACAATGGCGTGTGTTTACGTTTGGTAAACAATTATTTTTTTTTTGTTTCGCACGTATCATTAGTGCCACAAGACTAACCCCGACTATCGTTAATTCGATAACCGATAATCGCGTTAGATTTACGAAAAAAAAAGAAACGAAAGAAAAATAAATAAATAATGTTTAATGTTAAATTTTAGTCGATAATGCTCGTGACTCGATGATAAATTAATTCGTCGTTATTTCGGTAAACGACAAGTTACACAAAAATGTACAAATAGACGGTGTCGAATTTGGCGGTGGGTTCTCGTTACCGATAATAGTATTGTCAAAATATATACACGGAATCATCTTCAGCTTCGTTATCGTAATCATTATAAATCGTCATCATCATCTCGTTACAATGACTCGTTCTCATCGTCAATTACGTTTCAAAACGAGATTGACGTACACTGTTACCCGAAAGTGGCAATTTTTTGCGGGGGGAAAAGAAACAAACCCGCAATCCACCATTGGACGATTTCGTCAGGGCGATGCGACGAATTTACGATAAGGGTGGATCGTGACAAGACTGTTTTTTTTTTTTTTTTTTTTTTTTTGTTTTTTTTTCAAATTTTCACATTTTCTTATCCCGGTCAAAGCTTCCTCGGGTCATTAAATCGAATAAAATTTCGACATGTTCATTTCACAATGAAATATAGATGGAAATTAATATGAAGACAAAATTGCATATCAATAAAATTAATAAATTATTGCGACGATTAATGTGTTATTTATAATATTTTTCATGCTCGATTTTATGATTCGGAATGTACGGTATAAAAAATTCACTGATCTTGCATCGAAGAAAGCTTCGGTTGCAAATTGCAAAAAAAAAAATTGAAAGTAAAAAAAATGACTGAATGAAATATTAAAAAATTAATATTTCAATAATAATTGTTATTGACTGGGTTCATTGGTTTGTATGACGATGAATAGATAGAAAAAAAAACGATTATTCTGAATCGTCACCAATCAATTATTATTTTTATGCAAAAGTTGAACTTTTCATATTTATGGGTAAGACAAAAATGTATTCTTAGAATTTTTTGTTCGATCTTTTGTGTTGTCGATTAAATTGTTCCGCATCCTTGAATTTTGATTTTCATTTAGCGATCCACCTGAATCTCATTGTCGCTTGGAGATAACACCAGTTTACACATTTTTTTCTTTTCTGCGAGAAGCTAATACAAAAAGTGTTATATAGACTCATTTGGGGTTACTGAGATTGAAGATGACACTCAATCATTTTTCCAAACAAGCGTTTTCGATAGCATAGCAAAAAACATGTTTTCGGCCTTTTTTTAAAGTTATTCGACAGGAATCTCGAAAACGATGGATCTACCTCGCCTAAAATGTTTATTGTTTGAAAAGTATGTTTTTTTCCTTCACGAAAATATACTTTTTGTGTCGAACGAGATGGTATTTCTTGAATTACAGTTGAATTACAGCTAAAATTTAAAAAAGTCGATTTTCAGACTTTTTTAAAAATCACACACGTTTATTTACTGTTTTGAGTTGGAAATTTTTTTTTTCTCTAGGTTTTGATGATTGCAAGTAAAATGTTAATTCATTATAATTTCTCAATAACGCTTTTTGGAAAAATGAACGACAGTCATTTTCGGTTTTAGCGATCCCAAATATAGTCTAAAAAATACTTTTTGCACGAGGTTTGATCCTCGTGTAAACTGGTGTAATCGTCGAACGTCGTCTACACGTGTAACAATATTTCCAATGGAAACCCGTGACGCAATTTGGACAGATGCGAGATCCCATAATTGGGCACGTACGGAGTTTGCAAACTCATCGTCGTGGATTCGCAATTTTGGTTCGAACAAACTTTCGCCGATCTTGTCGTTTTATACTTCGCCGTCGAAGTATTTGCCCCGAGGCTCTCGACGAACGTGTCTTCGTCTTATCCGAAGAGTTCTTCCATAAGTCTGCTGTCCTTTCGCAAATTCGACTCGCGATTTTACGACGATAAAACCGTGATTACGAAACTTCGTTTCAATATACTTGCAACAATTATCGCGACGGAATAACTTTGACGGGTCCGTGTAATTTGACGAAACCGCGACCAACAAGTGCCGACGAACGGCTAGAGATGATGAATAGAGCAAATACACTTAATTATGGCACTTAAGTGCTAAACGTATGTAACACACCAACGTTCGCTAATTTTTGTATTTTCTTTCAACGTTTTTTCGTCCTTCGGGTAATTATGCAGTTACGAAGTTTCAAAAAAATTCAACATTGTAATTATGAAATTATCGGAATTACGAAAAATGTTATGATCGCGAAAAAAAAAAATAATTAAATATAAAAATAGAAAAAAATCCGAAAAAACATTTTTTCAAAAAAAATTCTCATCATGATTCTTTCACCTTCCTCATCGCATTTCTTTCAATTTGAAGATTTAAATAATCTAAATATATACTTTACAAGGAAAAAAAAAATCCAAAAAATTATAAAATTTGGAAAAAACCGTGATACTGCATAATTAGCTCTCTTTCCATTTCTCGATCCCAACAGCGAGGCAATAACGACGTTTACGATAAGATGGTTGTCCCGGTCACTGTAAAATCGAGCCGAAACATCAGTTTTCGTTTTTCGTTTCTTTTATTTTTCCCCACAGTGCTAGCGTAGAAATTTATCATTATTTTTAAATATTGTTTTTCAAAAGTAAAAACATTATATTATATATATTATGAAAAAAGGACATTATTACATTTTAATGTTTGTTCGTGTGGTTTTTCGTTTCAGGGAAGAAAGACCTGGTTGAAATTCGGAAGGGCAGTGGCAGTCAAATCGACATGATAAAATTGTCGTTGACGATAATAATTTACGGGGATATGCAGTAGATTCAAAAAAAAATCTACAATGTATATTGGTTCGTTAAAAAAGAAAAACGACAACAACAACAATAACAACAAAATGTAAAAAAATAATCATGGGCCAGCACTTGTGGATGAAACCCTGTTGCGTAAATGATCCGGGACAGCCACCGTAATCTCACAATTTTTTAACGAAATCTCCCATCGCGTCATCGCATCGACGGATGAAATAACGATTCGCGTTAGCAGCCGATCGTTAAATCGATCATCATCGTGAGCTGCTGATCAGTGACTAGTTTATTGGCTGCTCGTCTCGCTCGAGCACGGATTTAGGCCCATTTCGTACCAACGGAGTTATTTGTTTAGGCCCTTTCTACCCTCACTCCCGCTCGCGTTTCTCCTTTCCCTCTTTGTTTTCTTTTCCGCTTTTTTTTGAGAATTTACAGTCCAACGTGGAATGTACGAAATTTACAATTAATTACAGATCCTCCTGAGGCGTACTCACGACTGGCGTAACAGCCGCCTCGGAAGTCGAGTCTGACAGAATGAACGTCGGAACGTTTCATGGATCCGACGTTTGCTAGGTCATCACTGTGTCGGTTAGATCGTCCTTCAACCATTGAGGAATCGTTCTGGATCCTAATCTCTTGAGAAGCTTCACCAAAGCTGTGTTGTGCGACAGGTAATACCTCTGTAACGGGAAGAAGAAAAAAAATTAAAACATTCATTTTTGTTAGCTAGCTGCTTTGGTCGTACTATTTTACAGTCGTACATCACATCATTTTTGGATATCAACGCAAAAGAATTTATATTTGAATATTTTTATTTTTTATGAATATGAATATTCATTTTTGCAAATATTTATATTGATAAAAAATTATAAATGAATGTTTATTTGATATAAAATAGTCAAATATACGTTCTTTTGCGGTGATATCCAAAGATGATGTGATGTACGACTCGGTCGGTAAGACGAGCCAAGATCTAACCGCCGTCGATAAGTAAGCACTCATATTTACCGACGAAATGGTCTTTCGACCTATATTTACGATTTTGGCAAGGCAGTGCCGGATTAAGTCAGAGTGAGGCCTGTGGCAAATGTTATCGAGAGGCTCTTTGTTTGATTTAGGATATAAAATAAATCACAACTTTTACAAACAAAGATTCATCGATTCAGTGTGAGAAAATTTGGAGATAACACTAGTCGTATAAATTGCTCCGACTGGATAACATTCAATGTTAATTGAGGTGACGTTAGCCGAGGGAACATTCAAATATTCCGCGCAAACGCAAAATTAATACACAAAATTGAGGAGAGAGTTGCCTGTTGTTTGAATATTTTTTCTACGATTTTTGGAATTTCGTAACAGTTTAAATTCTTTAGAATAATCTGTTGAAAAATAATATTGAGATTTGAAGAAGCACGAGCAAGGCTATCGAGGCTGCACGAAAAACTTTGAACTCGTTTATCTCGGAACTGCATTTTTGCAACCTAGAGCAAAAATATCTCAGCAACCAATGAACCGATTGACTTCAAATGTAAAACATCTATTGAGACCACATATCGCTATTTTGTAGACTAGGATATTTTTCCTAAGCTGAACAATTACGATTTGTAGAGGAATAAGAATTCAACAAAAAGTCAAGAACTCGACGAAATTTTGAAACAACAATTTAAAAAAAATAAGATCCAAGCTCAGACGATAGCGACTCATATTCCGGACGTGAACATGCTTAATTTTTCATGTTTCAGATCATCAGAATAGCCGCAAACGATGTTCTACAGCGCAACTAGCACCACATTAAGTCTTCAATATTTTGTGACAAAATAATTCCAGCATCATCTAATAGTACATTGATAAACGTATCCTTTCAGTTTCGTTACAAAAAATCCGACATTTTCTTGAAAAAAAAAATTCCCGAAAATCCGCCTGAAAGTGTTCGAATAACAGACAAAACTCTTCTCCCCCAAAAACCAACGAACCACCCTCACCTGCAACAATTTGTACGATTTGTCCTCCATCGGTGGATACTGTCGACCTTTGCTCTTGCCCAGACACTTTGTGCGATCCTCGTTCGTCACCTGACAGAAAAAACCCTTTTTCGGATCGTATCTCAGATGCGTCGAGTAATTGAACGCGGGTGTGATTTTCAAAAATCTTTGCAAATCGTGCAACGTTTCCACGGGATTTTGTCGCAATTGTTCGCCGTCGATTATGTGCAATTGTTGTGGCGCGTAGTACGACAACCAACGTTCCAAATGTTGCGCGTATTTGCCGGGATTGAGACAACGATTGCGCAAATCGCGCAATGGTTTTGGTGCGGTATCGCTGGCCGTTATTACCGCGTGAAACGTGTAATTGTTCGCAACCGGGTCACCGTGTACTCGCGTGTGTTGATACCACGAGTACGCACGTCGGGCCGGTGACAGTAATATCGTTATCAATTTGGCACGTGGCAGAAGCGAATGCGCACGTCTAGGCACGAGTTCACCGTCGAAATAAGTTGCCGATTTTTCGAACAGATAACGTGAACTCTCATTCTTCGAGGCCGGAAAGAAACCCATGTACCTGTCGTGAAAAACAAAAATTAATAATAATAATAATAATAATAATAATAATAATAATAATAATAATAATAATAATAATAATAATAATAATAATAATAATAATAATAATAATAATCCTAGACTAAGGACAATAAGAATAAAATTTGACCCTAGTTTAGTCACCGTATGCGACCTAACAACTCTGGTTACCCAAGAGAAATCCATATTTTCTGTCTAATTATTTTTATACCTCAATCCCGTACGTTTTATGTTATTTCAAACGAATATTATTTATTTCTAAAAGCTTCAAAGGACAGTGTCTATTGTTTTTTCAAATTTCTGCCAATAGTTAGCAAGTAAAAAAACGATGCATGCCGGCAGTTTCCTCAGATGGTGACCAATCTAGGGTCAAAAGGTTTGACATTGTCGTTGTTTTTATTATCTTTTTTTTCTTTAACAGATATTGTTGTGGCTTACCAATCCAAGCCTTTGTAGTAATTCTTTCCGTTGAAGAACTGAATTTCCTCAAAAGTGTCCGGACTCGGTAGATTGCTGCTTATCGCCGGATGAATTGACAAAAATGTGTAGAGAGCTGTTGTGCCAGTTTTTTGGGGACCTATGACCAAAAATCGTGGCAATTGGTCGCACGTCTTGTTTCTCGACCAAATCTTCTGATGTCTCGTGTCGTCACAGGGATTCTGAAAGAATTTCCGTTGATTTCTATTTTGTAAATGGATTGATAAAATCGTTTGTACATTATTTTGGATAAGTCGAACCTATATCAATTGTTGGATTCTTTATTGGAAATTCTGAAGCCACATGAAAAAATGGACCAATATAACACTTGTAGCCATTGCTTTGCGCATTCCGTGTATATTAAACGTTAGTGTACACTTCGTACTTTTTCTTTCTTTTCAAGTGTAGTTTTTGATACTTTCGACATTTTATTTTACAATAAAAAAAACGATTCTTAGGAATATTCGATCGATTGAATCAAACTTATAAAATGCCAAAAAACGTGAATATATTTTTTCAACTCAAAATCGTCATACAAATATTTTTCAAGGCACTAACAAAAATTGCAAGACCGTTTCTACGAGTAAATAAATTATAAAATTTTCATTACGATTAAATCGATTTTCGTGAAATAATAGTCAATTGAACTTACGCCCCAAACGGGATCGGCTTCTTCGGGATACATGTGAAAGTAACGTTCGCCGAGTTGCAAGGGTGGTGCACTGGATAGTCGTAAATTCGTCCAGCACTGAATGAATTTAATGACCGACTCAAACGTGTAGAGAGCGAGACGATCGTTACCGTAATTCGACATGTGCGTCATGAAAATGTTTATCTGCAAATAATCCGAATCAATCGATCAAAAATATAATAATCACAAGTAAATCTAATAAAATCAAACAATTGTCGTTGTTTCTTCATAATTTTTTTTTTTCTTTGGTTCTTCTACGAGAACAAGTACTCACGGGATTATAGACGATCGTCTGAAAGAGTTCACCTCCCTGAATGGATTCGTCCAGCTTCTCTCTGTGGCCGGGATAACGATCAATGAAAATTGTATGAGTGAATAAGCCGCAAGTTTGTCGTGGCAGTACCTGAAAGAACAATTGCGAATAATTATTCCATCTATATTACGTTTCTCAATCACGAACTTTACAAACAAAATGCGGCAACAACGAAAAATGTTTTTTTTTTTTTTTAATTCTTTTCTTTTCATTCTTTCATTTTCTTTTCGTCTCGTTGTTTTGCAATTTTCATTCGAGCGATGGAATTGATGAGAAAAGCAAAGTTTGATGGAACTTCGAACGGTCGATTAGTTGAAACGAGTCGCTCGGAGGAACTCCGATCGCATTGTCATTGAGGAAAGTCGGTTGCATTGTGGCCGGGAAACAATGTAACTGAAGTATTTTAAAAAAACGAAAGAAAAGGACAAAAACGAAAAGGAAACTTCAGACTAATGGCTCAATTTGTTTGTATTTAAAAAATTGGTATTGTATTTTAAAAAAATTGTATTTAAAAAAAATAAAAACAAAAAAAAAAACGAAAAGAAAACCATAGACTGTTGGGTCAATTTGTTATCGGTTATTCGGTGTCTGTACCATAATGTTACGATGAATGAAGCCTCGACGGAGTCGGGCCGGTCTCAGGTGTGGATACTCCTCGGTGCTCGTCACCTTTATGTTCCACACCTTCTTCCAAGCTTCGTAAAGTCCCTCGTGAACCGGATATACTCCCGAATGATGCGGGCTTACGCTGTAACCGCTTATTGTTGGTATACCGTGGTCCTTCGCGAATTGCTTGTTCAGTCCCATGTCCGATTGCAGATGCGTTACATTCTCGTAAAGATGTGGCTGTTGATGATTCCACATGTGGGAAAACCACGTAAATCTGAAAATCATGGTTATTCGATTATTATTAATCCGAATTTTATATATGACTATATATATTTTTTATTTAAAAAACGAAGCACAAAAAAACAACGACAAAGTGCACTGTAAATAAATAAAATAGAGATTCGATGTGGGAAATTGAAAGAAAAAAGTTTTTTGCAAAACAATAACTTCTTGCACTTCGTCGAATCTAATATTCCTCTCTTTTTCGTCATTTATTTCTCTGCTTTAAGGGTGTATGACACATAAAATCCCAGCAAAAAGTACGAAAATCTGAGAAAACTCGATTATAACTGCTTTGTGAATGCTAGAAAAATTCATAATCATCAAATATCGTCGAATAGATGTTATTACATCGTGTGGTGTTTCATCTTGTATCCGAAAAACTTTAAAGTGGACTAATTTTCTATACTTTTGCGTGCATTTCTCGAAAACCAGAAGGACGATCGATCTGATTTTTTTTGTGGACATTTATGAATCTTTATTCTACACACTGATTTTTTTTCTAAATTTTCTTGATGATAGTTCTATATGAGTTTATCGTCAATGATAGCCTTAATGGCCTCATTTCCCATAACAACACATGGTAAATTTCACACAGCTACAACTTCCAAACGGGACAGACGATCTTTTTGTTTTGAAATTTTGCATGTTGTTTCGAAATTATAAAAGCTACTGACTGTAAAAGTTTCCGAATTTTTTTATAAAGAACACAATATATTATTGTACTTCTTCTTCTCATTATCCAAACGTAAATTCTCTCATTCTTTCTTCTCCCTTCCTTAACATTTTCCGTTTCAACAAAAAAAAAAAAAAAATTGACTAGAATATCACGACATCAAACGTCTCGAAGCCGGCTCACCTGCCGACGTTCTCGAGCAGCATATCGTCCCCCAAATTCTCCTCGGACGTTCCGTGATGGAAATATTTCCCGGAAAACCCCAAATTGAACTTGAATCCGGGAACCAAAGCCTGTATCCTCTGTTGGGTGGCGAGCAGAGCGAGCACGTCGTCCTTCTTGAGTCGGGTACCCTTCTCACCCACAAATATGTCATCCACATCCACCAGGATCATCCGGTTGAGGCTGAGACTCAACTGACCGTGAGACAAGTACGAAAGGGAATCCAGAAGTAGAAGCTTGTGCAGCCAGAAACGCAGACCACCGCCGAACAGCACCCTCTGTATTCCGTCGTATCTGCCGTGGTCCTGAAAAAAAAATTAAAGAATTTTTTTTTTAATCGTCATTAGTTTGGAAATTCTCGGGAGATAATATTTTTTATTATTTTTCTAATTTCCTGAAACGTGGAAACATAAAGTATTCGAATATTTTTCCAGATCGAAATTTGTTTAAAGTTATTTACGAAAATAGGGACCATATTGTCGCTGATGTAGTTTTAAATTTCATGGGCTTATAAAAAGAAAAGGAAACACATTCAATGAATTATGTATCGAAAAATGAATAATTAATCATAAGGGCTGAAGGACTCCGGTTGATGGCCCATTGGCAATATGAAATAATAATAATGAATAAATGAATAAAATGAGCACGAATACCAAAAAAATAAAAAAAATAATGAATTGTATTATATTGCCAACAAATGTCTTTTGCTTTACTATAGTCTTTTACTACTACTAATTAATTTTACAAATTTCTTTCGCTTGTTATAAGGATAATCATTTCAATTAGTTTTATAATTTTTATAATTAATTATTAAGCCCCATAGACCTTCTAAAATAATAATTCAATGGATTATTTATCAAAGAATTAATAAAAAGTTTCGGACTAATGGGGACGACATAAATAATATAAGTTCGCACCAAAGTTCTTATTATTCTTCTATCTAAAAATTTAAAAAAAATCCAAAATATTCGAATATTTTATTGAATAAAAGAAATTGCACATACACTAACGCGACTCCTAATATTGTTGTACCGATAATCCAATTTTCAATATCACATGCCATTGAAACAATCGATCAATAAAATTCAATGAATTATTTAGCGTCTAATAAATAGTCGATTAAGGAAGAAAGAAAATAATAAGCGACGATACATTGTTTCAAAAGTCACAGGCCATGAAATAAATAAATCCATAATTCAACGAATTATTCACTTGTGAAGTAAATAATTGATTCAACGATAAAAGTGTGAGAATACCACCGACGACAATAGAAACAATCTGAAAATGTAGATTTTTTGCAACACATTCGGAATGGAAAGTGTGCGCATGTACACCGTCTTCACCCCCCGGCCCGGTCCGCACCCCTTGGAGATCTCTTCCTTTTCATCCCTCGAGAACATCCCACCCAACCCACTACTGCAGCATCCCCTGCCACCCAACCACGGCATCAAGAGAGCTTGTTAGCAGTAAACAATAATAATAATCTCGTTGATAACCTCATTACGTGCTCACAGGTGGGCTATGCGGGTCCGGATGAGCTTCAACCCCCCCCCCCCCCCCTCCCCGCTGAATCGCAACGGTACGACCGATCGTCCCGACGACCCAGCAGGTAATTAAATCAGGAGCCAATCAACCGAGGCTGATTCGATTAATGAGCAATGCCGCGGTTCACTTCGTTCAAACGTTCATAGCCCGAGTGGAAATAACAATTTGCTTCGACACTCCGCGCGAATCGTTCGTTCTGTTATAAACGCGTTAACCGTCATATCTGTCTCTCGTAAAATGGAAAAAAAAAAAACGAAAAAACAAAAAATGAAACGAAACAATGTGAATCAAACACAAAGCCATCGAACACGCTTGAAAAATACCGATGAAATCCTCTCCGGTATACATATGTATATATATATATTTTTTCTAGTCAATCAACTCAACCATTTTTCGTATTGACAACGTCCACAGAGTTTGTTGTCATTGTTGATGTTTTTTTTTATTCTCTTCTTTTCTTTATTGCTGAAGTGATTAGAAATTGTATGAGTTGTATCGTAGCATTTTATAAATTCAGGAATGTGGATAAATTGATAATGAAAAATGTTGATGCGTTGAAGGGTGTAAAAAATTCAATGACTTTGATGCATCCCTGTGAATGAATTTTTTTATGTACAAGTGCAACGTTTGGGTAATGTGGTTTGTAGAAATCGAATGAAGTTATTTTTGGCAGTGGCAAGCTTTTCACCGGTTGAAAAAAAATTTCGGTGCACGATATACCGGGTGTCCCACCTAACTTGACTATCTCGAATATTTTGATTTTATTACCAACGAGGGAATGAAAATGTTGTGGACAACAAGTGGTTGACGTCAGACGGGAAGTGACGTGCCGTGCGTATTTTTTTCCCCTCAAGGTCATGCTTTTTGAGATTTCAAGGTCATTGAAATTAATCAAAATCCATCTGCCTAGATATTTTTTTTCTTATTGTAGCGTGAAAATGGAGGTTTAGAACTGTTTATTGATCCATGGCACCATGATTCACAAAGTTGGGCGGGACAATCTGTATATATAAAATTCTTTTATTTATAAAATAATGATAAATAAAATAAAGCTCGTAAAATTCTTCGGATACTAATGTCACTGCTTATGCATCCTTTTGATACAAGGGCCTCACAATTTTCAAGATTTTGAGGACTAAGAAATTTAAAAAATATTCCTTGAACTTTTTTTTTCTAATTTTTTCGATATTTCGGATTTCTTCAAGTTACTTATCGCTGGTCACAGCCCAACAGTGAGAAAATCGAAAAAATCAATCCGCAAATTTCAATGATGAAGTGAAAAAAAAAAAAAAAAAAAAAAAATCGTATAATCATTCGACTCGCTTCGCAGCTCATTCCGACAAAGTGCCCCGGCACGAATATCACAAATCCACTTGCATTCCCATGCACGAATCATTCGTGAATTCCCATTTCGAGAAATTGGAAAAAAAAACAAACAAAAAAACAAAAAATTCCTCACGACGTCGTCGTCGTGACCGCAACCGCGATAAACAATTTACGAATGAAATCTGTAATATCGAACCTCATAACCGTGGGGCTCGTAAAGTCGTTGGTAGAACGCGGGGGTTGGTCTCGGTCGCATTTGCGGAGATTGTGCTCTCTCGCGCGTCGAATTCACCGCGTCGCTGGCTTTGGGTCGTACTCGAGATTTCTCAACAGCCTTGCAATGTGGGCTTTTAGTACGCGGCACACCGAAGCTACATCGACCTTTTCCTCTTCACCCTTTCCCTCACCCCGCCTACCTCCTTCCCGCACCGATATAACACGCTACAGGATCATGTCGTTTCGCCCAAGAACGTCGAGGATCGTGCGTTCCGAGCTTTTCGTTTTATCCCGGAATCTCGCAATTGCGAAATTCCTTGGCGAATGTAAACACGAATGTCGGTAACATAGCTTTGGGAATTGTTTTAGGTTTTCGAACAATGGAGCAAGTGGGCGCATATATGGATGTTAACCTCTCGGAGCAAACAATGTGAACGAGCTTGGCTCGTTTTTTTTTTTTTTTTTCACGGGCCGTATCACGGAGATAAATTTTTGACTTTACGATGCCCTCACCCTAAGTCCCTGAGTCACTACTTTATTTTTTTTAAATTTCAGTAGCGACGCCTGAAATCGGTCACTTTGCACTTTGTTTTTCCGGGGGGTCGGACGAAAAAAGTATTTTTCACAGCTTATTGAAAAATACTTTGTGAAGGAAAATGATGTTTGTTACGACCAACTATCGTCGACAATCTCGGTGACTTTAGTCGAGTTTTGTTTTCATCAGAGATTATATTTACACGCGTAAAAAAAAAATTAAATACGTTGGAAGTAAAGAATGCTATGATTTTTTTCTGCCAACGACTCGAAAGATTGCGAAATTCTAGACATAACTGCCTGCGTTTGATAATATTCCCATGATCAAGTACTGAGATGTCATGTGAAAATCATTGAAAAAAAAAAATTGTACTTCTTCGAAATTTTCTTGCTCGACTTTAACTCGCTGCCGAATTTGGAAAAAAATTTTCACCGATACAACATTCTGTATGGGGAACCTTCGGAATCTTACCTTCATTTTGAGCCCGAAAAACATAAAAAATCTCCACGGATTCTTTAGTAATTAATAAAACTTGGTGACAATTTGTTACAGGATTACTAAATACTTATAAGATTTATCAACAATCTAAAAATCTTGGAATAATTGTCCGAAATAGTGTTATATTATTAGTTGATGATTGAAAATCGCACAATCATACACGTCCCTTTACTACCATTCGTGCTGCTATGCTGTAGTCCAGAAAATGAACTTTTGCTGCAATCACGCAGACATTTCTCTCCATGTAGCCATTTCGATATGGCTAATCGCGAATAACCGTCGTCTACACATCGAACAATTTTTTTTTTTCAAATTATTTTTCATAATTCCAAAAAAAAAAAAAACAAATTTGGTTACACAACTTTATGTAATTGAAGCACCATCGTTGGATAATTATTTAATTATCATACATGCACAATTGCCAAAAAAAAATGTAATAAACAATAATAATGAAGAAGGATGTCTTTGATCTGTGAGAATGACAGTGCGCCCATCGACGTTGAACGCAAAGGCCGTCAAAGCTCGGAGTTTTCCAATAATCTCGAAGCTCACCCGCTGGGCCCCGGCAATATCGTTTCGACCACGCGAATTCACATTTACGACGGAACAATGACGTCAAAGTGAATTAACCGCTCGACCGTACTCGGGCGGGGGTTTTCGTATTCGCAGTTATGGAAATACGTGAAAATCGAGATGAAAGAGAGAATGAAAAAAAAAAAAAAAAAGAAAAAAAAACTCAAACGACAAAGTGAACTACGTAAAATTCAACGAATATTACGATGTCGATATGAGTTCACGATTTTCCTATTGCGAGTGAAAAAAAAAAAAGAAAAAAGTTTATCGTCGCATGATCGAGACTCGAGTGACGTTATAACGACGTTCACGTGGTTGTGGGGCGATGTCGTTCAAAGCTCGAGATGCCGGTTTCATCGTCGAGAGAAGGAGTTTTTATATCAAGCTTTGCCAAAGGAATTATAATGGCCGCAATATATATTTTTATATAATATGGATGAGTAAAAACGCCAATTATCGGATAAGTTCGAGCTTTACCATCTGGGATCTTTATGATACTTACGCAGCTTGAAGTACATGTTAAGCAACAAATTCCCAATTTTTTTCAGATTTTTTTGTCAATTATTTTGGCAACTGTCAAATTAGATATTTTTCATTTTTTTTTATTTCGATTTTTTTTTTCAAGTATTTTTTTCAATACCTTACGCTGATAAAAAAATATGTCTAAGATATGTTATCGACGTGGAATTGACTCGGCTTTTCGAAAAAAAATTCAGTTCTTCATTTCCACCCTCGAGAATGCATTGAATTCGAGTTTGAAACTGAAAAAGATTTTTTCTCGGCCGTTGCCCGAAATTTACAAATTTTATTAACAGATTTTTTTGGAAAGCTGAGAAAATTTCCTCGACAATGACCTCATGGTAATTGTTCGTCGTGGAACGAATCGAAGAATATCCCTTCGAATGACCCTTCGAAAAAAAAATCAAGCGACGATAGCGCGGCCAACGTGAAAAAAAGAAGAAAAAAAACCGCGCGTAGCAAAATCGATACGCAGGGCAAAAAAAAAAAGAAATGGGTGGGGATAGATTGGGGGACCGGGAAAGGCAAGTGAATAATTGATTCCGAGCGGCATCGATGAAACGCTCCGGTGCATCGTGTAACCGTGGTTACCCTTGATCTCTTTTGCTTTCGCCGGCGTTCTCTATCGCGACCGCGCTCGCGTTTCTTTCGTTTTCGTTCGGCTTTTGCCGCAGCGACATTCGGGTTACACGAACATTGGCCTTGTTTAACGAACGCCACGGAGTAATTAGATGTACAAACACGGTGACTCAATGACTCGCCGGTTATAAAAGAAATTCATGAAAGAAATTCATAAAATTGGTAAAAAATTATAGCAAGAATCGTTTGAATAAGAATCATCAACTCATGACTTTATTTTCTACCTTTGTATAATTCGTATTATTTTATAATTAACCGTAGAGCTCGTGACTGGGGTCTGAACGCGCCCTACGCTTTTCTCGATCATATAACCGATACTTTGCTGGTAAACAGACTTTCTCATACATGGATTCCTTCGTTTTTTTGTAAGGAAGAGAATAGCGTACGAAAAAATCTGATTTCATTATCATTGAGCTGATGAAAATCCCATTTGAAGACTAAGAAACGGAAGAAATCAACCAAAAGCTCATTTTCACCTCAAGGTTTTCGTGGGGTGCATTCGGACCCCAGTCATAAGCTCTAGCCTTAATTATAAAATAATACGAATTACCCGTTTTCTTTTTTTTTTTCACTATAACTTTGTATTTAAAATACAGTTTGTGTCATTTCTAAGTTTCCAACTGTAGCGTCAATTTATTAACAAACATGAATATTTTTGTACGCTAATTGAAAAAACAAAATGAATAACAAAATTGATAATTTCGAGTGAAATGTTCATTGTAAGATAACAAGTACAACAACACATCTTTGGAGCAATGCACGGGTGAAAGGCCGGATGGCCAAAAAAAAAAAAAAAAAAAATGGAGAACGTCGTCTCGTGGTAATGCCATAAAGAATGCGAGTGTCGTAATAAGGCAACTCGAGGTCGAGACATTTTTCCGTAATTAAAATGTGGTAAAAATTTTAACTCGTTGAATAAATGAATGATAAGGTTAAATAAAACTGTCTTCTTATCAACATAATAATTTTCGTGCTATCTTTAACGGACACATTTTCAAAAGTTATCAATCAGTTTTACTATTTCAGGTGAAGCATTTGAAAAATAAAAAATTATTCCCCCAGACCTGCATCATCCCGACACAAATTCGTAATATATTACGCTTTTGGATATTTTTTTTCAATCGCTTTGTTGAAAAAATAATAGAATCGGAATAAATGAGTCAGCACGACAGAGATAAAGTTTGTGCGGATCACGACTAACGAATTTTTTTATATTTTCGTGTGAAAATTTTGTAGAACGGTGTTAAGATAATCGTCTGGCTACGAAAAAAGAAAAAGAAAGAAAACGACAAAAAAAAAGCAATAAAAAAAATAATACCTGTATGACGGTGGCGAGAGGACTCTTGTTCGTTGGATAATCGAGACTGTCTCGGTGCGCCCACGCGAGGGGCTCGTACGTGCTGTGGTTCGCTTGAAAAATGGTCCAGTCGCCACCGGGCAATGGTCCCCATGCTGTTTCCCCGGATCTGGTCAGTCTGAGGATGGGCGAAGCCGCGTTCAGCTGTGCGTCCTGCGGTCGGAAAAGATAAAAATTAAAATAGAACAAAAATTAAAAAAAAAAGGAAACAAATAATAATAATCGTTATAAGCGAAAAAAAAAATGTAAAGAACACGATTACAACAGCGAGTAACCGTGGTCCAATCTCATTTGTCTCTCTTTCGCGTGATAAATGCATTTTTACAAAGTACGTGAAAATTGCATTGTCATAATCTTTTTCGGGGATTTTTACCTTTAGCCGTAGATTCGTGTGTATGAAGAGAGGAAATCCTTTGAGCTGAGCACCGACGAGACTCTCCTCACCCGGTGGCGCAAAACCGACTATCCCGACCGAATATTCGCGACAATATTTGTCGAGAAGCTCACGATTCCACTTGTCCATCTGCAAATACTTGTTCAAATTTTCGAACACGAGAACCCCGTAACGACCCTTGTCCAGATTCGTCAGTACGGGCAAACTTTTTCCCGCCACCTCGACTTTGTACCTGCGAATTAGAATTTTCACGAATAATTAATTGCGACGTCAATAGATTTTTTTTTTACGAATTTATTTCAACCGCGCATTATAATTTTACGTATAATTAATTCCAACGTCGACAATTAGTTTTTTTTTCACGAATTCAGTTCAACCTACGAATTATAATTTTACGTATAATTAATTTGGACGTGGATAATAATTTTTTCATTCACGAATTCAGTTCAATGTGATTTGATCGAATGGAATTCGTGAATCGACGTAGGAAATTTTTCATGTCCCAAAACTTCGATCGTAATTTGATTGTTTCATTATTTAATATTATTTCATTTTCATAAGAATTTGTATTATTTATTTTTTATTTTCGATCATTCGAAGCTGTTGGATCGATTCGGTGGGAGATATGAATATAGTATGATTTTGTCTGATGTTGGGTTTTTAAACGTCGAGTATCCCAAGTGTCAGTGTGTTGCAGAGGTAAGTCAATTTTGCGGTTTCGAATGTAATGTTGCAAATAAACTTTAAGTATGACTTTCGTATTTCACGACCCGATGTGAAATTTACATCGGCGAAGACAATGGAACAATGGAACGATGCGTTGTATCGACTTCCTCGGTCATGATTCAATTATCGTTTATTCTTCCTTTTGTTTCGAACTTACATCTTCATTCAAGTATTTCGGTGCATGATATATAATATAAAAACGTATAATATGCATATAACAAAAATATAAACATAATAATACAAATACATAAAGTTTAAAAATAAATAAAAATAATTTTAATTCATTTTACATCATCATGGCGAAAAAAATAAGTTATTATGTATTAATATTACAATGTAGTAAGAGCTCTATGGGAAAATTCATAACGCATCGAATATGAAAAGAAGAACTCAATCGATGAAGGCAAATTCGGAAAAATTAATTTATTGGTTTCCAAAAATTAGCGCATATCAAGGCGCATTTGAAATTTCATCGTTTTCCATTATACATTGCAATATAGTTTGTATATTATCCGTTGCACCGACTCCACTCGTCGAATTAAACTCAATATGCAACTTAATCTGTACCAATTATCCAACGTAATCGAAATTTCGACGGCAAATTAATAATCGGTAATTTGAACGAATGAAAAAAAAAATACATAAAAACGATTAATTGTCCAATTAGCAAAAATTGGTGCACATCGAAGTTTATTTTTTACCCACTCAACTTCGATCCTGCATCAACCCCTAATTTTTTCGCTCAATAACGACGATAATAAAGTTTATTACATTGAAGTACTCGACCAACTTTTTTACTACGGACTTTCCGCAGCTTCGTTTGCTCGGATCCCGAAATTTCTTACAATATTATGCATAACAGAAACATGAATATCAAAATTGTCAAACTCGTGGTTTTTCGTTAGCGATTATGAAAATGATTGATGATTTATTTGAGGCAAAAAAAAAAAAATCAAAATAAAAAATAAAGTAAACCCATATCCGTTCGGTCGATTTTGAATTTTTTTTTCAGTCATCATCTTATTACTATACGACAAAAACTTCCATGCAAAGTTTTAGCTGTCTATCTATTGCCGTTCTAGAGATACTCTGATGGATGGATGAGTGAGTGAGCAAGTCTGTGGTAATTGACTTTTACACATACAAACAGATATATGTAAGATATATAGATATATTGAAGATACAAAGTCACGAGTATTGTACCATTCAAATAACCAAAAAAAAGAAAAACAAATAAATCGAAAATCATGTCGAAAATGACAAGATAAAGGCTTAAAGTAACTCTGTTATTACAAACGCCTTTGAAAAACGTACGGATGGGTGGATATAGAAAACTGAAGCTTACGCGGCATTTTGTCATTGGATTTCGTGTTCCGTCTGCTCAATCTGCCGAATATTCAATATCACGTCATTCCACGCTACATATTGACGTAGTACATCTGTATATATTCATCTTGACGCAATTTTCCACGCTACTGCCCGCGTGCAAATCTACACACACACACACACACACACATACACACGCGCACACACACACACAAACTCAGGCATATTTATGTGTGCGTGTGTTCGAGGGCGGTACACGCTCAGGCTTCATTCGTTAATGGCGCGTCCATCAAATGCCGCGAAGACACAGCCACCGGTCGAAGTTAATTAAGTAATCAAGAGCGGAGTGCTCACCGTGGGGACCCTCCCTCCACGTTGCATTCGAATTCACCAGCCACGCTATATACATATATATATTTATAAGGGTGGTCCTTAATCGGGGTGTTGACGAATTTCTACAAGTGCACCCCCCCGATAGGTTTGAAATAAGTAAATAAATATATGTGCGAAACCCCAGCACTGAAGTCCAATGAGAAGACGTCCCTCTAAGCTCATTATGTTTCCCATTTGAATAACATGGGATTTTCAGACTAATTCAGTAATTATTTTTTCGAGTTGTCCCTAAGACACGCAAAAAATTCTTTATTCACGAAAATCTATTGTCAATGGGTATAACTATTCGTACATTTTTTTACAAGACATAATCTCAAATAAATTGCGATTTGTGTTAAAATCGTTTATCAGGTGTTATTATCGTTCATCTGTTCGCCGTTGTCGATAATATACAGGTGAGGTCTTGCAAAAAAATGTACGAGTAGTGATACCCATTAACAATAGATTTATGTGAATAAAAAAATTTTCGCGTGCTCAGGGACAACTCAAAAAAATCATTACCGAATTAGTCTGAAAATCCCATGTTATTCAAATGAGAAACAAAACGAGCTCACAGCCACGCCTTTTCATTGGACTACAGTGCTGGGGTTTCGCACGTATTTTCATTTACTTATTTCGAACCTATCTGGGGGGTGCACTCGTCGAAATTCGTCAACACCCCCATTAAGGACCACCCTAATATATCTATATACATAGATGCACGTACGATTTTATACCAAACAGATTTTCTCTTCCACGTTGTGCCTGCACGTTGCTCCGGGCGTTTTCCCTCGCAGACACTACTTCTTCATGTCATCCGCAATTTCGACCATCCCGACGTGTATTATTATTCTCGGATGCACTGAAATGGATTGTTATTTGCATTTTTCCCCAACGAACCACATACCGAGCCGGATATGTCGCGACCGCTCGACGCGAAAATTTTTTTTTCGCTGCATCAAAACTAAACTCGGTAAAAATGTTGAACCTTCTTTCAGCCTCCCTGGACCACAAATCTTTTGGGGATGGGAATACCGACGACTGCTTCGGCCTCCGTTCACCTTTGAGGTAAACTACTTGCCTCCCACGACCTTCTCGAACTATCCCTTTAGTTTCGATGCTCATTAAACAAATTGCAACATGTTTAACGTTTATTGTGCACACCTCTCAAAAATTATGCATTGTGTTACGTCTGTTCGTTATTACAACTTTGAAAAAAACTAAATACTATTCATTTATCAAGAACATCATTGATAGAAGAATATTGCTTCGTTAATTCTCACAAATAAACTAAACAATTAATTTAATTAAAAAAATGGAAAAACAAAAAAAGAAAAAAAATAATAATATCGGTAAAGTAGGGTTCATGCTCTCAAACCAAGAGAGGAAAAGAAAAAATAATCTTACGAAATTACATCTATGATAAGGTCGCTCTTCGTAAAAGTACGTTAAAAACATCGTATAACGAAAATACTCTAAAACATATCCAAAAAAAATCGCCCACGAAAATGTGAGCTTGATTTTTTATTTTGTTATTAAATCAGCGATTAAAATTTGCGTATGTGGGAAAGCATATGTTTCATCGGAACTACATAATGAGATGAATGTAAAACGTAATTTATAATGAAATAATGGAAGTGCATAATATTAAAATGTTTAATATTGTTGCATTCGTTGACAACGGTGGTTCTCGCCTGCAAAACGGATTTACGTTAGCTTATTCTTTTATTCTCTATTTTTTTTGTCACTGCGCTCAGCAAGCACCGACGATGGGATGATACTTTTTTTTCGTCTGCCCGACTCTCTGTCATATCGTGTTTTTCAAAATTCCTTGTATTTTTTTTTCGTTTTTTTCCCGTTTTTTTTTTTTAAATCTCTTTTTAATCACATTTTCGTTATAGTCGCATCTACGGTGTCACAGAAAGCTCGCATCGCCGTTCCAATTCTGTTTTATCCTCCTTTGCGAAACCCGCTTAGTAAATGAGATGTACCCGGTGAATGGGATTCCGATACGTCAGACCGTCACGAGCAGCACGGCCGTTGGGCCTGGGATGGCGCTGTTCTCCGAGCCGTTGTGATGTTTCTGATATGCTTGAGTCGCGGAGAAAATTAAAAAAAAAAAAAAACGCGGATGCTGTGCGAATCTAATTTCGCGAGCGTTGCAATTTTTTTTTACCTTTATCTTTATTTTCTTATCTCACTAAAAATAAATTTGCCGAGATGGATCTGCGGTTCTCATTAATCTCAGTACACCCTCGTGTGTCTCGCTCGTATATGTATATATATATTTTTTAAATCCCATTTTAGTGATGAAAATCCGACAGTCGTAACATTTTTATATGTATATGTAGTAACAAAAAGTAAAAAAAAAAAAAAAACAGCATGAACTATTTAATTCCGCTCTCAGCATTGTTTTTCATCGATCGATTTCCGCGCTATTTATTCACTAACATTTTCGATAATTCGCATTCACAATCAATTCAATTTTTAATTTATTTTTCTTTAATTCTTCAATATTAATCGTAACCAAACAATTTGCCTGGGTTCATTCACTCATCCATATTACGAATTCGTAAGAACATCAATAATATCCATTTCGTTCGATTAAGAACACTAAACTCACAAAAAAAAAGAATAAAAAAATAAAGAGGCGATCATTTTTTCACGATTCAATTTTCATTAAAAAAAATAAAAATAAAAAAAAAATCATTGATTGTACTTTGCTCCACGAATTCTCAATCAATTGACAGGACAAAATATAATTAATATAAATTATTTCCAAAATAAATGAAGGAAAAAAATATATATTAATTTGCTATCGAATAACATCAGTAGGACTCTCTCGAATCCGAACTAACATTTTAATATAAAATCCTTAAGAAGTTTTAAGAATGTAGCTATAAAAATTCCGTCGTAATTGCGAAAGCTCCAAAACCAATTAAAATAATCAGACCAAAGCAATCCGTTATAATTAGAAAAAAAAAAAAAAAAAAAAAAAAAACTATTTTCGACAATAAATCGTTCCACGAACTTCGGACGTGTCGAGCTTTTTTCTCGTTCCTGCAGTAATAGCCTTTGCTTGGCGAGAAGCGAGACCGATAGACCGTCAACCAGACTGTCGGCTCCCTTGGGCCATTTCGGGGTGTGTTTCGTGACTGACAGGGACCGAGAAAACCGGGGAAGGGACGGGGGGTGGGTTACGAAGCGCAATCCCCCGCTCTTCGACTCCGCGTGAAATGGGCCAACGTGAAATGGGGATGTTGCCGGTTGAATGGCGTCGGGATCGGCGAGTACCGTGCCAACGCAAAACATCGAATTACACGAGCGCGAACTCGAGAGACCCGCGGCAGAGTGTTATCACCGATACAACCCGAAAAACCCTCGGTGGAATGGGAATTGCATCGGCGACACATTTTACGCGGGACATGGTTTTTTTTTTTTTTACAAAACTTCATCTCGTCAAACGCTACCCGAGTCGAAATTTTCGAGCCTCCGTTCATCCTGGATGTTACCAAATGCCGATAATTTTTCGGCGAAGTCAGCGAAAAGCGGGGAGAACGTATCGAAGTTTCCAATCTTCGATGTTTCGAATGGTTCCACATTTTATTATTCGAATTGCAATTTTCTGAAATTTCAAACCTTCGAATTTTTATATTCCAACTGGTAATATAACGCAATTACAAAAAAACCCAAACGTTCAAACGTCCGACAGGTCTATAAATCGGCCGATAAATCGAATCGAAATGTACCAAAAATAATTGTTTCGACTCATATACATAGATATACATGGAGTAGCATCTTGTTCAACCGTGCAAAGATTGCAGAAGCTCTGCAAAAGAGCCACTATACCCATGTATATATATATTAGGGTTGTACTTAAAAAAAAGTATGGCTACCCACCTTCCAAATGATTCTACACCATGAAAAAATTGTGTTCATATTTTTTTCCGATTTTTAAATTTACCCTCTGCATTGCCTGAATTCATTTGAAAGTTTTTAAAATCTTTTTTTTTTTACAAAAAAGGACGGAAAAAGAAATCTGAGAAAAATGTGTATTATTAAAAATGATGTCACAAAATCACAAAAAAAAATTTGGCAGCTATCCGGTAAACATAACCGAAAAAATAAAAATAGAAATGATTGTTATTTTTTTTCAGGATGAAGCCGCCGTCGTCATCTGCATGCTCAAAGGATAGTCGAGGAGGCTGAAAGAAGAGTAACCATTTCGACTCGGGTATAAAAATCCTAATTAAATTTCATCGTTTTAATTATGTATTAGACAAAGTGAAAAGACAACCCAGTCTAGCACCATCAAAGGTCTGGAGGCCGGAAAATTCATAAAAATTGCGCTTTCGCATGCGTCGAAACTTTTCCATCCCGAAAGGCGTAAAAAGTGTATTTTCGTGTCCAGCCCAGAGACATCGGAAGCCAAACTTTTAACGCAGGTAGTGGAAAAAATACGTCCTGCGCGAATTTCATCCGAACTCTCTGACACGTGATACAAAGTTGACACAAAAAGGGAAAGAAAAAAAAATTTGAATAGGTACCGAACTAAAATGTCAGACAGCGTAATTAGGTCTGTTCGCATATGCACGCGTCAAAACCCTCAGTAGCACGTATGTGCAGTGAAATACGTGGCCTGCGACAGTAACGTTTAACCTGACAGACGTGAAGACTCGCAGACGTCAGAGTGGACTCGAAAAAAATATAATTACGCAGTGCGTAAGTGAATATATTAAAAGGTCTGCCGTACGAAATGTTACTCTCGCGGTAAGTTCATATTTACCATCGTTCTCTCAAATAGACAAAAAAACGTGTCAAATACAATGATAATGATAATAATAATAATATACTTGACGATAGAAAATCGATTTGAATATTTTTTTTTCATAATTGAATGAATTCATACTCAAAAAATCGATTCACTTTCGAAAATAATCGAAATATCGATTTTTCGCCAGATGGATTCCATTTTTCGTTTTTTTTAGATAAAAAACGATCATCATATATTGTAATTTCTAGAAAACTCTAATTTTTTCAAAATTGAAAAAAAAAAGATGAAATATTAGGTATTCGACTGCCAGTCCAATTTTATGAAATAAGTTCTTCAATTTCAATAAAGTATCTGGGAAGAAAATGTTATCAAAATAAAAAGTGGAAATTAGCAGTTACCTTTTGATAGAAAAAAAAAGTGGTAAGGGCAGAAGGAGGGAGGGGGGGGTCTAAAATAACTAGAAAAAAATTAGGGAGGTCATAGGATCCTAAAGGTACTAAAAAAAAATCAGCGACCCCATCGGAGGATAGAAAGGCTTCATCCGGTGTTTCGGCCCGTGCCGCCCCGTATATATATATATATATATAGCACCGAAATATCACATATATGATATCAATATATTTGTATATACATATAGATATCGCATTGTTGAGTTAACTATACAAAAATTTCGAGTCTAGCTCTAGATTGTCAATATATCTATACTTATATATCTATATGCAAAAGCATTTGTTGAGATAATAGAATTGGCCCTACGTTGGTAAGAGCGATATGACCCGGTGAAAGACGAAGAGATAGAAAGAGAGAGAGGGAGAGACAGACAGAGAGAGAGAGAGAGAGAGATAGCGTGAGCGAGTGCGACGGGGTAGCATCGGAAGCAAAGGGGTCGCACAGCATCCACACAGAATGAACCAAACAAACCCCGAAGAAAGCGAAGAAAATGGAAGCCGCCCGGCACAACGGGCCACCGCAAGGACGCGACGCTTACGGTCGAGCCTATGAGATTTCACAATATTTCGTTCTCTCGCCGCTACCTCCACTGTCCTCGCCCACGAAGCCGCTTTTGCTTCCTCGTGGGGACAGATTTTTCTTTTTTTTTCCCCCCCGCTTTCTCATTTCGTTTCCCGTTCGACCCGACTCGGGCTCTCGGCATCGGCAAAGTGCTGCGACTGTGGGGATAGAGGTGTGGTGGGTAGGGGTGGGGGGTGGAAACGGGGGAGGGTAGATGGAATCTAATTTGAAAGCATCCCCGAGAGTCACAGCTGTGGTGTATGCCTCGTGGAAACTCGCCCCGAGCATTGTGCCACTGCGCTATATAATCCTGAGAGAAGGACAACCCTCTCCCCCCCCACCCCCTCCCCAGCCATTCGTTCGCCGGGCTTCTCTTCGCGCCACCGACGCGCGAGCGGTCGAAATCACGCGCATTGTCGCCAGCCTCTGGCTATATATGTGCTCGAGCGATTTTTGCGATGAAGAGCACCGGCAGCTTTGTGTTATTCACCCCCCCCCCCATCCCTCCCCTCCTCCTTGCCCGCCACCGCGCAAGCCCCAATGCGCTTCGAGCACTTCTTCCGTCGTATATGTTATCCTCGCAACACCCTCACCCACCCCCCACCGCTATATATTTATTCTTTTGTGGATGGAAGAGGCGAGAAACGATAGTGAAAAATCGTTCGCGCTTTTATTATTATATTTTTTTCTACGTCGTCACGGTCTGTGAAATAAATCTAAATACATGCGAAGTTGTCGCACCCCACGATCGTTTGTGTTGCAAACCCATCGGACCCAATTTTCCGGAGGCCGAGACAACTTTTTTTTTTTTTTTGTGAATACGCGAACAATTTGAATAATAAACTTGATCTAATTTTACGTTTTATCGAATTGTTCGAATTACACGTGAACCTCATCGATTCTCGAAGGGGTCTACCACACGGAAAACGTGGAACGGAACGATGATATAAATGTGGAAATTTAATTTATCGACGATGCTTTTATTTTGGAATTTCATTTGCTATGCATGATTTTCGTCCTATCGAAAAATGTGCGTTTCGTGAAATCGGAAATTTTTTTTTCCAATTACTATACACTACTGTATGAAAAGTATCAGGACCACCAGGAAAGTTTCAGCGCCCAACCAAAAACTAGTTGCGACTTTCAAAGATTGTGGCTCTTTCAGAAATAGAGCTACAGGTTTTTCTCGTGAAACCGTTGGGGATCCTATTGAATTCTGCGTCGAACAAGCTCTGGCTGATCAAATTTGGACTTCTGTATGTCGAATTATTACGTGAGAAAGACAAAAAAAAAAAAAATAATAATTTCTACTTCGACAGAATTTCATACCTCAACTTTGACTCTCGGTCGCAGCTAAGAAAATATATATATATATATTTTTGTATTTGGCAGCTTCCACAAAGACCCTTCAAAACCTCAACTGTCGATAAATCCGAAGAACTATAAATAACCTCAAGGTGCCTGCGTCACCTAAAAAATTGAATTTTTTTGTTGTTTTTGTAAAGTGACGATTCTAAATTTGAATTCTATTCCATCCTCATGAAATACCTATACTTAGCTATCATTTCAATTATTTTCAGAGCTATATACAGCATCTCAACGGTGTGAGATGAGTCACAACATTTTTCTCTCGTCGCAGCTTTCGGACCATACGACTCTACGGATCTTCAATTCCGACGTCTCATAATATTCGTAACAGACTACATGAGAATAAAATAGAATTAAAATCTAGATCAATCATAGTATTATATAGGTATATATAGGTATATATATATATTTTTTTTTTTTCAATATTTAAGTGACTCAGCCCCCTTAACGAAATTCCAAAACATCAATTTACTTGTACGAGCTTGCGGAATTCCCATGACTTGACATCACGTCTCTCTTACTACCTGACGGTGCCTAGTTTACTCTCCGAATCACTCCACCCGTTCCACGTTATTTCCACATCCACGAGTCGTCTCATTCAATTTGTCGTTCACACGATACAGTGTCACACAATGCGCGCACATACGTTTCCACGGAACAATTTCGATGTAATCAGATCAACCCGTGGAATCGTGGTGATTCGATTAACTTCAGGCATCGTCATTGCCGCGAAATCCCATATCGAACGGAAGACCCGACGATGGGGATGTCCCTCGGGATTCCCGACAATCCCATCCGGACTCCGGGGTTACCCCGTCCGAGCGTCTGATGGCGCGGTTTCGAAGTCTCCGGGTTGTTCGGTTCGTCGGCGACATCGCTCACGACCACTCCGTGCGAAACGTCAGACGCGTATTTTCGCATTCAAATCACGTAACGGCAGTACTGCTTTCACGATGTCCCCGAAGCGTCTACACGTGACTCACGAAACTCCGCAGATTGCTCGACAATGGGCCACGAACGGTCGAACAAACTAAAAAAAAAAAAAAAAAAAAAAAAAAAAAAAAAAAAAAACGCCGAAGATCCGAATTCCGATTATTTTTATGTCCGATGTTTTTTTTCCCCAATCGATTTCATTAAGATTTCCGATAGTCAGGCGATAAATTTGACAATCAATCGTATGCCATAAAAATGATTAATTCATTTATCGCTGCAGCACGTGAATTTGTCGTCGCACGAGTTTTAATAATCTTTGTTCAGTTTGCACACCGGACGATCGAACATTCGTATCACGCACTGTTTCGTGCTTCATCGACGTGTTCGGACTTCTTCAATGGTTTCGTCGTTCTTCAGGATCGAAGGAGGATTCCATTTATTCTGTTCTTTTCCTTTCGTTATGTTATGCACCAGGATCGAAGGAGAATTCAATTACTTTTGTACTTTCATGTCGTTATGTGGTGCACCCGTAGTTTTCGAATTTTTGGCGTAATTGTTTTGGCAGTAAGATTTTAACGAATTCTCTGGAAAATGCAAATTTATTGCGCTTTTTATACAATTGGTATTGCACATCCAGTTAATGTCTACGAAAAAAAAGAAAAAGTTCGTTTGCTGGCGATTCATGTGTCATAGTATCGGCATAGTAGGTAGTTTCACCTCCGAAGAAATATCTGTTATAGAAACGTACAAATTTCTGTTGTGGATGAGTCGAAGTAACCAATATTTAGTAGAACCATGCATAACTTAACTCGCTTGCTACCGAAACGAATAAGTGGAAGAGTTATATTAACTCTTTGTGATAAATCTTCCAACAAACCTATAGCTCACGAACTGACAACTAACACTATCACTGGAATCAAAAAGAAACTAGAATACAATTGCTTTATCCAATTATTTAAATTTCCATTTACAATTTACCCTACTTGATAGAACCACCGTGTCATAATCAGGGATGAGCATCGATTCAATGAAAATTTATTTCAAATACTTCTTGAACCAAATAACTATCAATTATCATGCAAGAATATCAATATTCTTCACATTTCTATAATAATTATGATTAATTTACGTAAATTAATATTTCAAAATGAATGGAAATATTTAATAAATCCGATAAAACTCATTATCATTTGTCCGAAAAGTATTTGAAATACATTTTCATTGAATGAATGCCCATCCCTGGTCATGATTTTAACCGAACCATAATCGCCACGAGACACCCATGAGACCAGAGCCATAATGTACTATGCTCGATCATTCTATACATATATATATATATATACATATACCAGTGTCTATAACCGCGACCGCGTGACACGTCGTTTCACGTGCAATCGAGTAGAGACCGGAGATCGATCGGTTTGTTCGCCGTCTTGAGCTTCCGTGACGAGGGGTGAATCCGTTGGACGAACGTTGAGCTACGTGCCCTGCCGAAGGCGCAGTCTCTCCCCCAGTTCACTCCCTTAGACCCAGGTACACCCTCAAATGACGAACCAAGACGTTCCAACATGTAGATGCACGTGGTATGTCCAGATCCCCAAATAAGGTAGTAGAATACGTCCGAAGGTCTCACAATCAGCTCGGTGGGACTACGGTCGAGCAAGGCTCCCAGCACTACGAACCCGAGGATTAGAACAGCGCGGGCGTCTTAGGACGAAGGACACGCCAGTCTTAGGACGTATTTCGGCGGGATACCACGAATACCCCGGGCTTTTGGGGAGAGCCAGTAGACGCCCGGGGAGTTAACTGTGTATGTAGCTTCTGTCGTCTCATGGTACACGGCTGAGGTCCACCGGAATAGCCACGAAATGTGATGTTGGCAGTGGTCGCGGCACTCCGTGAGATATACCTACGTGTACATCGCAGAACGACCCTGCGTTGCTGTGTGTATGTGTGTTGGTGGGTGGGTGTGTATATATAGCCGCGAAATCCTCGTTAGATTTCACGGCCGGATATGCCGTACGTTCTCCGGAAGCGACGGGGCTACTGGAATTATTCATGAAGGATCCTGCGGGCGCTCCTTGTTCCGCTATCCCGCCTCATCCCTTCCAGCTGCCCTCACGAATGGCCTCGGAAGCTTCGTTTTCTTTTTTTATCTTCTTCTTCTTCTGTCGCTTCCTCCCCTCTGTATTCCCACCAGTGAGGAATCGTGTGAGCAACGAGACAACGAGGGTGGGTTTCCATCGTGACACTCGGCGCGATCATGACTTCGACCCGGTTTATACTTCGCAGTCCCATCTGGATTTATTTGTTTTCGTTGTTTCACCCGACAATTGTGTCCCGTCTCTCGCGGAACTATGAAAACCGGATAAACGAGGTGTATGAGAAATTTTTCACATCCGAAAATAACGTAAGGATGTCGATGGTGTGGGTTGATAGGTAGAACGAACGGAACTCGAGGCGTGGTGAGATTCCAATTCATCGTTCGTAACGACATTACGTTGCATTGACATTTTCCACTCGAAATACCGTAACGGTATGTTTCTTTCTTCTTTTTGGCAGATCGATAGTTTCAGGTTGGTGGTATGGATGTGCCTGGATTGCATCCTTGTGCCAACGGGGCTTGATCGTAGGATCAACATCGTGATTGAGTTTCGTCGAAGAACATGTATAGAATTTATATCACTTATACACATATACAATTACATATACAATTAATTATATTACTTATAAGACATGTTAAGGCGGTAGAGTAAGGTTGAATGTAAGATAGAACATAAGAAAATGATGTAAAATACGAAAGGAAGCATGTAAGGGAGAAACGGAGTTCACTTGTAACCCGCAAGGGGATCAATAAACGATACAATACAATACAATACTTATGGACATGTACAATAACATATACAATTAATTTGTGAATTATATAAAGTCTCAATCTATGGGAAATCGCTGATGGATATCAAATACCGTTGGATTTAATGTGTTTGAATGTTTGGTGTGTGGAATATATATTGCAAATTCCATACAGAGACTATATATATATATAGGCTACATAGAGTTCACAGATATATGATTTTCTTATTTGGGGGAGGATTCACTCTAAATCAAAGTGAAAGGACGAGTGACAGACGAGATCAAATTGTACGAGAACAGCTTGTCACGTCATGTTAGATTTCCAGAGAGCACATCACCGAATATACTTTGCCGGATAAAAACGAAATTGTCGACGTTCATCCGACCGAGCTACGTCGACGCGTCTTATAATGTTTCACGATTTCACAGTCGTGGAATAAAACGAGCGAGACACGCGCGAAAGACTGTGAAACATGTGTGGGGTGTGACAGGCTCTGACACCCGGTGTTCAACGACGAGTAGTTTCCCGGGTCGACGAATGGGTCTGCCAATCGGAAGGTAGTGAGCGAACGCAGGATAGGTCTAAATTCAGAACCGATCAATATTCAGAAGGACCAAAATTGATCGTTCGGATCATCGACCCTTGCCCGCGAGATAGAAGCCTAAGAGGATTCCCAGTAGATCAGAGTAACAAAGATCCTGGAGGTCATCGCGAAGCACTCAACCTTCTCGTTTTACTAACGGGAAGATCTTAATCCCCGAGGTCAAGACATGGACCATATCACGGGAGCAGGGAAAAGCGAAAGGCGTCGCAGAATTGTGAGCCCGAGTGAGAAAATGAACGAACAAAAGTGACGAAAACGTGTTGGAAGATGGTCGAAGAACGGGAAACCGATTTTTGGTCCCGGTAGAGTGAGAGAGTCCCATCGGGGGATTTCATTGGGGTCCTGGAAGCTAACGTTGCGCAATGACGGAAACTGAAAAGAGTTCGGTCCTCGGGTTCTGCCTTTATTTCCGAAACCAGTGACTCCCCCGAACGAGTCCCTTTTCGCCGGATCGCGTCGTCGGAAATTGTTGAGCACGCTGGCCAGGACGAGAGGGAGGGAGGAGCAAATAGGTCGAAACAGTGTGAGCATCGGCGTCGGGGGCTATTTCCTCCGGGCACATCCACCTACAACTTCGAGAATCCAAGTGAATGTACGAAGGGGACAATGGGGTTGTGTGCGAGATCCCGGGTACTACGTGTATCGCTTCGGCAAAGACGTTCGAAAACGTTTTTCCGAGTCGCGTCGTCTTCGATGAACGAAAAAAAAAAGAAGAAAAGTTTAACCCCGAAGCGCACGCCGTGTGCCAAAGTAGCGGAGCACGAGAGGACCTCGCGCAGTCGAGGAGCTTCGACGAAGAGCAAAGAAACGCGAAGAAGCAATGAAGAAGAAGAGACTAGTGTGGGAGGGCAGGGCGAACGCGGGGGAAAACATAACCATCTGTATATGGGAAAGTTCGTCTGGGTTAGTCTACAGTTTGTGCTTAAAAGTTCTCAGCCGACACACTGCAGCGTAACAATCAGCTACGTACTGCAGACGCGTTATGTACCTACCGATGGTACAGTGTGTATACCACATTGTGTACTTCGTGAGCCCGGCACAGCCAGCATCACGTCGGGATTCACGCCCGAAAGGGAATCTCCTAACGAGACAATTTTAAACTTCTGACAAAGCTCACCCTGGCAAAGATTCCTGTTGTTTTCATTTTCGTTTTTTTTTTTTTTTTCGTTTCTTCGTTTCTGTCCCCTTCAGCACGTTTCCGATCCCCGATCAATGCTTTTCGCAAGAATCTTCGACAATCACGGACAACACCCTTAAGGGGTCTTTGATTTCGTGACGTCAAACCCGCCCAAAAAGAAATTTCTACACTACGAAGACTCAAACTAAGATTCTGCAACAAATTTTCAAGGTCAATCGACGGCAAAACGTTTTCTTTTAGGGTAGTCCATAAGAGAGTTCCTCGTCAGATTTTTATGAAACTTGGCATACTTATAGGTATTGATAAGAAAAAGGTTCAGTTAAATTTTTATGGTATTCCAGAGGCAAGAAGATCTTGGGCTTGCTTTGACTCTCACAGTTTGTGCGATACTACCTTATTGCCGCAAGCAAAATTCGAACACTCGACTTTCCGATTATCAGTCAACCGTCTTGCCGGTTTGTTGGAAGATTCGTTACAAAGAATTTCTACAACTCTAAAACTGATTCTTTGGATAGCAATCGAATTACGTTACACCGACTGAACGTTGGTTACCTCAACGACTCATCCACAACACAAATATGTTCGCTTCGCTAACCGATATTTCTTTGCCGGTGGAACTATTCATTCGCTACCCGTACTGTACCCGCTGCTGTAGCACAGCTGCCATCAGCGAACAAACTTTCGCTGCAATAACGTAGACGACTTTGTTCGACGTGCGTCCGATGTGGTGTAACCCTCGTTGTTCTTTCCATTTTGCGCGAGTGAATCGACGAGGGTTGAAGAACGGTACGTTGGAGGACTTCCGGACGGTCGATTCCTTCGGTCGTATGTACTCTCACGGGAATTCGGAGAGTCTCGGTAGGGATTGTTTCTCATCGTTTCGCCTCGCGTCGTTGTTTCAATCGATTTTATCGCAACAAGACAATGACGGAGTCTTTGATGCGGTGGTATACTCTCCGTTTGTACTTCCGTTTTGCTTTGTGGCAAGACGGGAAGCTTGGGAAATGGATAGAACCGCGGCAAGCGAGGGGGAGGGGGAGGGAAGGGGAGAACGGATCTCGACGGTCCCCACAGTCGGTAGATTCGGAGTTTCCTGCCTGTACGATGATTACGTATAACAGGATGTCTGTATAGTCGGAGAATGGTTGTGGGTATGTGTGCATATAGAGATATGTATACCCGCGAAAGCTCCGGTTGCTTTGTGCGGAATACCCGCAATAGCCAGAATCGAAAACGTTAGCCGCGGAATGTCATTGTCGGTCGGGCGGAAGGGGAAGGATGGTAGCGAGCCATCGGAACGTTGGAGAACCTACCTTATTATTACGCCTTCGACCGTCCAACGTGCATGGACGACTGGTCTCTGCTGATTTTGGGTAAGGAGAATGCCGTAAGCTTACTTGCCGATAACCAGGATAGAGAAGAGCGTGCGGTACGAGTCTCTGCAGACGGTTGCTGGTATCCGATTATCTCGTACAATGGCGTTTGGTAAGGGCACGTTGGACCTCGGGACTGCTAAATCGAATGAAAGGATTGCTCGAAGCGTCAATGGAAACAGCTGGGACGTTCCCAGATGTGAAATCAGACAGAGAGAGAGAGAGAGAGAGAGAGAGAGAGAGAGAAAGAGAGAAAGGTAGATTGAGAGAAAGAGATCATTGAATGAACGACGTCCATGGGTGAACGTTGATAGACGTGGAAATTGAAGTACGACATTTTTTTAAGATAATGACGTTGTCGCACGCTTAACAATTGAAGTGGTGGATCGAGGTCGACGTGAAGTGATGATAGCAAATTGTGAAATAGGGATTTCGTGAGATAATCGGGGCATCGCCCACACGGAGGAATATGCCTGTGTTGTTGCAGCAAAAGGTTGTTTGCTAGCGGTTGCAGTGCTACAAGAGCAGCACGATTAGTAAGGGTGGAAAATTGATTCTTCCACCAGCAAATAAATATAGAAGGTCTCTTTCTCTCTCTGTTGAAGAAGCGTCCAAATTTATGTTGCGGACGAGTTGTCGAGGTAACCAATGTTCAGTCGGGTGCAGAACCTAACTCATTTGCTACTGGAACGAATCAGCGATGGAGTCACATAGACTTTTTCCAACGAATCTTCCAAGAAATCGGATAGCTCTCCCAGTAAGCTGCTTGACTCATAATCGGCAAGTTGCGTCTTCCAATCTTGCTGCCAGCAAAAAAAAAAGAAAAATTACTTGGGAAACGTTGCCGTGACAAATATGACTTGTTGCCGTCGTATAATTTCTTGTTGCGTTAGCACATCATCAAACGTTGCTTGAGCAATTGTCATGTGTGGTAGTGAGACAATTATTATTTTACACAAACAGATGACGTAACAAATACCATTTGCTTCCAGAACGAATCAACTGTGACAAATACTTTTCTGTTACTCCAATAAAAACGTTTGCCGTCGCTATATTGATCCAGAAACATTGCTACAGTAACTTCGGATGATTTATCGTAAAGTAGAAATTTCTCTTCGTCGAAGAACGGGACGGGTATTGAGCGATTGAAACAAAAAAATTATTGGGAGCGTCGAAGGAAGAAGAAAGGTATCAGATATGGAGTATCATATCGCGGAATGCCTGAAAATGTCAATGGTTTGGGTTTCTTGGTTTAAGGGTGAATCTGCGCGGGTGCAAGTTATTCGGCATCGAATGGGCTTGGAGGATAGGCGGTAAAAGATGACTGGTGAACTGTCAAGCGTGGGTTCGGAATCGCGTCTATACCGTTTTCCCAAGAAACCTCGTGTGGCCATGGGGGATCACATCCCCTCGCGGTTCCACCGCGAATGACATCCGTGGGGGATCCGTGCGTCGTTTCTTTTTTTTCTTTTTGCTTCTTTCGTCATGGGTTTACCGGCTGGTTCGTCGAAACCCCAAAAGAATTGGCCTTTTTTCAAGATCTTCCCCAAACCTCTTCGGTCTCCGGTGATTTACCCGACTTATATATTACGTGCTTTATCATCACTCCCCGTCGTTTCTTTTAAGGGATTCCACTTTTTCATATCTATTACTTTCTTACTTACGATTTTTTTTGTCACGCGTGTAATAAGGTTGTTAAAATGGACGTTGCACGCGAATTCAATGAAATATCGCTGCCCCTTACCCCCCCCCCCCCCCGCCACGCCCTCCCCCACCCTGCACCATCCCAAATCTCGAAAAAAATTATTTGCAATGTTTCGGCCGATCGGATATCTAAATTAGGATATGTTAAAAAAAAGGCAAGGTTATTCAATCGTTACAATTGGAGTCTTTTACATTTGAAGTATACACTGTGAGAATGCATTTGGCAAAAAATAAGCCTAATCAGATTATTTGATGAGGTTGCGAAATCTTTATTCCGATTCTGCGTTCGATTAAACACGTTGAATCAATTTTTTTTCGATCAAATCGAAATTGATTTTTTCAGTTATAAATAAAATTTCGAAGATCAAAAGTGAGAGCAACCCAATCGGAAAAGAAAAGATATAAACAATTGATAGATTGTATTCAGAACTGGGCATACGTTTTTTATATGCAAACTATACATAATCTACATAGATACCATACGTATCTATGGTATCGATGCAGATTGTGTAAAGTTTGCATATAAAAAAACATATGCCCACTTCTATATATAATCTATCTATGGGGTATATCTTTTATTCCCACTTGGGAATACATGATATTAAGATCACTTGGAATGATGAGGAAAATGCATTGATCTCTTTGTTGTTGTGATTTTTTTTGAAAAAGGGTTAGTCAAGGGAAGCCTTGAAATTTTTATGGTGGTATCAATATTGAGAGATTTGAAAGATTTTCGCGGTAATTGAAATCTTCGTCAGCCAATTCGATTGAAGTATTGGCGTTTGACGTATTTTGCTCGAAGATTCGGTTTCCCTCGTGATAATTAATCCGAAGTAGCGTAGTCATCGAAATCTCGTCCACGACTTCCACGCTTTGCGTCGACAAACCCGTTAATCTTCTTATCGACTTTCCCGTGTTCTTGCTACTCGATCCGGCGCCATCTTTGTCCCAGGTTCATCCGTGAAAGTTTGTTCGCAATATCGTGTTTCCACCGTGGCATACGGATTTCGAGTTTCTTGTATCGTATGATCGTCAATTTCGCGATTGTACGAATTTCATCTGTTTACGAAGAAATCTAAAGCTATGCGACTGAATTCGATACGATCCGTTCAAAACAGTACATTTTTCACGGATGTCGTTTATATTAATCATGTGGTTGATTCGGGTGTTGATATATTTCACATTTACAAAGCGACGGAGAAAACTATTGAATTAAACAAACATAGAAAGCAAAAAAAAAAAAATGATATAGAGTAATTGACCCGATGGGGTGAGTGGAATTTTAGTAGGCATTCACAGTTCTGTGTCGGACAGTCTGGGGTGAGATATATTTTCTATTATTCAACCTCGTTCAACTCGCATATATGTATATATAATATATATTATATATATATATATATATATGCATAGACGTTGGTCGTACGTATGACTATATCGCATACCGCGGACCGGTGGTTGTTCTGGCGGTGTACCGGTATATATCGTATAAAAATACGAATAGTCGTGCTGGAGTATGTTTATATATAGATATATATATATATATATATATATATATATATATATATATATAGCATTTGGGATGCAGTATAAAGTGAAGGAGAGGGAGGAAAAGCCTGGCACGGCCACGCGATTGCCCACCTGAGGCTCGAATACTATATTTCCCGAGTGGCCGAGCCAACTAATTCATTTTTCTCCGAGGCAACGAGATACACCGAGTTCTCTCTCTCTCTCTCTCTCTCTCTCTCTCTCTCTCTCTCTCTCACACTCGGTTCGTGCACTCTGTTTCTTTGGTTCATTTCATTCATTTTAATTCTTTCTTTTTCGTTTTCAAAAAAAAAAAAATAATATATCTGTCTTTTTTTATTTTCATACTTTACCTGGGATTCCTGTTTTTTAAAATTATTTTTCTATTTTTACATTCTTCAATCCGTAGCTCGGCACGGACGACGGAATGTGGAAATTCTCGGGATCAAAAAAAAAAAAAAAAACGTTTCCACGAATGTAGATGCACACTGTGCGATACGAATGTACCAGAGTTAACGAGACACAGCACGACCATTATCAGAATATAAAATCCGGAAAATTCTGGGAATTCCTCTCTGACGCGATGCAGCCATTGCCTATCATTATTATCCCCGCTTCGGTGCGGGAACCAAGCGATGAGAGTATGCTATCATTGTAACTCAACTCGTATAATACACTCGAGACCACCGAATTACATTCGGCACGAAATTCGACGGTGGCTAGATATTTATTCTTCTTCTTCTTTTTCTTCTTCTTCTTATTATTATTTTTATTATAATATCAATTATTATTTTCATCATTATTTTTCAAGATTTTCTCAAGATCGTCTTGCTATTATGGTATTTCGTAATTCCGGAAATCCGGTTAAGGATTTTGTAGCAGAATAATTTAATTGGTCATACAGTAAGAGATTCCTTACTAATAAAATCTATACAAAATAATAAAATGTTATGTATATCATTCCATGAGTTCCGTTAAAGAAATGAAATAACCGAAAAACAAAATCCCTATGAGAATAGATATTCTTGAATAGATAGACTAATGATGGCATTGAGTTTCGAAAATGTGAGTTGGAAAAAAAAAATTGATCCAACAACATTTTTATCACTTATCAGCATTCTCACACAAAAATCCCTTCCAAATGATATCCCACATCATAGATGAAGTCGAATGTTATGATTTCAAGTACTTCGTTTGCCTGCTCTTATTCAAGTCTCGAATGAATATTTTCAAGTGTTAACGAGCGCCAAATATGTGAGTTAATGAGATGTATTGTATATGCCAAATTTCAAATTTCTACGTCGTATATAGTTTCTGATCACATCGGCCGTGACAGGCGGACAGACGGACAGACACTCGAGTGATCTCATAAACGATCCGTTTTCTTTCCTTTGGAGGTCCAAAACTGTAAAAATAAAAAAAAAAAAACTCACACGAAGGTAAGCACAAAGCGATTGGTAAACCGTCAAGTAAATGTGCATATATATATATATATATATATATATATATATATATATAAATATCACAATAGGTGCTTGTCGGATTACAAAATCTCGTTTCAAGTCCCCTCGAAAATCACCCCTCCAAATTCCCCTCCAAAGTCATCTCACGATAGATTGAGCCGCCTTGAATTAATCGACGGAGTTTGGGATAATTGGCCGAAAACCGCGAAGGGCATTAGCCCCCGGGAACGATGTAATCCGACATTGGCTGAAAACTACTCAGTGCACGCAGCTGCAGAGGGTGGCGCAGCTTGCGCTCGGTCCACACACCGGGTATAACGTTCGTCCCGTGATACAATAAACACGCATGAACAATGTGGCACTCACAAGTGCCCGTGCAATATGCATACGTTTATACGTACGCGCGTAAGTGTGATTCATGCATACGGTCAGCAAATGCGCGAGCTCCTCCGTAGTCGCCCTCCAAGCCCGCGCGTTAGTTGCGACGGGGTTGCTAACGTGCGAGTTACATTTTACACGTGCAAGTGGAATTCTCGTGAAACTACGTACGCTCCCTGATGTGTTTACGGAAAGGGTTTATATCGTGCGGATGATATTACGTATGGGAGTTTTTGCTTCGAGCAGACTTGATTACGTTGAGCATTTTTAGGGTTATTTATTTTTAGGGTCTCTCAGCCAATTGGGAACCCTTGTTGTTTAGGTCTGGCTCACTGTTCGTTGTCCACAGCCGTCTTATTCTCTTATTTATATACATATTAAAATGAAATTTGGTATACGGGCGTAGATTGATTACCCGAAAAACAGAAATGATGAAATTTGCGAAATAAAAAAATTTCGACCCCTCTCTAATAGACTGAATAGTGTACTCGAAATTTTTTTTGCACTATATTCATTAAGTGGGGTGCCTTGAAATAGGGATTCTTGAATGCAACAGATAATGTTGTAGGATCTTTTTATTTTAATCATTCAGTCGCGAGATAATTGATTCGAAAGTCGTTATCACAGTGTTCCCCCGCTTTCCCATCCTCTCTAATTTCGTGAACTGCCGATGCGAGAAGCTTGGAAAATTCTAAGAATGTAGCTTCCATTTTCTATATTGAATGAACATCACAACGAATGCTCAAATGAAAAAATAGTTTATGCAAAATTTGGATATAACTCTTTTTCGAAAGCAATCAAATTTTTTATGCTGAATTAGCTCTCGATGTGTATTATAAAAAATCCTGTCGTTCGCGTGCCCAACACGATCTTGACCAACTTTTTTTTTTCAATCAGTGTCGGGCATGGGTTCGTTAAAAATATTCACAACTATTGTTTAATATTTGCGAAGGGTTGATCAATCATTCGTGCTTTGTGCGTGATTGAAAAATTGTTTTTTTTCCACGACCACTTGGCAAGTTACTGAAATTGGGATAATTAGGCTCTCGTTAAAAAAGTTTATATCAGTTCATCGTATCTTCTATTTCAATCTATCGAAGTCGTGGCTAAAATTTCAACATTGCGACAGATTTTTTCAAATGACACGAAATTTTTTTTCCTTTCTTGCCCCAAAATGTTTGCCGTAAAAATTAGCAAAGAAATTCAACTCATTTGACGATAATAATTTATCGTGTCACTTCGTTGATCTTCGTCTCTGCGAATCTTGATTAATATTTTCTTTCAACAATGCTCTCTCATTCAAGATTTTCCTTCCTTAGTCAGAGTAAGAAACTACCCTCTAATTCACCAGTCAATTGATCGATAATTTACGTCGAACATTTTATCCGAATCGATTATCCTTGGATGAATTACAACAAAATAAATATATATATGAGAATCATCAAGAAGTTGATTAACTCGTCATGCTTAAAGAGTTTTTAACGAACGAAAAATGTATTCATTACTTTCAAAGCAATTTGATAATTGCTTGATCGTTCTAGCTTCGACGATGTCTCGTAGACTTCGGAATACTGCGACGGAGGCACGTGTGTGCAATTGCGTCGTAAACGTATTCAATTCAATGTATTCCATACTAACAGTTTGTGGAGGGAGGGTTAAGGGAAGGTGAAGGGAGGTTGAAGGAAGGGGGGTAATATATGGCTTTGTGCGCCACACCTAGCACGTAGAACCAAATAGGTCCCGTAGTCCTCGCTTTGGTTTGGAATTTATTCGGGTGGCGCTGATTATCTTAATGAACGGTGGGCGGTACCCTCGCGGTAGTTGGTTCTGCGAAACCCCACAGCAGCAGCAGCACCAGCACCACCAACGGCTTAAACCCTCGTCATCCGGTGCAGTTGCACCGAACCTCATCGCAATATCTCAATTCTCTGGAATCGGTCTCACCCGACGGGCATATTCCACGGTGGATATAAACCCCGACGGCCGAAGGTCGTTTTGTCATTCCCGCACAGTGATTTGAATCAGACTTGTGCCGGACGCGCGTCCACCAGACGCTCGAAAATCTCAATAATCACTTAGAATGTCTTTCTTAGGTTGTTCGGAAACGAAAATCATAACAATCAATGTTTAGAACGGCGACATATCGGAACCGGCAATGCTTGGAACGTCAATATTTCGAACGTACGGAATTCCGAACGTCTAACAGTCGCGAGGTTCACCACATTGCGCGACTTTTGAGCTTTCCCACGCGTAAACCATCGGTGTGAGACATATGTCGTCATGGACTCTTTTGTAGGAAATTCAATTCTCTCCAACATTGTTCATGTAAACTTTTTGTCTATATAGCGTTGTTTAGCCAGCGTTCCGACGGAAAGATAAAAATGCATTGATTTTTTAATTGTTTTGATTTTTTTTTTTGTTGCAACGATTAAAAGGGACACATTTAACATTTTTATGGCGTTACCAAAGGCATTTTAAAGATTTTCGCGCCGATTGCAAACCTTTGTCAATTAATTTGGTTGCAAAAACGCACAACATTGGATGGATTGCCCTGGCGCATTTTCTATTTTTTCCTTATTACAAATATTGAAGAAAGTTCGATAAATATTTGAAAAAAAAAATAAATAAATAACTGCATCGATATCTTCATTCGGAGACGGAAAAGTAATGAAAAATGACGCATTGTATGCGGTTGAAAGCGTTCGGCACGATATCAGCCTTTTTTCTTTTTCTTTTTTTTTTGTCAAATTTGAAATTATGCTTTTAGGTGATAAATTTAAATTGGAAGTGCATGTGGGGGAAAAAACGAAAAATTGGTGTGGCAACGTTGGAAAATCGAAGCATACCGCTGGGCTCCACGTACGTCTGTGTGGGTGTATTTATTTCGAACGGATATCCGCGAATAGCCTCTGGACTATGGTGATTGGCTTCGCTACGAGTTCGATACGGATCCGAGAGATGGAGAGCAAACCGGGTGTACAACCCGACAGCCCGGAGGGCTAGTTCCGCCGTTGTACGCCGATCCGTGTAACCACCCCAATCGCACGATTCGTGACGAATTTTTTCGTTGTGTGTGAGTGCGCGCGCAAAAAAAAAATAAAAAAAAAAAAAAAAACAAAAAATTTACCCACTAGAGCGTAATGGATTCAACCGACGATTCGAATTTATTCATTTATTCGTTGATAAATCAATATTTTATTTATTTTTAACATTTTTTTTTTCATATTTCGGAATAATCGGTTTATTCGTTAAAAATTGTTAACAAATTGTCGAGATGAAAAAAAAAAATAGAAAATCGAATCCCGATTGTGATTACAATCGTGTCGTCGGGTGTTGGATTGAAAATTAATCACACGAACACGAAGCAGATGTGAAATAAAATCGACAGTCACGAAAATGTTATGCAATCTGAAAAATCTGCTGTGGATAAAGCTTTTTAGTGCATATTACGTGTCAACAATATTTGTCATTCTGAGAAATGAGAATGATTTGATTCTCTACTCTCTGGGATTAATGAGAGGATGAGAGCAAAAGTATTATGATATATTTTCGCAAGTCTGCAGAGCGAAATTCATCTCATCAGTACCTCGTTGCTTTTAACCTTTTACAAAGCTTTCCCCGAGGAAAAGCTGAGCCAAAGGTCAAAAGTCGACGAGTTCGTAATGTGGATTACACTGCTCTGCAATCTATTTGCCATCCATTTTTGTGACAAAGAAATTTGATAAATTAATTTTCACATTGACAATAACAAATTAGGTAAGCAATTTCAAATAATCACGAAAAATGTTAATCCGAATCTAATGCAAAAATGTGTAAATCATACTACTCGTTTTTCTGTTTCCCTTGAATCGATATGTCAGAACAAAATGTCCATTATAATTGAATAAATACAGGAATGTATATTAAAAAAATATATTAAAGATAAATCAATGGAGTCTAAAACTTTACACGTACACAACCATTCAAGTTTTAACTTAAAATGGAAGAAAAAATTTATATCATGTCAGACAAAGCCTCCACAAGTCAACCAGGAGTTAATTAATTAGATTAATTAATGTTCAATCGTCATTTGGACCAAATATCGAATATAAAATCATACAAATACTAGGATCTATCGAAAAATATATCAACAACAAATGAACTGAGTATTCAACGTTACACACCCAACACCATTCAAGTTCCAACCCGAAACTTCGAAGAAAATAGAAAAAACAAAAAAAAAAACAAAAACCAAAAATGATATCATTCTAGAAAAAGTCTCGTCAATTAAATCAGCATTTAATCGCACGAAAAAAAATTAAAAAAAATATGAACATCGAATTTTCGATAATAAATTTTATTAAATCCTTCATTAATTGAACAGCCAAGTACGTGTATACAGTGTACGTTCGTGTGCGCGCGTGTGTGTGTGAGAGACACGAGTAATGTATTACAGAAGCGTGAAAGCCCGGCGGATTTTGTTTTCAACGAGGCTATATAGCTAAGCCAACTTGCAAAGAGGGATTATCCGCGGTTGAGTGAGAGATAGAGAAGAGGACGCGATGGAGAATAGACGTCGCGGCGGAGGAGAGTTGGGAGGGCGAGGTGGGGGGTGGGGGAGGGTTCTCGTTGGCCCAGCTTGTATAGAGATATCGAACGAGCATCGGAGCTTACAACGGCAACGGGAACCCCGAGGATGGAAACGGAAGAACGCGAGCGAGAGTGAGATGAACGATTATCGATTATGAAATTGCATCGGATAAAATAAAACGAGGGTAGAGAAGAGCGAGAGATGGCAAAAGAGAGAGAGAGAGAGAGGGAGAGAGTGAGAGAGAGCAAGAGAGAGAGAGAGAGAGAGAGAGAGAGAGAGAGAGAGGAAGGGCGAGTGAAAGAGAGATATAAGCCAGTGAGTCAGTGGCTGGTCGTTCGGTAAGCGTTTCCGGATGCACCAGAGTCACCAGTCTGCGTACAGACGACTTTCCATGCATGTCTGTGTGTATCAGTTCGTTCTGTGTGTGTGTGTGTGTCGATAACGGTGTTGGTTTTCCGATTACGGTACGTATACCTCACTGACGACCCCCTCCCCACTCCACCCCCTTCAACCCCATCCGTTCTCTCTTTCTCTTTCGCTTCGTGTCCGCCAGAGTCCACCGCCTACAACTTCATCCCCCATCTGATACGTGATCCGCGCCCAACGTTTTCCACCTCGCTCGGCCATCTCTCCTCCACCTCCTCCGCAACCCCACAACCCCACCCTTCACCGCCAACTCGGACATTTTCCCGATAGCCGGCCGCAAAAGCTCGCCAGTCCACCCCCCCCCCCGCCCCCGCCCTAACCGTCCACCGTGCATTATACTCGTCATTATTATTTGATTATCCGCGTCCCACCACGACCAAAAGAATTGCAACCTAAGCCCATATGGATTTTCGACTTTTGTGTGTTAGCTCAGCGTCAACTCCACCGAACGATGCTCAATGACATCCCGTGTTTACCTACTATGGTTTTTTTTTGTTTTTTTTTTTTCAACGAGTTTGTTAACGTGATTGAAGTGTCATCGTTGACATTTTTTTTTTACGATGAAGAGGTTGGAATTAATGGGACAATGAAATTGTTTTGTTTGAGTTAAAGGAGAGTTATGATTTTTTTGGTTCAATTATTTACTTCGTTGGGGTTTTTTTTTTTGGTTCCTGGCAGAGAAAGCTCTGTGTGACAGTTTGAACATTTTTTATCGGGATTTTGATGTTGACAGAATGGAAATGTTGTAAAACGTCCGGAAATTACGTTTGGAGGTAATGTCCGGATGCGTCCGGGTGTATGTGTGTGTGTGTGTGCGTAATTAACCTGGGAAATTGAAACGTCCATCACTCGAGAACTTATTGAGATACAGCCCGGAAATTTTACACACATTATAAACTCTATTATTTTCATGTCGTCTGCAATTTTTGTTAGTATTGGCGTAGTCATTTGGATTCAACGGCTTGTCCGACTAAAAAATATCAGTCACCACTGTAGGGTCTGCAAATATCGGGTTATCGGTGTAAACAGTTTTTCACTCATAGAATTATGTTCGAGAATTTTTGGTTACGGCATGTGAGCCGAATCCATGGAAAATTTTGGATTTCATTATGATTTGAATTTTTTGAAAAATTAACTTATATTACCGTGGCTCTGGTCGACCTTGATCCATCGAACCCCGACTCTCCACGAGGATACAATATCTCTCGACCGTAAAACGTATCAAGTTTTTTACGGAAATCGGCAGAATGGACCGGATTTTAGAGCCATTTAAGGTTTTCCGAATTTTGAATCTATATTTTGATTGAAAAATATTTAAGTTGTCGTGCTCGATGTCCTGAATACAGGCGAATCAACGATCAGGGATATTTGATATACAGGTTCGTAAAAATCCACAAACTGATGAATACTAAAATATGAACACAAGCTGCAAGTTGAATCTTGTAATTTGTTTCTTTCGAATCGTGGATCATGAACGAAGATTCATCTATCAAAAAGCCAAAGATGTGGAAAAAAATGTTAATACTTTGTCACACAAAAACTTTGTGCACTATTTATGATTTCACATAAGCAAATTGTAAATTTTACAGCTTTAAAACTTTTTACAGCTAGTTTCATTTACTCAGGTATTTTCCTTCTGGTTTATCGTCTCTCGTGGGGTTGTTCAATTTGTCGTGAGAAGATTCGAAAATGGCAATTAATATTTATTTCAAAATAACAAATTTCCAATCAACGAAACGACGAAAATGGAGGAAAATTTGAAAATGGTTATCGTAGAAATTTGGTTTTCAATTCTATTTTTTATTTTTATAATTATGAATTTGTTTATACGTTGATGAAACGTTTCGGAGGGTTTCAATTCTGAGCGTCGAACCAGCGACAGAACGTGTGGCCTTGTTCAACTTTGTATCTCCACCTTTGTCGCTGGAATAAACACAGTCACGCAATATACAACCGAGTCTTTGTGAAAACTTTGTGATTATTGTTCGCCGCGTGTAACCGTCTCATTCTCGCGTTCGTTACGAACATTCGACGGTTGTTTGCAGTGACTGAAGCTCCGACAGAGTTGACGAAGCCATTGCAACTGCAGCCTGGATTAATTACCAGCAACACACTGCACTTACTCGTACTCAATCTCTTCCCCCTCCCTCTCTCTCTCTCTCTCTCTCTCTCTCTCTTTCTGTTCCTCTCGCACTCTCTCTCTCTCTGTTCCGATGTCTTTGTGCGAGCCAACTACGTATTTCATTTCGGTCTCAACTGTGCCACTGTGCATGTAACTCACTGTTCAATCTATTCGGTATTTACTCTTGATTTCAACTGTAAAGTTTTCACCACTGACAACACATGTTAAACTCCATCGAATACCGTTATCACTCATTCGCCTCGAATCGTCAACCAATTATGAAATTTCGAACATCAAAGATTGTAAAACATATTTTAAATTCGACAAATTTCATGTATCATTATTTTTTTCATCGAATCACAATTCCTTATTGACGATCAATTGCCCCATTGAGAGGCCGGACAAATTGTTTCATGAACGAAAAAAAAATCAAACGATAAATCATTCGACGCTACTTTTTTATACAAAGATCTTTTCAACCACAATTAAAAGACAAAAATATTGTAAACAATTCTAATTGATATTCCTATTGTATTGTAACTGATACTTGTATGAAATTGATAAAAAACCTTTTGATTCGCGGTTTTGTGAAATATCGAATGAAAATAATCAATTTTATTATGTTAACGGTTTTTGCAATTATGTAATATAAGTCAACCTCCGTTTCATCGAATATGTTTATTCAAAAATTCAGGTTCTAAATATATTTGGCGTATAAATGACAACGCTGTAGATGTAAAAGCCTCCGCCTGCTTCAGCCTGCTTCACAGTTCTTTGCACGAGGAATGAGAAATGGAAAAAAAACATAAATAAATAAATAAAGCGAATACAATGTTATAATAAAAACCAGAAAGTTGTGGGAAAAAAAACTATTGTTGGCACAGTATACTCACTTGATTCTGTTGTAGACTAGTAGTTCGGCGATTTCGCGACCGAGTCTCGAGTACAGTGTCTCAACGAATACGAGAACCTTCGGATCAATTCTGAGACGTGCCTCGCTCCGATGATCCGGCGCTGCCGGTAATCTCGTGGCTCCTCTCAGAGTCGAGCATCTTATCGACGGCTCGGGTCTCGTGTCCCGGTGTATGAGGCTGCAACGAAAAATGGAAAAAAAAGACGGTCACACGTACAGTCCGATCACGATAGAATGATTCATCGAAATTTATCTTTTTCCCCCGACGATGGAGCGCGAACACCTCTTTGGCGCATTGTGCTGCTGGAAATTAATGTCTTCCCGCCATTGAATTATATTCAACGAAATCTTTCGCACTCGATGAAAAATAAATGAACAGTCGTTTGATCGATAGTTGAATCAAATATTTATATGCATATCCAAATAAATATATTTCAATAATTACATTGTTATGTAACAATTCAAATAATAAAAAATTTGATAAAAGAATATTAACAATAATTCGATCGATAAAATAACAATAATAATAATGCTGCGAATTATTCGTTCGAAAACATTTCCGAAATTAGAAAAAAAAACTAGGAAATAATATTGAAGAGAGAGAGAGAGAGATAACAAAAAAATTGGAAAGACTTATTACTAAAATGTCTCCATTGATAATAAAACATTGCAAATTATCATTGTTAATATAAAAAGCGTTCTCACTCTTTGAGATACGTGTGGCAATATATTTGCTATCCGACATTCGTAACTAACGACGAAGATTATGTCAAGTCGAAATTTTAAAAATTCGTAACACGCGCGAAATCGATTATTTATTGATAAGGTCAGAATTCCCACCCACATATCTGTGCGGAGTGTTAGTCGTGTGCTATAACGGGCCGTAGAACCCTCCGGGAAATTTCGTTTTTTCTTTACAATTTGTTTTTTTTTTTTCATCGAATTCGAAATATGAAAGATTTCTTACTTGGCATTCGAACGCTCTCTTTTTTTTCTCTTGATATTTCACACGTGACGCGATGATTAAGTGTGACAAGGGTTGAATTGACGGATGCACGAATAGAGGGTCTTATCGGGGTAGAAGCAACCCTAGCGGAACGAGTCTCCGGCCAACTGGTTAATCGATACGGTTGGGGATGAGAAAAATGATGGCGAAACTCAGGTCGATTACGGCCCACGATCGGGGGGAGGTGGCGAGGTGCGGAGAGGGGGGGGGGGTGCGATGCCGTGATTCTTGAGAAATGAACCATCCGGGCACACTGATAACCTTCACACCGCGCGGCCGTAACGCCTTACACGTTCTCCGTGTCTTATCAACCGTTTTACCCGATAAATCCAATCGTAAAATAAAAAAAAAATGTCCCCGAGCTTTTCAATTCACCGCAGAACTCGGTATAAAAGATGGGATTAACATTTGACGAGATTCAGCCAATCTCGTGGTAAATTTTGTCTTTCAGAAATGCTCGCAGACCCATTGACGGAGAAAATTTACCACCCTGTCGTGCATCTTTTATATGAAACGTCTTGAAAAGTGTATTGAAGTTAACGGGACATCATTCTGAACATCATATTGGAACGAAATTTATATCCTTTCACCATTTCATTCGATGCCTATTTTTTTATATTAATTTTAGAGATGCCGTGAAAAATTGATGTCGTAGAAAAAACAATTTGCGATGGAAAAGTTTTTTTTTTTGTGTAAAATTCAAATTTGTTACGAGAAAGTACGAGCTTCTGGAGGATTGGATAATGTGACTTTCAAATGACTTTGCAGAACTTTCGTTCAATGAAAAGCACAAAATTGTTTTTGACCCCTTCGAGCCATGAAACTTTTATTGCAAACATCCGTCTCTGGAATACGTTGTTCTGAAAATATTCTGCTGTGGCGAGATAAATGGACCACCCTGTATATCATATTCACACTGTATGCAATACGTGGGTCACTCATGTGCGATTGGAACGGTATTTAATATTCACTTTATATGCATTGTATATATAAATAAATATCGTAGGTGCATTCTATATATAATTTGGCGTCGAATACAAATATGTTGAAGATTGTATACAAATTGTTATCGCATAGAATTTTACGAAGACATAATATACACATTGCATAGAGTGTCAGAATATATATGTCCAATTTCATTCATGATACTGTTTATATTTTTCATGTAATTATTTTTTTTTAATAACATAAATTCGAGGATTCTATATTTTTCATGTAATTTTTCATCCAATTTTATATATGACTGTTTGTATTTTTCATGTAATTCATACCTATCTTCTCAACTTGGGACACGTCACATTGAAACTTGTGACGGATGATCAAGTCGTCCGGGATGTTGATAATTTAACTTTGTCATTCGAACATCGTATCGAACTTTTATATATTTATACATTATCATGAAATCGTCTACATAGTCGGAAATTAAAAATTCATCGATATTGAACGTTCAAATTTGAAATTAAACAAAAAAAAACTGCTTTCTGCGTTTTTACCAGTTTGACGATAGTCGTCGAAAGTGCAGCGCAAATATTTTTGAGTCCCTTTTTAATCATCGTTTCAGTCGGTCGCATTTTGAGTTTGCACGACCGTTACTATTCCATCCGTGCGTACTGCCAAATCCCGCTAGTGAAAGAGCAAAATATTGAGGAACGATGTTATAGTTGCAAAACTTAAAAAAAAAAAGAATGAAAAAATAAAAACATCCTTTTCAAAGTTCGGTCAAAGAGGCCAAGCGAAATATATGTCCGACGTTTCATCATCCAGTCGCGCCAAAGCCTCCAGCTTCTGGATTCCATTTTTGCCGAAGAGTTTTTTTTTTCAATTTTTTGTTTTCAGAACCTCCGGAAATGCATGGGACGATGGGCTGGCTTAGTGGCAGTACCCTCAAAAGCATCTATAAATACACGAAGCGGGCTTGCAGGTACGCGAAAACAAAATATCCCTCCGAAAGCCAACTCGGCCGTCCTCGACGATGCTTTAATATTGATATTCCACTGTACTGCGAGAAAGACCAAGCTTTCAACAAAATACAGTATATTATATATTGCCGTATTTGTATATATTGTTATTGTATGTGTATATATATATTTTTCGTGCGCACCGTACGAATTATTTTTTTTCTCCTTTCTCACCGGTTTTCGAATATTTCGGATGAAAAAAATAGTTAAGCTTCCCGAGTAACCATGTTGTATTCATATTTTCGTCAATTTTGAAGTTTCGTCTTAAGGGAGTGGAGTTACCTAAAAAATTGGAAAGTTTTTTTTTTCGTAACATGATCAATTCAAATTTGAAATTAATTTTACCCTTATAAAATACCTATGCTCAGAAATGATTTCATATTTTTTTATCGGCGTATGAAAAGAATACATATATATGACCGTTTGCATAGACACTCGAGTGGGCAGCTCGTGATATTTTTTATCCATCAACAGACATCGTCATAACCACATGGCCACAGGATTTTCATCTATTTTTGCATTCCAGATATCGAAATTCATGTTCCTTTCACATTTCTCGACTTCCTATCATTTTATTTTTATGGGTATTGATAATAAACGACCCCCCCCCTTTACAGAAAAATCGGAACTTTACACAGCCTGTTATCTAAGTTGGACAGAAACAGATTCATTAAAGTAATCATAACAAATTTAGTTTTATTATCAAATCACTAAACCGCTCGAAAATCAGCTCACGATCGAAATGGCAAACTAAAACATTTTCATCTTAATTAAAAAAAAATATTGTCCAATAAAATTATAACCTTCGCTTGCTTATTGATTTTACGCGATAATTAACGACACTGCGATGTGCTTGAAAAAATTCATTTGCATAATTGCATCGACCAAAACGAAGTAGATAAGTCACGTCCGAAGCTAGTGTCGATGCTTCGATCGTTGTGCCATCGATAATATAAGTGCGGCAAATACCATTAGCTAATAACTGCCGAGCGACGATTTTGCAAATTCCCGTCGAAGGCTCAATCCGTCGTTGAAATTGTATCGATAAGTACATTGTCAATCTGCAGATTGCTCCGAGAAACGAGGACAACCGGTGCCCATAAACGTCTCTACGGCGTCTGTATACCGCCGTCACTGGAAAATGGTAATTCATCACGTAACCCATGATCGTGCACCATGAACGGACGAAAGGATTATGTGGAAAATTACTTCATTCAACGTTCAAGTTTCCTCCACCAATGACAAGCACATTATACCACGATCGTCTTGTAACTTTTTAATGAGCAAAACTTGGTGAATTATCCGCTCGAAAAACTCCGCCGCATGACTACTAATTGAATTTTAATTTTGGAAAGAAGAGAAAAAGAGAAAAAAATAACGGAAACATGTTTTTTTCAGATCGCATTTTTTTTTGTTCTGTTTTTTTTTTTTCCAAAAGCAATTTTAACAATAAGATTGTCACGAATTTTTCATGTGATTGAAGATTATGATTCATACTCGAATAAAAATATGTTATTATAAAAATGTATATATATATATATATATATATATATGTATCTTTTTTTTTTAATTTTGAAAAATTCTAAATTTATTAATTATAAATAATTATGTAATATACTTTTATGTAATATGTATGTTAATTACTGTAGAATATCTTTCTTATCCGAAGCCGACAATTTTTTACATCAGTTTTCCTGAATAAACGTCGTTAATTGCGTTTTTCAGTACCAAACGCTATTTTCTAGTTCTCGGTAGCTCAAAACGTTTTCAATTATTTTTCTTCATCAGGTATTTCATATTGTACCGAGACCTCCCTTCCTCGCGTCGTTGCTCCGGGTTACAGACAGTTATGTACGATATGTTCGTGATTGTGCAACGTGTGTAATTTCATGTATGTGTGTTTGGCTGTGTGTATTATGCGTTATGGCACAATACACACACGAAAATCGACGATGCGCACGCGTTTAACTCTGCCGAGCGAACGACCGAACTTTCGTGTGTACAGTCGCGTTTCAGACCCAAACGTTGGTACACACTCGCAATATGATCGTGACAAATACATTCGCATTTTACGTGGTGAACACGAGCCAGTACAAACTCGCAGAAGCCAAAACCCGGGCCGCGCGGGCAATACTCGTGCTGAGTCGGGTCTGTCCACTTACGAGCACTATCTACTACCGACGTACCCAATTTCAAACCGCCCTCTCCGTTACGCGCGCCGAGTACACCCGTGACCGGGAAAACGCTTGCTCAGCGTCAGCCACCGAAATCACATGGATTGCTGGCTTTCCACGTTTATCCGACACATCGAACAGATATTACACGCACACATATCATCGCCACTATTTGTCGATATGAACGATGATGTTTGAACGAAGTAACGGTGAAAAAATAAAAATTGATGAAATGTGGTGTCGATGGTGAAAATGATGTGATGACGAATTTTTTAATGGTCAAGCGTTTAAAATGAACGAGGAAATATTTGTTTATTTATTTTTCCATCTTTGTCAACAGAGTGCAGGCTGCTCAACTATTTTCGACAGTCCTATGAAGCCCTAGTAAAAATATATATATGTGTATTAGGGTGGTGCTTATTTGGCATAAGAAAAAGTATCACTACTCACCTTCCAAATAATTCTAGACCATCAAAAAGGAATTTTCATATTTTTTCCGATTTTTAAATTCACCCTCTGCATTGCCTGAATTCATTTGAAAGTTTTTTTAATCATTTATGTCTTATTTTCGGGATTGATACAGAAACTGTGGCGAAAAAATGGGAAAAAATGTATATTATAAAAAACTATACCACAAAAGCGCCAAAAAATGTTGGAAGCTATCCGGCAAACATAATTAGAAAAATTTTTTTTTTATTTTTATTTTAGGGGGCAAGACACCCCAAATCGTTGGATTTAGACCCTTCTTTGCCGTGACGTGGTAAATGATTTTTTTAAAAATATCTTCTTCATCCTACGACCTCACTATTTTCTTTTAGATTTTTCAGATGGGCCCTTACCCTCACCCCACCCCTTTCTTACCTTTTATTAAGAGGTAACTGCTATTTTTCTCGTTTTCAATTGGGTGAAATTTTTTTCCCAAACACTTTATCGAAATTGGAGAACTTTTTTAATAAAATTGGAGTGGGCATCGTCTTTCTGATATCTACGAATATTTTTTTCACTTTTAAAAAAATGCAAGTTTTTCTCGAAATTTCAATATCGAGATACTGGTCTCTTATCTGAAAAAATAAAGATAAAATCTATCTCGAAAAAAATCGATATTTCGATCTCGTCGATGGAAAATCGATTTTTCACTTGATTCGTATAATTCTCAGATTACCTCTTTTTTATAAAAAAAATATATTTCGAAATTGCATTACGGGGAAATGGTTTTTTTTTGTCCGCGAGGTTTCCCGCCAGACGGGACGGACTTTGTGTGCGTGACGCGAGCTCGGTGCTACATAGAGTCACAGTTAACAAGAGATAACACTGTGATAGCATGGCGCAACGTGACGCACACGCTCGACTCAGCCATTCGCATGACGGAAAACGCGTCGCAAAACCCACCCCCGGCGACTCTCGGTCTATCGCCCGCTCATCTCGCTTCCCTCATTTTGCGAACACAAACACACACACACTCACACACACATACGCATATATTCACACACCGCAGATTTGAGTTTCTTCATCGCGCTCGCGTCGTCGTTATTAGCAATATTGGAACAATCGTTGCGCTCCAACGTCGTTATACGCTACGACAAAGCGAAAAAAAAAAAAAAAATGGAAAAGCTTTAACTGTACCCTCGCACGAACCGCACACGTCGTCGTACCGTGCAAGCTCCGCGTGTTCCAACCACATTTTCTTCTTCCCCCTTCCCCCACGCCCGAGCAACGTTACGTTCACCAGACATCTCTTGAATACATGCACGCGCGTTTGCGCGAGAGAAGCCCATTTCTCTATCCGGGTTTCTCGCTCCATCGTTATTTCGACGCTTCGGCTTCTCTCGCTCGCGCTTTTTATTGCCTTCACGGGTTTCGGGGAGGCGGGGAGGGGGGGCGGAGGGGGAGGGGTCCCGCACGAATGGAGAAACGATGGCTCCGACCTATATCGAAGTATCTGCATAAACCGATAAGAAGTCCATACATTTTATATCGAACGCTTTACCATACGTCCGGAGCTATGGATGTTTTCCATCGTCGAAAGTGAAAAATGAAGTGCCAAATATTTTTTTGGTTTTATTTGGATTTTTATATTATATATAAATATATATATATATATATATTTATTTATTTATTTATTTATTTTTAAATATTTTTTCCAATTATACTACCACTAGGAAGTATCAGATATCAGCTATGGCTGATTTTTATCGCTGAAAGTGAGGGATGAAGTGCTAAATAATTTTTATTTTTATTTTCACCATTTTTTCATTATTCATACATCATATATAAATATATACATATTTACATATTTACACTTAAATATTCCACGTCGACTCAAAGAAAATTAAATATCTCAAAAACGTTAAAAATAATGCCAACTTTAATGAAGAAAGTGTTTGAAAAAAAATGTTGTTCCTCAATAGACTTTTTTTAGCATATTTAAAATTACATTCTTGTTGATATGAAAATTTGTATTGTGGAAAAAGGTCAGAAGTATGTTTAGAATTTCAAAAAAAAATCTATCAGTTGATCGCAAATTTTTTTATTGCAATGTAAAGTTGCTAGGGTGAATTTTACCAAGTGTGATTATAAAACGTGATGCAACTGAAGTTTGACCAAAAAGGGTTAATTTTTTTATCATAAAATTTTCATGCGCGTCCGAGTGCTCATATCGATCGAAAAGATCTTCACGATGACTGAGCAAATTCACTGATAACCACACACACACACACACACCGAGTCTCAAATCGTCCCGTTATGCTTTTTGTCGTCGGTTTTTGAGTTTCCGCGGTTTCCCTCATCGTAACTTCGACGAAAAATTTTTTTCCCATCGGATGCGGATTCGAGCGGGGGAAAAACCGATCGGCGACCGAATCGCAATGACGGGGCGGTAGGAGGGTGGGGATCAAACACCACGTTCACGTTGAAAGACGCGGCCGTGAAAAGAGAAAAAAAAATCGAACGACAAATCGATTCGTGATATCGTTGGAAAACGAACGACAGACCGTGAATGACGCTTCCGGCAATTTACGTGAAGAGAGACTTTCGTGCTACGAAACTGATTTTCGCGTTTCGCTCGCGGAATCTCGAAATTACTTCGGCGAAAACCGCGGGAACCATCGATTCCGGACGTGGCGCGGTCTTCCGGTCCGTTTATTCGGTTCTTCGGTTCAAGCGCGGTCGACTTTCGATAACCATGTATTGCCGGATGTCTTACGAACGAAAATACTTGACTGTATCGGTTTGTCACGAAAATTCAATTCGTATATTAATTGAGTCGATAATATTTACCATTCGATCGAATATTGATTTTTCGATATAGGAAATAATAATAATGATAATTTTTTTCACGACTTGATTTCCATTTATCGAGAACATCATTGATAGAAGAATATTGCTTCGTTAATCCTCGCGAATTAACTGGGCAATCAATTTAATTTAAAAAAAAAGTAAAACCAAAAAAAACATCGGTAAGGTAGGGTTCTCCCTCTCGAATCAAGGGAAAAAAATAATGTTACGAAATTACAACTATAATAGGGTCGTCCTTCGTCAAAGCACGTTGAAAACATCATACAACGAAAAAAGAATTAATAATAATAATAATAATAATAATAATAATAATAATAATAATAATAGTAAAGGAAAAATACCGTGATCTAATCTCATTTCATTAGTAATAATAATTATTATTATTATCATTATAAGTCGTACAGCCCTGTAGTTGGTAATATTTCGTGATTCTGAATGATTGCTTACATAAAATCGCAAATGCATTTTCACGCAAAGATATCTTCCATCTACAAACTGAAAGGGTTATATTTAAATTTATAAATGCAATACTTTGAATGCAGTGTTGAAAAATTGTTATCATTTCAATTAAAAAAACATTTTAATATAAAATTCCCTGAAAAAAAGCTTCCAATCCATTATTATTTCTCATCACATTTTATTTATCGCGAATGCACCATCTGATTGTCCCCTTTTATTGTTTTTTTCCCACAATTTCACGAAGATGCAGATGGGTATCCGAAAAAACGGCAATATTACAAACGTTCCTATTTCGCAAGCGCATTTCAAGTCGTCCTCAAAGAGGAGCAATGAAGAGTCGTTCTGGGGTACTAATAAAACTCCAAGAGACATCACGATGATAAAATAAAATTTAAAAAAAAGCTATCTCTTTTCAAAATTATTTTTATCACAGCTGAGTTAGTGCTTGTCGGAGCAATTCTATTTCATTCCATCGAAGCATCCATCCATATCATTTGCTCCCTCCCCCCTACTCCTTAACCCGCGGTCGTAGTGAAGTATTGTATAAATAAATCATTGAGCAAGAGACGCTGCGGCGTCTCAACGACGAGTATCAAGTCGGCCAAGCGAGGGACCGGAATCCGATAAACGAAGCATTCGTCGATCCCCCGTCTAGCTGACGTATCGGGGTTAAGCCCCGTACACTTTTTTCTTTATAAATTTACTTTTATCGACGATGGTGAACCAACGATGGAAATTGTTTCGCGGAATTTTGATAAAATGTTTCGTTTGATACGGGGAATCTCATGCAGCGACAGAGCAATCGTTAGAGCCTCTCTTCCTATTTAGAACGATTAATTGATACAGTTTATTATGGCCCTCGTAAACACTGTGGAGCGAATTCTGAAGTTGACAGAGTAACCACTCTTTAAAAAAAAAAAAAAAGGTTTCCCAAAAATAATTATAAACTCTATCGTAGCTCGATATACATAACATGAAATAAAATGTCATATAAGAATAAGAATTGAGATAAGAGAATTAGGCTACAATCTATATATACATATTTTCGCTTGCTCTCTCTCTCTCTCTCTCTCTCTCTCTCTCTCTCTCTATATATATATATATATATATATATATATATATATATATGTGTGTGTATAGAGAGGAAAGAAGTTCTGGCAGGCCGAGTAACCTTCTACTTCATGATAAGATTATAAAAAATTATATTAACAAATTTCATACAAATAAATGTTAGCAATAAGTAAAAAAAAATCGTGATAAAAATTCTCGGTTAACAAAAAATGCATAACATTGCAAAAAAATGATAAGACTCGATGAACCAAAGCATCAATGAAAGCTTAAAAGTGTACCTGAATATATAAAAAATATATAATCTATACATACGGGCTATATATACCCAGTCCCATGTATAGTTTACACATGATTTTTTTACTCGTGCTGGTAGATGTTCGAAACCGTTCAGTATACGTTCGAAGCATTGTAATCGAAGTACAAGTGAGAGAGTGAGAGAGAGAGAGAGAAGAGAGAGAGAGAGAGAGAGAGAGAGAGAGAGAGAGAGAGAGAGAGAGAGAGAGAGAGAGAGAGAGAGAGAGAAGTCCGACAATCGTGATTATACAATGGGGACTTCGACGAAACCGTGGTAAAAGGACTTCGTATCAAACGCGATGCAATTAATGTGTCATTAAAGCCCGCGGTCGGGCCACACGGTGCGCAGACCGAACGAAAGTGGTGGGGGGGGGGGGGGGACGCGAAACGACGGCAGAGGGGTTTGGGTGGGTTCGACGGTTGAGGCAATTCCTGGGTCTTTTGGTACTTCAACCGGGCATGAGGTTTCGAACTCGGGAATTGGGTTTGCCTCTGAGCATTGTGGCTTCGGAACCATCTGTATAAAGGACAGTAGGCACGTGGGATACCGATACTGTATGTGTGTGCGTGTGTGTGTGCGTGTGTGCCACACACGTAAAGCACAGTTGCCACAGGGTGAACGCTGTGGCATGCGTATGGACGTGTGGGCAAAGGGCTTCAAACGCGTTGAAGCAATTTAGTGGAGAACGTATCTAATAACGCGCAACGGGCGAGTCTCGAGCTGGGGGATATGGTTTCTCTCGCTGATAGCTCTATGTAATTTCGCCGGGTTACCGTATAAATCCCTCTGTCTCTTGGCGCAACATCTCGAATAACGTAATAACATTGTACGTCGCACGTACGGCGGAGATACACGCGTGCATGGTACGATGCGCAGTGTGTGCACAGAGACGTAGATGTAATACGGAAACGTAACGTTTTCACACGTGGGACACTGAGTGGAAATCGATCCTTCCGTAACCTATGTATATATGTATATGTAATGTGAGGAAGGACGCCCGAAATCACCGGATTGAAACACTTCTGTCCCCCGATGTGGTCGATGGTTTTTTTTAGTATCCTCTGGATCCTAAGACCTCATACATTTTTTTTAAAAACATTTTTAAGACCCCCCTTCCCCTTAACCTAATCCCTTTTCTTTTTTTTTATCAGGTAACTGCTATTTGGATCGTTTTTAATTGGATGACATTTCTTTTCCGAGCCAGTTTGTCGAAACTGAGGAACTTTTTTCATAGAATTGGAGTAGGCATCATGTTCGTAATATTTATTTTTTATTTTCTTTTAAATTTTGAAAATATTCGAGTTTTTTGAAATTTTCTTGAAATTTCGATATATGATAATGGTTTTTTATCTCAAAAGAAGGAGGATGAAATCTGTGTTGCGAAAAAATCGATATTTCAGTTATTTTAAATAGAAAATTGATTTTTCGATCATCTTTCAAGGTAAAAGATTAAAAAGATTAACTTAACTTTTTATATCAAAATAACCGAAATATGGAATACAAAAATATATTTTTTCATTATTTTAAAAAGCATGAATAAAAAGATATTCTAAAAATTATGCGAAAATAGAGGATGCTCCACTCCCCCCAATCTCAGTATGGACTGGACCTAGAATTTTGAAAGAAATCAGCGAATGTAACGCCTTCCCAAAAGTTAACCTAAACATTGTAACGCAAGTCCTAAGTCCGAAAAATTTCTAAAAATTAATTCTACAACCTTATTATTTTATTTGTGGTCGGCTTGCGATAATGTCCGATAATCGTCCGATAGGTGGCCATGTGTAGTGCGCATCACCGGAGGAGAGAAAAAATATGATACGAAACTCTCTGGGCACGAGTCGAACTCGCGCTCGACCAATTTTTCGGATTTAATTTTTTTTCTCGAAGTATATTCATGGCTTACGCATGGCTTTTCCGTTTGACCAACTGAATACACAGAGATCACATTGACCGCACGGTGCTTCGTCGGATGATCGGTGAAAGTGAATCAGTCGTCGGTCGAGTGCCACTGACTTTTATAATCCCGATCGATCGTGGGTATCGTCCGAGTCGCGACGACGGCTGTGAAAATCCAACCCTCGCACCGACGGATTACGACAAATGCAAACGAGGTGCCCGTGTGCACCGAGGTTGGCCATAGGGCGTGCGGGAATGGAGAATCCGTGGGCGCGGAAGGTTGATCGCCGGGTCGCGCGATTAAGGTCGATGAGCATCGAGTAAACCCCCGCAAGCTCCACTCAACCAAATCGTTTGATCGAAGGTCGATTTAACTGATAGCTCGCTATCCCGATAGCTTCACAGTCCTCGAGTTCACGAGATTGCAAACTGCGGACGAGTAACAAAGGTAGAGGGAGATAGAGCGAAAGAGAGTGAGTGAGTGAGAGAGAGAGAGGGGGAAAATAGAGGGAGAAAACAAAAAAAAGTGTTGGAGACAGAATTTTGGGTTAAGGTTATTAAGTTTATTTACGGTCCCTACATGTTCAAAAAGCTGGAAGCTGGAAGCTGTTCGTTACGGGATCATACACACCTAGAAGTCGATTTTGAAACATTTCGTCAATTTTTCGAACGAATAACTATGGAATAGTATGTGTAGATATATTATTATTGAAAAATTCGAATAATCGATAGAGTTATAACCAATGAACGGAATATTCTGAACGGGTTTATTTAAAAAAAGACATTTTTTGAAACATTTAGACGAAAAATGTGTCACAAACATTTTAACGATCGTTCCAAGTGATGCCAGAAATAGGGGAAAAAATTGGAAATAGATTGGCCAGTAATACTTTTTCTTCGATTTTATTTTTACGATCGCTGTTCAGAGACTTTCGGTCTTGCCGTTTCGAAGACAATATTGTCGGTCATCTGGACAATACGTTAAAACATTTGTCACAATGCCCGATATAATTAATTCTCTCGTAACAATTTCACTCGATTTTCCGGTCCCGCGTCTTTGATAATTTCATTATTTCCATCGCGACACGATCGTACGATTTGAAACTGGAATTTGACATTTTTTTTTTCCTCATACTCGCGATGACAATTGAAAACGGGGATTTTTCGTTTTCAATTATTGGAAAAAGCGATGAGCCGGAAGTAAAACGTCTATGCTGCAGAACGAATATGGACTGACTGGACGTCAATCCAATTGTTATTTCCGATATCGGATGTCGAATGAAATTTATTTCTTTTTTTTTTCGGGCCCGTCTGCGCTGACACGATTCTTCGAGGTGTATAATTGAATGGCATTCGGGTGTTAATAAATTCCATCTAACTCGACGATTAATCACGTCGTGTATTTTCGTCGCAAAATTTTGAATCGTTCACCTCGGATCTATCGGTTGACTCTCGATCGTTGCTGAGTTGTGCTGTTCTGTCATTCGCATGCAGCCCGTTCTTGATTTCCTCTTCCTCAATTACAATGCCAAACAACTTGAACGCACCGGTGCATATCGATCAGCCACTCTCACTCATCCTGTTGTCTTAATTTTGTCGCATCAAAATTCGTTTGACGTCCTCGTACATTTTTTTTTCAACTTCAACAAAAATGGTTTTTTCTTGCCAAAGGTGTTCATCGAATGAAAACAGAAAAACATATCATTTTATTGTTGTTAAAAATAAAAAACGCATTCATTGTGGAAATTCTTCAACTATTTTTGGCACCCAAATTCATGTGAATATTGAGTAACGTTCAAAATGATTAAAATGTCAGTTTCAAACGTCACGAACACAATAATCGTTGATGGAAACTTCGAAAGTGGCTATATTTATCGAAACCCATTATTTTTCGATTGACAATAGTAGTAATGAGTTTTCATATCACTCTGCACGAAGGTATAACGGATGGGGATGGAACAATTATCATAGTCAACGATGAGCAATTATTTAAAAACGCAAAAAAAAAAAAAAAAATAATGATTCATATCTCATTTGTTTTCAAACATGATTATCGAAAAAAAATTATGAATTATCTGTTTTGTTAATCCATTAAACTTGCTGCAAGTCACGGCACTATCGTAAAGTACCGTCGTCGTGACATTATCACATTGTACGATCAATTCCAATGCAAAATTTACTGAAAAGTATTAAAAAATACTATCAAACGGGAATTATTACTTCCCAAACCGATCGATATGTAAAACCAGACTACGAAGCCGGCTCGTATCCAAAAACCACTGCGTTTTCGAACCTGGGGATGCAATCGAAAAAACGACTGCATAGAGATGTAACTTCGACGGAAGAGGACACTGCGTCGACAAAGGGAAAAATAAAACCGAAAAACCCCGAACAGCGAGAAAAAAAAACTCAACGAGACTCTATAAAATGAAAATAGCCAATTCGCTTCAATAATTGGAATCCTAATCAATAGGCCGTGATCGGTCAACTGTGCTTCACGTTTGGACGAATGGTGGCCAGCAGGGGCGGACGGGTCCGGCGACTGCATAGTTCGATTCTTTTTTTTTCTCCTGCTATGTCCGCTCGTCCCAGCTGCGTGCTTTTTCCATCTCTTTTACTGTTAGCGACGTGCATGTAGATACCGACGTATTCGAATAGCACACAGGGACGAGAGATCTGACCATGCGCGCGACTATCCATGTGGAAGAACAAGTTGATTCGAAAAAAAAGAAAAAATAAAAAGAATGAATAAAATAATGGTATCATTGGGTAGGTATCGATTTATAGATATACATAGCTTCCGACGTATATCAGCTAACATCGAGTGATTGTTATTCAACGAAAGGATGTATATCGTTATTTCGCATACTGATATGGTTAATGGAAATATTGTAAAATCCACTGGAAATGAGAAATAAACGATAACGTGTTTTGAAACGTTTAGGGCGTACCATTTCGCTTGTGAGAAACGTTGAGCCGGTCGGCCACCTAGCGGCCGGTCGCGGTACTCTAGTCCGGAATAAGGCGTTTCCTCAGAACGTTCTCCCTTGTTCTGTTGTTATGTGTTTCGTTTCTTTTGTCAATAGAAAACTAAATCGAAAAAAAATATAATTTACAATCGAGCTATCTCATTGGCCATCGTATTCCAATTTGCCCAGTCTTCACTCGGTTTCCGGTCATCGGCTATGGTTTCTCCATCGTTGGAATCTGAATTTTTTCCGGGCAACGTTTGTGAGATTCATTTGAACAACGAAGAGATGCCGTTTTGGTGAACTAAAAGGGAAACCGTTGACGGTAAAGTTGTATGCGGGGTTCGGGTGTACGACGAACCAGATCCCTACCGGCCGCAAAGCACTTCGGTCGTGTACAAAGTTTGTTCGCTCGCTCATAGCGTATAGGTAGGGAAAACAGCGCGGCATCGGTAGCCGCGACAGTGGCAACGGCCTGGTTGCATCGTCGCTTCCAACCTCCGACCCTCGTTACTCGGTGCCTGATGCGCGTCTCGGATTACTTCCTTTGAGCTTGGGCTTGCTCTCTCAAGGACTTCCCGTGGCTCGCCCGCGGCTAATTTCGTCCGTAGTCGCGTGATTAGAAGCATGATTAGCGTCGTGCCGAGGTTCGCCCGGACCGGGCCACAAACATCTAGTACACACAGTCGTGTACGCATTCGCCCTTTCACGAACACTTTGCCACTTACGACGTGGATTCACCGAATGCACGAGTGTCCGGAAAGCGGAGCATCTCGACACATGGGTTCCACACACACGAATAGGCAAATATATATATATATATATATATATATATATATGTTTGGGGAGGGACTTCCCAAATAACCGGATTGAAACCCTTCTATCGCCCGATGTGGTTGATGGTTCTTTTTTTAGTATTCTTTGGATTTCACGTCCTCATCAATTTTTTTTATCAAGAAGTAACTGCTATTACTCCTGTTTTCAATTGGATGGCATTTTTTTCCAGAAACTTTATCGAAATTGAGGAACTTTTTTCATAAAATTAGAGTAAACATCATGATTCTAATGTTTTTTTAAATATTCAGGTTTCTGAGAAAATTCAAAATATGATTTAATATATGGTTTCCTATCTTAAAAAAAGGAAAATGAAATGTATCTTGAAAAAAATCGATATTTAGATTTTTTGTGAATAAAAATCGATTTTTAAATTATTTTTGATTAAAAAAATTGATTTTTTATTGAGAATAACCGAAACAACGAAATTAACGAACTAATGAAGAATTTTCTGACGAAAGTGTTTAATTATCTCTGAAATTGATTTGTATGCAATTTATAAATATTATATATTATAATTTTATCGTAAGTTAGAATTCAGAATGCCGGATGCATTTTTTTCCAGATTTTTCGGAATAAATTTACTGCATTTTGAAAGCACAGGGTTGATTCTACGCCCCTTTCCAGGAATGAGAGGTGCACAAAAAAGCATTCCAGGAAGTTGATAATTAGTATGAAATGGAATAATATTTTATTCATCACGTACGAGTTAGTGAATCTCTAAAAACCCTTATGCACATATATATGTGTATGTGTGTGTGTGTGTGTATGCATAAGCTCAAAAGGGGTTCTTTGATCCGGTTGATTGGTTCGACCATTGCGCCCGGTTGATTGAAGAACCGCAGAAATCGACGATGCAACATCGAACTCGGGCATTTGAATTTTAATTGGAATTGTGCGTACGTGGAAGTAATATTCCAGCGACATCTCGATAGAAACGGGGACTCATCGACGGAGGGGGGCGGAGATTGCGGTTCATGCGCTCTCACGGTTGAGCCCCGCTCATCGAGAGTGCACACGAAAGTACGTTCCATTGAGAGTTGCCGCGCACGCTAACGGATAAAATTTGCTCACGCACGTATATAAGAGAGACTCTCGAGAATTCGATCGCAAAAAAAAGCTCGCGACGACGAGAATGGCTCGTTGGCCTCGCTGTGTTTCGTGTGTCGTCGAGTTTTGAAGCACGTTGCGCACGTGTGTCACACAGACCGGTGTCCCAACTATATAACACTCGAGAGAATAATGCGAAATAACACAATGTCCATGTACCCGAAACCAATTGCGGACTCACCCTCGAAATTTCGTTTTCCATAGAAACAGGCCGAACGAACATCGAACGGATCATTATACAATGGATCGTTGTTCAAACACTTGGTGTTTTTTTTTTATCAACATCGTTTCGTAGATTTTTTAATTTGAGAATGTGACATTTTTTATTTTCGAAAAAGAAGAAGAAAGAAATTGTGCATTGAAATTTAATTATTTATATTTTTTTTTATGGTTCAGAATGTGACTTTTATCTATAATAAAGTTTTTGAAATGTATTGAAGTTAGTAAAATCAATTTTTTATTTGCTGAGATTGTAAGTTGTTTTGAATTAAAAAATGTGAATTTTGAAACAACGATATTACGATAATCAATAAGAAATATGAATATGAATACATCATGTGCGTTGTAGAATTTGATGAAAAGTCGTTTGAACTGACTTTTATTTCGTATGTAAAATAAATGTTGACTCTAAACTGTGGTTCAGTAAAAGAATTTTTTTCTTTAAAGTTGGATAGGAATATTCTGTGAGCTCGTTACCGTTACGAGCGAGGAAATATGTGCCTCATGAATTATCGTGATTCACGGAAAATCTTGTGAGCGAGATTCGTTCCGGCGCTTGATTATGTAAATAATTTATTTTTATTTTTTTTTGTTTCTTTTTTTTTCATTCAGCTTATGAGGCATAACTACAGATATGCCAAACGCCCAACGTCACGGTCGCTGGGACAACATTAAACACGAGTATCGGTATTACCACGCCGACGTCAGTGGAGCATTTACCGAAAGTGTAAATAATATATACGCGTTGTATCGTATGCTCGACGATTTCGAACGAATAACTAACACACTAATTGCTGTATAATTGAAACGAATTGCATGATAACCGTGTGTAGCAACTATGCACATTAGTGCATAGTTGCTACACACTAACTATGGCACATTAGTGCGTTGCAAATTACTTTTTTTTTAATCGTCACTCGAGGAAAAAAAAAAACAAAAGAATAAACTAATGGAAACAATAACGATCGGGATTTTTTTTCTTGTTAGTTTGTAAAAAAATGGTTATCGTTTTCGTGTTTTTGTTTTTTTTTAATCTATCGGTATTGTTTTAACAGTACTCAAATGTAAAATTGAGAGTTTATTCATTTTTCGTTAGTTACGTTACTGCAATTATTTTTTGTTCATGATGAATCAATTTACCAGTGGAATCAATTATCAGATGCATCTGGGAAACTCGAGTTGAGTATTTCTTTAGTATTGAATTCGGAAAAAAAAATGAAAAAACTAGGAGAAGGAAAATATCCATGCGGGGTTTTTTTTTGTTGTTGTCGTTCGTCTGGGAACGCCCTGTGAGCTGCACACGCGTATATCTTCGTGTGAATAAATAAATGTTTGCTTACAATGATAACAGGGTCAGATGGTCTATCTCGCTCACGACCCCAATAATCCCCTGCGGGCACACGACAACGATTATTCGCGACGAGACGCTTCGATATGTACACCGTCGATTAAAATATTCTCGACCGGATATCGCGGTCTTGTGATTTATTGTATCTGCGTAACCGATGGAAAAATAATTGTCTGGCTGTCTTGTTGCATAATTCATGGGTCACATGGGGTTCTCATGGGCCATTTGAGGTCGACGGAATTATTGTTCCGGTATTTGAGATATTTTTAACCTCGTGAATTTTATCCGACGTCTTTGATGCAATCTGAATTAGATATTCGAATTGTTCGAGATTGTTCGTTGAACATTTTTAAATGAATCATTTTTTATTCACATGATTTTTGTTCGAAAGAATCGAACTCTGCAATATATAGTTGGGGAGCAATAATATTTTTTTTAATAAAAGATTGCCCATAACATTTTTTTACGAAAAATTACGCAAGAAAATGTTGAGTTACAAATCGGGGTCGTGCTATGACAATTGATACATTTTCAGCTCGGATCATACATATTCATACATATATATATATACAGGGTGGGCTATTCAAGTCGACACAGCAGAATATTTCGAGAACAACTTATTCTAGGAAAAGATGTTTGCTATAAAACGTACTGTGCTATCGTAATTTTCATTCGGTCAAGTCTTACAAAGTCATTTGAAGGTCGACATAGTTTTTTTAAAACAGAAAACCGTACTTTTTTTGTCACAAATTTGTATTTTACAAAAGAAAAAGAAAGAAAAACAAACTTTTGTCCTAAATTGTATTTCCTCTGACATGAATTTTTCAAGATATCTTAAAATTAATAGACAAAATGAAACAATGAATTTACGGGTACAGATTTTATTCCAATAGATGCTCGAAACGATGCCCGTTTACTTCAGTGCGCTATTCAAGACGTTTTACAGAAGATGCGTGACGTGGTAAAATCTTCTTCTACAATGCCTCGGCAAGCATTTCCAAAGAAGAAAATTCTGATGAAAAATATGTGAGTAAAAAAAACAAAAAAAATCTTCAGGCACGCCGCTTACGATTTTCAATGATTCACGGATACGCGACTTTATTCTCCCGTTGCCTTCACAATAAAACTCGACATGCATTATCATGGAATAGAATTCGCCGACCTCCCTTCCCCTTCGTCTGACCCTTTTATTCGTCCGATCATCCCCGGTCTCATTTATATCCTCACGTTTAAAATTGATCGATTAAACGAACTTACCTGAAGTGAAGTTCTATCGAAATTATATGCGTAGCCTCGTTCGAGATGATTACATGTGTAGTGATGCTACTTCATACCAAATGTTACCACACTTTGAGAGTCTAGGGGAAAAAATAGTCCCTGCGTTGGCTATCCTGCTCCAGCGCCACCTCATATAGTTTAAAGCTTATTTTATATAAATAAATAAACACTTTTCGATGTAGAATTGAAAAGGGAAGGGATGGGCTCCGTCTATATACATACGAATGCATAGGGTGGGATTGTAATCATCTCGAACGAGGCTACGCATATAATTTCGATAGAACTTCACTTCAGGTAAGTTCGTTTAATCGATCAATTATATGCTAGGCCTCGTTCTCGAGATTACATGTGTAGATGTTTAGAGTTTTGGAAGGTAAATAAGAAAGGAACAAGGCAAGGATTTTTACCTTTCTTGTTTATTTATTTATATTCGTCAATGACGTGTAAATTGTCGGATTATAATCAACGAAATGGTTATAGATGACGATTAACTTAAAATTATCTCGGCAAAATTTTCTCTGTTTGACATTATTGGTCGGTTGTAAAACTTTGCAAACGTCTGTGAGGCTTGCGACCAGCCTGCCGTACTTTTGATAACGCTTATATCTAAACCTTTTTTCAAAGCAGCTGAAGTCGCCGCATGTCTCGTACTATGGCCGCTGAATTCTTCTCCGATGCCACACTTTCTTAAAAACGCTCTTATCCATCTACTTATTGTCTGAGGCGAAGCTGCTTTATGCGGCTTTTTTACAGTTATGATCAGTCTTTTTATATGCCCTCTCATTCTTTCCGTAATTTTCAAGTACTCTACAATAGCACTTGCTACACAAACTTGGGGTCTTTCTGCGAAAAAGGGTAAGAAAAAATGTGGTTGAAGAGAACCTGGTCTTGAAGTTTTAATCAGATCGACAATTTGTATGTTAACACCGGAGGATGAAATCTGTATATGTTGTATATCGATTAACGAAAGGGTTTGAACCCTCTGTGCAGTTGTGATTGCCAGCAAAATCACGAGTTTGTCGGTTAGCCCTCGGAAATCTAGAGATGACAGCGGGTCTAATTTTTCCGCTTCTTTCAGAACAATTTCAATATCCCAAGTTTTACTATATTTGGGCGTATTAGGTCTTAATTTGAAGACCCCTTTGAAGAAACGACCTATAACCTCATTTTTTGAGATATTCTCCGACGAAATAAGCGAAATTGCTGCACGAGCTGAGTTCAAAGAGCCGAATGAGGCTCCCTCATCGAATTTTTTAGTTAAATAATCCAGAATCTGATTGGTATTTGCGTCGAACGGATCATATTCTTTTCCTTCGCAGAAAGACCACCAATTTTTTAAAGCACTGTTATATTGCTTTAACGTAGAATCAGCTAGAGACTGAATAAGGATGTTGATCGTGGATTCGCTGATGCTTCTTCTCCTGTATGCTAGCCGGATAGCCTCCCGGCAATCAACGTAAGCTTGTCTGCTAACGGATGAACACGGGACCTACAGGGAGACAAAAGTAGAGATGGAGATGGTTTAAATATTATAGTATCATCAATTAACAACGATTTGAAAACAGGGAACCATGGTTGTGTTGTCCATAACGGTACAATCATAACGCCCGTGGCACGATCCCGTTTAATTTTTGAAAGACATCTCAGTATAAGTGAAAAAGGGGGGAATGCATAGAAGTTCCATGAATTCCAGGGGATAGTGAACGCGTCTACCGCCATAGCTTCTGGATCTATTTTCCATGAACAAAATTTTTCTGATTTTGTGTTTCTTCTAGTTGCAAAAAGATCTATTTGGGGCATTCCCCACTTCTCCAAAATCTTCTTAAACGCATTATGTGACAATTCCCATTCTGTGTCGTCGTTAACTCTACGCGACTCTAGGTCTGCTTCGACGTTATCTTTTGAAGCTATATAGGACGCAAAAACCCATATTTTTCTTTTTTCACACCATTGCCACAATTGTCTTGCTAATTTATTTAGCTCTGGGTATTTTATACCTCCCATCTTATTTATGTAAGCCACAGCAGTGGTATTGTCGACCCTCAATAAAACCTCACAATCATTTAAGTCTTCTGCAAAACATTGTAATGCCAAAAAAGCCGCTAATATCTCCAAACGATTTATATGTAACGATTTTTCCGATTCCTTCCAAAATCCATGAGTACTGGCTCCTTCGCAAGAAGCCCCCCAGCCTGTGAGCGATGCGTCCGAGAAAAATTTCACGCTTAAATTCGAATTTTTTGATTGGATTAACAGCTGTAGCAAGATTCAATTTCCACCACTGTAAGTCCTGATGCAGAAAGGACGGAAGGCTCATTCTCTTATCATAATTATCTGAATTTAGAATCAACGCAATATATTTCTCTCTCTCTAATAACTTACAGTACAGAGGACCGTACTGTACCCCAGGACATGCGGCTATTAAGGAGCCTATGAGTTTCGCAAATTCTCGAATAATACAAGTGGTCTTGTTTAAGATTTCGTCTGTCATCGCAGCCAATATTTTTCTTTTTTCAGTAGTTAGTCCTACAGACATGTCTACGGAGTCAATAACTAAACCCAGAAATTTACAGCTTGTCTTGGGATCACATACACTTTTTTCAAAATTGACTATAAAACTCAAAGATTGAATCGTACTGATCGTCGTTTCAACATTATGCAAACAGGATTGAAAATCCTGACCAATGCAGAGTATATCGTCCAAATATACAACCGATGTAAAACCCTGTTCTCTGAGCCTTGAAAAAACCGGTTTCATTATCTTTGTGAATACGTAAGGAGCCGTAGCCAACCCGAAAGGGAGACAAGTAAACTCAAAAATTTGTTCTTCGAATTCAAAACGCAAAAATTTTCTGCAGCTTTTACTAACCGGTACGGTTAAATATGCGTCTTTCAGATCAATGTTACTCATATAAGCTCCCTGAGAGATTAATTTTATCGCTGTTCTCAAATCTTCCATTTTAAAATGCGGAGTCTCCACCCATTCATTTAGTTTCTTAAGATTTAATATGAAACGTTTCGATCCGTCTCGTTTTGTCACGAGAAAGTAAGAAGATAGAAATTGTCCTCTCTGATAGGAACAGCTTACTACCGCGCCTATCTCTTTCATGTAGTTTATGACATTTCTAATGTCATCTATTTCTCCCAGAGATCTTTTCGGGTTATACGGCATATGTTGTTGTTGAGGAATATCTGTAAACGGTATCTCGTAACCCTCGATCGTATTCAGGATGAATTTATCATTCGTTATGCGCCGCCAATTATCAACGAACAATTTCAACCTCGCAGCTCTTTTACAGACCTGAACTAAGTTCGAAGGTCGTTCGATCGTCGATCGTCCTGGCGACGATTGTCGATTCGCGAATTCTGCGTTCGAGCCTGATTGAACTGCTGACCCTGCGGTCGCGTGAACCTCGAATTCTGTGGGAACGAATTTTTCTGATGAGACCCTCTTGAGCCCATCTGCGACGTTCCCTGCTTCATCGATGGGCCTTTCCAGTTTAAAAAGTTTTTCTTGAAAGCCTGAGGTCTTTTTGACTGAGATGTCACGGCAGGAACTTTAATGTCCTTTGAAATCTTTTCAATGGTTTTGATTTCTTTTAGTTTTTCACTCAAATTTTCTCCATATAAGAGAGTTCCGGCATTAGTCTTGTCCAACATCGATTTCACTTGTTTATTAACCGCAGGGGAAATATACGCCTTTCTAGCCGTCGATTCCATGTGATAAATCTCCGAAAGTAATTTTCCGGAATCTGACAACTGTTGGATTAAAGTCAGTCTGTCTACAGGTTCTTTTTCGTCACACAAGATCGAAGTCAAGGCAAGACCAACGGCTGACATAGCTGAACCGACCAGGTTCTGTACTTGCGTGAAAAGTTTATCCCTTTTGAGGGAACTTTCAGATAAAGTCGCGGCTAACTCTGCGTTAAGTTCAGGTGCTTCAAGGAAAATATTACCCTTCCTGGGATATTTCTTCAGCAATTCATCTTTGATTTGCTTTGGGATTCCCTCGGCAAGCCAATGTTTCCACCGAGAAACTAAATCTGAATGCAAAGCGATTTCTTTCTGCACATTTGACGACGGATCTTCGCCTAAGGCTTCCCTCGTCGCATCGTCCATGCCGGAATCATCAACCTGTTCGTCATTAACGATCAAAACAGAGGTGGATTCCTCGTTGTTTTCATTTCTTTCATCGTCTTTCGACGTATCTTCAACGTTTGACATTTCTGGAAAAAAAAACCATACGAAGGTAATGTAAATTTCTTCCTTATCGACAGTAGCTCCAGATCGGTAACGACAAGTTTTTCTATGGCGGCTGAGATCAGGTTTCTGTTTTACCTCTCGTGTAAACTCTAACCTGTCTGCGTGAGAACTAATTGTTGTTTTGCCTCTCGTGCAAACTCTAATTAGTCTGAGATCTAATTGTTGTTTTGCCTCTCGTGCAAACTCTAATTAGTCTTATTCCGAACAACTCTTTGTTGCTTTCAACTTACTGTCGTTTTCTTTGTCCTCGGTCTGACGTGGCAGATTCTGCGTGCACGCCAAGATTTTTCCTTCTAATTTTCGAAGCTTTTCGAGTAGTTTTTTTGGATCCTTGTCGTCCGACGAATCTCTCTTCCTCTTATGTTTTCCCATGTTAAGAAATTAAACACCTTATCCAACGAAGAAATTAAAAAAATTCAATAAAACAGATACGATTAACTCTCAATACGTGTTGCGTCATTCAGCACAAAAAACATTATGGGGTGGCGCTGGAGCAGGATAGCCAACGCAGGGACTATTTTTTCCCCTAGACTCTCAAAGTGTGGTAACATTTGGTATGAAGTAGCATCACTACACATGTAATCTCGAGAACGAGGCCTAGCATATAATTTCCATGAATAAGCCTCATGCATCGATACTAATCGATAAACTCGATTTTATCAAAATAAATAAATAAATAAATAAATAAATAAATAAATGAACAAATAAATAAATAAATGAATAAATAAATAAATAAATAAATAAATAAATAAATAAATAAATAAATAAATAAATACATAAATAAATAAATAAGTTCGGTCGCAAACAACGATTGAAGAAGCGTTAAAAAAAATGTCAACCAACGTCCCATAACAGTTTACCGGATTGACAAAGTTTGCCAACTGCGCAAATTCAAATTCACGACAATATCGGATTTAATGACGATAATTCGATGTGCCCGCCAGTCGTTTATGAACCAACGAAACGTAACGTGCAAGACGACGACGGAAAACGACGAATTCGTGGGCGGTGGCTCGTGTCAGTGTCGCGACTGTTCACAACTGAAGATTAGCACGCGCGTTACGCCTGCAATCGATATATATACGTATATATATATATATATATATATATATATATATATATATATATATACACATATATACATAGCCATTGCCAACTCTGTGGTATTGCCTCCAAAGTACGACCCGGTTTCGAAGGGCGCGACTAGAGTATTATCCCCGATCAGCAACCGGTGTGTTCCCAACGAAATTGCCAAAAGTTTTCATGGCTCTTTTGGCCCATTTCGTCGATTCTCACGCTTCATCCTTTCCAACCACCCAAGCCCATCCCCCACCCCCGTTACTCGTCTTTGCGTTATATATTTCGAAAAGTGGAATGGTTATAACGCAACGACGAAAAGTACCAACTGTACACTTCGAGCCATTACCGAGCTGTACTACGCGCCGAATAATGGGCCCTTGCGAAACAAATAATTCAGTAACCTCCGAAAGTTTTAAACTGTCGTTCGGTTTGACTTCTTAAACGTATTTTTTTTTTTTTTTCAATTTTAATCTCAAATCAAGTATTGTGAGTCGACTCTTGAAGGTAGGATTCGCTTTTATGATCGAGGCGATTGTCGAGATTACGGAAAACGTTCGATTTGTTAGAAAAAAAAAACATCCAGTAGGTAATCGTCACGTCTTTAACGATATGAAAAATAAAATCAATGTTCGATGAAATAGTCGCAAAAGAAAAAAAAAATAATTACGATATCTAGTTGAAGATAGACACTTCAGTAACAAATTAAGTTTCATTTGTTAATATTTATTTTCATGGTCCATTCACAAATTTTATGAAAAATATTTTTGCAAAGAAACGAATACTGCAATACTTTTTGGTAAATTAATAGAGTAATCCTTTTTGAGAAATAAAGATTGAAATAATTTTTGAGAAATACCTACTGAAATTATCTTGAAGAAATGAATGCTTAAACAATTTTTAAGAAATAGATACTCAATACTGCTTAAGAAATAAGTACTTAAATACTGCTTAAAAATAAATAATAAAAATACCTAATAAAAAAAACTGTCATCGAAATATACATGAAAATACTTAATAAAAATATAAAAAAATACCGAAATACTCTTCACCAAGAGGTTCGATAACCGAGAGCAAAGCCGATTTTTTTACATTTCTTTGTCGAATCTGTCTGGCGAAAAAAAGAAAAAAAATGGTGCCATCGCTTTCGCGTCTCGACGTGCAAGGTTCGACGGTGTGAATAAGTGACAGCGGAACGGGGAGCCGCAGTGCAAGGGCACTTGGGAAATTGATAATGCGGCGCCGATTTTGCCCCGGGACGACGCGAACCGAAGACGACACCCGACGAGGCCTCGATGACGTTACGTGGCTGGCAGCGTTGTGCATGTCGCGAAAGCCCCCGTTGGCACATCTATATACGCGACAGTGTCGAAAAGGGGCTTCTCACTCGACGTTGGCCAACGTGCGATGGCGCTGAGGATGGGGCGAGGAGGGGGGGGGAAGTATTCGCGACCCAAGAGACCGAAGGGATATCGAATTTGGCGCGAGGGCGTGATGCAACCGAGCTATATGTACGATGCACCAGGCGAGAGAGAGAGAGAGAGAGAGGAAGGGAGAGAGAGAGAGAGAGAGAGAGAGAGAGAGAGAGAGAGAGAGAGAGGGAGATAGAGAGATATAGAGATAGAGAGATAGAGAGAGAAAGAGAGAGTGGAATTGACGGTGATTGGGCGTGCGAGAAACATCCGGTCGCGTTTCTAGCGTCAGCTCTCAATCCTGTGATCTCTCGTGAAAAAAGGGCACACGTGTAATACGTGTTCTCGTAGGTCAGAAACGTGACCGCATACTTGTCGTGGAACTTGTCAGAACGTCTTGTCGTTTTCACAGCGAACAATCTAGTCAGAATGTGTCGTATGCATCTGTGCCGAAAGAGTGTAGACGAAAGAAATACATATAAATATATATATGTAGACTAGGGTGACGGGCGAAAATAAAATTTTTGCCGATTTTCGCGGGGCGCATCAGTGTGAAAGTATGTCTTGCATCCGTAGAATCGTGCTGAATGATGAACTCGATCGGACAACATTTGGGGTGGTACCGGGTTTTCAAAGTTCTCAGACGTAAAAACTTTGACAATCATGAGGTTTCAAAATAATGTTTTGATCGAGCTCATTTTTTTAGCACAATTCTATACGGATGCAGGATACTTTGATCCTGATGCACTCCGCCGAAATTGGAGCATAATTACGATGACACTTGTCATCGTGAACGTAAAATCGAATACACAAAAAATTATTATTATGCATGCAAAAATTCAAATGAATGAGATTAATATGAAAAATGTGTTTCCAGAGAAAATAAAAATGCGTCTTGCACGAACGAAAATGAAGGTACTCGACGAATACTCGAGAACCCCTCGAGTTACATTCTGTCATCTCAGTTAACCGAATAAACAAAATTAATATACACAAAAAATAAATATTAATAACTGAGATTAATATTAAAAAGCATATTTTCAAAGGAAATAAAAATATCTACATTATTGTCATGCACGAACGAAAATAAGGGTTTTCAACGATACCAACGGTTGCCCGAAAACCCCTCGAGTCAAATTCTGCCATCTCAATTAACCGAATAAACAAAATTAATATACACAAAAAAATGCAAATAACTGAGATTAATACGAAAAACATATTTTCAAAGAAAATCAAAATACATTATTGTCTCGCACGAACGAAGACGAAGGTACTCGACGAATACCGACAAGTTTCTCGAAGAGCCCTCGAGTTACATCCTGCAATCTCAATTAACCGAGTTAAGATCCACGGGACGGCACGTGCCGCACCTGGTCGATGCGATCGAGCGGAATCTTCATGGTCTTCGGCCAGCGTGACGTCAGACACTGCGAGCTCGCGATATTGACGCGGGAAGGGATGATTGCGGAGCTCATCGAAGTGAGGGTGACGCGGGGAGAGGCGGAGGGGGAGGGGAGGGGGGGGGGAGCGAAACGTACGACTCCGTCGTTGATAGCCGCGTGAGCTGGGCGGGGGTTGAAGGGTGGAAAGGGCACGACGCGAGACTTTCTCGACCGTTTCTCGAACTGGAATTGAACTGGTTACATTACGGAAATATACGTTCGCCATATATATTCCGACTTAAATTGGGCCGACGCCACGAGAGAGTCGGTAGACGTTACCGCGGGTCGTTTCTCCATCCCCGACTAGCCACGGGGGTGGGGGAGGGAAAGAGGGATGGGGGGAGGGGCGGTATATGACCGCGGCAATTTGCTGAGTCCACAAACTATTCGGGAATTTGGAAGTACGAGAGGACCCGGATAGAGCGAATGGTTTTCTCGAGTATCGTGAAATCTCATTCCCACAAGCGGGCTCTCTGTGACTCCCTTACCCCTTCACCGGGACTTCGATGAGGACGTGTGAATTACAAATTGCCGAAGGCCACTGACGCGAAATCTGTCATTATTTTTTTTTTTAAATATTTTTTTGAAATTTCTTTATTGGTTTTAAAAAATTGTGGGTAGATTCTCAAGTGGAAAAAAAGATACAAACAATTGACAGTTTTTTTACGTACTAAAATTAATATAAATAAGATAAGATTTCCGTATGGTATCTATGCAGATTATGTATACGTTGCATATGAAAAACATATGCCCAATTCTATTTATATATATAATCTGTCAATTTTTTGTATCTCTTTTTTTCCACTTGGGTTGTTGCAATGAAAAATGGTTATAAAATGGGCATGCACATCTGGAAATCGTTTTTTTTTCTTATCTTCTTTTAATTTTTTGATGGAATAACCATGCAAAAGTATGTGGTTGAATTGTCATCAACATTATGTAAAAAAAAGCGTACCAGAAATGTTTATGTAGCGTCGGCATTTTCTGGTCATTATTTAATTAAAAATACGGGAGAACGATTGAAAAATAAATTAAAATATTAATAAGAAAAAATTCTATTGATATTTTTATTCGTCTCGCATTTTCTATTTTTTTTTTTTTTACTTTTGAATTTCACTTTTCTTCCTGGTTTTCAAGTGTATGTACCTGCTTGATATCGATTCGTGGAATAAAAAGAATGACGCATTCGCGTTCAATTGCCACGGAGTAGACTCGGGGTTGTAGACCGTGGAATGTAAAGAGTGGAAGGGCTCATTTGTTTTCATAAGTTTCGAGTTATTATTGAACCGCTTGAAACACGATGTATTTATAACTTATCGAGCTTGCGGATTTTCGAGTACAGTAAATTTTACAACGTACCATCACACACCCGTTGGCCGCCCGGATAATTATAATTTTTCAAATTTTTATTTCAATTTTAGTTGTTTTCAGAAACACCATCAATGCGAAAATTGGATTGTAATGAGATTTCGACCAAAGCGATAAATTGTCGAGAGAGCCGCTGGCAGAAATGGGCACTCGTTCGACGAAAATGTATTTCAAATACTTTTTCGGTCAGTTGTTGATTATTTATCATGTAACAATTAATTTTGTAACTTTGCTGAAACCATTATGAATTATCAACGAGAATTGCTATTGCAAAATGAATTCTGAAAACCAATAGATCCTGTGATCCATGATCATGGAGTCGAAAAGGTATTTCAAATACACTTTTTTAAAATTAATTCACTACAGATAAAAATAATCTAATAAAATAATGGAAAATTTAGTTTTCGTTTTTTTTTCTAATCGGCACAAGAAATGTGCTTCGGGTGTTCACAGTCTTCTGAAGTTTGTCAAAAGCTATCGACATACGGTTTTCCATATCAATTCGACCAACAATTATCTCCAAGTTACAAATTGCACTGAGCGTTTATTGGAATTAAAAAAAAAAAAAAAAAAAAAAAAAAAAAAAAAAAAAAAAACAGGACGAATCGAAAAAACTTAATGATCAACACGTTTCTACGTTTTGTTTGTCCCCCACCGAAGCCAAAATAAAAGTTTCCCAGCAAATGTCACCAATTCAATCTCACCAACTTCTCGTAATTACTTCACGCCATAAAATTCCAATTCCCACAACGCAATCGTCAAACAAAAAAAAAAACAAACAAAAAAAAAAACAAACAAAAAAAAACATTCCCAACACAATGAGAGTTGCACTATATTCATTTATTAAAACGTTTGCAAACTCGAAAGAAAGGTGAACAAAAAAGACCAAAAAAAAAAATCATCTCCATCAATGGAATGTCCGGTTCTCCGCCGGTGGTAAAAAAAAAAGAAAAACAAACTAACAAAACAAAACAAGAAGAAGCAACAAATCCTTTTCCGAGTGTCTGGAAGAGCTCCGAGTGCCAGCTGCAGCGGGAATGAAAGAGGGCGATGGAAAATGTGAAAAAGTTTGCCGTTGGTTGGGCATTCAACGTTTGGCAAGCCGAGACGAGGCCGGCTTCGTTAAGAAGGTAATCCAACCAAGAGGCTACGAGAAATTTCGTTTCTCGTCGAATGCAACATACACACACACATATATATAGATATACTATATATCCAGTTGTGAGAGATCTTGTCGGTCAGCAAAGGTGAACAGGAAAGTAATATATGATAAAAGAGAGAATAGAAGATGGAAAACGAAAGGTTTCAGTAACGAGTCCCAAATTCAAAATTTTTGAGCCTCCGTTCACCCTGATTACTCCCAAATGCCGACATCTCTATAGCCTAGTCAGCGAGGATTGTGGAAAGATATCACGCGTTGAAATCATACACGAATTATAATCTGTCGTCACTCCAAAAATAGCAAATGACAAAAATAAATCACAAGAACAATCAGAGTGTAGGGAGGGTCATGTAGGTCAAAAGACACCCCGAGACAATGTGATTCAATAAGTGCAAAAGATCGAACGCGGGGTCTGTATGTCATGCAATTTGAAAATATTATTGAAGGCTAATTGGGGAATGTCGTATGAGGCTTCGAGCGGAGTCACGAAGGTTGAACACGGAGTACGATGAGTCCGTAAGTCTCTACGGACCGTCGTGCAGAGATTGACTCTTTGAGTGGATTATCTTCAGGGTGGACAGAGAATCAGCGTCCGGATCCTCAGAGGACTTAAGGGTCAGAAAGGTTGAAAGAAGGGTGAAAAATTTAACGCGGGACGCACGTCAATGGGCTTTCGCGACGAAGTTTCCTCATCCTCACCCGGCTAGAAGGTGAAAAGTTGGTAGTGCAACCAACATGAAAGCACATACACATAAATATGTATACCTATATAGGTATATATGCGTCTACAGGTTTCAGAGGCGCGTCGGAAGTCGAATTTACTTGACGGTAGAACCCCGGACCGAATACGCTTGTCCAAGATAGCTCGTTCGTGGTGCGCGTGCGCGGTAATCGTTGTCCCGGTCCTTTGCAGGACGCGGCCGAGGGGTTCCGAGAAACTAACTTTTGCATTCAACGAAACGTTCATGCAGTACCGTCAACGTATAGGCCACGGCCAACACAGTTTCTGAGCTGGTAAGCCATACACAGAGACCAGAGCGAGTGCGCGAGCGTCGAGAACGAGAAACCACGCTCTCAGCTAACTCGTTACTCTAAGTGACCCCCCCGCCCGCCCTTTCTCATTCCCTTTCTCGATTCACTAGTTTATTAACTAAAAGTTGGCGGTTGAGTCCTTCCTGCCCCCCGAGGCGGTTCACATTTCGACGTGAAGCGAGAACAATTCCGCAGTCCAGCGAGCCAGTAACGCTAGCGAGGCTTGCAGCCTCCCAAGAGGGAAGGGGGGGGGGGTGAGTCTATGGAAAACCGCGAGAGAATATACCGCGCGTGCTGCCATACTGTGGCTATGAAGCTTATGCTGTGTATTTGCTCATCTCGATGTCGTTGACGTTAGTGGACCATCGAGAGTGAGAAACTGCATTCTATATATATGTATATATTTCGTTTTACGTGCGATATTTCATAGAAAGTCGACGAGAAATTCATAAAATATTGTATAGCTGAATTTTCCTCGATAAAAGGCACAACTTCAGGAGGATCAAAAGTGTTGTTGCCATTTGAAAAAAATTATGTTATGCTTGTAGCTTAGAAACATGAAATGTATGAGCACGGATTTCATGAGCACTGAGTTTCCCTCTTCGAACCCTACAACTTTTATCCGACCCATTTCGTTGTCACTCCGTTCTCTAAAGATTTATTCAGCCGTCCTGTTTCAAACGGGACACCCTGTATGTATAAGGGTGTGTTAAAAAAAGTGAAGTTGTTTGATTTTTCTGGCGGTTCTTGCGTTCGAAGCAGATACTATTGGGAGACATCTGTCGAAATTTGAGCCCAATCGGACAATGTTTGAAGGTTCCGCTTTCACGAATTCGATTTTCCCTTTGATTAACAAAGTGCCACTTTTTTAAAGTTTAATATTGTCCGATTAGGCTCAAATTTTCGCACTGAATCGTCGTGTACACTCGTATCTCCATCGTCATACTTCATCCGAGAAGCCCTAATTTCATCCGTTTTTTTCCCCTTCAACTCGTTTAAGCGATATTTTCGTTTTTTTCCCTTTATTTCTTCGATTTTTCTTTGCTCGCTCACAAAGGCGGCAAAAGGCATAGGGCCGGTGTGTATGGGGCTGTAATCGTGTGATAAACGAATGAAAATTCAGTGAGTTTGATCGATGCGAGTATCACGTGAGTTGTCGTTTTTTTTTCATCTATTTTTTTTCTTGCAAACGTCGTACGGTTACGGAAATCCAGGTGCATTTTGCGATAGGTAGGTGGCAAACTGTGGCGTAGATAGGGATGTCGATAGGACGTGTGTTGGAGGTGTAGGTACGTGCGAAACGTCGGTCCTACGAACCTACGTCGAGTGGCGCCCCTTTTTCACTGTGATTTCCGACGTAAACGTCGAGCTTGCACGCCTCTCCCCTCTCCCCCGTACCTCTTTTCATGGGTACCACGATTTTCCGGGTTTTGTTCGGTGACCCGTAATAAAAGTTTGTTACAAAATGGCTGTGTCAGATATTAGATATTCATTAGCTCTCTACGCTCCCGAGAGACCATTTATAACCATTAAAAACTCTTTTTTTTTTTTGTTTTTTTTTTAACACGCGCTTTAGTCACTGCGGTGATTAATGAACGACAAAACGTGGAAAATCGTCATTGTTTTAATCTGTTATGAGTTACGATTTATTGAAATGAATAATTTCGAATACTTAGGTTCAAATGAATTTTCGGGATCACGATTGATTTTAAGTTTTATGCATTTATTGTAAATTATTTTAATGTGATCATTTACAATCTATACATAAAACTTGAAATTAATCCTGATCCCAAAAATCAACAATTCAACTGAGTTTTTCGTCAGAATTAATTTCAGCTATTGATTATAAATTATTTTCATTTGATAATTTTAAATCGTTGAATTTGTAAATAATTACTTACATTGAATTTCCGTTCAGAATTACTTTTGAGTCATCATTGACGCATTGATTGTAAATTACTTGAATTATATAATTTTGAACCGTTAAATTTGCGAATACTTAGTTTCACATGACAATGAGTCTTCGTCAAAATTAATTCGAATTTTTTTTATGCATAAATTATTTTCATGATTTTAAAAGATAGAATCGATAGTTTTGTAGATCGAGTTAAGCTGTTCAAAACCAATGGATCACGTCATAGTCCGATAATGAATGTATTTTCAATATTGTTATTCAATTTTAATAATTTTAACAATTTTAATAATTCAATATTATTTGACGTATAATAAAAAAAACGTATAATAAATCTTTGGACAATTATTTAATACGATCTATATACCATGGACTGACGCAATTATGCATTTGTTCATTGACAGAGCGTTTCATAATGGACTGACCTTGACAACGGGCTGCTGATGATGTAGTGCGTGTAATAAAATATACTGGCCACGGAGACCAGTAGAAGAGCAGCGACGCATCTCTTGACCGTGGCCTGTTTGACGATGCAACGGGGTCCCACAGACCCCAAAAGCGGCACGCTAGCGTCCCCACTCGAAATCTTCATTTCTCCGTCCGTTTTTTTTCCCTCTTGATCGTTATAAAATTCGTAAAAAAATAAATAATGAAAAAAAAAAAAAAATAAATACAAAACCGGGATGGGCCTACGAGACGTTACTCGTAAAAACGATGCACTTGTTAAATTTTATTTTTCTTCACGTTGCACACACACACACACACACACGCGCACTTACACACACCCACACACGCACCTTCGCACCTTTATTCACGATTTATGATGATTCGAAAAAAAATTGCCATCCGTTGCAACGCGATTGTCCGACGAATTACGAAAAGATGGGACAAACGTGAATTCGTGAATAGTTGAACATCGATGATCCGTCGAAGCGATTATTGGGGTCGGCTTTACGACCCGATATCTCATCAACGACTCCAACGAAGCGCGTTTTGCCGCAATCGTTGGATCGATTATGTACGATCGTCGCGGATGTTCGAGGACCTGCATCGACTCCATGGACCGTCGTTCATTCGGTCGACGATGCGGAAATAATTTATTGCAAAAGCTGTGTAGACTTCTGGGTACGCGAAATGGAAAGAAGAAAGAGAGAAAGAAATAATAGATAAAGAAAATTTATCAATGACGATGCTAGACGAGCGAGAAATATATATATACATATGTAAATATATATATATATATAGATTTTTTTTTCACTGTGAATCTCTTGGTCTCGTAGCCGGAAATTTTTTATTCATCGATTTGTGACAACTGGTCAATGAAGTCGACAAGATTCGTGTTTACCGAGCGATAAAATCGAAAATCGTGTAGCTGCCGTTACTCGTGACGATATATATATATATATATATATATATATATATATAATATATATATTTCGAATCTTTTACGATCCGAAAAATTCGAAATTTATCGGTCTCGGGGTATAGTCGTAGTTTTCTAAACGACGTTATCGTACTCCATCGCGATAACGTTTAACGTTGAATTTCTCGAACTCGCGCAGTCACGTGAACCATTTTCCAACGTGCTAACGGCCCATTCGTCTTCCATCGCGAATTCAACGATTTAACCCATTTGTCCGAGATTATTATTTTCTTTTTCCTATTTTTTTTTTTTTGTTGTAATATATATTATTCCTCACTCACACTTCATCGTTACTTTCATGGACTATTTTTTTTTTCACGCATTGCAGGCAACGCTTTGCCACGAAACTCGAACAAATTTTTTCCACGTGTTTGTTTGTGTGTGTGTGCGTCTGCTTATGAAAGAATCACAATAGGTTCTCTAGAGTTCGAGCCGGAAAATCGTTTCGTCAAAGTTAACCACAAAATAGTTGAGCAGCGGTTATTTCTCAATTATAATTCAAACGCACGTGAAACAACGATGAGAGTGAGAAAAAAAAAGGTTGTTACGTTCGAAAATTCGTGTTACGAAGTTTCGTCAAGTTTTCATGTTGTAATTATTTGATTTCCAATAGTTACGATTTATTGTGATTTTTTTTTTGCGATTAAGATTTATTGTGATTTTTTTTTGTGATTAAGATTTATTGTGATTTTTTTTTGTCATTAAGATTTATTGTGATTTTTTTTTGTGATTAAGATTTATTGTGATTTTTTTTTTGTGATTAAGATTTATTGTGATTTTTTTTTGTTTTTTTTTTTTTATTTTTTGGTTTTTAATGCGAGACGAGACTGCGGGCGACGAGCGAATGAAAATCAATTTTTTATTGCGACGAGATGAACGCGCACAGTGGCCACTTCCGGTCTCGCGGTACGCTCGGCAATTTCGTAACGGTTCAGTTTCCACCAACGGCCATTCGTTACGGGGGCTAGGCGAGCTTCGCGATAGAATTTCCTCCGTCTCTTTTCTCGGTCGCGGGTGTATAACCCAGTGCGGCAACCCTGGTTCCCGCAGTTCGGGGTTTCCGTTTCGCAACGAACAACCCAGACCGGTCTTTTCCCCTCCGCCTCCGAAAACCTCTTGCCGCTCTGGCTCGGTACTCGTAAATTTTCGACGTTTGCGCGAAATCTCGTTCCGTCCTTGTTCCTCGGTCGCTTTCGTCTTTATCACCCCTCGGTCGAACGATGACGTCACGTTCGCTCGTGTGTCCCACGGAAACAGCGTTGCTATTATTTTTCGTCCGTCAATTAGGAACGATGTAGGAGCTCCAGAGGTTTCCGGAACAACCACGATTTTCTTCCTGCGGAGTCTCGGACGATTGTTTTATTCACGTGAACAATCGGAATCGCCGGTTCCGCGACGATACATCGATGGATTATCCACAGGGATGAATGATCGTAGCTGCAACCTGGCTGCAACAAAAAAATATGGGGAAAAGAACGTCAGTAACGATGTGTCAATGGATCGTAATATATATTTTTTTATTACTATTTTTTTTTCTTTTTTTTTTTTTTTGAAGAATGAGAGAGTTAACATTTTTACTTTTATTTCAACTTATTTTCGACATCACTTTTTGGGTTAAGGAGTTTGAATTTGGGATGAAGTTATTGTAAGCAATTTTTATGTGAGTTTCAACTTCATTTAACTCCAAAAACTTGCAGCAAAAATTTACCATTTTCCAAGTTTGGAAGTTGAAACGGAGGTGGAGTAACGAAATGAACAATTTTATCCTCACTGAGAGCAGGGATGGGCATCCATTCGATGAAAATGCATTGAAAATCGTTTTTCAGACAAATAACTATGATTAATTGTCATGCTTAAAAACTATTTTTAGATTTTTGTAATAATTATGATCGATTTACGTAAATTATTATTTTACGATGAATTAAAATATTCGATAAATTCGGTAGAATTGATTATCATTTAGTTCGAAAATTATTTGAAATACATTTTCATTGAATGAATGCTCAGAGGCTGAAACGAAGGTGAAATAACCAAAGGAAAAATTTCACCTTCAGAGTGAAGGTAGAACGAAGACGAACAAGATTTCGTCTCACTTCACCTTTGAATTAAGATATTTACGATTAAATGCGTTGAAATATTAAGAGAAAAAAAAATAATAATTGTTGTGAAAAATCGTATCGCTTTGTTTTAGTGAAATTAAAAAGCGTCGAACATTTTCAGAGCTGTTCCATAGTATCCATATCTTTCGAATCCGATGCCAAATCTTGAAGAAAATATTCATCAAAATCGTATATCCAGTTCGATATTTGACAAACATCAGATTTCTGAAAATTTTCTTTAATCCTGGATTAATTGAAAATTTCAATTAATTCAGAACTCGATGAAATTACACCCCCCCTCCCCCACCGTCAAACTTTTATAAGACTCGACACAGTAGCTCGATTTTTTGTTCTCCCTCAGACAAAAAATCTACATCGAACATTTTCACAAAATTGCGATAACACGTTACGAGGATTTCCTCAAACGCTCCGCATACACGCAAAGAGAATATAGAACGCGTAGATATCCGTACCATTGATTGCGGTTTAGACGAGGCAAACAGAGGTTGACCAATTCGTTTCACCAACATGCAAACAAGTTCTTTCGCATCTCCGTGCCAGAATTGTTATTTTCCGTTTTGTTTATTTATTTATTTCTTTTTTCATCCGTTATAACTCGGTTGTAAAACCGATTACTCCGTTAAAACGTTTCAATTGTAAAATTCCGGGACTAATCGGATTGCGAGTTGTATCCCTGGCCCGGTTGAACGAGCGTAACGTTGAGCCGAGGAAAAACGAGCTTTTCAGGCGTTGACGAGGGCGTGAACCATCGGCAACAACTCTACCCAAGCCCCGAAGTATCGCTTTTTATTTTATCATTGTTATTTTGTATTTTTTTATTTTTATTTTTTCATTCACAGTTTAGCAATATTTTTTCGCCAAGAGCTTATCCGGGCTATCGTTTAAGCAACGCGAGCGCCGCGCAATAACCGGACGGATCGTCGGTTCGACTCGACGGAGGCTTGAAGTGAGGAAAGAGGCGAAATGTTGAGCCGGGGCGAAGGGGTGGGGGGTAGCTGAGGGGTTGAGGCGGAAAGAGAGCGCTATGAGATGGGAGAGAAAGGCACACAACGCTAGCCGCAATTAATCGACCGTATTCTCGAGCATCCCCGTTGTTGTAGCGAAGTAATTTTTTTCTCGAACCACCCCTTCGCCCCTCAGATCCCCTCAATCTCCCACCCTGTACCACGGACATCGGACCAACAAGAAGTCCATTAATCAAGCCCTCCTCCACCGTCCCGTGGGCTGCATTGCACCGCACCCGACCGTCCGACTCGAGGCTCGTACCCCACTCTCTCGTCTGACGCTCGTTCGGCTTCTCTACTGAAACTCTCGCTGTTACTTCAAAGCTTTCATATATATATATATGTATATATGTATATGTATGTACGTATGTTCGCGGGAGTTTTCACCGGCTCTTCATTCCCCACACAAAATTCCTTCCAAGGAAAAAAAAAATAGGTATAGTCTGTATACCCAAGAAAAAAATTATATATAATCTATGTATAGACTATATATAGTCTATATATAATCTATATATAAACTATATATGCCCAATCCCATATATAGATTTCATATAATTTTTTTACTTGGGTATTAACTATAAATGGGACTGGGCATGTATAGTCTATGTAGAGATTGTATATAAACTATGGGTGATTCCACCGAAACTCAGGCTTGACCTTTGGGTCAACATTTTTGGCTCCTTATTTTTTACGTATATATGTTGAATACAAAGCGACGCGTCGTGTTTCGGGGTTTTTTATTTTGAGGTCCTACTTTTGAGGTATATTTGAATGAAGCTTTTCACCCATTGACCGTATTTCATCATTCGAATTGATATATCTCAGCAATGGTTAGTGATGAACAGAAAAACTGCAGGTGTTTTTCTTCGGTTTTCGCACACTCTATGCGATAAAAATATGAATGATCATGTTGCGCCGATGTAACTATTATTTATTAACGATTGAAAATTGAAAATTGAATAAAACGAAGAATACTCATTTTATTATATTTTATTTCATTGAATTACATTTCCTGATTTATAACGAACATTTTAAGTATAATAAACTTGATATGGGACAGGGCATATATAGTCTATACGAGGGCAGTCCCATGTATAATTTATTTACAGACTCTATACAATTTTTTTACTTGGGTATACTATATTTAGACCATATAGTTTATGTAGAGTCTATATATAATCTATATATGGATATATATGCCCAGTTTCGTATATAATTTATATGTAATCTTTTTTACTTGGGCTCCCTCATTCTCTCTCTTTTTTTTTAATTTCCGAACGCTTCGTGAAAGAAGAGCTTTCACTCGTTCGCGCACATGTAACGCTCGCGAACAAAATAACAGAGAAGAAGGATCGTGAAAGGGGGAAACAGGAAAATCAATGGGGAGTATGAGACAAGACGGAAAACAAGAAACTTGGGTTCAGTGGATATGGCGAAGGAAGGAAAGAACCTTGAACGAACAAGAAGTACCGGAAGAATGAGAAATCGCTTGAATTTTCATCCCCTATTTTGTCGCAGTTTTTTAAAAGGTATTTTCTTTCATTTATCTTTTTAATTATAATGATAATTATTTTCATTTGATACTTGTGGAAGCTCGATGAGTTTGCATTTATAGCGAAATGAAAGAGATTGCAGGGACACAAGTTGGATGAGCATGAAAATAAGTTAAAGAATAATTGGGTCAATCGAATTCAAATTTTTGACGCAAAGTATTTGTAGAACTCTAATAACATGAATATAATGAATCAATATGTATTCGTAATTTAATAGAATGAATATGTTCATATGACAATTGAATAACAATTCTCATCGGAATTTCGATCGATATTTTCGCTAATTACTTTTGGAAATAATAACATTTGGCATGAAAATATATTTCACATCCGGTATAGCTTGTTCTGTCTCGTGTCATTTGGTAAATCAACGCAATTAATTACTCTGTTTTATACGAAAAAAAAATTTCATTGCAATTTTATTTGCTCGTCGAAAAAAATCTCGTTGAAACACGGGAAACAATTCGCGCCTTCAACGTCGAGGATAAAAATAATTTTATTGCGCTGGTGGTGCGACTCGAAGTAAGGTGCCGATGCCCATCATTAGTAACCGGACGACTAAAACATTGCCCGTTACTTTTTCTCTCTCGTTAGTTATAAACGAATAAATTGAACGCAGAAGAGTGCTCAAGCCCGACGTAAACTCGCCGTTTCGATAAAAAAGTGATTGCGAGGTGAAAAAAAAGTATCTCGAACCGATGTAAAATGGAAAGCAAAGGAAGAAGTATTCACTTGGAATTTTCATCCACCTTTTTCAACACCTTTTTTCTTTTTTACTCCTGTTTTCTCATTCACAGACCCTCGGTCGTCCGCTTCTCGTTTCCCATATATATATATATATATATATATATATATATATATATATATATATATAACACATCCTATAGTCTAACATTCATCCGGCAGTACTCTCTTTATTCTCGCTTTCCTTTCATTCCCTCTTGGGAGCTGACCCGACACTTTTCGACGAGGAATATCGATAATCGTGAGCGCGTGATCGCAAGCCCAAACGAAAGCTCATGCAGTGACCGATCGACCGAGCTTTGCCAACGGATGATGAAAAAAATATATGTAAAGAAAAAAAAACAAAAAAAAAAAACTAAAGGAAACAAGTTGAAAACTTGCAATTTGCTTCTCTATGAGGAACCATTATTCTCCAATCTTTGGCTACCTCATAGAGGAATTATTCATTACCTACGTTCATTACGATACGATTTATACCAAGCAAATTGCAACTTTTGACTTGCAGCTGGTTTTTTTTTGCGATTTTCCAGTATATTGTCTTCGATGAAAGGTACTCACGTTTTTAGAATGTACTTGACACTACGTAAAGAAGTAAAATGTTTTTTCACATTCGCACACGATGGAAAATAATTAATATAAAATTTGGACCCGAGAGAAATCCCTCACGAGAAATATTATTGTTTTTGAATTTGCGGAATTTAAAAATTCGAGATTTCGTTTCGTTCTAAAACTATGCTCTAACATTCTTTCAAAATTATGCTTTAAAATATTTCTGGATGTTTGAGGACTTTTCGAACCTCTGAAATCAAGATCCCGATAAAATAATTTCGGGACGTCACATTTCTGTCTTTGTGAGAAAGCAAAATGTTCACCACGAAGAAAGTCCAATTTAGGAAGGTTGCTGAGGAAAGAATATAGGGTTGAGAAGCCGAAGAAAATCCTTTTATTCTCACACGTGGCTTTTCATCTTCGAATCAGCGAGAAAAAGAGAGCTTTTTTTTCTGTGGGGCAAAAACGTATCGAATGTGTACGTGAAACGTTGGACGTGCATGTGGAATTTAATTACGCACGAGGGTCAAACGACCGATCGGACCCTGGTCGAGAGCTCTCCAGGATCCAGTTTCTCTCTCCCTCTTTCTCTCTGTCTCTGTCTCTCTCTCTCCTTCTCGCTCTCACTCTCTTGCTTTAGTCCGTCTCACTTTCTCCATCGTTCTCTCGGTTCGCTCTTATACCGGGTTAACTTGCGGTGTATTACACCGAGAAAGAGCAGAAAGATAATCACACTGGCAAAAGGCTCTTTCCGTTGATTATCGAACCTTTCGTTTTCCGCAACAATTTACCTTCGACCTTTCGAACGAGACTTCAAACGCCCTTTCACCACGCTTTTCTCATTTCCGGAGCATTTCACACGACGTCACATTTATTTCGCGTCATTAGATTTGTCGTGCCGCAGATTATCGATCCGTCGTTGATATTTCCGAATCATTCGTTATTATGTTACAACAAATTTTCTTCTCTCGCTGTCTTCATGGAAAATTATTATTTCAATAGTAAATATTTCGTGAATAATTATTGAGAAAATCAAAAGCCAATTTGATTTTCGATGAATAGATTTTTGGTCAATACGAAAATTGACGGACAGATCGATTTTCAAAAAATCTCCATCTTCTAGAATTTTGAACTTTAGCAAATCTATTAATTTATCGTTTCTTAAATTACTCACGATAAAATAATTTCGTATTATTTTGTTGTAAATAGAGCGAAAATGATTAATTTGTAATTTCGATGGTAAAATTACAAATCAATTATTCTTATCGTAATTAATTATTCTAAATAAATGTGTCTCAATTATTCTCAAGAGAGTTTACTGACCTACAATAAAAGTACCTTTGTTGATAAAATTACGAAATTCATTCTTCTCGCTCTATTGCAATAAAATAACCGAAAGATAAAAAAAATATTGGTCAATTATTCTATCAGTAAATTAATCCAATTATTAAAATAATAATCGTTCCAAATATTGAAATAAATATTTTCGTTCATCATCGAAAGCGGTTATTCACGAAGCTGTTATTTCGATAAATTCAGGATGAAAGATTTGGCAAGTCAATAACGGATCGATCGACCTCACTGGCTTTGGCGACAACCATCGTTCCCTTCGACTTGATCGCTCTCCAAGGTATCCCGGTCCCGAGACCGACGAGCGAGGATGTTACGTCGTCCCGCATCTTCGCAAAGCCGGCAAGTCTACGGAACTAGAGAGCAACTCTCTCTCTCTCTCCCTCTCTTTCTCTCGCTCTCTCTCTCTCTCTCTTCATCGATGTGCCAGTTATCCGCAACTCCCTCGACGAGTAACTCAAGCATTATCGACACGTGACTCAGCCGCTCGTTGCTATCACGAGAATCGGGCTAAGAAAGACGTTTATGATATTGATGGGAACTGATAGACACCCCACGACGATCACGTGAAGTTAATCGATTTTACGTTCATCCCGAAGTTCATCTGGCGATGTCGTCAAACATTGACACAATCCACCCGATAAGTCGTTCCGATGTCAAATTGGATCTTGAGGCTACATATCGACCATTGCCACTCTCATCGATCAATCGAATCGATCGAACAACTTTTCGAGTTCGTTGAATCGTTGATTCGTTATTCACATCGAATTTCTATGTTTATCGAACAAACGTTTTGGTGAACTTTGACGAAGATGTGTTCGCAAAGTCAACGAAGCGTTTCACAATGTTCCATCTTGAAATCGTATAATAGCGAATAATTAGGCATACGCGTATGGCTCGAATAAATCGGGCAATTTCAAATGATAATAATAATAATATCTGTAGATTATTGTATAATAAAAAAATTAAAAATTTTCATTTTTTGCTAGTATGATTTGATTGTTGAATAATTTTATTTTTCATCTGTTTATGATTATGTGTGACAGTGTGAATTATACATTTTGACGTTTCATGTGCTGGCTCATCGAGGAGTCCCCGTCTTGCTGTTATTCGACGGAAATTGTTATTTGTCGATGGTTCATCTGGTCAATCTAATCACCGGGTTCGGGATAATCGGACGCCTCGGGCATTCCGGATCACATGGACTTCCCGCACAATCGATTTCTAGGGTCACGATAGTTATCGAATGTGCTTTGTAATAATGACAGATACGTCAGACACATCCGGATTCGATGCTTAGGCCCTTCTAGTTAATATATATATATATAAGTACATATCGTTCCCACTAATAGAAAGAAATTTTTTTTTTAAATTTATATATAAATATTTATTTATTTATAATTATCAATTATTATATCGATCACAACTTGCTACAAACATGTGTCACAATTTCGATTCCCTTAATAATTCTAGCAATGACATTAAATAAACATGTTATTTATCTCATCTCAAGTGAACCTCTGAAAATCATAAGTAAATTGAAGAAAAAAAAAATATTAACTAAAAACATATTTTCGTCAGGAAAATATAAAAATCGATGATTATTAATTCATCTACTTTGTTTATTAATTCAATTTTTTCATTAATTTGATGTTTCGTAATATCCAAACGACCTTTGAGAAACTTCAGATCTCAGCTGTTGCATCATCAAACGTCCTCTAATAATCGATGCGCAAATTTACGAAGCTTCGAGTTACCAAATAGCGACCGAACAAATAAACAATAAAAATCATCCGCGTCAAAATGGTCGTTTCAAGGGAAACCAAAATATAATCGTAAAATATACGATGAACGAGTTTCTCATTAGCTCTAATGGCGAGCCTGACGTGTTGTGTCAACTCGTTAGTCCTGCATAATCCTTCCAGCTCCGAATCTCCTAATTCTCGGTGTGTAACCAACGCCACCTACTTCGCCTATCGCGCCTTGTACCCGACAGCTTACACGTGCAGAATGAAGCCGAACGATATATACAACACGAAGAGGCAGAACGAGTTAAGAGGACGATGGGGAAGCATTAAAAACTAAAGCCATTACCAGACTTGGCACCCCGGGATCTAGTCGTCACCGCGTGCTCCTATTACCGGTCTCTGAGTCTCATCTGCTCGTGTGCACCCCTCTTCCCACATCCACCCACCCCTATCTGCCTCCTCATACAACACACGACCTCTCTCAGCAACCCCTCTATAGGCAAGCCCGTTTTCTAGCCCGCGAATTAGCTCATCTGCGACCGTGGACACCGTCAGCTTGCACTATTATAATACATCCAAATCCGCTCAACCCAGAAATCCCCCCCCCGACCCCTCCACCGGTGAATCGAACATTTGCCAAAAAACTTTGCAGCGTTGAAGATTAAAGAAAATAAAAAATAAAACTAGAAACGAAAAAGAGAAATCAGGAGCAGAATAATTTGAAAAGTTTCGGCGTCGGCTTCGCGCGGAATCATTAATGTTCAAGTCCCATGCGAGGGATGGGTACGTGTAATTAGCATAAAATATGTGGAATGGAGTAGCTGGTGATGAAAGCTTTTTTATTCGATATATTTTTTTTTCAATTTAACATTTTTTTTTATTCAGTCTTTTGAAATTTTATTTCAATACTTCGTTTTTTTCTTTCGTGCGTTGCACATTAACTTGCAGTTGGAGGATTGTATTTACAGGCACACCGAGATGACGCTGTGCAATGACACGAACCTCAAGATAGCGAGAAGGAAAGATGGAGAGGAAGAGAGAGAGAGAGAGAGAGAGAGAGAGAGAGAGAGAGAGAGAGAGAGAGAGAGAGGGAGGGAGAGAGATAAAAAAAAGATGTGCCTCGGGCCAACGCAACTTCGTGTGTACCTCGAGAATGCAACTAGTCTGCTGCCACGGATGGCGGCTCCGTTGCATACTAATCGTAAACAAATACCTCGCCTCGTCTCAGTGATAATTTACATTTGGACGATCTCTCGTTCGAACGTGGAAAGGACAAGACGCATGTGTGAGACTTGTGCTCAAGCGTTTCATGAGTACATAAATATATTCATTATATATATACGCATATGTATATATATACGCATCTATATATCGTCGTTACCTTATATTCTACAATTTTGATCACATTGCTCGGCTACCATTGCCATTGCCATTGCTTCGATATTCTCGACTGCGTGCAACAGCCTCCAGGTACTCATGCACACCACGCCACACCACGTAACGCTCTCTACAGTCCGTTTGTGTGCGAATGTGCAAATGAACGCGACACTGCTGCGCACATAGCCGCATCGGTACGCGGTGCACAGTCCAAGAGTTACTGCGTCGCACGGCTCAAGCCTGTCACGTCTCTGTGTTCGAAACCCGTGGGATTTGACAAACGCGTATTTATTATTTTTCAACATTTTCGGGAACAATGACGAACTATTCTCAGCAGGAGTAGGTCGTTGGAAGTTTATTCTCGAAGGGCTATGAACGAAAAAAAAAAACATAATAATAAAAATCGGACGATAAATAACAATAAACGATTTTGAGAAATTATTGCACTAATCTGCAATAATTTCTAAATTGTTGTTTTATCTTGTCTTCATCTCAATGTCGACGAGTAAAATTAATTGCACAAGACCATGGATAATCGTGCACTATTAATCTTCGTGAAGTAGGGCCGCAAGGTCAAAGCAAATTTTACTACATTTTTCTGTTCCAAATTACAAGTTGTCTTTTCTTTTCTTTTTTTTCGTTTTTTTTTTTCAATATGCTTTCCTCGTTGCGAATGGCACGCTGATTCGCTCGTACACCCTTTTGCCCTACCTTCTTCGTCTCACTCTCAACCTCGCCATTCTTTTCCACAATTTTCCATACACGTTTTCCCGGACCCACGACTTTTCTTATACTTTTTCTCCTCTTTCCCGGTGCGACGTTCCGAGCCGGTTTTCCCCCATCCCCTCGAAACTTTCTTTCAACCCCGGATTTACGGCTGCCTCCCTCGCCCCAGGCGCACATCTCGCACGTACCCGCGCACCGGCTATTAAATACCTCCCCGACTTCTACTGTCGCCCAGCATCCAGTCTACAACATCTTGTTTTTTTTTCTCGAGATCGATTTGCAAACCGAAATTTCACCAGCGCGTCGCGAAATATATTTCACATTTACGAGCTCGTGTATATATGTATGTATATGTTACTCGCGTTATTTCACACCATTTATCGTGCGACAATTTAATATTCAAATACGGGTATTTGCATCGCCATCTCCGGAATAACGCATCCAAGACCTTGGTAACTGATTGTGAGATGAATCTCGACAACTGCATCCAACCACTGAAATCTATGTTTCAATGTTTACCAAAAATGAAAAAAAAAATAACGATTGTGACCTCTTATAATATTTTTCAATTGTTAAAATGATTTCTATTTCTTAATTTCAATTATTCTTTATGAGAAATATTTCGGCTTATCTCGATAAAGTATCACTATTGTTAAATCATCAGTATTATTTGCTCAAGAATGTAAACAAACATCTCAAATTCATTTTCAATTATTTCAATTATTTTGAATATTTTTAAATCATTAGTATTGTCAAATTTATTATTTTTCTACTTATTATTGTTTTTATTATTACATTATTTTAATGAACTTTAGAATGTGCTGAAACTTCCAGTTTCAATCGTAACAATTATCTCGATTTCAATTATTCCAATCATTCATCATCAACAATATTTTAGTTTCTCACGATAAATATTTTTCTTTCTACTTATAAACAATCAATTTGTCTTTCAAAATTTTTCTAAAATTCTATTACACTTGTGATTTTCGGAAATTCATCGACATAACGTTATTTACGTGCAAAATAAAGTTTATTCGCTTATATATCTGTATCTAAACATCTGTCAGTTGCGACGAGTTCACGAGACCGAAGTTTCGGTCGGGTTTCGATCGCGTGGCGAAGTCGGAGACAGATATCGAAGTGGTCGCAGACCGCAGTGGTCAGACAAACTCAACGTCCGGTGAATCCGTTGTCTGTGTGTGTGTGTGTTTGTGTGTGTGTGTGGCTGAGCGAGCTCGGTCAGACGCCAGGGCCGGTCGTGGAATAACCGAGAACCACTGGATAGACTTGGGATATTACGTAGAACCGTGTGTTATGTCCCGAGGGCCAGTCGCGTGCGGTATCTGTGTGGAATCTACGAGTATAATCGGTGTGCCTTCGGTGCATCGGCCGCAAATGTCGGCTTTGCTGCTACCAACACACACACACACACATACACGTACGTCCGTCGTTCGATTCCAGTTCGAAGCGTGCGAGCATCGGCACAGGTCAACGAACCCATCCCCCACCGTCTCGAACGGTCATTTCACGACGGACACACGAGGCCAATCTCTACGTTCGTGCAATTTCGTATTATCGCATCATTTTCTTATATCCGTACGGTGAGAAATTTCTACGTCACGATAATTCACTTCAAGTTACTGCAGAAACGTTTTCCAGATCGATATGATGACGACAAACATTTTTGGTTGGAGCAACAGAAAAGTGTTTGTTACAAAATGATGAGTTGGGAGAGCAAATTTTATTTGTTGGAACGGCGGTTCGTTATCTGTTAGGGTGCAAATGGTCTATTGTGTGCCAAGGACGTAAATAAAGTGATTTCGACGATCGTGCAGTTACTGCCTGAGGGCAGTGAGATTTGCTATCACACGAGACAAAGTCGCCTAACGTCCGTGACGCACACGATACTATTTGTACGACCACCCTTAAAAAACGCTCGTTTCATGCGTGTGCAGCTCGGGACTGGAATTTGTCACTTTGCGGGCATTAAATGACGGATAAAAAATAATTGCGTTATACTGGGACGAACGAAATGTGCTAGAGCAACAGTTGATGATTTGCAAATGCAGCATTGCTAATGCAGCAAGGAATTATGCTAAGGCATAAAATCATATTTGTCACGGTATCGTTTCCTGAGAATTTTTTTTTCCGCAATGCCGGCAGTGAGATTCAAACACGCGACCTTCCGATTACGAGTCAAGCGTCTTGGTCGATGAGCTATCTGGTTTCTTGAAGGATCCGTTGAAAGATGTCTGTATGGCTCCATCACTGATTAGTTCCAGAAGCACGTGAGTTGACGTTATATGTCTGACTGAACATTAGTTATCGGAACAAGTCGTCCACAACATACATATTTATGCTTCTTTGAGACGAATTTCTTCGTTGGTAAAACTATCTATTTGCCACTCGTACTATATCGTCCTGCTATTGTGGCACACCTACTATCAGCAAACGAACTTGTGCTGCAACAACGTAGTCATTTTTGTTCGTACTTACACGGATTATCTGTGACTGTTACAAATTTACAATTGCTCCAAGATTTCCATTCTTGCAACATGTCGAATCATCGAATAATTTAGTTGAAGGGCAGTGTAAGCACGTGATCATCGAATAATTGTAAGCTCTCCATAGGCTCGAGACGATGAACAGAGAACGTTACATATAAATATTTAAAATCGCGAAAAAAAAATTCCGGCGATTCGAATGAAATAAATAAATTCCGAATCTGTGGAATTGGCACGTTAGCTCATTGAAAAAGCGCTTCATCAAGTTCTCCCGAATACCTGCCAAGTGCGTGCATCACAATCTTCATAGAAAGAAATCTCAACATCGGAAAAAAAATTCAGTCACCGAACGATTCGTGAAGAAAAATTAAGTAGTAAATGTCGGCGATTGGCCGACCCTCACAGCCTGAACTGTGAGGGTATCGAATTCATAATGCACCGGTGCTAACTTCATTAGCTCGAATCGATAACACGTCAACCGAAAACCGATTTACCGATTGATTAACTCGAAACAAAATGTAATATGAGAAATTGAGTAGTCAATATCGGTAATTGGTCAGCCGTCATAAGCTCCACTGTAAATGAACGGTACTTTGAATTCCGAAATCATCATCCAGCTGTACTGACTTCATTAGCTTCGACTAATAAGCCTAATCAACTTCACTAAACAAAAAAATTCTCAAATCCGAGCAATAATAAATAATTCGTTAATTTGTTATACCATGAACGCAGTCAAGAGAGAGAAGAACTTGAAAAAAATAAATAAGTAAATAGTAATAAAATAATGAGACAAATTTCAAGACGATTCGGCGGGAATGTCTCTGCGAGATGTGAAATGATTAACTCAGTCGGAGAGTCGAGGCGGCGAATGACAAATTTACTGGTTCGCTCGGAAAAGTGACTGCAACGATATACATAGAAACCGTGCGGTTCCGGACTAAATGAGTTGCGGGACCGGCCTCGGGGAGAAACTTGCACCCCGCGTGTGCACTATTTCTCGTAACTAAATATAGCTCCGGAGTCTCGCGGGTGTACGTGCAAAGGCGCCCGCCCGTGTGGCAAAACGTGAAATAGTCGGGCGCCTGCAATCCTCCGCACATTCAGTCCCTAAATATATGTAAGAGTGGTTAATAATATATATATATATATAAGAGTGGTCCTTAGCAAAGGTCATTTTTGAATTAAAATAGGATGACCCCCCACATAGATTCGAAATATTTTTTTTTAAATATTCGTCAAGTACTCCAAACCTGTCTGAATATTTACCCACTCCTGTGATATTTTTAAAAGTTCACAAATAAATAATATGAGATCTAATTTGTTTATCATGGCTTTGATTTTTGAATCTAAATAGGTTAACCCCTCCGCATAGGTTCCAAATATATTTTTTTTATTGTTCGTCGAGTCCCCCTAACCGATCTCAATATTTACCCACCCCTATGGAATTCTAATAATTTACCGAACATAACTAAAATATCGACATAATAAAAATGTGTTTAATAAGTCTTCGTCTTAAAAAAAATTCGTGCTTTTATTAGTCACGCCAAAAAAATGGCGTGACTAATATGGCTGCTTGAAAATCGAATTTACACTGAAAACTTGTTTCTCGCTTTTACGGGATCGCTGAACATGAATTTGGGACTCAGAATGTCAATATACACTGAAGTGTAACTAGTAAAACTACATGAGATACACGAAATTATGTTATATTGTAAATTAAAAGTTTACAAAGTTTTAATATTATATACTTGTAAGGTTTAAATTTATAATTTAATATAAGTTTCTGTATTTTGTCGTCCTGCTAGTTACACACACACATACGTGTGTCTTCAAAGTACCATGCCTTTTTTTTCACAACACCCTAATATGTATATGCACACACTTGTGTTTATGTGTGTGTGTGTGTAGCTGGGGACACGGTATAATTCTGCCGTATGGTTATTGTAAAATGTCAGTTTTATCGTGGCGCTAGATCAGCACCAGAGCCCAAAGGCTGTTCGTTCCCAAAGCTCCTCCTGTCATAGGTACTCAATATTTCCAACTACCATAGCTTTTCATCGATTTTCGTCGCGTCATCGGGTATCCACCTCATTATCATCGGTTTAAACTACTCAATACAAATAAGTCAACGTCATCGGCTCTCGAATCAACCTTCGTGTCGAGGAAAAAAAAAAGTGCAATATCCACCACCGGATTGAAAATAACTCCCTATCACAATAGAGCTCCCTCACGTGCACCGTGTCAAAATTAATTAATTGAACTATTTATTTTTGTTCATGATACAAGTAAATGAATAAATACGCAACGTTTCGGGAACAATAAAAACAACAAAAAATTCCATTCCAATTTCCGTTTATCGATTATCCAGTCTATCAATGAAATTTCGTTGATTTTATTGACATCGATGATTCGTTGAAAATTTTTCCGAAAATCTTTTTTTTTTGACAATGCACGTGGGCGTGAAAATTTGCCGTACATTGTTGAAATTGTTGATAGTGTCGTCACGCGGGCTTGTGAAGTCAGTCAATATGCGTAAATGCACGCATACGCATATCTATATACATCGATATATAGATATACATTATACACAGACGCCCCGCGGATAATTGCGATTGACGCTCGAGAGCAGCAGGGGTTCGGCGAGGGAGGGAGGGGGGGGGGAGGTGAGTCGGGAATACGGGCATCATCACACAGAAGCTCGGTGCGCTTGGTGCAAGTTGGGTGCATTAAAATTTAATCGCGGCTCGTCACATATGATGCATGGACCGTGAGGGCTTCACAGGTCATACAAGTGTGTGTACACACACACACACACACACGTGGCCCGCATGTCACTGGATCACGCGTCATTTCAATGAATTTTCACTACCTCTCCCTTCGCTTCCTCCTCGCCGCACTCCTCCCCCAGTCGACGTTGGTCGAGATCATAATTTTTTCGCACGGCCTTGAAACCACACCGGATATGGCGAACCCCGGGGATTTTCCCGGGTCCGTGGCTGGCTCCCGTAGGTCCGTGTCATTGACGGTTATGCGAACAGCAATTGATGGCTGAAAAACTCCATCACGAAGAGATATTTCTACGTAACGTTAACTCATCCTAAGTTACTGTAGATGATTTTTTAGGCTGATACAAAATGGTGAATGGCAAACCGATTTTGATGCGAGTAACACGAAAGTCGTTTTTTGTCATAGCTGAGCTGTTCTGGAAGTAAATGGTGCTTGTGTGTAGTGAACGAAGATTCCTCTATGAGAAAGCTTCTTTTTTTTTAAATTTTTTGGTTTCTTCATAGAGAAATCTTTGGTTTCATTATCTGCGATTCGGAGGAAGCAAATTGCAAGTTTCAACATGGAGCTTGTTCTGGCATTTAATTATTCATCAGTGGAAATTGATATTCTATATAGATTTTTAATTCCTCCTCCGCATTAAACGTGTAAGTGGATTTCCACCGAATTTAATGCTAATCGTGAGATTGAGCAAGTTCAATGCTTTTGAATCGGGAGAGGCTCAAAGTTGAACAATTTTTTATTTCCCCCAAATCCAAACCATTCAGCCGATCACCGCCAAATTTGATGCATATTACGGCTGAATAATGTTCTATACTCTTGTAAGGTTGGACCCCATTCGGTCAAAGTTGGCGGGAATTATATCGATAAATTTAATTTTTCGAAAAATTCAAAACAACACAAAATAAAAACTTTTCAATGAATTTGGCCCAAATGCAATAACCAACCAACTCTGGCCACGAATCTATTCGTGACGAACTGTTTCGACGAATATCTCGAAATTTACTATCGCCAGAGTTGTAGGAGTCATTTTTTTTTTTTTTGGGAATTTGAAAACGCCATAAAATTCGAGTGGAAGTTCGAATCATGACGAAAATGATAGTCAATGATGGAATTATGAAGCTACAAGTGTCTCCTAAATTAGCTTCAGGAGACACTTGTCGCTATTAAATAGCTTAAAACATTTTCGAGCTATGGGAGTTTCTGTCCGTGCACTGAACCATGGCCACAATGCGACAGATGATCGAGATTAACTCGATAGGCGGGGAGAGGTAGGAGAGAGGTTATGGGAACACGTCGTCTTATGTGTATCGACGTATCGAAGACATATGTGTACAATGTGGGTACGTGCTGGCTCCGAACGCTAAGTTCGTGCAAGAATGGGAAGCACGGTTTTACGACGGCTTCGACGTCCCGATGCTTCCGGCACTTGCTCAACCTATGTTTGACCTCAAATTGGCACGCCGGTTGCCGTGTCTCGCGCGGTTTCACGAAGTAACCGAGTGATCGATATAACCGCGAGACCCGGAACCCATGGAGCTTCGCTGACGAAAAAACAATGAGAATAATAATAAGAATAATGATAATAATAATAATGGCCGTGCGACGAGTACCCACAAATATTCGCGACACTCACCGTCGATCGTGATTGTAAAAACAACCGACAAAAAAACGAACGATGCGTATCGTGCAGCGCGGACAATGAAAATAAATTGGAAAAAGAAAACAAAAAAAAACCCAATGTAGTCCATGTTGAAATAGTATCGTACGTTTTTTAAATTTTTTCATATTCATGATAACTCCAAAAACAGAACAATCATGCAGAACAATGATAATTTGAGTAAACGAAAAAAATGCGAGAGAGAGAAAAAAATATGAGATTAAATCTGCAACGTTGGACAATGTTCTTTTTCATTTTTTATTTCACAAATTCAAGTGCCATGTATATTTTTTTTAAACCAATTTTGAGGATGTGTAATTGAAATCGTGTCATTCTTGATGATTGCTGTAAATGGGGCTCAGGGCTCAACTTCGCCCAAAGATAGGTACCCAAACAAGCCTCAGAAGAACCCAGAACTCAAATGAACCAAGCAACTTGAGAAGCCCAGAAAACCTGAAAATAATGTTTATAGCACAGGTTGCACATGATAAAAAATTCACTCCGACAGAAGTCGTGACGGAACAAGTTTTTGTGATCAGGTCGTTTTGACGAGGTTTTTTTTTTGTCGCGAGACGTTTAGGCGTGCTCCCACAACAGATCGATGACTGATTAAACGACTGATTCGTTCAATTTGATAAATAGTTTCATTGTCCAACGTTGAATAACACATTTTTGTCATGTATGACCAACCGTACAAACGTTTATTTTCCGTCACAGTTTCAAGCAAAGTGATTATATGGTGAGTGATGAAGGCAAATTGACTTCAACGTACTTCCCCATACATACATACTCATCCATACATATATATATATATATATTAAAAGGGCAGAGAAAGGAGCTTTCACGAGAATGGTCATATCAGGAAATTCCAAGCTCGAAACACTTGACGGGCTGGTTGACGATCGTAGCCCCAGGCAATTGGTGGGGGTAAGTACCTACGTGTTAATTTACGTAGAACGTGGGCAGAGGAGGGTGGGGGTGGAGGAGGGGGTTTGTAGTCTCGAGCGGTAGGCAGGACGAGGGTGAAACGCGATAGGTGGGGACGTCCGACGTCGGACGTGGGCAATTGGGGTGGAATATAGTTTTCCGTGAGTCGGAGTTGTACACGTGGGTGGTGGTGAAGGGTGAAAGGCGGAAAGGGTGAGACGGATGCGAACCACGTCGAGGCCACGGCGGTCTCTCGGAAATGTCCGATCCCCGGTGACGATAACGCTCTCGTCGCGTGGAACAATAACCAACCCAGCCAGGTGGATGAGAGACCCGGAGACGTTTTGAAAGAACAAGACGAGTTCTTCGACAATCGTGACCCTCACCCTGGGCTCGCGTTGTTCGTGCCTCGAATCCCGCTCGTTCCCAGCTTGCGAAGCTTTTGTCGTTATCGTGTGTATATATACATATATACGATACACACGTATGTGTCACGACGAACGAAAAAATGTATTCATAACGCTTTCGTGACACGAATTTTCTACGTTTTACGAACATTGAGTTCGGAGATTCATCTGTGTTGCTATAAATATATGATATTTTGAAATTTTCCATTTCGATTTATAATTGTTGTTTTGATAAATCAAAAATTTTACGAGATAATAGACGAAGATATATATATGATGGATTTTTAAAATTTTTTAAATTCTTGATAATTCTTTATTCAATGTGTGGGAATTATCTGTATCGACGATAAGCATAACGGTTTTTATGAGAGCGTGGATTGGAAACTCGCGAAAATAGCGTTACCGGAAATGGTGTAACGGATGAGGCGCATGCGCGAGCTCATAGGCTTGAATGTGCGAGTGAGAGAGTTCGAAACATATTTTCAGATTTCTTTTTGCATAAAGTATTGATTTTCCGATTTATTTTTATTATCATTGTTGTTATTAACAAAAAAAAACATATTAACAAATAATAATATTGTGTTTACGTTTGTGAAATTACTCGATAATAGCAACGAAGCACAATTATCGCAAAATCATAAAATGATGATATATACCGTTGAAATCGACGTTGATAATTATTGTTATTGGAACAAAATAATTTTGGTTATTATGTTTGTAATTACGTAGCCAATTTAACTTCGATTGTATTGACAAACTGCGAGTGGGACCTCGTTTGAATTTTCGATATAGTCGATGGACACGTATTGCGAAATTACTCGATTTTCCATGTAACTAAGTTGGACCACGAAAACTACAGTATCGATTGTGTCAAGGTGGACGACGTGTGGGGTCATTGTTGGTCAATCCATATATATATATAAATAGAAGGCAAAATACCACTGGCTCATGGATCACTGTAGCACTGGAACGGCACCAGCTAGAGTGTAGATTAGAGTTAAAATTTTGCTCATCGAAAAACGGATTTCAAAATTGACCCACTGGAAGTGGGTCAAATAAATATTTTTTATTCGTTTCCAAAAAATCAATTAATTCAAGATACCGTTGGAAGTGGCTTTAGCATACTCACTGAATGAGTTTTCGGGCATTCAAAATCGAATGCAAGTCCCAAGTAATTAAAACGATACGTTTATGAGATACGATATTTTTTTTTTCACATTGCCCATGAAAAAAAATCACGAGTTTGGCAATTTAGATCCTCATGTTTGTGTTCAGAAACAATTGTGATAAATCTCGAAAATCTTGATAGCGAACCCACCGGGTGGCAGCACCCAGCTTAACATAAATGTATAATATTTCCATGTATAGGTAATATCGGATGTTCGATACAATTTGTGACGATTCGCGTTTGCTAAAGCAAATTCACGTTTATCATTATACCACATGACGTGTGCGTACATCAACCGCAATTTAGCTTCATCGAGAATCAAGCAAAACCGTGTACGAAATCGAATATTCCGAGATGCATTGGCGTTAAGTTTAATCCAATCGACCGCGGAATTACGTCAGTCTCGTCGCAACGAGTTGGCCTGATGTGTTGTTTGCGAATCGTGTTCACGGTTCGATCACGATGCCAAAATCTAAAACGCCGTCTGTCCCAAACACACACGCACACATAAACACACACACACATAACCATCGAAAACGAATGAGTTCATGTATGCGTTTTAAAGTTCATTCGTAAATTCGAACGAGTTCGTTAATCGTCGTTGTACGTTAACTGGACACTCGCCAAAGATTCGTAATGCGAAACGCGACACTGCCGAGAATTGAGTGGCCCAATGTGCACAGTACGGACGAACGAACCATGCACATGAAGGAAAAAAGTAGGTAATAAACAGCCGTTGTTTCCAATCGCGGTGTAAACACGTGAATGGGAAATTGGAATTACGAATTCGCGTTCTTCGAATTTAGCAGTTTTTCGACTTTGCGATAAGGACGCTGTGAAATTCAAAGCAGATTGAATATGGCGCGAATCACAGTGATCCTCAGGGAATATTTCGAAACTACCTTCATGAAGCGGTAGACTTTGTATCTCGGGAATCATCCAGCGGATTTCATTCAAATTTACGGCAGGATATGTAAAAACGACTTTTGTAGGGAAAGGCAAAGATGTTTTTTTTTTTTAGTAAAATTATTTTCTCGTTATTATTTGCAAAAAAACTAATGGCAAATTGTGGGGGGAAAAAACACAGGGTTCTTTTTAAAGATTTACTATTTGCATAATAACAAAATGAAAAAAATTATTTCCCCTCGTCACACATTAGATTCACTGTTCTGAAGTTATTATCAGTGGACTTTCTTTTTTTACATATCGATTATTTTCCGGACGCCATGCTAAAAATAGCGTTTCAGAAAAAAATTATGCAATGTCACAATTATTTATTTTTTCCTTATTATTCACAAAAATATATGAGAAAGCTCAGTAAACAATTGAAACAATAAAACAAAAATTGTGTTGACATTTTCATTTATCTGGCAATTTTTTTATTTTTTATTTTTACTTTTTTTATGGCTTTCCAAGTGTACATGGTTCTTCAATTGACTGACATTAACTTTGCGAGAAAAAAAAACTAAGGCTCATCTTTCACATTGCTAGGCGAATAATAAATTCAAATTCTACAAAGACTGCGGGGGGAGGGTAGGGGGAGGAGCGTGAAACCGAAGCTGAAGCCATAAAGAAATATAATAGCGTAGGGTTGTGGCGTTTGTGTGGCTTCTGCGCACTTTCCAACGTGCGTAATCTCCGGTGCAGTTTCATATGAATCTGATTTACACGAATCTAATGCCGCTTGACAGTAGCCGCGAACTTTACGCCTACTCGTGATAACACAAATCACTGAATTTATCAAATGCAACGCGTATTCTTGACTATCGCGTTGCCAACTATTGTCAAATGTTACACAGCGTGCAATATCTTATCATTATTAGAAAACCCAATCTGACTCCTCAGAATCTACCGAATAATAACTCGCAAATAAAATGATAAGGTTGGAAAATTAATTTCTAGAAACTCATGAGATATACGACTTTCGTAATAATTTTCCAGTAAACTTCAAGCAGCATGTTATATTCTCTGATTTTTTCAAAATTTTAGGTCAAGTAGTATGGCAAATCAGGAAAGAAGTATGCTCTATTTTAGCACATTTTTGGAATAACATTTTTTCAATATGCTATTTAAAATTGTGAAAAAAATATTTTTGCATTCCACACAACACGACTTTTCGAATGATACCCCACATGATACATAAATCAAAAAGGTAATTATGCAATATCGTGGCTTTTCCCAATTTCGCAGTTTTTCAAAATTTTCCTTTTCGAGAATGTTCGTTTGGTCTCCCAGATGAAGAATCAGGTCAGGGAGGTCAGAACATGATGTCGGAAATAATTTTTTTAACGTTTTTTACGATACTACATAATTACCGAAAAGAAAATCGATTACCTAATTAGCCCCTCCCCTAATCATTTTATAAATATTTCCAAGTGTTAACTATTCCCAAATATGTGGTTCCATGAAATAAATTACTATGTCAAATTAACTCGCTGAAACCGGACGGAAAATCTTCGCGCCCTCTAGTGATTTAGTTTCGTGACTTCACCACGGTAAGAGGAATGGGGGGGGGGGGGAATGGTTCCACATAATTACACAAGTTTCGGGGTTTGAAAACGCGAGGAGTCGAACAGGACAGTTATCAACTACAGCCCGAGACTCCGTCAAATTGTTTCGGCGAGCGAAACTGGTCGGTAACTATTATGTTCGAACTGTTCGAATCGCCGCAAGGTAGCGACGCGAAATATCGGCAACGCATTAACTCACACACACAGACACACACACACGGCCCACACTGACGTACGTGAAACTCGAAGGGGGGGAGGGCGGCATAATAAAAGCGTGAGTAACGTTCGTAAATAACCGTCGGCGAGTCATACGAGTCTGTCGTATCGTTACAGACATTTTCATATCAAACTCGGAAAGCTATAATAACGCCGATGTTGGTATTCGCGTGACGCACACACACACACCACGAAACCCCGTTGATATGTATAATTCGAGATGAGTGATACGCCGGCCATAACGTCGAAAACGATTTTGTCGATGTATCGCACGTGGGAGTTTGTACACAACTATCGGCAGCGACGCGGGCTTGGTAATATTCATTTTGCACGAGTGTGACGCACGGACACACGTGCACGCGGCACGATCGTTACTTATAGCCATCATTATTATATGGTCGAAGCCATTTCAAATGGTCGATGTTCATTTTGAAACATCCACTTCGATTATTAATGTCTCCATAAAAAAATGTTTTTTTTTTTTTAATAAAAAAATATTCATGAATAAATCGATGAATGAAAACATGATCGCTCCTAAAATGATAAATTGGGTTGCATTCGATCACAAGTAAAACGCATCTTTTGGGTTGAACGAGTGTCAGGTATTGTAATAAAAATGGTTACTTGTGCGACACGAAAAAGACTACGAAACGAGAATGAGTTTTTTTTATTGTTTTGGATTTGGCACATTTGTTTTTTTTTTTAATATCACGTCTATTGTTGTAAAATTGCTCGACTGGACTTTACTCGTTCCATTTAATTGTCTGAATCAATATGTTTGAGAAGAATTGAATGATTCCAGGTTTTCGTCGTTTCATATGAAAATATTTTTAGACAAGCTGGAAGTTGAAACTTGCAATTCGATTCCTCGAAATCGCACGAAGTCTTTCAATGAGAAAGCATTTCCGTTATTTTTTTTAAAGCTTTGGATATCTCATGGAGGAGTTCCCGTTCACTGCCGACGATTCGGAGAAAGCAAATTGCGAATGTTGACTCGCCACTTGTTTTGATATTTGAATATACATCGTTGAGTTTGTAAAATTAAGAATGTAAATTTAAAATCTCAAATTTGAACGGGTGCGTGGATTTTTATAAAATGTTATACCAAATAACCCTGATCGTTGGTTCATGTGTATCGAAGAAGATTGAACACGGCAAGTCAAATATTCAAAAATCGACAAAAGTTCAAAATTCATAAAACTTGAATTGATCTGAAGTCCGATCCGTTTTGCCGATCTCCACAAGACTTGATACTTGATACTTAATACGGCCATATGACATCGTATCTTTGGGGAGAGTTGACGGTAGCTGTGGTGATTAAGTTGATTTTCGAAAAATTCGAATTATCATAAAATTCAAACTTCTTGATGGATTCAGCTCAAATTAAATTTTAAACATCCTCAGGCATAAAAAACTCTATTTCTCAATAACTATTTGGACGAATATCTTGAAATTTGCGAACGTTAATCTGACAACCAGCAAATTTTTAAAGTGTAGAAACGCTGTCGAATCCGAACGCCTGCATCAATTATTGAAGAAATGACTGATGACTTAGAAATGATTAGATACCACATGAGTGCAAAATTTGAGGTCCGTGGCTTGAACCGTTCTAGAGTTACAGACGTTTAAGTTTGATCGTTTTTCTCTCTCTCTCACACACACACACATATATCAGGACATTATCTGTCCATGTAATTTCTGGATAATTTGGAACATTTTGAACATGTTGACATCGTAATTCCAAAATAATTGTTCGGTTTCATCGTATAACTAACTTATTCAATGAAGAAGTAAAAAGCGTCTTGAAACACGTCAATGACTCCGGTCGACTACAATGGATCATATCGCGTTTCACGTGGCTTCGTGACAACCGGGTCATTATGTACATTCGTGATGCCTCATCTCACGTCAATGCGTGTGTAACGTTGAAAAGAGTAGAGACGCGATATCAGCGATGTTGCATGTGCAGCAAAGTTACAGCGCCGAACGGTTTCGTACGCGTGGTAATTGAAGAGGCTCTTGGCGACAGACGTTGGGCGCCGTTTCCGCGTTGATCGGTGTCAATGGACGTTTGAAGCCCGCGGCCGTAAAAGGCGTGGACGTGTCACGAAACGATTTTCACCGTGCCTCGCGATGTATACGCAGCTGCGTGATTTTCGCTTAACTATCGCGGGTGCGCTCGGAAAATTTACCGTCGCATACGCGTTTCACCATTCGTCGAAGCAACGTTGGTTTGTATAATTCCAACGCGTACATTTACATTCCGGGTGTGGAATATACGACGGTGGCAGTTATTCTGACTATTCCAAACAGGCATTTCAATTAATCGCGTCGTATAAAGTTCATAAACTGTGTGTAGTAGACATTTTTATTATTTATCTTTAATTTGTATTAATGAATTTATTTTATTTAATTTCAATTATTTTCAATAAAATATTTATTCTATTGCTTAAGATAAAAATACATTATTTCAAGTGGGTATTTAGATGAGCCACGTTTCACAGCGTTCATAAGCTGTCTAGTAAGAAAAAACGAAATTCATTTTCTTTATTTCATTCGAATTAATGAATTTTTTTAAAATTCTGGTTTGCAGTAAAATAGTCATTGAATTGATTGAAATGAAAATGTATTATTTCAAATAGGTATTTCGATGACCCGCGTCCTACAGACTCTATTAACTTACAATTAAATTTAAGGTTAGGTTTACTAATTGATTAACATTTTCTTTGTTCATATGGCAAAATAAAATTGAATTTATTTGCATGTGAATTAATATTTTCTATTTCATTTGAACTGATCAATAAAATATTTCGAATCAATCAATCATTGAATTTGATAGAATGAAAATATATTTTTTATATTAAAATGAATTACTCAGGCAATTTGAAGAAAAACGGATTTGTCGATCGAGACAAAAAAGGTACGTAAAAGCGTAAAACGCTTCAGATATGTGTGTGTGTGTGTGTGTGTGTGTGTGTGTGTGTGTGTGTGTGTGTGTGTGTGTGTGTGTGTGTGAGGTTTGAAATCTCGAGAAACAGAGAGCTCGTAGGATCAGCAAAACCAAAGTTGACGGGGAACGGAATGGCGGTGTCACGTTGTTGTGGGTAAGCGAAGTCGTACTCACGCACACGCGTCCGATTCCGCAACGATATTCTTTATCCTCCGTTATTTTCTTGTCTTCTGTCGTTCCGTCATCGCTGTCGAATGCACGAGCTTGCATGGGCGAAGTCTCCTAAGACTGTTACATTCTTCTTTATTTATTCGCCAGAGACGCCCTATCCTCCCATCCGATCTTGACCCAACCACACGAATAAAAATGCATAAGTTGATGCATCAAAAGAACGTTTGTTGGCGGTTGTCGTGATACAGTAGCAGCACGAATAGTTACGGTCAGCAAATGAATCGTTACGCCAGCAAAGAAAGATCTGTTATAGAAACGTACATATTTATGTTGTGAATTATTTCGTTGGGGTAACCAATGTTCAGTCGGTACAACCTCATTCGTTTGCTACTGAAACGAATCAGTGGTAGAGTTATAAAGACTTTTTGTGACAAATTTAACAAGAAACCGATAGCTCACCAAGTAAGGTGCTTGACTCATAATCGGAAAGTCGCGTGTCCGAAACTCACTGGCGGCGATTAAAAAAAAAAATTCTTAGGAAACGTTGTTGTAACAATCATGATTTGATGCCGTAGCATAATTCCTTGTTGCGGTAGCAAATTATCAAACTTTGCTTTACCAAATTTCGTCGGTTATCGTAACGCAATTCATTTTTTCAACGGTACCATATGACGAATCTTTGTCGTAACAAATACTCATTTACTTCCAGAACGGATAAGCTGTGACAAATACTTTTTTTGTGACTCCAACCAAAACGTTATAGCTTTCACTGTATTAGTTTAGAAAATGTTCTGCAGTAACTTGAGGTGAGTTATCGTAACGTGGAAATATTTATCCGTGTGCCTACAAATGATCTTCAAAAGTCAAAAATTCCGGAATATCCTAATTTACGCAATCACACACATACACACACACACACACGTTTAATATCCACGTTCGTGTGTCGCTTCGAAGTATTCAAAGTTTTTGTAACGCATCGAAATCGAAGGCGCAACGCATTAATATTAATCTGTGTCTACCGTGTTTGACAATTGTTCCGCCAACATTGGTAGCTCCCTTCGAACGCGCTTGCGCACACCATGCCGACCGTATATCTCTCAGCGTTAATGGGTTTCGCTGGTACTTCGAAGGGAATGGTGACCGTGCGGATCGTTTCGGAGTCCGGAGACCCTCGAGATGCTCGTTCGCGTTGCCGAGTGTGTGCGTTTACCTCCGTTCTCGCCCCTCGCCCTCCGCCCCGCCGCCATTCTTGGCCCGTTCTCGCAAGCATAATTGCCCCCGGGGATCTCGGGGACCACGTGCGTGTGTCTGTCGACCTAACAAGACTGTTTACACCCCGACAATATAACGGAACCGTGGCACGTGGAACGCGCGGAAGGGTGCGAATCACCCTCTCTCACTCCGCAACAAGCCCTCGCGACACGTTGTAATATCATCCAAACTCCCGACTTCAAAGCAACACACTTGGCTGCACGAGCTTTTTTTATGTCGCCCAACTAGGACGCGCGGGCTTAATTTACCTGCGAAAATCGATGTGCGTTATTTTTAGATGTTTTTAGGGTTTTACACTTCCAATGAAAACAAGAAAAAATGTAACCCTTATAAGGTCACTCGCGTGACGGTCCGTTTGTCACAGCCGATTTTATCATAAGCCTCGCGACGTAAAAACTGATTTTATTGACCCGAAAAATGTTGCACTAGTTGACACTTCAAATTATTCATAAAATAATTGAATAAAGGGCTAATTATGTACGCAAAATTTTTTTTTCTCAATTTTATGTATTATATGAAAGGGCTTGCTATGTGAAATGCAAAAATATTTTTTTCATAACTTTATATCGCATATTGAAGGATTTTATTCTGAAAAATATGTGAAATTTTTCATTTTAATTTTCATTCATCTCTCCAGTTCAAAAACTTTTTGACCTACAATTTTGAAAAAATCAGGGAATATCACGCCTTACTTGAAGCTTACCAGAAAATTACAAGAAATAGAGAAAGAGAAATAAAGAATAGAGAAAAAGAAATAGTGCGAAAGCCTCTGCGCGCTTGACCTTTTTTTTTGGTTAACACTTTAGCAAAGGCTTGATATCGATCGGTACAACGTGTTTGTGGGGTTGATCATTGCTTGAATATTTGACCGGTCTATTATTATTTTGTGTTTCGCGCTTGGTCGAAAGCTCAACCGATTTCCACTGTATCTCGACGAACAATTCGCGCGGACACATGTGTGAGTTTTGAGAATTTTTCCGACGTTCGCTACGTGCTTGTGATGAGTGCTTCCTCGTACACAATTATTAAGGCTCGACAAACTACTCGAACACGTACAATACGTGACCGGAAATAAATCCCAACACTCGATATAACTCATTGCCAGTCGAGAGCTCTTCGCTTCTTCGTGATTACGTTATGTTTGTACAACTTTCATGGTTGTTACTTTTTGGGACCTCGTTATTTTTTCGTCGGACCTAAAAATAGCCGATGGGATCGTCGATCTTCTCGATCTAGCTCGCGCTTATAAATGTGTAATGTTGTTCGATATAGTTGAGCTCAGGTGAATGAAATTCTTTCGATTCAATTTCATCATTTGATAGTTTTAATGAACTTCGTAATAATGCATGAGGGACAGAGATGATGAAAAATACGAGTCATGAGAAAAATAAACGCATATAAACATGTACCTTATTTGGAGGTCAATTTTATTCGTTTCAGTAAGAACGTATACGTTTATTTTTTTTTTGCAGTTTTCCATTTTACACGAAAACAAGAAAAAAAACTTTTATCCCAAATTTCTTTTTTCCAAGTCATCAATCTTTCAAGATATTTCAAAATTAATGAAATGGGTCTTCAACAAAACATGAAAATGGTGCCCGTTGACTTTAATACACTTTTAAAGACGTTTTATAAAAGATGCGTGACAGAAGAAGAATCTGTAAAAAACAGTACACGTTTTTATTGAAAAAAAAAACTGCATTTTTTTTTTCATATGAAAATAAAATTCATCCACGCCGAACGAAAAAAAAAGAATTCCAATTATCAACTGGCTCGTAAAAGTGTTAAAATACGAATGTGAGGTTATTAATTTCACCTCCCAATTTTCAATATCATTGTCTCTATCTGTTCTTCAATCGTCCAATTCTCATCTGACCTCACCTACGTGAAAAAACAAACAGTTTATCAACATAACTAAAATTTATAAATAAAGTTTATAAACACAACTAAACTCGTTTGATTGTCATCAGACCCACACTTTTCATCGAACCCTTTCGTGTCTTCAATATATCACGGATCGCTCACAGTCTTGCGAACAACCTTTTTAGAACAAGTTATCCATACATGCAGTCGTCTCGACAATACACGTCGTCCAAGCTCCCACACATCATCTCCTCCGAACTCCCGTGTTCGCATCCACGTATCTCGTTGTTCTCCGCGCGCGGCGTAGGACGATGCGAAAAATGATATCATCGTTTTAGGTATAAATCAAGAGAGTCGAATGCAACTTAGCGTGTACCACGAGAAGTGAAAACAACATTTTTTTTTGAACAAACAAAAAATACAAAAAAAAAAAATACAATAAATGTTTGAAAGCAGAGGGACTTGGGATTAAGATAGAATGAAAAGAGACGAGGACTGAGATACGTGGGTGAACGAGGCAATCGTGGGAGGTCAGGGCGAGCCGGCCAACCGTCGGAAAAACTTTCTCGGTCGGTTGTGTGTCTGCATTGGACTCGGTTTTTCTATGCCGCCTTCTTTATCACGTTCTCTATCTCTGTTCCACGACTTTACACACTAACACACACACAGAACACACTCTCACACACGAATGCACACAAACACACAGACGTAACCGTGGTCAGAACCTTTTTACTCTTTATCGAAGCATCGTGGACTACTCGGTCCGGATCTCTCGCGTGGTATAAGCCGTGTGTATACGAGAACGAAGTGCACAGCCGTCCGGAGGAATTTAAGACGAACGGTAGAACCGCACGCGCCGTTCGTCTGTTGTACGTGTACTCGAGCGAAGTACCATCGCGGGGACTATATATATATGTGTGTGTGTGTGTGTGTGTGTGTGCCGTCTGAAGACGAGCGCGCTTCCTCCGCCCGAGGAATGCTATCTTCGTGCTCGTTGAACCGTGAACGTAGCTCGCGAGACGGAAAGCGAAACGAAACATTGAGATTGACTTCTCGTGCGATCGGACACGTGGGTGGTCAAAACCTTGACCTATTCACAACCTTTGTTTGTCTGGTGCACATATCATTTGGTATTGAACGAACGACGTGTGATGATGATGAGACACGCTCAATATGCATGAGAGAGTGAGAGTGAGAAAAAGGGAGAGAGAGAAAGAGTGAACGAGACGTTTATTACGTGCTCTGGGACCAGAGCCCCCTAAGAGCACGGTCCCAAAAGAATACAGACATGGGTACAGTGTGAGGCAGATCATTTGTGCGATTTTGAGGTAATACCCTCTATAAGAGAATTCTTCGTCAGATTTTCATGCTTGGCATACTTCAAACTTGGCATACTTATAGGTATTGATAAGAAAAAGGTTCAGATAAATTTTTATGGCTTTCCGGAGCGCGAGAAAAAAGATATCAACACTTTTATTTTCACGGGTTTAACATGGAGCCTTATGGACAATCACGCTCAACTTCATATAATACAAAAAGTCCTCGTCAGATTTTAATGAAAACACTTAAGCTGCAAGTTGAATATTCGGAGAACATTTTGGGCACTTGACAGTAGAGATCAGGAGACTGTGATGATAATGATAAGTAAATAAACATCGGGAAAATACAGTTTATATCGGGAGTTGGTCGTGATCCAGTAGACATGGCAACGTTGCGCGTTTGTTTCCCATCTTCTCTCCCTCTCACTAATCGACATCATAACACGCGACGCTGTCACATCAAAGTACTACGTACCTCAATCAGGAGATGGTATATCTTAGGCTTGCTTTGACTCTTACAGTTTGTGGGATACTACCTCAAATCATCGTGAAGCGTCGCTTGCGTTCCCCACTCCTCGGGAGTACTGGATGTGGGGAGCGAGGATAGGCCGGGAGGCGTGGCTGGCCGCGCGGTGGGGCGCGAGCCGCCAATCCACGCGTCGCGAGCGCTCGGGGCGCACTACGATGATTCGCCGGGGCACCAAACGCTTCCCCCACCTTCGGAGACGCAGGGAGAGGGTCCCGACGCCACGGATTCGAAATTCGTCGACTTGCCAGACTCTCGCGTCTTTACTGTATCACTAAGATAATTTTTCTTCGTAATAATTTTTTCTTCCGACGTGGAAATAAAATAGTTTTTTAATTTTCACGACGGAATTATCATCGACGCCATCACAATTGTATCTCAGACGTTCTTGATGAATCATCGAAGATGTTTCATCGCGAATTGGAGCCAACAGTGAGGAATACTGTCTCTGTTTCGAAGTAAAGACATTTGCGGAGGCTCGCATATACTTCGTGATCTTTGCATACGAGCATTTTATCTGTGTGTGCTTTATACCCAACAAATATGGCGTTTCCGTCTCGAGTCGGTACACAAACTCGTGTCTCTGTTTACCATGCGCCGGTGTACGACGCTTCCCAATTTTCAAAGGGATACACATTGAGACACATTCATACATATATTTCGCAATGTGCGTGTGTGTGTGTCTGTGTACGCGGATCTCGCGGATATGCGTATGCACCGTTCTCGGTATGCAACACCGAGGGAACTATACCCTCTGGTGTGCTTATAAGTAAATGTACGCGAGTTATACTGGAATCGTGCAACGTTAAACATCGAATGAAAATTATTTCGTAGCAAATATAACTAACGCGTGTACGTGCTTTTATAAATATCGAAAGCGTATTGACGTTATATAATCTAAGCTTCACTTTTTAGATGCTAATAATAATAATAATAATAATAATAATAATAATAATAATAATAATAATAATAATAATAATAATAATAATAATAATAATAATAATAATAATAATAATAATAATAATAATAATAATAATAATAATAATAATAATAGTAATAATGTTTCTGACTGTTGAAAAAATTATCAATAATTTTTGTTTCCCTCAACATTCAGATATAATCGAGATTGATGATGCAAATATTATGATTTTAGTTCAAAGCCATCGACAACGGTGCGTGTTGAGTATGAATGACGTGATGGATTCGTGGATCAATCAGTTGTCGAGAGAAATGTGCAGATGTTATGCACACCGTTTGGTCACAGACGTTCGCGGTTGTGTCTCGTAAATATATCAGTAACACACGTACGACGTTGTATCCACGAGGGCCCCCACGGATCTTAATGCACGTTCGTTTAACGTCGATTAGCGTGAACCCGCGAGCGTGAACTTTTAGCCGGTTAGCGCGAACTATCGTCGAGCACGGGGCAACTAACCGCGTCATCGACGGAGTTATAGGCCTCGGTCTGTTGTCGGTGGCGTGGCCTCGAGTTCACGGACTCTTGTCGTGCAACTGGCACACAAAAAATCTGCATCATCGGTTGCGGACAATCGGTTTTTTACAAGGTTTATCCGATAACGAAAGCTCGAAAGCTCTTCGGTTTGGGAAAACGACGATTGTAGATGTTTTTAATTATGCAAGACTAAGACGAAGAATTTTGGAAGTTGATTTCACAATGTTGACATCGATTCGATGGGTTTTCACGAAATGGGTTGAAAAGCTACTGGTCTGATAATAGCTGAGGATAAATTAACATCGAACTTTGAGAATTATGCTTCGACAGAGTCGGAGGTTGGGAGATATTACGCGAAAGTAATTGTGAAAGTTTTAATTCGACGAATCAAATGGGATGGATTAAAAATTGATCTTCGAAACGATTCTCTCGAGATAAAAGTTCATGGATGTGGATGGATGTAGGAAGTTTTCGAATTGATGAAACTCGAGATGTATGAATGATTATTTTAACGTTGTAACATTGTGGAGAATGCTAATTTGGAAAAAGAAAAAACAATCTTTGTCGTTGCGGTAGATCGTGTGTTGTTGTAATCGACTTAATCATCCATTCTGAAATACATGAAAATAGTATCTTCTAGTAAAAACTGTTAATGACCTTGGACAATTTGAATTGAATATGTATCAAAATAATTCAATTGAAAATTGACAACAAACCATTCAAAAGCAGGGATCGAAAATTCTACTGTTACATTGCAGATTTTTAGGGAAAATAAACTTCCCTAATGTGCCAAATAAATCGACATAAAAATCTACCGAACACAATCGACAGATTCAGCATTTTTTCCCATTCCATATAGTTTTTATCAGCCCAAAGATCCACCAAGCATGCTGAAGAGAAATTTCAACGTTACGATAACTCACCTTAAGTTATTGCACCAAATTTTCTAAACTAATATAGCGAATGCCAACGTTTTGGTTAGAGTAACAAAAAAAATATTTGTCACAGCTGATCTGTTCTGGAAGTCAATGGGTATTTGTTACAACAACGATTTGTCATCTGGCACCGTTGAAAAAATGAATTGCGTTACGATAACAGACGAAATTTGGTGAATCAAAGTTTGATAATTTGCTACCGCAACAAGGAATTATGCTACGGCATCAAATCATAATTGTTACCACAACGTTTCCTAAGAATTTTCTTTTTTAATTGCCGCCAGCGAGTTTCGAACACGCGACCTTCCGATTATGAGTCAAGCACCTTACTGGGTGAGTTATCGGTTTGTTGTTAAATTTATCACAAAAAGTCTTTATAACTCTACCACTGATTCGTTTCAGTAGCAAACGAATGAGGTTCTACCGACTGAGCATTGGTTACCTCCACGAAATCGTCCACAACATAAATTCGTACGTTTCTATAACATATATTTCTTTGCTGGCGTAACGATTAATTTGCTAACCGTAACTATTCGTGCTGCTACATGACTGTGGCACATCAACCGCCAACAATCGAACTTTTGCTGCAATAAGTACGTAAGCATTTTTTCCCGTGAGGGCATCAGAAAATCCATACGTCCGTCGGAAATTCGACGCTTTTTGCGACGATAACGAGCTCTCTCTTTCTTTGTCTCTCTCGAGTTCGTTAGCATGCAAACGATCGATCGATCGGCTTACCGATTAATTTCATTTGAATCGAGTTTTCCGGTTCAGAAATGTTCCGGGCTCACAAAGGCGAGAATATGGAATCTGATCACAGTCGCAACGTTTGATACGGCGGGGGAGGGGGGAGGGGTGTGAGCTGGGGCAGGCGTGGCTCGACCCACTCGGAACCGGTGCCCCGGGTGCACGTCGGTGATGTTACTGATACGCAATGGCTGCTGGGACGTTGGGCCAACGACCCTGCGGACCCGAATTCACAACACACCGAAACGCAAACCCCGCGACGTTGTGTTACAACCTGATGTATATCCTCCGAGGGCCTCGGCCACGCTGCACGCTTCGAATACGCACCTTCTCGGTCCAACCAATCACCGTACGACCTCTCACGGTCAGAGGCTGATAACTATGTCCGGACTTACGCCGCACGGGAATGCACATTTACATCTTTGATTTTTTTTTCGTTTTTTGTTTTTTTTTTCGTTTTCTCGTTGGCTTCATTATTCAGCTCTGTTCTCCGATGGCACGGGATTTCCACGTAAAGTAGACTACTCATCAGTCACGTTTCTTACGATGAACATTTTTGTGAGATATTGCAACGCGGACTAAAAAAAATCACTTGGCTCACTTTACAAATTTTTAACACGATAATTTGATATTATTTTTGGATGTGAATATATATATGTATGTTTGAAGACAACAGATTCGGGCTCGCTCTTTGTCTATAATATTCCTCTCTTCGGTCCCTTACCCTTTTATTTATATTCATGTTCAATTATTTTAGGTAATTATGCAGGATTACCATTTCATTATTTCTGGAATTTCTTGCCATTGTTTAGAGATTTAATTTTGTATTTCCATTATGAAGAATCAAAAAAGGAGGGCAAGAAAAAAATGAGGCGAAATTTTATATGCGTTTTTGATATTTTCCGCATTTGTTTTTTTTTAAATTTATTATTTTTTTAAGTATATATATTAAAAAAAACAACCAGTGTTTTAGTTTTTTCGAGCCAATTACCTCGTTCAATAATTGCAAATTGAATTGCTAGTGTCACGAATTAACATTGCAAATTTTGGATCGAAGTTAAATATCCGTAACAAGAACCACGTGACATATTTGTGTCCGCTATATTGTATTCATCATTGTTTATAACATTTTTAACAAAACCACGCGAAGCTCGTTAAATCATTATTATTATCCCCCCCCCCCGCCCCCATCATCCTGTTTTTAGTAATCGAACGTTCGAGAAACGCGCTGTACTGCTGCTAATAACCGTTAATTATCAAGAATATTTCATTATTTTTATTATCATCATCCGACGTGAAATTTGCGTGCGGCTTATCCACCGTAAAACGCGTTATTAGTTGAATATCGTAGCGCACCGGTCCAACACACACACACACACACACACACACACACACAAACCATCGGACCGTTCTCGATCGTTGTATCATTATGTCGCAGCCAATTACCTCGGGCATTTGTAACCAACGCGTCGGGCACACGGGGCGACGCTTTTAGTAATTCCACCAAGCTCATATACAGTCGAAACTGCTGTTACTGCTGCCGGTGACCGCTGGACTTTGTGCATTTATTAGAATACGTTTAATTATCATGCGCACAAGGTCGATAGATTATCGACGACGTCACTACTGTGCCGCACATGGTTACTCTCCATCCCGCGATTTGGAATAATCTCGTGAACGTCGTGCCTGCGGCTAGCTCAATATATACATACATATATACACGCACATCATACTGAGATTCCATATCTGTTCGACAGGCTACACGTTCATCCCCGACAAAGCCGATGCTGCGTTGCAACCGGAGCTCGATTGATATCGCACGTTCACGTGTGTGTGTGTGTGTGTCAACTTATCAACATTTTTATCAACACGTGTCATCATCGTCACTCCGATGTTGACCAGACGACGGAGTGACCGACATCCGAATAGCTTCACGTTTTTTCACAAACACATTGATCGAAACATCGAGATGGGGATGTTGTGAAACGCGTTTTAAATTTTTTATGTCAAAAATCGTAATGATTTGGAATATATAACGACTTGGCAGTTGGTTTTGAAGTGTAACTCGAAACTTTTTCAACAAAAGGCGTAAAATTTTATTATCGACTTATCCTTGTGGAAAAAAAAATACAAAATCTCTAATTAAGGGTAGATAAATTAATTGTGATCACGTACACTCAATGTGCTAATTTTTTAATCAGCATTCATGGTGAAAATAAGTGTAAAAAACTGAAAGTTCATGGAACACGAAGACCTACAAATTATTCTCCCTAATGGCAATAGACAAAATTATTGAAGTTTTAAAAATGTAAGAGGAAAGGCTTATTATTTTGTCAAAGTTAAAATCCTACATAATACAGTGCTAATCAAGAGTACGGTAAAAAAATTGCCTGAATTAAATTTTTCTAAATTTTCAGACATTTAATTTCGTTATTTGTTAGGATGTTGCGATGTCGTGTCACATGTTTAGCCGTAACATTTCTGCCGTTTAATGACGAATTTGCGTCACGTACTGAGTCAAAGGGGTAAAGTTGAATGAAAAAAAAAAATAATAATAAGAATAATAATGACAATAATGTTTTCTATTTCCGTCGCGAGTATTTACTCCGAGAGAATGCACGGGGTTGGTATAGTCAAGGGAGAACGCGTAGGTTGGGACGACAACGCACAGTGAAGATCGTCCTTTTCCGGACGAACTACCTGGCACGACCATAAATCCTGACCTGGAATTTTTTTCCTCCCCCCCCCCCCCACCCCCTCCTTCGGATTTACATGCCAGCAGAACGTGGAGTAGAAAATTTTACCGGAAGATCGAGTTGGCTGAAACTCTTTTTAACATTTTTTTTTTTTTCGTTTTTTTTCAAATTTTTTTTTTCATCTTCGTCTCTCCGGAGAGACCGCTCTTTTTCCCGATTCTCATCCCTTTACCAACGCACGAATGAAGTTTTTATTCCGATGCTCGGTGGCGGTTCGGGGATACGCCGGTTGGGGTCGAGGAATGGGAGAAACCGTGGAGAAATACGAGAGGGGGATGCTGGGGGATTAAGCTTGCTCAGAATTCGAGATGTGTTGTTGTACGAGATGGAAGCCAAACACGGTGAACTAACGGTCTTTGGTGGATAACACAAATAAAACCCGGTTGCACAAAGTCCCCGTCTTTAAAAATATTTATAAATATAAATTGCATATTTAAAATGAACGTGAAATTTATAATTCACTATCTATCATGAAGTGCATAATTGTGTGTGTGTGTGTGTGTGTGTGTGGGTTTTTTTTAACTGGAATTTCCAACACTGAAAAATATTTATCAATATAAAGCGAGGTAAGAAAAATACTTAAACTGAAAGGGAACTGAATTAAATTCTCATGTGGATAAAACTCAACCAATAATAACTCAAGAAAAATTGGACGATAGGATTTATAGAGGATTTATATTGTGTTGTTCAAACGGCGATTTTAACACAAGAAAAATTAATCAATATGAAGCTATAAAATAATAATAATTATTAAAGATTCATGCAGGCAATACTCAACAAATAATAATTCTAGATAAATTAATTTTTGTTTATTTCTTTATTTTGAAATTTTTTTCTTTGAAAAAAAAAAATCATTGATTTTACAATTTAGGTGTTTACAAAACTTATTTGAACCACGCAGTAAAGGGTCGATGATAAAATGTGAATTTTTCGAATATTTCACAATTTGTGTGACAAGCAACGAGCTGGATGTGACGTAACAAAACCGATTTGGCGGGAACCCCCCGATGCCGGGAAGATTTCACTGAACGAGAATAATGGGCCTGGGGTGCCGAGTAAATGTTATCAGAGCGACTTTGAGAGCTTGCGACGAAAATTATTCGACGAGGACGAAAGTAACACGCGACGAGGGGGGAAACATCGTGGGGCGCACCGTTCCGTTGATGACTATAGCAGTACCGAAATTTCATCGTGAGAATCATCAAAGGAGTTATAATTTTCACATCATAGCACGTCACGAGCAAAGTTCTAATGTGATTTTCTCGTAATCGCGAGACAATACGATTTCAATGTGAAATATTGTTGGGCGATGGAGTTTCGTAGATTGAGCTTGCACTGTGCAACACAATCCGAGCCATTGATAGCTGACAAAATGTTTTTGCATATTGATTTAATTTTTTGACGCGTCCTATCCTAAAACTTCACGTCGAACATTATTCGCGACAATTGAAAGAAAAATGAGCAAGAAACTTCGCGCAATTACCCACGACGATGAAAACTCAAAATACAAAATCAATTAATCAAGCTTCGTCGCGAAATGCTAACACAGAATTGCCAGAAAACAATCAAGATCGTTCAAAAATATATATCCACAAAATATCGGTCAATACACAAAAATATAAGCGAATTAATTACTGAACAAAAAACAAAAAATAATCCTCGATATTCTCAAGCTCCAATCTTACCTCGACAATCAAAACAATCCTCAACGCACATAGACATATATAAAAAGAATAAGTCACGATTTTTCTCAATATCTAAGCCAGCATTGAGGTTGGAATGAAAATTGAAAAAAAAAAAAAAAAATTATCACTCGAGGCGACACGGGAGAAACGAGAAAAAAGGAAGAATACAAAAAAAAAAAAAAACAGTCTGCAGCTTCAACCTTCGTCTACGTATTGGTCCGAGCAATCTCGAACTAATCCATCTTTCTCTCTGTCTCTCTCGCTTTTCTTTTTTTTTTTCGTTCAACCATTCGGCTACACTTTCATTCGTATGTGGATAGCAATGCCCCCCCCCCCCTCTCCCTCGCCTTCACCCCTTGCTGTCCTCTGCGAATGCCCCAAAACTGTCTCACAGAGTATTCCGTTTGGGGCGTTTCGAGAGCATCGCCACCCTCGGCTCGTCCTTCATTCCTTTCTTCACCGTCACTGGCTCACACATCCCCGAGGCTCGCTCGGCGAACGAGAAAAGTTTTACCACGCAAAAAGAATCTCTCGTGATCTTCGCGTATCTCGGGGTCTGGCTCATACAATTCAGCCTACCGCTCTCTCTCTCATTCGTTTTCACGAATTCCGTGTGGAGCGTCTTCGACTGCTGATCCTGGGCCAAACGTTTGTTCACACATAAACCGTGTTCCTTCGATAATCTTTCTTCCTCACAAGTACGAAAAATTCTGGATCTCCGCGTCCTTCTCCGATGTGGAATTTTCACTGCGACCCCGGCGAGTACGTCTTTACGAGGGTTCACATGCACTTACACTCACGGTCACATACACAGACACATACACACACACTGGCGAAGCACTCGGCAGCGTTAAAGCCGAGCTTCTCTAGTTAAAGCGGAAAACTCACGAGCGACTCAACGTGTGACATCCCACGACGAGATTCACACGAACAAACATTTTTACGTTGTGGTCATTTACTCTGAGTTACTGCAGCAATTTTTTTAGGCTAATACAGTGACGTCAAACGTTTTGGTTGGAGTAACAGAAAAAAGTAATTGTCACATCTGATTCACTCTGAGTTACTGCAGCAATGTTTTTTTAGGTTAATATACAGACGTCAAACATTTTGGTTGGAGTAACGGAAAAGTATGATCGTCGAAGCTGATGCGTTCTGGAAGCAAATAGTATTTGCTGCGACAACGATTCGTCATCCGTTGCCATCAACAAATAAAAAAAAAAGGGGTTACTAGAACAGACGAGATTTGCTGAAGCAACCTTCGATTATTTGCTACTGCAACAAAAATTTATGCTCAGGCATCGAATCATATTTGTTACGCAAACGTTTCCTAAGAAGTTTTTTTCGTTAATGGCGGACCCCCTCAAACACACAAAAGTTTGCAATTACCGCGAAAATATTTCAAACGCCGTTAATAACACAACAAAACGAATAAAACCTAATAAAATCAATGCATTTTTATCTTCCCGTGCGAACGCTGGCTGAACAACGCTACATCGACGAAAAGTTTATATGACCAATGTTGTAGAGAATTGAATTTCCTACAGAAAAGTCCCCGGAAACATAAATCTGACATTGATATTTTACGCGTGGGAAAGCTCGAAAGTCGGCCAATGTGGAAAACCGCGCGACTGGTCGGTGCAAAACGATTTGCACAGTTCGAAGCATTGCACGTTCGGAATTTTGGCCGTTCTGTACATTGATCGTTCCCGAATTTCGACGCCTACCCGAAGTCGCGTGGTCGCGATCGTCGTTGCCGACGAAATCGACGACACAACGCATAATGCAGAAATAATCGAATGCGCGCGGTGAAAAACGTTGAATCATCCTCACACGAGATTCGTCATCGATTCACGATGACACACATCAACGAAAAAAGGGAATGGACGCTCGCGCCCATCCGGGTTTGGGTTCGGAGCTCTCGCGAGATCTCGTGTATCGGGGTCGGCTTTTAATCTCGAGCGCGCTCGGCTCTCCCGATGGGAACCGCCATCAGTGCACCTTTTTCTCTTTTTTTTTTACCCCCTTTATCATCTTTCTTTCTTTTATCGTTTTTTTATTCATTTCTTTTTTTTTTTTTTTTGGTTTTGTTCCGTTTTGTTTTCTTTTTGTTTTTAATTTCCGAGCCGACGTAGAGGTATACAACCGAAGCGACATTCCAACCCATTCGGAGCACTCTCGTTTCACGCGAGCGCGTTCTTTCGAGCACGAGCTTTTAGAAAATCTGCAAACAGGTGTTTGTTCGACGATCGGATTCATATATACAACACTATCCAATGTCAAACGACAATCGATTGACAAAAAATCTCAAAACTTTCGCGATTGTTTTTTATTTTTTTATTTATTGGGATTTATTTGGATTTTTTTTTTGTGTCTTTGGAATTACGATTTTGATGAACGATATATTTTTATTTTCGATGGGATAAATAGAAGAAATGGAGTTTTGGTATGAACCGTAGCACATGATGCATATTGAATTGTCGTAATAATTCTTATTGCAATTTTTTTTTTTTTGGTAATAATAATTTTCACGTTGAAATTTTATTTTCTGTCGTCGAAATGTTTTTTTAAAATATATTTCGACGTACGAATTGTGAGAAAACAAATACACTCCTTTGAACAAGAGTACATGCTGTGTTTTAAAATGGTGATAATGTTTTTTTTTAAATTCTTTTGCGAAATTTAAAGTTTTTATGATGAAATGTTGGTGCTCGTTGAGAAAATATTTGTATTCGTTCGACGTAATGATAAAAATAAATATATAAACGTTTATTTTCCGAACGTGCCAGAGTGCAGACAATCCATTGAACATTAATAACATAGATATATTTCTTATTTGTTTGTTTGTTTTTTTTTTTTTTTTTTTTTTAAGAATAGGATTCTTTTTTGGTTATTCCAGCCTCTTTGGATCGTTTATCGAGAGAGTATTTCATGGTTCGTTTTTTCCGTCTCTCTCCAAGAAATCATTGAAATAAGATATATTTTTTTAACTTGCGGGGGGCACTCGTGGCGCATCGATACGTCACTGGGTTAGACCGCGGATGGACTGGAAGCATTTACTCCGATCCTCAGAGTCACGCGCGCGCGTCTCGAGCGCATTACACGCGGCGAGCGTGACTTGAAATCGCGCCAAAGACAAGCCCCCGTACTCGAAGATTATAAAAAACGACGATGAAGCGAAATATTTTGTATATACTCGCTATAACAACGGTTGGTAGAAGAGGGAGACAGAATGAAAGAAAGAGAGAGAGAGAGAGAGAGAGAGAGAGAGAGAGAGAGAGAGAGAGAGAGAGAGAGAGAGAGAGAGAGAGAGAAGAGAGTGACGAGACTCACCGTCGTCGCTATCTGTCCAAAGATTGCCTCGAGCTTTTCTTTGGATTCTCATCCAGATCTCTCTTCATTTCCAAAAATGTCAAATCTTCGAGTATTATTGTAATTAATATTATTATTATTATCACTATTATTATTCCAACTATTATTACTTGTATTATTTTATTTCATCGTTTAGAGCGTTGACAAATCCCAAGTCTGCTTCATGTTTTGAAATTTATGCGACTGTAGACTGCACCGCAAAAACAATTTTGCTCCAAAAGCTTCTATTACCATAATTTCGTTTTTTTTTTTCAATAAAAAAATCGTTATCACTTCACAATTCAAGTTTCACCATTTTTTTTGCTCCATTATCACGTCGATTATCGATTATTCACGATGCACACGTGTTTTATTATTCAAAATGTCGTTCAATAATTGTGATCTCACGGTTGTCAACATCGTCACGTATTTACTGCTCCGTTTCGAATTATATCCTTTGTGGAGAAAAAAACATGAATATTTATATATATATATACGTATAATTATTCCAAGAGCGTGATGTGATGGTCTTGATGCATTTATAGAAATGATTGAATCATCGGCGATGTTCGATCGGCTCCGAAATGGAACGAGCTCGTCCGCACTTTGTTGTTTGGTTTTTAATTTTGAGGTTAGGTCCGGTTATCTGGTGTACAATAGGCCTCTCCGAATGAGTGTGTATTCACGGTGGTAAAACGTTTTAATATTTCTCTCACGGTCCAATGGCAAAATGAAATGATTCACAAATTGTTGATAGATTTTTTGAAGAACAAACAAATGTTATTCCGCGTTTCGGAGCACAAACGCGTTGGATTTCGTTGTTATATATCGTTTGTATGTGTGATGAAAAATTTATGGAACGATCGAGCCATGCTGGCTGCGCGCGACCGGCGTCAAACTGCCACTGGTCTGGCTGGTTGGTTGGCTGGCTGGCTGGCTGGCTGCTGCTGCTGCTGCTGGCTGGTACGCCGCTTTTCGTGCCGAGGGGGAACACCGACCGAGCAAACGAGACGCCAACGGAGATGCCGAGAACCCGAGCGAGAGGGAAGACGAATCAGCGTAGGGGGAGAGAACGGCCAGGGACGGACCTACCTCCACGTTCAACCGGGTCCCAAGTAGAAAAATTATGACGATCGCGTAATTTTATTTTTTTTTATTTTTTGAATCCACCTCAAGTAAAAAAATTATCCATCATACATAATTCAAAATATTTTAATACAATTGTAATTGATAATTTTAAATACATAACTATTTCAAATATGAATCAAATATAGACTATGCATATTTTTTAACTAAAATTATGTAAAATAAGGTTTTCACCGCATCTGCGTTGTTCATGATGATAGTGAGATCTTAAAAGTAAAAAGATTAGAATACCGTTGGATTTCATGTCTTGGATATCATTTACATTATATGTATTTTGTCCTAAAGAGCTGTAGATTTTTTCTTTTCAATTTTTTTTAAAGACCACGTTGTGTTGTTCGAATGAAACTTGAATTTATTTCAAAGAATCAGTAGTCTCAAATTACACCTCAATTTTGTTTTCAATTCGTGCAATTTCGATTTTTGAATTTATTGGAGAATGGAAGTGAAGAAGATGCTAGGTGGATTGAACAACTTTGATCTTTGTGTCCTATGCGTCTGTTCGTCAGTTGAGATCTGTTCCGGAATTTCTGATGTCTTTCGAGTTTTTCGATGCTGGTATCTTTTACATTCGTTATTTACTTCATTTCTGTTGATTGAGAAATAGAAAATCATTGTTGAACAAACACCTGGTCATCAACCTGCAATTGTCCTAACAACACAAACCCTTCGCCCACTTTATTTCCGGCAAAAAAAATCAAACATAAATCAACGACATTCCTAAATTTTTCTTTCTCCCCTAGAGAGAAAGAGAGAGGGGGAGAGCGAGAGGGAGAGAGACAGAGCAGCAGAGACACAGACACAAAGATCGATGCTATCACTTCTAGCTTGTGCCACACATGCCACAAACTTTTGTTCCTCAACAGATTCGTTCATTCGTTACATTTTTTATTTTTTTTTTCTTATCTTCCCTTCATTCCGGGGGTTGTTTGTGCAGATCGTTTCCCCGGCCGGGGCAGATACGTGGCCCGACCGCGTGGCTACGGCCCTGCGTGTCAGCTTTCTCCCTCGCACGGCTGGTACGAACACCACGAGCGTAGCGATGACGCTCGGGCTGCCCCCCTCGAGCGCCATCTCGCTCGCACCTTCGAGGCACGCCGAGGTGCTCGTACCTCGCCCCCTACAGTGGCCCGCAACCCACGACACGCCAGACCGTCTCCCCCTCCACGCGTCGAGCATCCCCACACAACCCTGCACGCCGCCCCCCTCTCCAGCCGTCCGCCCCCCACTGCGGTGCATCAGCGTTTGGCGGATCGGCGCGTGGAAACTACGTCCCCCCGCCGCCCGCGCTCCGCCGCGCCAAGCGAATCGCCACACGCTGGTCCACAATACTCCCACTACACCCCAACGACCCCCTCCTCCCTCCCTCCAGCCCCCCAGCGGCAGATCCCCGTTACTTACAACTCTAACTTCCCCTGATGCACGGCACGCCGCCCGAGCTACACACGCTCGTAGTCCACGCCGTGTCACATCGTTGCTCTATAGTGAAGGGTGGGGGAATCGCGAAAACCCGTAATATCCCCCGCGCGCGTCGTAGCGATTTTACGCGCACCCCTCCTTCCTCTCGTGTACCACGCGGTCACTCGCGCAAGCCCGCGTGAATACGGATTTTCAAAGCCAACTTAAGGTCTTCGTATCGGTATTCGTTGTTCTTGCTAATGGGGGATTCCTGAATCGCGATTCGATAGCCATTTCATCGGTCGGTAGAGTCTGTGACATAATATTTTTGGAAGGAACACAGCGTTACTCAAGTGCTTATCATAGTTTGATATATTATGATACGATGATTTTGCAATGATTTTTGTTCAAAACGAGATGAAACTTTTGAAACTTGCTTTTTCTGAATCGTATGGGTAACTTAGTCGATTAATTATATGTAAACTATATAGGGGATTGGGCATATATAGTTCATATATAAATTATATGTATTTATAGACTCTATATAAACTAGAGATATAGTCTACGATAACTATAACTATACTTTGTATATAACTATAAATATAGTCTTTATATAATCTTTGTTTGCAATTTTTTGCAATTTATTTTCATCAATTTTTTATTCGATGATTGTTATGGTTATTAATTTTTTTTTTGGCGCAAAAAGTGAGGGAGATATTTTTTTCATAACATTTTTCCAGAAGTTTTAGTGGATTTCAAAAGGATTCTAACGTAAAAATCGTGAAATTACTTCTTTTTTTTTGCGTCAAAAAGCTTTCTCCACGAGTAAGCGGAACAACAATTTGTAATTCAAATTGCCGTTGCTGCAATTCAAAGTGGAATTTATACTAAATTTGAAATATGAACCAAAGTTGTCACGACTCACCCTTGAGGGATTTCAGTTGGCTGGAGGGTAGGGCGGTCGAGGAGCGAGGAGGGGGGAGGGGCATGCGCTCCCAACCCACAGATCAGTATGCGAAAAGTTTGTCGCGCATGGAAAAAGCTCGGAAAAGTCTGTCAGAAGGCTTATTAAAAAAATTCGTAACAAATATTTGCTACCCTGATGCTGAGGATTTTTACAAACGCATTTACATTAATAATTTTCATTAATGCGTTGTGGATCGTTCGATTCATGACGGAATTCACGAAAAAAGAAATGAAGAACTTATACTATTAAAAAAAAATTAATAAATTGACTTCCCTCTCACAAATTAAAAAGTGAACTCGAAATTTTTCCAGCTCACCCCATCGAGTGAGGTGTCTTTTAACAGATCTCCTTAAATGAAATTTAAAATGTTCCGAGACCTTTTCACTTAAACTCTTCAGTCACAAGATAGTCGACTGAAGGGTTGAAATGATAACTAAGATAAAGCTTACTGACTAAAAATTTTTTAGAATTTCCATGATATTTCTGACACACGTGTCACACATAATAAAGTGTCGTTATCGTGAAACATTTTTCGGTATGCAATGAGGCACGCGAACGATGCAATTCGCCTTTGGAGCTTTCGCGTGCTCGAGACGAGCTTTTGTCGTTGCGGAATCGACTGCAGGCATGATAGCAATGTCCGGCAAATTGTTCAGCTCCCGCCCTGCGGCCACTATCGTCGTCACGTGGCACTTTTCGTCTCTCTCCCTCTCTCTCTCTCTCTCTCTCTCTCTCGATTCTTTTTGCGCACACAGACGATCTTAAACTTAAGGACGTGTACCAGCCCAAGTAAAAAAATCATATATAAACTTTATATGGGACTGGGCGTATCTAGTCTATATATAAATTATACATAGACTTTATATGGACTGTATAGTCTATATATAGTTTATGTATAGTCTTTATATAGACTATATATACCTAGTCCGATATATCCCAAGTGAAAAAATTATATATAATCTATATATAGTTTATATATGGGATTAGGCATATATAGTTTATATATAGTTTATATATAGATTATATATAGACTATATATAACTATATATAGACAGTATATAGTCTATATATAATCTATATATAAACTATATATGCCCAATCCCATATATAGATTTTATATAATTTTTTTACTTGGGATAGCTTGAACAAACCAAAGTAGAGACATTATTTGCAAACTATATATGAGATTGGGCATATATAGTCTAGATATAAATTATATATAGACTATGTATAGACTATTCATAAGCTACATACAGATTATATATCTTATGTTGTATGGTGTCTAGACTACTGAACTATATGTGGCACCTATAAAACAATTACTATCGACAATTTGATAATTAAAATTTTTCATAAAATAAAAAACCCTGATTTTATTTTTTCAATTAATTTTTTTATGAATTCCTCGAACGAAAACAAATATTTTGAGACCATACAGAGACCATGGTACGTTTCGTTCGGAATAGCTCTTTTTCTCATGACAACACGGAAACACGAAAATAAGATTTTTTCTTTTTCTCGTGTAAGCACAAAAGACTAAGGATGATCAATGGTTATAAACTTAATTCAACTGTATCTCAACAGCGAGGGCTCGAAACAGAAAACGCTCATAGACCTGTCCCTCAATTTTTCACACATATTGATGTAAAAAATCATGGGCCAGAAATTTTTAGTCGACTGTGAAACTTTGGCGAAATTCCGTGAAACGCCTAATATAATTTTTTACTTGAGAATGCGACGGTTTTGAGCCGCACGGAGGCGCCTAGGTGGGCGCTTCGTTCGTGCGCACCGAGTGCAAGTGCTTCCACGAGAGATCTCGTTTATTTACATACCGTTTGCCGAACGTACGTCCAACGCCGGAGGCTGGACAAACAGACCGTTACCGACATTCACGACGCTCTGCCACACGGCTTCGCGGCCCACCAATTTCGAATTCCACTCTGGCTCCGGGCGCTTAGCGAATTCGCTTGGGCCCCTTCGGCATTGGCCAAAACCGTGAGAGAAAAACCCGAGTGGCAATTTATTTGCACGACAATGGTCGAAGAACGCTTCGCGCTGTGACATCCGCGAAGCTTTATTCGGCCTTGTTCTCAACGATAACATTTTGCATCCTCTCAACGTGGCGAACACAAATTCGGGCAACTGCGGATTCATCGTTTTCTGGTTTGTTTTTTTTCGGATTGGATGCGAAAAATTACACTTCGCCAATTAGTTTGTGATTATTCTTTCATTCGTTCATTCGACTTTTTTTTTTGGATCGGGTATTTTGATTTAATGATCGGCGCATGCGCAAAGGCTGGGCTGGAAGAACCAGTTCTCGATGAAGTTTCGGCACATGCGCTGTCACGATACGAAGAGCATAATTTTTGGGGTTTGTTGAAAAAACAATGGAATTTTAGGTTTTGACGAATGTAGCAATGAAAAAAAATATATATAAATATGTATATTTCGTCGTGATTTTTGATTGATTAATAGGGGTTGGTAAATTCAAGTTTTCTTTTTGTGTGGCTTCAATCTGTGAATCCTGACTCCTGACCTAGATACGTCGAGGAAACGAAAGGAGATAGAAAGACAGGGAAAGAGAGGGGAAAAAAGAGAGAAGATGAGACAGAGGAAGGCAGAAGAAAGATCGTTGTTACGGGCTATCTCCGCAACGGGAGCAACATTCTTTTTCATCTCATTGCACTCTCCCTACTGTACTTTTGCACAGTGCTTCGCTCAAACCGCTCGCTCACTCCCCCCCCCCCTGCCCGGCCTCCTCGCCGACCCATCGCCCCGCAAGAGTTAACAAGATTTACCGGAAAGATTAAAAGCCCTTCTACGCGCGGCCTTTCTGTTTACGCAAATGAAAATGCGAAATATTCTTCACAGCCGCGTGCACCCTTCCCAATGTCTGCAACATTTTTTCCTTTTTTTTCTTCTTTCTTTCTATCATTCGTTTTTTTTTCATCGTTCGTTGCAATCATCGCGTAATATTGCGAAATATGTTCGAGGTTTAATATCACCGATCGTCACTTGTTCTCGAGTGAAATTTTCACGTAAACTTTGACTCGTCGAATGTCGATCCGGAACAATTTGTAGACACTTGAAGAGAGAAAATAAATAATTGAATTTTCTCTTATCTGTTATACGCGAGAACGTGATGAATATGATGATTGTTTTTGTTATATCGTCTTTAATTCATTCAAGAAATATTATTCACGAAGTAACGTGGAATAATATTTGGATAATTGATGGGGCCATTTGTATGTTGAAATATATATATATATATAAATTTATATATTAGGGTGGTACTTACATAGGGCGTGGTCGAATTTTAAATGAGTCACCCCCCCCCCCCTCCCCAGATAGGTTCCAAGTGAATTAAAAAAAAATTTCGCAAAGTCTAAAGACCTATCTCAATATTAACACAAGCCATCGAAATTGTTATTTTTCGCATTTGACTAACACGGGACGTTTATGGAGTTTTATTTAATTTACCATAGCTATCAACGGAGGAAAAATTGGGTCAATATACTTTCTTTATCAAAAAGATGCGTACCTTAAAAAATACATTTAATCTCCAAAAACAAATTGTTGGACCTTATATAGAAGCTTGCAAATAATCAATTTACACTCTAATATATATATTTCAGACAAAGAATCTGCAAATTTACATTCAAACTTTTTCCTATCATAATGATACTCATTGATGGTAATATGTTCGTGGAAAAAAAACAATTATTCGTCATTTTTTTTATATTCGTCCGTCATTTTTTATTTGTACTTAAGGTGAGTTGATAATCATCAAAGAATCATACGAATCGCGTATATTCATAAATATCGTATCCAGGAAATTTGTATTTGCAGTTCCAACGAAGAAAATTTTCGAATATTTTCGTTTGCTTTGCCCAAGACAATGAAAAAAAAAGTTTATTCGACTTCTCCGTGTCCCTTCACGTTCCTCGGTAATATCTTTTCGTATTCGTCACAAAGGAAAAACAATTCTGTCCTGTTTTCAATTTGTCGAACGTGTGCGGAGTACTCCGCGAAGGTTTGTATTGCCCAAGTCGCGAGATTCCGTGCCCCAGGGCTGACTACATGATGTCGCCGAAGAACTTTGCTGAAATAACGTAACGAAATGTGAACAATTTCCGTATACTCTCGGATTCGCCGAATGCGCAAACTAGATGTAGGTACGCGTGATGTAGCGAGGGTGAGAGAGAAGGTACGTAAGCAAGAACTATATCAATGTTTCAACGATATTATCCGACCGGGTGAATTTTTTTTTTGCGATACTCCAAAATTGAATCGAGATAAAACAGCGAAGTGTAATCCTTATAATTTTTTCTTTGTTTAGAACGTACAAATTTTACAATCAATTAGCGCATTAATAATTCAACTGACAAGATTGTTGGTCAATTTTACAAGCGTGTTTGATTTGTAAAATTGACCAAAAATGTTATTTACAAATTTGTTTGGTTTCTGAAATTGACTAAAAATCTTTACAGTTACATTTTCAATAGGCAATTATGATTCTATAATTTGTATGATAAAAACAAAAAAATCATAAGAAAAAAATATATTTGCTATCCAATAACGTCGATAATGTAGGACTGTAGTAACTACAAAAAAAAAATTAAGTCTCGCACTTTGCCAAAGTTTCTGAAGAACTGAAAAATAATTTTATTCTAACAATTACATATCAATAGACGAATGATCCAAACTCACTGTAGTACACAAAACCATCACAAATGGCAATCAACCGTGTGCAACAACCAGACATTTGACCCTACAACATGACTTTATTTTTCTACGTTCAAACGTGCATGACTAGGGTCCGAACGGACCCCACGCTGCACTTGATCATGGAACCGGTCTTATACGCTTATAAACAGACTTTCTTATGCATGGTTACCTTCGTTTTTTCATAAGGATGGTGAATCCGAAATCTGATTTAATTAACATTAAGTTGATGAAAACCCCATTTCAATTTTTCCGAGTTCGCGTGGGGTGCAATTGGACCCGAGCCACAAGTTTCAGGCTTAATCCGTCACTTCGGAAGATATTCCGTAGCTATCAGCGATCCATCGAATTCCAACGTGTATGCGGCCACCAATGAGCATCCCGAAACGTGGAAAGGAGACCGAAATTGCACTTGCGAGGAATTACAAGCGCGGGTACATTCGTGTACTTTGCTTTGCCGTTGGACTTGCAATGGACCGGAACTAACTTTGTCATAGACACAGCGGGGGGTCCGACGTTTCCATTCACGGTGACACACTGTTACACACGCGTGTTGCATATCTGGAAGCGAATTTCACGGCGTAGCGGAAGGTGCTAATTAAATGGGTCCTTTGACGTGACGCGGAACGTCACAGTCGCCCGGGGTGTACGAAGGCGTCCCCATCACGACGATTGAGCGATGTGCAATCGATTCAGACACGGACAAGTTCTCTTAATTGGAACGTTCGATCGCTCAGTTTGACGTGGAGATATCAATACGAGGATGTATGCATGAAGCAAACTTCATTGAATAAGGTCCGGTAACGAGCTTGGGGTTTCTGGGATCTTAGTCGAATGTCAATGTCCATTCCGTTCCAACTCATACAAATTGGGTAACCCCCCTCCCCCAGCCCCCTCCCCGTCGTCACTGCTGCATTGATTGACAATCGTATTCACGATTTTCACAAAAAACAAAAAAGTTCTTTTGTAATTCTTTCACATTAACTCATTCATTAAACATAGACATGAAAATACATTTTGTAGTGTACAATCGGCATGAGGATGATTTGTTTTGATTTTGGAAAATCGTTTTCGGTGATAGACAAAGGAAAAACTTATGAGTGGAATGATGTGACTATGATGGTTGAAATGTTTTTTTTTTCTTTTTTCTTTCGTTTTGAATAATCGAGATAGAAATGTTGGCAATTGTCTTTTAAATTTTAATATCATTTGAATGATTGATGATATATTGATATAGTGCGCCAAAATATTGAATCTTTTGAACTGAGATTACGTCATTGACAATAATATTTTTATAGAAAAAAAAACCAAAAAATTGTAAAATGTGTGAACTTTGAAATGACAGACAATGGCATTTCCGTCGAAGTACAAAGTTTTCGGGAACCGTTCTGCCAATAACTGTCACATCACTGACGTATATATCTCGATGTATGGGTATATATGTGTACACCCATACAATTACCTTTCAAAATTCTATTTGCATCATCCATCGAATCGGAAGTCACCTAATGGAAAAGAGTATCAAATTGAATCGTGAATCGATTCTCATCTGCCTCGAACGTCGGGAGAACATATCCGTTCTAGTAATAGATATTTATATACATATATATATATATGAATATACCTATATGAGGAGGTACTCTCGAATATGCTCGATACCCAGGATCCGACCAAGACCGGAAATTAGCCGACAAAATTTTGAGCGAGAGTCATCAAAATTTTATGCATTCCGTTACGGGTCGAAAAGTGCACTTAGTATCCAGCTTCCATCGGGTCGCGCAATTAAGCATAATAATAGCCACTTTGACATCATCAAACGAAGCAAACAGGGTAACAAGTTTCGATACTCGTGCCACGAGGCTCAGCTGATTACTTTTTTTTTTTGCGTCGCATCTTCATCACGACCTCCTTCACCGCGTTTTTTTATCCCATCGAAGAACCGCGACCATGATGAGCATTATTGAGCGTGGCTGTGATAATTTTTTTTGTTTCCAAGCACGATGTGCATTTTATTGGAAACCGAAAATCGTAAAATGCTTTCACCACGAAAACTATGACACGGTTTATGGGATTCCCTGGCCAACTAGGAACCCGAAAATCTATTCGGAAGAAATTCGGTATACGGACGTAGATCAATGATCCAAAAAAAACAACAATGATGAGATTTAAAAAAAAATCAATGCCCTCCTCCCTTAGACTGAAAAATGTAATTTCCACTGTCCCCATTGAGTGGGGTGTCTTTAATCACACGTCTCTCAACGAAATGCAACAAAAAATGGTTCAGGAACTTTTGATTTCAGTTTCAACGCAAGTTCGTTGATTCATATCAATCGGTAATATTGTTGAACGTTGGGTCGAAAATGTTGTAGGAGGGTTTCAGCGGAGTTACGGAGGCCTATCCGAACCGCTCGTGAGCTACGCCTGACTCGCCAAGTAGGTTACCCGTAGGTCAAACGAAGGGTCGTCCTTCATACGTACTTGCCGCCCTAATTGACCGAACTTCGAGGTCACTGAAGCTCGAGTAATTTGGAAAATGAGAAAATTTCATTTCTATCCTACAAAATCGAAACGAATCGGCCTATAGTCAATACTGAACTGCACTTTCAATCTATATTTATAATGCTTATGAACCATTTTAATCTCCTTCCATAAAATATAATGCACTTGCCTTTTTTTTTTACTTGAGAAAAAAAAAGACAAACAGAGAGAGAGAGAGAGAAAAAAAAACAATATGTATCGAGTAACTTTGACAGAAAGCCCATGGACCAGGAGGGGGTGGGGGGGGGAGGTGAGCTTTGCTCGCGACAGCGGAAAGCTACAGCGGTCCACGTCTATATAAAGCTTCGGAGCGAATGACACGGTGCGTAAAATTGCATCGCGCTACGTGGCTTATAGTCTAGTTGAGGGGTGGTTCGGAGGGTGGACGGGCGAGGGGAGAGGGGGGAAGGGTAGTGAGGCGCGTGTCGTGCACTCGATATCGTCGAAGCCGAAGCAGAGCTTTCGCGCGTAGAACCCCTTCGACTGTACTGTTTCGCCCCCCCCCCCTCCCCTCCCACTTGCCCCTCACCGCCGACTGGCCGCAATATAAACGACGATCCGTGGCTGTAAATCAGAGTCTCGTTGCTCTCGCAAGAGCGCGCTTTTCCATCGCTATACGGCCCAAGGACGCGTCCAAACAAAATCCATAAATTTCCGCTTTGCCGCGCCCGGCGGTTTCCGTCAAAAGTTTTTCGAAAACTTTCGAAAGTAGCGTTTCCGCGGGAGCAGCGCGAACCCGGTCGAGACGCGAGAGAGTATATCGCGAAGTATAACGCATAAATAATGAAAGGCCGGTGGTACAGCACCAAACTGGGCACCGCGAACCATCGCCAGCGGAAGCTGGGTTGTATCGTGCGCACGGTCAAACGTGTGGCGGTTGGTCGATCGGCAATGAGCTTTTTGAGGAGGTCTTCTCTAGTGTATATACACCCATTTTCGTGGTGATTTTTTGAGAATTGAATTTGGATAAACGATTGCGTGTACAGAGTTAGTGGTTCACAGATACATTTATGCATGTTTGAAGCAACATTTTGAAATTTTTCAAAGCTTTTTATTCAAAATTGTACAAGATATCCCAAGGAAAAGAATGTCGACAATACATTACACATTATTGTTTTTTGTTTGTTTCAACAAAAATTTCAAGTTGTAGTTTCTAGATATAGTGAGCTAATGAGCTCATTTTTTAGCATTATTTGATTATCGTTAATTCCTTTATTATTTCTTGATCATTCATTATGGAAAAAATTGATTTTCGATCAAAAAAATCGCGATATCAATTTTTTTTCAAAATCAATTTCATTTTGCTTTTGATTTATGGATAAGAAACTCTCATCGTGCATTAAAATTTCGGAAACACTCGATGTTTTTCAAAATTGAATAGAAATGTATTATATTATATTAGAAACACGATGCCCACTCCAATTTTATGAAAGAACGTTCCTCAATTTCGATGAAGTATATGGGGAAAGAATGTAATCCAATTGGAAACTGTCGAAATTGCAGTTCCCTTCTGATAAAAAAAAGGGCTGCGATAAGGGGGAGGGGCCGTCTGGAAAATTTAAAAAACAATAGTGAGGTCGGAGAATCCAAAGAATACTAAAAAAAATCATCGTCTACATCTTTATTGCCAATAGGCCATCAGTCGAGGTCTTTTAGCCTTCAATCTTATTAAATAATATTAAATTATTAAATAATTTTTCCTTATATTCGAAGAAATCACGATTAACGTCTTCACATTGATTATTCGCCACCATCAAAACGTTAAAATCCACCTCTCTAGGTCGAATACTCATCCTCACGATCGATTATGGCTCCGATATTTTGCAAAATCCGTTAATCATTTTTTTTTAAATTCCACCTCGAGATACTCAACGGACTGTCGAAAAGGAAATCATCAAATTGGCAATGGGCGATAATTCCCTCGCAGAACGAGTGACCACAAAATGAGGAAAAAGAAATTGTTGAATAATTTGCGTCTCGTGAATCACCCACTCGCGTCACCACACAAGTGGGATATAACGTTTTATGGAGTGTGGCAGTGGCGAATGAGTTTTGGTGATGACGCACCGTAAACGCGAAGCGAGCATGTACTTGCTTTGTAACTCGACGATAAATTAACGAATCCTAATGCTCGTTCAATTCCCAGTTCGGCGTTCTGGAAAAGCTCGTGGAACGTCGCGTCACAAACGGGCCGACGTGGAACTATCTCGCGCAACGTTCACCCCGTTGGGATTTGTTGAAACGAGTTTGGGGAAAGTTTAAGGAACGTATGGGATGCAGTGGGAAACTCCATTTGACGAAACGTGCGACTCGCTGGTAACTCTGCGATTGTACGGTCACATCGTGCGACGGAGCGAAAAAAACTCCCCCTCCCCCGTCGTGCGAATTAGTTTAAGGGGTATATAAACCGAGGAATCGGATTTTTCTTCTTATTTTTTCAAAATAGTTACTATGCAAAACTATGTGATTATATTTTGTCATTGAGATATTCTAAAAATTGTTTGTTAAATGCTAGATTTTATCTTTAATCATCTTCTGAAAGGGTATCGATGACAGTTGATAAGAGTAAAATTAATTTATGAAAAATGCCAACTAATGTACTCGCGAAATTCAGTGATCCTCAGGGAGACATTTTTTAACGCGTTTATCGAGAAATCACCTTTATAAAACGGTAAGCATGTTGTTTCAGGAATCGTTCGGTCGATTTGGTTTAAATTTACGGGGGATACGTAAAAAATAGTTCTGTGATGTATAACGAGGCGGTTATCCGTTTAAACAAAATTCTCGTCTTACTGACGAGACAATAACGACGAACCGGAAAGAAGAACACAATAAATATCAAACGGATAAAGAAAAATAAATAAATCTACTCTCGTCATACACTTGTTATGATAGCGCATACCACGCGCTAAATTTTGGTAATTTCGAAAGTTCAAACGAAGCTGCATTTAATACATACTAACAAAAGTATAATTTTTTTATGAGCAGACTTAATGCAACAATAATTTTTCACGTTAGATAAATGAAAAATTCAATGTAACGAATTTCCTACTACAATTGTTTATCCTCGATTCTTTTCAGCAATCTATCGCGATCAATCAGATAGCACAAAATCCCATTACCTTCGAAAACCCCAATTTCGTCCCGATGCAATCAAATCCGATTCGAAACAATCAATTTTTATAACAAACAAACAAACAAACGAAAATAAATATCCTATAATTATCATTCATTTCATTCGATTCGAATCGCGACACCCAAACGCAAATGGAATTCTCATCATCGTTTTATCACTCGCACAACTCACAGCACGAAAAAAAAAAACTCTCGTAGCGTTCATCAATGCCATCATCAATCCCATGATAACGCCCGACATTTCGTTTCTCACAATTTCACGTTTACGTTCACGCACACAAAAAAAAAATAATAATAATAACAATAACAATAATAATTCTTCATATTTCCATTTTCATTTCGATGATTGCCATAGACGGTTTGTGTGTGCGTGCGTTTTTATTTTTCATTCCCCGTTGTCCCAAAGTTTCTCGGCAATCGGTTGAAAACGTAACGACGAACAAACGAACGATCGGACGAAGAGTGGCGAGGGAGGGGAGGGGAGGACGAGGAGAAGAGGATATTTCAATCGGCGAATCGAAATTGTAAATTTTCAAGCGTGACACGAATTTACCAGGTAATTTCAAACTATTCTACCCTCGGACAAGCGATAAATTCGGTCCGGATCCAATCGAGCTATCCGGACCACGGCCGGTCCTCGTTTTTACGTCCTCGTCTCATTCCCACCCCTCTCTCTCTTTCTCGGTGTACCCGTTGTACTCCTATTCCACTTCGTGCCTGTATAACGCTGTCATATCGCCTTCCACCCCCCTCCCCTCTCCCCCTTCCCCGGTTTCCCCGAAACCCGCAAAATTATCATTGCCCCGAGCTCGCAGACGTGCCGACTGGTCCAAGCTATCGCCTGGCCCGGTTCATTAAATTAATCCGGCGAGCGCGCGAGAGAGCTCTCGCGGCTTTTACGCGACTCTCGTCGCGAGTTATCCTCGTCGACGTGGAATAACGTTGCCAGGTGGCTGACAACGTGTCGTTGCTAATATCGGATCTATTGTCTCTCTCTTTCACTCTCAATCTCGGCATCTTCCTCTCTTTTTATCGCGGTTTCCCGTTTCCCTTCAATCGCGCTTCGAATAGCGAAATCATAATTACGAAATAATAATTCTCGTTCCGGAATCATTTGCGTGTGGATTGGTAACGCGAAAGCGACGAGAGTGTTGCTTCATGAGTTCGGGACCGCTAGTCAACTTGTGTCGCACGCCGCTAGATGGCCAGTCGTTCGTGCGGCGAATTTTAACGCTTCGCTTAAAATCGACGAGGGTTGTTTATTTATTTATTTATTTTTTTGAGGTGCGTATGTTCACGCCTCTGGTTCGAGTTTACCGCGAAATCGCTGTTGGAGTACCCACAGATATTTTTCTCGTTCGTTCGAGCACGGTGTCGTGCACACTGCCTCGTTAGAATTACGCCACCCTGTAGATATAGCTTCGCAACGACGAATATATATACAAGGTGGTGCGTCCAAATTTACACAACAGAATATCTTGAGAACGATGGATTTTATGGAATTAGAATAATAATAGATTTTAGGAATGTGTAATCTTTCTTCAGAGCGTTTTTCACGAAAAAAACAAAACAACTTTTGTACCAAATTGTTTTTTCTACGACATGAACTTTTCTAGATATTCGTAAATTAATAAAATAGTTATAAAATAATGCAATATATTTATGGATATAAATGGTACTCCAGTAAATGCTTTTAAAGATGGGTCTCAGTGAATGATCTCTTTTCGAAATGCTCGCAGAAGTGTTTAAACTAAAAAATCGCAATGGGCTATTTGAAAAAAAAGCCGACCTCCAAATGACCTTTCAAATTCCACGGAATGAAAAGTACGATATCACAGTGTTTTGCTCCTTTCCAAAAAAAAAAAATAACTTTTGTTGAACACATATTTCTCTGAAATACATTTTGGTGAAGATATTCTGTTGTGTGAACTTATTGGACCACCCCGTATATCGCTGGATTGCGAATTTCACGGGGAAAATATTATTTTCACGGTTATCGAGGCTTCGGATTTTCGGACAGGTCACCACAGGCGTTTTTTTTTTGTGTGTGTGTGTATGTGCGTTGGTATATACGTAGCTTGTTGCATTCTAGCCACCCCGTAGATACTTTGCACGACGGATTCAGCGTTACGGTGCAATTTCCATGCGAAATATCATTTTCACGAGTATCGAGGCATCTTTTTTTTTCAATCGGCCATTGGATCTCCTATCATTTTGGTTTGTGCGCGTGTGTGTTCATGTGTGTGTGTATACATGTGCGACTACGGGGATTTTCCGATGATACCTCCTTTCGAACTATCGACCATATCATTGCTATACGCGAAATACAAATAGCTCACGATGACCGTGACGTTTGTTGATTTAGGAAATTAAAAAAAATGGAGTTTATATTTGTATTAAATTTATAATTACCATTTTGTAATTACGATCAATCACTGTACCGGCAATGCACAGGTTTGATACCTGCATGCATGAATGATATATTTCTGTAACCCATCGTCAATATTGACGTGTCGTCATTTTCGATACTTTCGGTTATTTCCGATTCAAAAACAAAATCCATTTTTTTATCATTATTCTCTGCCCGAGTCATAATTAAAATTGAGTAATCATAATATTATTCGTTTTCTAACATGAAAATTTCTCTGAAATTTGCAAAATAGTATTGATAACCAAGCGTAATAAAACCGAGAAATAACAAATATTTTCTCATTTTTATTTCCTTTTTTCATTTCTCATTTTTATTTTTCATTTTTATTTCTCATTTTTATTTTTTATTTTCATTTCTCGTTTCTATTTCTTATTTTCTTTTCTCATTTTCATTTCTTATTTTTATTTCTCATTTCCATTTTTTATTGTCATTTTCTATGTTTATTTCTCATTAAAAAATTTCGAACTATTTTCCATTTGATTCTTTGCTCTACCAGTTTATCTCAACTACTCCATTGCCCGGTTACCAAACTTATCACCCATTTCGACAAATGACAATCAAACAATAACACGCCCATCCATGCAAATCTGTCCGAGAGCCACGGCGTAACTAACTATTCTCTCATTAATAACAAATCGAACTTCACGATCTCCAACAATATCTTCCATTCGGTATCCGTTATAATTATTGCCCATGCACGTTCGTGGGATTGCAAATTTCGTTGAATGATAACAGCGAAGGGCCCGTCGGAGATTTGGTTGGCGGGAAATCTCGACCATCACGTTGCAGACGATGCTAATGCGGCTACGGAGTGCCTTCATATACAACCCAATACAGCTGGTATATTGGAGAACGTCCGAGTATGCATATCTATAAATGGGACATTCTATGTCAAATCGGGCGGTTAAAACCCTAACCCCTACTAATCAATTCATCATTTTTTCTTTGGCATTCATTTGACCTCAAAAACACCCCTCATTATTTTTCAGAAATGTTCGATTCCTCTACAATACTCAAAAAAATGTTGAACTACACCCGATGAAGAAAAGCATATTTGGACATAATCTTAATTTTTCATGTTTTCCTATTATTCCAGTATGTCAAAAAATGAAGTTTGTTGGTTGTAACTACTTCACTTTTCTTCATAAATAAAAAATATTATGATTTTCATAATCTATTTTGCTTATGACTGTTCCTACCTAATCCATCAATAAAAATAATTACATCAACAATAATAATCATGATAATAATAAAAAAACATAATAATCCTACTAATTTTTTCAACGTTTTGTCTTAAAAATCCTAAGAAAAACTATTTCAATAATTATTTTCGGTGATTGAATTATTTTTATCCATCAATCAGAGAAAAAGAATCATGAACGGAGCAACAAAAAAAAAAAAAAAAAAATAGTCGCAATTGAGATTCCACTCTGAAATTTCCGGCAAACTTAATTTTTCAACCTACACGAAAAATCAACACGAAAAAAAATCAAAATTTTAAATCATGCCCAAGTATGCTTATCCTCATTTGGGGGTAGTTTTCAATTTTTTCAAGCATCGCAGAAAGATCCAAAAGTTCTAAAAAAAATCGGGGGTATTTTTGGGTTCGAGTAAAAGCAAAAAAAAAAATCAATTATAAAAGTAATCGGTAGGAACTTGACAGTCCGATTTGACACAAAACGCTCCATACGTATGTATATAAATACACTCAGGCATCGTCACCGTAAAGCGTGATAATGCGGCCTGGTCAAAGCGCAAGGGCGGCACGAGGACGGACGGACGCCGAACGATGGACCGACCGTGGTCATGCCGAGCGTATATATACATAGCTTATACCCCACAGACTCGCCGGACTATGTACAAGGGGGTTGGTGGCATTAACGCGTGAGTTTGGTTCGTCGGGGGGATGCTCGGGGACAGGTAGCCCCGGTAACCCTCTCGCAACGGTACGAGCAGAGCGAAGGTGAATTGGGGCGAGCGGGATGGAAGAGGAAAGGGCCAACGACGACGATGAGCCCGGGGGTGGGCCGAGGAGGGGGTGGAACGGGGGCGAGGGTGATGAGGAAGCCTCTTGGCCGGTACTCTCGGACCCTCGTGCATACGAAGCTCCAGGACTCACGTAACGGTATTCGAAGCACGTCCCAGTGATAATCTACGAGTCGATAACTTACCGTCCAAATCGCCGGTCCACGCGAGCTTCGCCAACCCGACCTCAAATTGTCCCTACACGACACCCACCCACACTCACACACACACACACATCGTTGACACCCCTGCGTGAGGGGTTTCCGCAACGTCTCGTAACTATAACACCCGAGTGCTTCGATACTGGGTCGTCCAAGCAGTTCATTACATAATCGGGCTCTTCGGGATTGTACGATCGACGTGTAACAAGAAATTATCGTTGGTTCGACAATGGATTGTTGTGGGTTGATCGATACGGTTCGATGGGATCGTGGGTTGGGATGTGGTTGTGAAACCGAATGGGGACTTTCGATAATGGATCGCCATTGAGCGTTACGTGAATTTTTTGTTATCTTTTTTTTATTTGTTGGGTATAGAGTTATAGGGAGAATGATGTCTAGGTTATTGCGTCAAAAGCTTGTTTGCTGGCGGTTTTGATGTGCTACAGTAGCAGGGGGTTGATTATGATTTGAAAATCGATCGGTTGACTCGACACTCGACCGGTCGACTCAACTGATTGGAAACGCGATTTTTCACTATCTCACACGATATTATTCGCAATTACTTCTCATTTACCAACGATTTCTTTGTTTATTTTTCTTGTTAATTATTTCTTGTTTTCGGAATAGAACAACTGTGACAGGTACTTTTCCTTTTATTCCAACAAAAACGTTCGCCATCATTGTAATAATTTGGAAAAATTGTTACGGTAACTTAGGATAGATTATCGTTATGTAGAAATTTCGGTTTATATGTACAAATGATGATTGACGGAGGATTTTGATTGGACATGACATTTCGTCCGTTCTGCCATCGTTTCGTGAGCTAACAGCAATACGACTTATTGGGATTCCCTCGACCTGGATGATACTGCCCATGGCAGGGTGAAATTATTGAAGATTCGAGATTGTCTCGTAATAATAATTGTCAATGAATTATTGAGTTTCGATTGACGATGGCGATTAATTTTCATTGGATGGCCACGAGCCAAACGGCATCAACAATGAAAATGGATTGTGGGGATCGATTCGCTCGTTTGCTGATCGAATCGATGCCACTAACACGCGAGCGAATAACAGTCAACCGAGTGGAATATCTTGTTTTCGCGAATCGTGGATTTTGCTGGTGGGCGAACATTACGGATCGTCGCTGTATCAACAGCTCAAACAAATCATTTCGTCACTGACAGTTTGTTCGTATATTATGTATGTATAGATATATCATATAAGAGTGGTCCTTGAAAGGGTCATTTATGAATTTTTATGTTGACGCCCCCTTCACATAGGTTCGAAATAATTTGTTTTTAATTTTGGTGAAATGCCCCAGACGTATCTCAATATTAACACGTTCCTAGGAAACTTCAATTTTTGCAATAAAATAACATGGGATGTTCATCGACGTAATTTATTACAACTAAAATATCATCAGAAGAACATTTTTTCTTGTATTCTTTTTCTATCAGAAAGATGTGTACTTTTGGAAAAAAAAAAATTCAAATTACGTGAAAAACTTGTGTCTCGCGTTTTTTCGAGTCACTGGATCCGAATTCGGACTTCAAATGCAAAATACACTGAAGTGGAACTAGTATTAACTAGTAACAAATTAAAAGCTCACACGAAAACAACACAAAAAATTTTAGATAAATTATAGATAAATTGATTTCATGAAATTCAAGCGGCCATATAACATAGTCCCGCCATTGTGTTTCTAGAATATAACGACGAGAAAAATTGCCATATCTTTTCAATTCTTCAAGCGACAATTCAACTATACACTTTCATACAATTACGCTTTTGAAAAATAAACGAAAATAATAACAAAAATCCATTTCTGAGTGTATACACCTCCTCAATAAGCATCAGAAAAAAAGTAAACTAATTTTTCCCAGTTGCTTCCTTCACCATATACACTGCAACGAATAACTTTGTTTCAGGTGATGGGAAATAATGCTTCGAAGATTGAAGGATCGATTCCAACGAACACGTGGGGTACGTGGGGTCTCGAATTTTCAACATTTTTTCCGTTTTTTTTTCACATTGCGATCCGAGAATGGCCAGATGATAGTGAGTTTCGCAGTGGTGGGTTAGACGTCGAATGGAACCGATAAAACTGGTACGAAGCCGTTGGGCGTGTCTTTGAGAGCGAAAAACGTTGGGTTCTCGAGCCGACGTTGCATTGTGAGGGAGATGCAGACAGTTTCATTTTATGGTAAATGGAAGTTACGCCGAAAAAGCGAGAAAGACTCGATACAGCCCTTTCTGCAAACATAACTTTCGTTCACCATGCCAATGAACCCATGATATCCACCGGTGTAAGCTTCGTATTCGATAAATATATATGTATACACGTTGAAAAGAGCGAATGGGGGTGAAACGCAAAGGCAGAGAATGGAAGACGAACGAAAGCAAGTACTTCTAGCTATCCTTTTCTTGACGCCCTCTTGATTCGCGTTATACAGTCTTGGATAGGTCTTGTGCTATCTCTCGAAGACGAGTGCTCGATTTCTTGCGAGCTTATCGGTTCCGGGGATGGATTGCTTCACGAAACTGTACCGTGCCCGAAGCCACCCCCCCCCCCCCTCACCGCTGCTTCCCAACAACGTGATGCTCCGTCTACCTGCGGGTATCGTTTTCAAGATATTTCGTTCGCCATTCGTCAATCTTTGAAAAAAAATAAGCCAAAGAAGTAAGAAATTGTTGACAATAAATTGTTGATACCTTTGAAATGACAGGTTATCCCGATGGTCATTTAGTGTCGATAGTATATTTTCCTAAGTGGAAAAAAACATGTAAACAATTGCTAGATTATATATAGAAGTGTGCACATGTTTTTTGTATGAAAACTATACATAATCTGCATAGATATTATAGATACGTATGGTTGTGTATAGTTTGCATGTAAAAAACGTATGCCCACTTCTATATATAATCTAGCAATTGTTTACATGTTTTTTTCCACTTGGGTTGTATCAGAGGCGGAAAGAAGGCAATTTTGACGACTGTGAAGAATGTATTTCAAGTTCTTTTCGGAAGCTTGATTAGTGATGCACAAAGTGGTAGGGAAAAGAAGGTTTGTCTGTTTTTAGGGTTGTGCAGCCAATTATGTAGAATTCCTTATGGTTTCGGTCTGCCCGTTCGTATGTCTGTCTGGATGTCACAGCCCTCCCATTTTTTAATATTTGTATACCTATTGAGATGACATTTGGGTATGCCGATATAGATTGATGATTCAAAAACAGAAATGATGAGAATTTTGTGAAATTTTATTGAACGCTCCGTTCAAATACTGAAAAATGTATTGAACCATTTTCTTTTTTCACTTGCCTTATTGAGTGGGGTGCTTTCAAAGAGGTTTCCAAAAATACAACAGAACATTTTTCATGTCTAAACGAAATCGAATATCTATGTCCATATCCACAAGCGGCTGCAGGTCGACAAAAGAGCTTCAATTGGGACGATCCAACGATCGACCATTTTGCTTCTGCCTCTGTGGGGAATTCTCATGGCACAACCAAGTGCGAGTGGTCCAAACTCAAACGGGGGATATAAAGAGGGGGGGTGGGGATGATTTCGAGAGGTCACTGAAACATTCGAGCCCAACTCGTTCAAGTACTCCCGATTTTTGCCCGAATTAACGTACGAGTGATACTACAGAATTTCCAACAATTCCAAACGGTTCCGCATAGGAATGCACTGCAACATTCGACAACCCGTGACACAGACGCGCAAAATAATAATGAAACAAAAAAAACCTCTTTTCGAATTTTCCCGATTTTGTTCGATGTTCATTTTCCATTCCACTTGCTGATCGCATTCCGGATTTGTTTTTTTTTTTTCGTAAAATAGTCCAACGAGAAATACCTTCCATTTGTATCTCGTTGAGTAATTTTGGTTACAAAGACGAGCTCGGTTTTTTTTTTTTTACCAGGATCGAGCCACATATTTGACAACATTTTCGTCTATCAAAGATTCCTCCCCTCTCCCTTCTATAGTATTTGATCAAAAAATCGATGAACAAATAATACGTAATTTCGACGACCAATTTTATTATTTTCCCCTCGTCAAGTGAAAGCCAGAGTGGCTACGAGAAAATGTCACACGAATCAATTCGTGAAAATCGATTTTCTAAACGGAGATCGGTTCGGGTGCTCATCCGCCCGGATCAAGTCGATTTTCATGCCCGAAGACCCGTGGCCGTGGTTACCATGCACTCGCCCGGGCAGGAACCAAAATCAGAGGGAAACAACGACAATCCGACACTCGTAGCTACGAACGTGAACTCTCATAGTTTTTTATTTCTATTTTTTTTTCTCTTTCGTTCCGTCATTGTCAGGTCGTCGCGCGCATCCGTCGAGGCTTTCCGGTGATGCTTATTTTATTTTCGCCGTGAGACTCGTCCGCATGGTGGTCACCGGTGCGGTACGTACTTGTCAGCAGCGATAACGCGGGGGGGTTGGTGAAGAGATGGAAAATTCGTCGTATTTTCGTTGCCTCTCGGTACTTGGGACCAGGGCGTAGGTGGTTAGGGGCCGTAAGGTCGAGTCGGACCTCGCATAGCCGGGGTTGCAAACAAGTACGCGTACTCTGGCGTGGATTTACCATAGTTCGGACGTTCATCCGTGGACCCTTTCGCGAGTTTAATGCGAAACGCAGGATATCGCAGGTCGCCCGGCTATGAGCGTAGTCCAGTGGACGGGGCTAATGCTTCGGGGGGGTCGTGCCACCGTGGGGCCAACTATACGATAAACCGTACAACGTCCGTTAGAGGCCGCCGCTAACCGTCGTGACCCGCCCTCTCGTCGTCAACGCTCGCTAAACTCGTTGTCTCATTCAAAATGCCTTTTTTCTCATCTAGTGTGCTCGTCCGGGACACTGTTTTGTTTTACCTTCTTTTTGTTTTTTTTTTTTGTTTTTCCTTCTCCTGTGTTCAGTGTACTACTCGCTACACATATACACACGAACGCTTGTATATATATATATATATATATATATATATATATATATATATGTACACACACATGTACATGACAACGTTGTTTTTTTTCTCTTTTTCTTCGCTACGTCGCTCTCCGCATTTGCCGGTACGTGTCCCACCTTTTATTTCCTTTCTTTTTTTTCTTTTTTTTTTCGTTTTATGCACAACTCTGGGACGAGCGAAGCACGGGGTAACCAGAGCGAGCAAACAGGGTAGGCAGGTACTCATCCCGGTTGCGTAAATGGCCGAACGAACGAGTGAACTAGCGGCCGGGAACATTCGATAACCCGCTTATTCGCCAGCAGCTGGAGAAATAGCTATGACGCGGGAAGAGAGTTTCTGGGGGTGAGGGGAATGGCCGGGTGAGGAGGGGGAGAAGGGGTGGGAGCGAAGCAGAACGAGTGAACGAACGAAATCGAGGGTGGTGAAGGCTTGTAAATGGTAGACCAACCCCCAACGGATCCTGGAATCATGCAGCCTATGCAGAGAGAGAGAGAGAGAGAGAGCTGTATTGCCAGCGACCCAGACCGGTAATGGCCATTTTATGGTCGTATCGGACGTTCATTGAGTGCCCATTAATACCCGCTACGATTGGCTCCTGGACGTAGAAATGGGTGCCGGAAGTCGGAAAACCCGTGCCCACCACCGACGTTGTTGTATTCCGCGGAAAAGGGACCGGATCGGTAGCAACGCCGATTTCCGGTGTGGTGCCACACTCGTCCAATCCATCTGCGTAGGTACGCTACGCCCCACTGGATATTCCCATTTTATCGGTAATGCACGATTGAAATGCATATTTTTCAACACATTTTTCACGCACAGACACTTTCAACTGCGTGATTTTGGTCACTTACATCACCAACGTGAGAAAAATCATTTGTCATACCGATCTTGTCGGTGATTCGACGGTTTGTCGTCGATGTGTCGAGTCTGGAGATGCCGTCGAATCGATGATAACCTGCGTGATCATGATAGCAGTGTGAGAATGGTGGAGAGAGATTGAAATTTAGAACGATCATTGCACAGAGGGATCGAGATTCAGAGAGCGCAATGATTGGAAGGCCGATGTTTCGAACGGAGAGAACTGTAAACTTTCTTGTGGGAAATCTAATTCTCTAGAACTTTGTTCATGTAAACTTTTCGTCTATGTAAAACGTTATGTAGCCAGCGTTTGGACAGGGAGATTAGAATCCATTGATTTTTCATTGTTTTCATTTTTTTTGGCAGCAATTCGAACGGTAACCCTTAAAATTTGTATGGTGTCATCAACGCCATTCGAAAGATTTTCGTGCTAATGGAAGACTTTTGTTAGTTAACTTGGTTAAAAAAGAGACAATTCGGCATCACGAGTTCTGACTGAAGTAACACACACACACACGCACACACAAACTTTTTTCACAATCTACACGATTCTTTGTTAATTCGTGTAAATTCAACAAATTGTTCGTCATCGAGGTATTTTTGTGAAACTAGACTGGAGAATAGCCAATGCCAATAAAAAACTTGTTGATTATCATGTTGAAAATACAACAAAAAAAAAACTATTATCAAACAAAATTGACAATGATGCTAAAAGTTAGGAAAATCAAAATCAAATTTCCATGCTAAAAGCCTCAATCACGACATTTTCACAAATCCATGATCAATCTCACATTTATATAATACATTGCGTAATTTCCTTTGATATTATTCAGTTGCAATGTAAATGTTGTTTATCGTAATTCCACATAACATTTTTTGCGAGAATAACAAATACCGCAGGAAAAGTTGCGCATATTTTTTTTTCCATTGCCATATGAAAGTCAATGTGGGGGGAGGGGGGGGGGGGAGAGGCGAGGAGTCAAAGGAATGTCGTTGTATAGGCCCATAGTGTACGATTTATCTGGTATTATACACGCGGATTGAGAACGAGTTTGAATGACGTGCCGATGCTCAACGAGCTACGAGATAATTGAAGAGCTCGGAAACTCTTCATCCTCCTCGTTTCATTCAACGTGTAAACAAATATATCATCCACGTGATTCATAAACTCACGTCATATATGTGTATACATAAATATACAAATGCATGTACGTTTTCGAGTATCGTATACGACGAGCATAAAGTGCTTTTATACGTTCGCGGTATTCGCATAAACAATGATATATGCCCATATACGAGGGCACCGAGTAACGCTCACGCACGGGCTAGAAAAAAAATTGCCGTTACGCCGGTTGCACAGCGAGAATTCCGGTTGAACATGCAACTTCTGCTACCCCTTCCCACTACTGATGCTGTAACCTACTATAGATATTCATGCATATCTTTCGGACTCTTTATGTTTAATTGAAAATAAATAATATCTAATTACCATCAGCATTCATTTAATTGAAAAAAAAAATAATAATAATTGATAATTAATAATTCTGTACGAAAATTCGATGCGTGTTGAATCGTTGAGTTTGCATTATCGAACGTACATCTAAATTTTCGAACGAAAATATACACGACGAATGCATTTACTGTCAGGAAATGAAAAACAAGTTAAAACTTCCAATTTGCTTCCTCCGAATCGTATGTTGGTGAACGAAGATTCTTCTAAGAGGAAATATTTTTGTTCTTTTTTGTTTTTCAATATTCGGCTTCCTTCTGATTTCATGATTTTTGAGGACATTTTCAACATAACCTCATTTAAAATTCGTTTCCAAAAAAAAAAAAACGTTTTCAAGGTCTCTCTCTTCTTTTTCATTGCGTCATCAATTGTCATGTGAATCTCTCGTAGCATTTCTTTCGGTGTAACAGCACACGACCGAAGAGTAAGCTAAGAATAAATATCAAGCATCAACCGACTAACCTACCAATGCTTTACAAAGTTGAACCCGAGTTGACGAAGATTACACAACGAAACCGTCAATGGGGTGTAGTTGCAAAAAAAAAAAAAAGAAAGAAGGAATCTTCGACGTTTGTAAAGGCAAGCATGAGGTCCATTAAGCGTCGAATACAGCCGGCTGTGGTTAAAAACTCTCATTGCACTATATGTACATCCGTGTGTCTGCAGCAGCACGATGTACAGTGAAGTCCCGAATTTCTCGCACTCATCTGAGGTACGAGAAGCTATCGGCCAAAAAGGTAAGATCGACCGCCTGGAAATAATTAAAATTTCCCGATTCAACAATAAAAGTCACGACAATAACCCACGAGGCATAAATAATGAATAATAATTAAAAGAACAAGAAAAAAATCTATATTTGGAAAAAAATGCATAACTCGACTGTACCCGATAAAACCGACATCACTGACTCGGGTTTCTTAGCTCTTCGATTTTCGTCTCCTGGCCTCGATCGTTCCTCTCAGTCGTGGCAACTTTCTTATCGGCAAAATGTCACTCATCTTCGTCGTGACTCAAAACCCATATCGACGAGCTTACACGTCGATAAGTACGATACAGGGTAAGAATGGGGTGTTCCAACGTAAAGCGGACAGAGTCTATTGCACGTGTACAGTACACGTATAGGCAAGTTTCTAAGCTTGAATTTGAACGTGCAATGTAGTAGGCTGTGGGTACGCTATTCCTGTGATGAGATATATGGAATAACGACAAAGTACCTACCCAGCGTAGAAGCGGACGCATATTTAGGTGAAGGCTTTGACAACGTCAAGAGAACTCATACGTATACATATATGTATATGGGGTATTTCAAGTGAAACCGTAGCGGGCATTTCCCTCGCGTTATTCGATCGTTGCATACAATCATTTTCACTCTGCTTTGTTTCGACTCCACATGGACCCTTATTTTTTTCATAATTTTCTCGCTACTCCTGAAGGTGGCGCGAGCATCCGTTTTGTGTAAATAAGAGAAAACCAATACAAAGAACGTTTTGTGAATTTTTGATTTATTATCTACAAATTCTGTCTTACAAACGAGCAATATTTTTTTCCGAATTTTGGGGTAGGACTGGGCTTGCTTGTATTACATTTCTTTTTTTTTTATATATCTTCAGAAACGATTTTTTTTCAATTATAAATTCTATTTAAATAATCATTATGAAAAAAAAAAAATTGAACATGTCGTGAAAAATGTTCTCATCATGTGGTGCAATAAATATACTCCCACCCCGCCCCCCCCCCCCTTTGGACCCACATGTCGATATGCATACTGCATAAACCGGGACACCAAAACAGAATACATATTTTTTTTATCATGATGAGAAAAGATTCTGTTAACGGTAGCCACAAAAGTGACAAAAATTACTAAAAGATTATTTCGTCCCGTGATATCAAAACGAAATTTCGCTCTTAACTGAATAATTCGATCCTGCATTAATTCAATCCACTCCGAATTGAATGAATTTTCGACTTGAAATATATCCGTCCTCTGATATGCTCGCATTGCATGCAAAATTTATCTCTGAAATAATTATTTAACAATTTCCCGGTAATTCGGGAGTCGAATTCCCGAATCCTTCACCGGGTAGATTGCCGTTTGTCCCATTCATCATACTCGGCTATTTTTATTTCGAAAAAGAGAATGGAAAAAAAAAGATAAAAAATCACGCTCAATGTATGAAAAAGAGTCTATTATTCAAGAGATAAGCCCGCGTCTGTATGCATTAATAAAAAATCACGACTCCCGTCTCGGTAAAAATTGGAACGGTTGGCTCGTTCGTAACCCGCGACCAACAAAATAATTTACAATCGTACATTTTCCGCCAGACGTAAAAATGTCTATTTCCATTTCTGGAATGTTAAGAGTCACCCCTGTCGAGCTAGCAGAGTGAAGTCTGGGATTTGAATTTACTCTGCACCTGAATTAGGTGTTTTTTTAGGTGCTAATTTAGTACTTATTGTCAGTTTATAATTCTAGTGCTCTTAAAAATTTGGCGGGGGAGCGTTTTCAAAATTCCTCTGCTAGCTTGGTATGAAGCTAGCAGAAAATAGTCAATAAGAGGAATAACGAGATTCTATTTACACATGAATTAGGTGCTTTTCAGGTGCTTTCCCCCTGCTAGCTTGACAGGAGTTGTTACGTCGACACGCTACATCAATTTTCGAATTGATCGTCCCCTTCCCACCCCTGCCCCCGCCCCGACTTAACATCACTCAGTCTCGATTAATGTTCTTCTGGTTAAACGAACGATAGCTCGAGACCGACGCGTTGACCGACACATTCGACGCAATTCGCACGTTCTAATGAGGGTTAAATTTGTCCGAAATTCTCAACCGTGGAATATATATCCGTTGCAAACGGTCATTACGATGTCGAGAAGGGGTTATATGTCGTGAAGGACCGACGGGGGTCGTGCGATGCCCGAGCAACTTGCCCCAATCGGCCTCCGGCTTCCGAAAGCCGAAACAGCAACAACACAGCCCTATCGACGTCTCCGTCGGGTACCAACGTCACGTCCTCAGTTTCCTCCCAATTAGCTCGTCGTTCATCCCCCAACGACTATACGTGTTGTGACGGAGGGTGGGCCACCCTCGTGAAACGCGTCTCGTTCCGTCCTCTTTACCCTCTACCCCCTCCGCCCCCCCCCCCACTACTTCGTGGCCCGTCATTTCCTACGTTGATTCTCGCGTCCATTGAGTATTTTCAGTTTCCCGTACTTTAAATTGCATGAGATAATACGTTATGCTTCCATTTTCCATCAACCCGTCTCTCCGCGCGATCTTTTGAAATATCATCGGGAATATCTCTGCGGCTGACGTTTCCGATATCCGAATCTCCAATTAGCACGAATTCAACAATTAGACGATTCATCGTTTGTTCGAAATCAAGCGCAACAGACATACGGTAACATTTCTCGTGAGTTGTACAAACTTTGGCGTATGCATATGCAAGGGGCAAGAGTTTTGCCGGTTGTTCGGGCATTTTCACGCGGATTTTTTTGGAATATTTTTTTGTTGAGAAAAATAGTCGGTTTATTTGCAATGTAACTAGTTACTATTTTTATCAATACTATTTAATGGTGCAAGAATTTTTTCGTGACAATGTATCGAATCCTCAAAGGGGTGCAGCTGCTTCGTGGGACTGCTTTTGCGGTTGCTCTAATGATCGGAAAAACTGACAAATTTAACGAAATTTGGTAATTCATTTGAAAAAATGGCCCATGTTTTATTTACGTAATAGTTTAACCATTTTGTTCCGTAGAAATTCGAAATGAGCCAACTATCATGAATGGATTGGTAATTCCATTGCATGCGGCAATATAATTGGAAAGGTTAAGACCAATTTACAGTCCTTAATTGCGAGATATTTGTGGAATAAAAAATATGTAAACGCGACCTTTCCATCATTAGCACACTGACAAAGTGTGATGGCACTCGCATAAGATCCCTCGGATATGTGTTTCACGAGTTATAATCGGAAAAACGAAAAATCTCTTGATTCTCAGGGGTGTCTTTTATCTAGACCTCAATCTTCGCCAATAAAAAAAAAACGTCTCGAATGTTTTGACCTCCGTATAGGGGAGTTGTGACCTCCCCTACAATCGTGCAAAGTTTGATCAAAATCGGAGGGGAACACCTCGCGTAGTCATCTTGTAAGTTTCATTGCAATAAATCCAAAATTCATCTTTAAAAAAAATGAATTCCTGAAAACCCCCAAACAACAGGCTTTTCTCCCCACAAGATTACCAAGAAACTCGACTCATCCATTTTGATTGAAATTGAAATTTAACGCCGTTATAATCTCAAATCCGTCATACACATATACATATCCAACCGGCGCACATGTGAATAACGTGCAAGATTGCGTTTCGGGTTATGATAACGAATTTTCACCATGGCGAACCTTATGTTCCCCAAAGTCATCACCTAAGTTTCGTACAAGATGCGGCGCAATATGGTGTGGCCCGTATGCGAATAATTGTGAAGACGTCGAGGGTAGGGTGGTTGAACGGTCGAGAGTCCTGGATTCTTCGGGAAAACTCGTTACACGATAATCGTCGGGCCTGGGCTACATCCGGAGAGTGTTCGGTTCGGTCGGGGCTCGTCTCAGAAGTTGGCGCGTAACGCCCGGAAGTCAACCGGTTGTCCGGAACCCGGGACGACGTCTAAATACGCAGATCCCGCGGGACGAGCTTGCACGGATGTTCGTAATTGCAGTTACGGTGCGTGAAGGGTTGAGGCCACGAATGGGAGAGGGCACGAGGGACGAAAGGGGGGCGAGGGGGGTGCAAGAGGACGAAGAAACGATGGAGAAAGTCTTGAGAAATAGATGCGCTCCAGACGGCAGGTTTGAACCGGTGCAAAAGCTCGAGGTCCCGGCTGTACAACGTCTGTGTAGTTTGGGTGAAACGAAAGCTCGGGCGAAAGAGTTCTCCGGTAAAAAAAACCCCGTTAATTTCCACGTCCGCACCGGGCGGTAAGTCGGGCCTGGATTTACCGATACTTTTTACCTTCGCGCATTTTTTTGTTGTTCTTGTTGTTGTTGCTGTTTTTTTGTTCCCCAACCAACTGTACTTAGTGTGTACGCCGTGTTGCAGGGCTTTTAGCGTTAACGCGTCGCAGCCAGTGTATCTACAACACTCTCGTCCGGTCGCGCTGCTACCGGTGTCGCTCTATGTGAGTTTGTGTGTGTGGGCGTGGGTTTGTGTATCGTGGATTGCCGCACCCGGCGACCTTTCCTCGCGAATTACTAATGCTCGTTCCACCGAGACGTTATAATGGTATATATATATATAACGGTGGACCAGTGTGCCGGGAAAGTGCTCGTGTCCCTGCCGGTCCGGAAGAAAAATAAACCGGAAATTATACGAGAGAAGGTGAGAATGACGAGAAAATCTTTGCCCACTCCTTGCTCCGTCGCCCCCCTCGCCCCCCACTGTCGACGAGAGCTTATACGTCTGTAGAGTTACACGCCTTGGGGCAACCGTGTTGTCTTGTTTAGTACTCAGACCGGCTTGTGACCTTGGGAGCAATGACCGTTGCTGTTTGTTGACATTACGAGTCCCCTTCGCGCCGACTGTTATGACCGAGAGCTCGAAAAACACAATAACGGTTGGGAATGATGTGGCTATAAATGTTGATAAATACGAAGGCGTCTCGCACTCATACCGTATTGCTTACCTCACGACCATTGAATTATTATTCTTTCGATTCAATCAGTTACAATTGTAGTTGTGCTATAGGTTTGAAATTCTTTGTATTCTGTTATTGGAGCAACTGTTTCAGGGTCAAATACATTTTCGTGCGATCAATACTAATTTATTGATTTTATGGTTGTTGTCTAGGGTGCGAGTAACAGTGGCGGGCGCACGGTCGGTCAGACCTCGCGGATGGCTACTACCGCCCCGTAGTGGCGAGATTGCGAAACCAGGTCCGAGTTCGGAACCTCGAAAGCCGAATGAATGCGGACAATTGTCAGGAGGATGGTTAATGAGATTCTTTTCATTTTCCAACCTCATCTCCTTTGGCTTATCAAAAAAGTACAATACCCAAAATTTCAACAAGTTGGCGAACTCAAACATCCACTTTTCTATCCAACAATTACGTCATTCACCGAAAACCAATCTTGCGAGATGAAGACCGTTGAAGACACATTAATTCACAATTGGAATTTTTTAATAGGTTTAAACACGATCCTAATTAGTTGACAAAGTGTCACAAATTAAAGAATCCATCCCTTTCAATTCTTCACACCCAAGAAAAAGACAATAAAAATTCACTAGCCAAATCTACCACTGACTTCAGAAGATATCTTCATCTTGTGGCCAATCATATCTATTTTTTCCCAATTGACCATTCAGACATTCGTGTAAACTCTCAACTTGAAATAATTTTCGTCAGGCGTCTAATTCATAAATTCACAGATGTTACCCATGCATATAATGTTCCGTTATCCGCTATCCAAAAGTACCAAAAGTCGCGCGGTATGCGACCGAGTACTTCGCATGTCACTCCTTCGCTTCTTTGGGAAAGATCGAGAGGATAAGAAAAGGGCCTCGCGACCTCGGACAAGATCCGGGACGATGAGTGGGCGGGGGAGGATAGCATCCTCCCAGAGTCCTCTCACGGGTTACAAGGGATGAATATTTATCGCCATGCCAGGGGGAGTGGGAGAAGGGCAGGAGAGGAGGGCGGGTCGAGCCGGTTAAATTCAACGATGGCGGTCTCCCGCGACAAATTAACGTCGGGTCGCAGGTCGTCAGGACGTCGGGCCGTGGGAGGAGTTGGGGGATATCGGAGTTGGAAGAGTCTGGGGAAGGTTGGAAAGGAGCCTCCTCACCAGACGTGGGTCGGCGTGCGGCGCGCGATCCTCGCCTCGCCGAGTTCCGGAGAACGAACAATTTTAATTACAATATTTCAACGACGCGACCCCCAGACCTCGTCCCCCACCCCCGCTGGGCCCCGGACCATCCCCCGTTTAAGCAGCGGGGTCAGAGCGGCTGGTACGGCCACACCGTGTGCGCGGCGAGTTGGAAAGTGCGAGGAGAGCCGCGAATAGTCGATGAGGGGCGCGGGGGAGGAAGGTGGATGGGGGAAACAAGGTGGAAGGAGGTACTCACGGAGGTGCCGACCTCGAAACTTGAACCATTACCGAGCGGCACTCTCGACGCCCTTTCGACGCTCCACAAACTCCCGAGTGAGACCGACAGATGAAACGGCGAACTCGCGCGAGTGAGATGAACACATCGGATAGAACCGGGTTTCGCCCGGTTATGTACGAGAGGATGCACAGCAGCAGTGTACATCGAGACCAAACTTTGCTCCAAGCAACTATATAGATATATATATGTTTATGGTTGTATGTAGGTATACATATATATGATATGTATATAGTTATATAGATATAAGAACGGGCCAAGTTCTGCGTATAGGAGAGGGCCAACGATGAAAGCCGACTCGCCCACATGCGAATTCAAGCTCGCTTCCAACGAAAATTCGTGTGCCACGTCGTTGTGTCACACATGCGCGTTTATGAGTGTAAGCAAGTGTGGGTGGATTAAATGTTATGTGTGCAGATCGCGGGGATGGGATAGCTAGGCGAGAGAAGAGGGTGCAACGTGATTCGCGCGTCGACTTTCCACCCCCGGCGCAACAGCTCGGTCTACCAGGCGTCTCGTGTCTCTCGTCTAGTCGGAAACGCGCAAATCCGTAAGCGAGAAGACCGCCATGACGCGTCTACGACGACGGAAATATAAGGTTCTGGAACGATCGCGAAGAGTGTTGCATGCGAGTGTTGTATGCACGGCGAA